>OX419695.1:17171870-18371870 GCA_948474745.1 Oligia latruncula | reverse complement strand
GTTCCATCGGACTTATGTGCGCGCGCGCAGTTGTTTATTACATGTTAATATTTTCACTCTGTATAACATTTCCGTTGTCGCCCTGGTGTTTGTAATTAACTTTGGTCCACAAGACATATCTCACGTCTGCCTTTCTCGTTCAGATGTTTTATCGATAGATAGAGAGTGCTCATCGATATAAATTGTTTTTTGCATTTAATTTAGAGTTGAGTTATTTTAGTGTTGCGAGTGAGCGCGTGTGAGACAAATCTTCATAGATTGAGAGATAATACTGAATTACATCAGGCCATGTAAGAAATTGTGGGAAACGTGAATTGATCGAAGTAACATTTGTAAATGTTGCTGTAATTTGATAGTTTTGATTCTAGGATATCGACTATCAATGATCTGATTAATGATGAAACATTTTTTAGAAAAACCCAGCCAGTTTAATCATTTTAGCTCCAAATTCTTGTACCTATACGTATAAAATTAGGATCAACCTCGCGCTGTTAACCTGAAAGTTGGGATAACTTAAAGGTACAGACGCTAGCACATCAAGGTACCCGAAACTGTCGAATTTTCTCAATCAACCTTCAACCTTATGTTGTAGCGATAAAGTTGAAAATCTATTCTAGAAATTTGACAGGTTGTAGTAACTTTATTTGCTGGTGTCTGTAGATAACGCAGGTGCTTCTTGAAACAAAAAAAAAACCGCGTGATCACGTATAGAAGAGCTTGTCTTTTTCATAGTATTTAAAATATCAGGGATGAACTTAGCATGCATCAAGTGAACATCTATTCGCATATGTAGCTATAGATAGATAGATCACGAACATAACATTACTCACACGAGCTCACATCTGGAGCACGACGGGATCACAGAGACTTAGTAGCACTGGAAATGGTAACTACCCGAACACTAATGTTTGACCTTTTTCATATTAGGTACAGGTGTCGTGAGCACCGACTAGGTATACCTATCAGAATCAGAAAATATGAGTGGCAGTTTCTCCTAGACTTAACTGAAACTAAGCTCTAACTTGTTACTAAATAAGTACAATAATGCTAAAGGTAATACATACTCGGTATAACGACGACTGAAACCCAGAGGATTCCGCTCTGGACTTCAGTCGTCATTATGCCGTCCGCAGCGCATCCAGTAACCACACATCTTCGCTCGAGGTGAAGGGTCATCAATTAGGGTGAGCCCTATTTTTAACCCGCCGCTGCAACCTCTCATCGGCGCAACCGGCGCCGGCGGAGTGCAATCACGGATTAGCCCTAAACGAGAGTAAATAGAAGCAATCTTGTGGTGAAATGTACCGCAGTTGTGTTTACCGCGCTCCCAGCTAGATGGAGCCAGTGATTTTGTTGTGAGCGGTTCGTGGAAAAATCACTATCTCATGTCCAGGTGTAATCGTGAATGAAAGATTGAGGAAAAGATTTGTATTCGTGTTTGAGTGACTCGGTTTTGACAAAATTTTGCATGCAAAATCTTTTTTTTAACTGAAAATTATGAATGTTTTACGAAACGAAAAATTATCAGAAAAAAACAATATCGGAGCGGCAATGCCAGTAGTTTATGAACGTTCGTATTCTAATCTCAGTCTAAATATATCAAGTTCCCAACATTTTTGACAAAGTTATAAATGTATTTTCTTTCTTTCTAATGACTGTCGCTGAGATGAGATTGCGACTAGGTTTTGAACGTTTTTAAATACGGGACAATTCCCATATTTAAAAACGTGTCAAGATGTCAGATGTAGGTACTTACTTATACGTAGCTGAAGGAAGTCGTTGCAATGCAAGAAGACTAAAAAACGTTAATACCTATTGATACATGATCATTCCTCATCAGAATTGCGATATTCCACTAAGTTATTATTGCCTTAAATTAGTAATCCAACGCATCCACATAATTACTTGATAACATTCCACTCATGACTGAGATGATTATCAGTTACAAAAGGCAAACCACAGACTCTTCATCTTACTTAGAATGTAAGCACCTTATTCCGAAGGCAAGACAATATTTTTCTCCTATCAAAAAAAATATCTCACCGCATCTATCCCCATTTCTCAAATCTATTAAGCTGTATCTGATAAATAAACTAAACACAAAAATGTCGTCCCAAAAGCGGGACATAAACAAAATTTTATTCAATCGACAAGAGACATTTTGAATCAATTAATAAATAATAAAAGTTGTTCGTAAAGCGGACATTACCGGAGTAGAAACAATAAAATGCGGAGCGTCCCATCCCCATAAATCGGTGTAACAAGTGTCCCACTGCGCTCCAGTGGGCCGCGGGGCTCGCGGGGTCAGCGGGGCCTGGGGCGCTACGGGCGCACGGTGGCATAAATTATACGCGGCACGGGATGGGTGCAAGGTGTAACTAGTGTGGGGACGTGGAGTCGATTTTTCGGGAGCTTTCGTATGAATTTGGGTTTAGTGATGTATGTAGCAGTTGATGGTCTTGTGAAAAGGTACGTCTGTTGTGACAGATTAGATGTTGACTTGTTCGTTGGTGGAATGAAAAGTGCATTTTCATTGTCTTGGACACAAATAGAAAATGCCGATGGAAATTTTAATTTTCCAGTTATTTTGCAAAATTCTCTGAGCGCTATAATCAGAATCTTAGACTTATAATATTATTATATAAGTTACCAATTAATTGAGTTACTTATCGTATAGTTACAACCTTTCTATTTTTTCAGACCCGAATTATTTCTAGATAATTTTGATAAAAAATATAAAGCAAAAAATTTAAATCATTCAAAACAAAATCACTTCCAGCGCACCCATAATCCATAGGTTAAAATAATTACATTAGTTTGGTGGCAATAACAATAATTTTGTCCCGTTAAGGACGTCACCGCGGGGCACTCTGCGTTCACAGATCACCAGATATGAAGTTTGAGTTACGCGACAGCTTGTCCCTATGTTGTTGCGACAAATAACCGACTAAGCTGTATGGACCTAGCTGTCTATGCTTCTTTTGAAAAAAAAAAAAATATACGAGAGCGAAACTGTATGAAGCTATAGCGCTACAAGGTTGGTGGTGTTTTTATCGCAAAAAGCCTATTATAGTGTGTCTGAATTTTTGGTCGACAAACTTGTCTGACATTGGTTTTGTTGAAATGTTTATTGATTATACTAGTAATGTAACTAAAATATTTGTACGCCAATATATTATTAGGCTAAACATGACTGGACTACCTATAATGTAATTTACTATCATCTTGCATGCTCCTGTATGTATACCATGTTTATACAAATAAATAAAATCTTATCTTATCTTATCTTAAGGTTTTTTAGCACGTGGGAAAAATCGGAACTAATGTTGTTTTTTCAATATACTCCATAAAACAATTTGCACGAATGTTTATGAATATGAATTTTAACAGCGTCCCCGTGTCAACTTCATTCGAGTGAAATCGAGTGCAATAGATCCCTGTAGCAGTTGTAGGCATACTTTTGGCGGGTAAAAAAATTGCAACATTGGAAAGAGTCTAGGAAGCATAGGGTTACCTTTGCTTGGTACCTACATAAAATGAAAATTGAAATCTTTTAAGAACACTGTGCCTAGCCAAAATTGGGGCTATTTTTGTTTAAAACAAATTGCTATTTTCGAATCTTGCAACAAAATAGACAAGCGTTAGTTCCTTTTGACTTTGTCAAAAGGCGAATAACCTTATATATTACTAGCAGCGCCCCGCGGTTTTACCCGCATAAGTTTCGATCCCGTAAGAATATCGGTATAAAAAGCATCCTATGTGTTAATCCGGGTTATAGACTATCTGTGTACCAAATTTCATTCTAATCCGTTCAGTAGTTTTTGCGTGAAAAAGTAACAAACATCCATCCATCCTCACAAACTGTTGCGTTTATAATATTAGTAGGATAGGATAATTTTGTATAATAAATTATATTTTGCAACAATCTACCTATTGCTGCTTTAAATGCATATTAAAAGGTACAAAGATGGTCTCAACTTAGATTCTAGACATTAATTACATAATGTGTGCCCTAGGGCGTTCATAGATCATAAGCTGTGAACTTTGACTTATATCACAACTTGCGACAATGGATGTATTTAAAGATTTGTCTATCTTCAATTGGTACTGTATCTCAATGTTTTCAGTGCTGCATATCCTGAAAAAAATTTAAAAGTTCTCATTTTCTTTATAAAACGTAAACGAGTTCATTCCACTCATTACTTAAACAAACATAAAATTATAAACGGAACTATTTACAAATAAAATTGTGTCATAACTGTGTAACACCCATCATAAAACACGAGAGAACATCGTTTTCTTTTTAACGACCCTTAAATTACCTTAAAATATGTTGCTTAATTAACGGTGTCATACTCCAATAAAACGAAAATAAAATCATGTGGAATTTATCAAACACAACGTGAAACATTTGTTACCAACAATTTTATCTCAACTCGAGCGCCCCGTGAAGATAATATATGGGCATAATGACAGGAATCCTTTGCCTAAAAAAAAGAAACTGACGCCATATTGAATTTGTGGCATTCGAAATGTTCGAAATGCGTGCATTACTCGTTATTTAAATTATTAAACGCGTTCACGTGATGTCAAAATCGTTAATTTGATCTATTTATTTCGATACTCTGAATTGTTAATGTATTTGGTTTTCCCACGAATCGATTAATGAAGTAACTGTTTATTTAGGAAATCTACGCAAGTTAAATAATAATATGCTTGGTGCATCGTCATTATTAATTGCTGTTACAAACTATTACTAGTATTAATTTAGAAATTTCATTAAACCCCATCGATTTTAGACGCTTCCCATGGAAGTTGGAATAAATGAAAATTAGGCTATGTGTGAGGAATATATAATTACCTACAGTAAGAAGCAATAAGAAGTTAAAACCATCCATAAAATAATAAATTGTGATACTTAGTACTTTCGACTGATGTAATTGCATTTGATACGACTTGCGTTTGCTTCAGAGAACCATAATAGAAACGTTGATATGATTTTATAGTTTGCTTCGGTACTAAACTGGTCAAACTAAATGCTCCCATTAAGTCAGAACCGATTCCAATACTAGCAACAATTTGCAATCGTTTAGAAGGTTTTTACGCGGGAAACTGCAACTGATGGACCGCCATATTATTTTCATAATACCAATTTATTTTTACACTCCAAAAACTGTTAACACACAATTTTGACCCTTACTACGTCATCTATTCAAGCATATAGTTTAAAATAAGATAGAATATAGCAAATGTTCTAAAATTGTTCAGCAAACTTATTTATGCGGGCATCAAAGTCGAAGGTTAGAAAAATACGTTCTAAATTCAAGCTGCGAGGATTCAAAGATGGCGGTTGAATTAAGACATTAGTTGCAGGATTAAGTTCGCGGAGTGCTTCGTCGATGGACGCGTAATAGCGGATAATTGTCATCGGCATGCTTCGCCCTCGTTTCGATAACAATTTATGAGTATATTTTGGTCACGACCTTTAAGTAATTGTTGAAGGATCGTCCCCAAGACTTGGGGCACGACCGACTTGATTTGTTGGCTTGTCTTTCATTACCTGAGTAATTTTAAGACATATTTTCGTTGGTAAACACTGCCAAATGAAAACATGACGTTTATTATATGTTTGTTATACTTTTGTTTTACAGAATTTACTGATCTTGTTGTTTTTTCACTATACAATTTTGATAAACATAATAAATACTTATCGCAAAATCCTTTTACTATCTCGTAATTTTCCCTGAGACTTATGTCCATCTAGCTTTAACAACACAAGTTACACAGGCCCATAAGCTCATTTCAGACTACGCTATAATATAATAGCATAATATAGTTTATAGCACAACAATATCGCTCGCCATACATTTATATAGAACACGTTCACACTTTGCTATATTATATACATATTATTTAAATATATGGCGCGCGATATTGTTGTGCTATAAACTATATGCTATATTATGCTATTATATTATAGCGTAGTCTGAAATGAGCTTTAGATCGCTTTTTAATCATTAATCTTCACAGGCCCTTACTATCTGTAGGTTATAGTGTACTTAACTCCCATACAAGATAAAAACGCCTCTGCCCTATGTATCACCCTTTATCTATCCACCTTAAACCACGAAGTATGTAAAGGCATCTCAATTTGTCAAGTACACAAGCCCTGCCCTCGACATGGGACGACCTGTCGCTAAGACATCGCATATTTCAGCGGGCGGGTCGCAAGCGTCATTTTAATAAATAACGCTCGACAATTTGGCCAAACTATAAAAGATAACAGGCCGCAAGACGTTTTTCCGATAAGCGATGTGACCGACAAATGTGTAGAGTAGTGTGGGAATACAGAGGCGAAGGGTATTGAAGGGTGTCACATGATGACGTTGGCTATTTTGAATTCGCAAGCGTTGGCAGAACAAAAAATTATACGTAGGTACGTAGCGGGAAATTTGATCAGTAACGTTCCATTTTCGTAAATAACCCAAGACTATAGTTAAAAAGCAAAAGTGCTGTAAGTGGTGCTTTGTTGGTGGTAAATGGTGCTGTGTGCTGTCTGTAGTATAAGATTAACGTAGCTTTAAGACCTTTGTAACTAAGAATTATTATGGATGTACTAACACTATAGGCTGACCGCTTAACTAAGACGTTGCCTGAGGTAGCAGCGCGGTGCGGGAGGGGTGTGGTGACGTGATGGGAGAGCTCAGTGATTCGTCAACTTGTGACAACTATCATCCCTCCCGCACCGTGCAGCTACCTCAGGCAACGTCACAGTTAAGCGCTCGGCCTTTAGTGTTTAAGTTGTGTATGTTATATTATAAGTGCTAACAAATAATCAATGATCAATTAATGTTGTCAGATACAAAAACTTGTCAGATACAAGTAAATAAATGATGATGACGATGCTATCGCCATTACCCAGCATTATGTATCAATACTGTATATACAACTTTGACTTTAATTTTCCGGTCTGGTTCAAAATTCGTAGCGGAAGAATCGTCGTAAAAATCTTTGAAAACATAAGAATCGTCTAATTACTTTACAAATAAATAAATCCTTTTTTATTTGAACAGGATACCACTTCTTCCTGCTATATTTATTAAAAAAGCAACGATCAATAGTAATTTTCTTGCTTCGGAGCGTGGAGAATTAAAAAATCACTACAATTTAGGTATAACGTTCAACAAGTTTGTATCTTGTGGTTTCTTCACGGTTATTTGATTAAACAGAAAAGCAGAACTATCATATTGGGTTATTATAACAGCTATTATTTATGTTTCGGTACTAGTTTACCTGGTTTGCCATGAACGCTCAACAATCATAATAATACGAGCTTTTATGTTTGAATTATTTTAAGTTTTGTTTTTAAAAAGTGTTCATGCAGTTAGCTTGGTGGTAGATAAGATCGTTTTCCGATGTGGCGACACTTGAGAGAGGCCCACAGAGAGAGGCCCATGTCCAACAGTGGACGTGATGATGATGAATTTTCGGCAGCATAGATGGAACGATAGAGGTAAAACGTTTAGCGAATCAACAAGGTTGATATAATATGTGTCGTTAAATTATCAACCCAAAGTTCCCCTAAGAGTCGCCACATTGATCGCCCCTGAGGGCCCTCATATAGACAATTGGCAATCTCTGTCAAAGCTTTTCATATTTCTTCAACGACTTTCAACAGGATTGACCTAAGCTTTCCGGTAGTTATGTCAATAATTTTTGACGTTTCCGTAATCGTTATCGCTGATATACTATCACTTCGCTTAGGCACTCTGTACTTTTCGCATCAAGGGAAGGTCAACCACTAAATAATTTGAAGAACCTAATTAGCACAAAACTATATCGTATGCCAAGCTCTCTGTTTCTCAGACTACTCTCTACGCTCATTACCCGCTGATGGCACCGACGTAATAATGTGAGCTATCCGTCAATGCGCGCGCAAAGGACACGGCTTTCTCAGCGCGGGGTGGGGCGGCCTGCGGCGCGGGCGCAGCGTTTTGTTCGCCTGTCAACTGCAGGTGAGGGGTCAAGTGCTGGACTTGGTTTTGAAGGGCTAAGATGTGGTTGTGGAGTGATACAGTTTGGAGAGAGGAAAGGAGAGTAAGATGGTTTGTTTGTTTTGAGTAGGCCATGTTGCGGTGTTGAAGTTCGACAAATCCAGTTTCCAATGACTTGTCCTCCAATGAGTTACCAAGTCATAAAAACAATTGAAAAAACATAAAACATAAATATCTGCCGAATTCTGCTACTAAGATTTCATTTACAACTCCAACTCAGACAAAATAATTGAGTAATCCCGAAATATCTCTTTCGACATAATTAACCTCTGTGCCCAGATATAATCTGTTTTGTGGTGGTCACATTAAATAAAGAGTATTATTTTAACATGGTCATCCATTATTTCATAACTTGCATAAAATTTGTCATCATCGCCCCAATAATTTACTTCGCTAACAAATACGTACTCGACTCGTTTTCCAGATCGCCGGTGACATTTTCTCCGTTTTTGGCGCGAAGTTGACCTAACCTCCTATTGTTCGAGAGAAATTGACCTCCTAATAAGGTGGAGACGCCACTAAAATAATGATTCATTCCAACGCGACATTAGTGGCTTAATAGACGCCGCTTTGTTACCATACTTTTGGGAATGGTTTAGAAAATATTAAGGTAATTGTCTGCTTAGGTCGCAATCTCGGAATGAAGAGGTCAGCCATTAATGGGATCACAGACTGACAGTTTTGTGTGAAGCGCCGAAATTGAGAAATTATCAGCAAAAGTGGAACGGTACATGAGTGTCACAATCACAATGTCGGTGATTCTGTAATTGGTGTGATTTATCTTGCTTTGCAAGCGGATCTAAGAAGACAATACAAAGTTATTAGTAGGTACTGCGGGAGAATTTGCTGCTCGTCGTCTATTAGACATTTTTGTAAAAAACGAAAGAAACAAAATACTTAAGTTTATTTGCACAAAATGTTAAGACACTACTGTATATTAATAGAAAAAAATATTTCATCTACACTCTTATATGGTAGAGTTCTTAATTTAAAAACGAGAATAGTATTCTAATAACAGATTTTGTCCACCTGCAACTTTAGAGCGAATTTTTATTTTATTTAATTTAACACACTTCCTTTATCAAAAAAGAATCGTTTTAAAATTGTAGAGGTTGCGGAATGTTGGATTTTAGTGCCATATTTATTACGATATTATTTGCACCACCTGCACTATGGAAGACTTTTGCGAGACTGACGAAGTGGCCGAGTTCTGGTCTAAGTTTATTTAAAATATAGGTATTAAATGGAATCATTGACACGACGAAAAAGAAGAGGAATTTGTATCTTTGTAATTGTGTTTACACCTTTTCTTACCTCACAAGTTCACAACACACACATCATTCAATAGGGTGGTCCATCCAACGCTCACAAAGCACATCTGGAACGAATCCATCAACTGATTGTTGTTGCTATATATCCCATAGTTGTACAGCGTATCGATTACAAACAAACGAAGATCATCGATATGTTCTATCGATGTGCAAAAAGATCTATAATTAGAGGAGTTTACTTAAGTGTTTAGATACGCGTTCGCAACTGCTCAAGCAATTAACTAGGAGCTTACAGTAGCTTTTTAGCAACATTTCCACATGCAAAACCTTCTAAAAATGGGTGTTAACTTGATTGAAAATACAATCACCCGCTTGTTCATACAAGTTACCATAAAACCATCTACCAATTTCGTCTTTATTCGGTAATGATTCTGAAATCACTTTATTCATTTAAAGAAGACCAAATTGAGCAGTTAAAAATTAACGACAACAGATATTTTTATCTTCTTTACTTTACGTAGTTCTGATTGAGTCATCTAGTACCTAACTAGAAATGGATGTACTGCGCACATTGACATATATGAAATCATTGACTGCGCATCTTTGTCTTTAGGGTTAATTTCACCAATGACACTGAACGCGATCTGGGGGCATAAAAAGGCCGCTTTGGCCGAATCATAAAAGGATAACATTATGAATCATAGTATGGCGAAGACAGTCCGTGTTTTTTTTTTCGCTGCACTACGTAGGTATAATCAAAGAGACTGGGATTGGATTGATTGGTATTTTAGCACAGACAAAAAAAATTAGTGAAAAATCCTTCACCAATGGGATTTAATAAGATTAACTTAACAGTTAACTGTCCATTATGATTCATAATCTTATTCATTTACGATTCTGCCAAAGTGGCCTTTTTAGGCCCCACATCACATCTAAACTGCGTTCAAGAGCTGTCAGTGTCAATACGAAAGACTGTGACAGCCGATCGTGTTCTGTTTCATTGGTGATATTTGCCCTTATGCGGAAGCCTCATTGCCGCGATAAGGCGAACTACACTTCACGCGCTCTCTCTCGCACACCGCTCGACATCTCGCTGTAGAACATAGAGCGCGCGAGGTGTAGTTCACTTTATCGCGACAATGTAGCCGTAGCATAACAGTATAATCAGCTTATAATGTTCCCACTGCTGGGATACAGGCCTCCTCTCTTTGGGAGGGACTGGGCTGTAATCCACCACGCGGGCCCATTGCGGGTTGGTAGATGTATTTTCCTTTACCGTTTTGAGAGCAGTGGTGATGAAATGATTTACGCAAAGTAAAGCCTAGGTTCGAACCAACGTCCTACAACTCGTAATTCGGGGCTGTTACCACTGGGCCACCACTGTACTTAGTCTTTGGTAAATTCAAGCCTCACGTGTTTATCTACATCCTAGACCAACCATAACTTTGACAGCTTTTGTTTTTCGCGATGGTAGCGCCATCTACAAATCGAACGTATTACACCATTTGAATCGCCAGTTTTTCATCTTGCGATATAGTTGGCGATAAATCGTAAGATGTATCGATCTCTGATGTCAGATGTAGCCATGGTGATAGATTAGCATTTGACATAACCAATTTGTCGGCCGTTATGCGTAATCATTTGATCGATGGCATCTTTCGACGTTCTCGTCATAGGCCTACCTACCTATCTAGATTTTATTAGTATAGGTAATATACGTACATAGCGATATTTCCTACCAAGCTTTTCTTCATTCTTGTGCTCATGCATTCAAATAGTTTTAAATCAAGTGATTATTTATTTATTTATTTGGTTCACCAACAATTGTTTACACAGGTTCTATGCTAAAGGTAACATGCGAATGTATGTATGCAATAGTGCAACAATCACTTACAGGCAAACTCCGCATGCATAATGAAGTTGTACAAAAAATAAATATTAATCTATTTTTAAAATTACTTAGAATAAACTCTCACATGTAATTATTTGCTTTTTCTACGATGTTTTGACTATTTTCAGGAGTCGTGCTCGTCTAAGATTCTCCCACGTTGACACATAAAAGAGTTGGTAAGGTAGGTGGTATTTTTGTTGTGTTTCTGTTTTCTTTTTCTTACTGTTTTCTGGCTTTTCCAATTAATAATGTCAGTTTCAGGCATCAATTTTATCCATATTGAACAAAATCACTTTCATAAGAACACAGTTTCAATATTCATGAATAATAAACATATCAGATATAATAACGTTTGCAGGTCATCTGTCTTGAGCAGTTTCTCTTAAACTTTCGATGGTGCCATAAATTAAACCAACTTAAACATATCGTCATCGACCAATTAGTAAGACGGGCGGTTGCGCGCGCGCAGAGAAAAATGGCCGCTATATTTCATACAAAACGAGATCAGAAATCTCGACACACGAAGATAAAAAGGTGATTTCTTCATAGTCTGTGAACTGTGACCTGTACGATAATTATTATTTATTAAAATAAGGTTTTCTTAAGTTCCATAAATTGTACATTATTTGAGGTTTGCCTCCCGGCGTTGTCTCCTGTCCGTTGATTTTAATTTAGTGTTCGAGTCTTCAATGCCTTCGGATGATGTATCGCGTATTATTAACACAAATAGTGTGTAATTAACTTTGGAATAATTATTCAAATTTGCGAAAGGAATGATGTTGTTTATGTGTTGTGATTATGGATCTTGCCTCGTAAATAGGTGTTAAGATTACAATCAGTTTGGTTGACACAGGGGCTGACTTCCATAGCATCACTGTTGAAGTCTCGAAGGCAGGAATTAAGGCTTTGCACACCCACACTCCACATCCACACACTACTCTCAGACTACATTTTCAATACCTTAAAGTACTATCTTTATTGTAATTTCTGCATACTCCACACTGAAAAAAAAAATTCTTAATACAGCACATTAAAGCGATTTCATTAAGACTTACTAACTTTACACAGTAAGAAGAAATGTTTGTAAAACAGTAAAAGACAAAACAGTAACTTTTAATGATTCAACATACTATTTACTGAAAAAATCAACAAGAAAAGAAGAAAAACCATACTGTAATGTAAGTAAATTTCAACGGTTTGAACGATATCACCAAATGAATAAAACAGTTAATTTTGTGACGGTTTAGCTACTTATAACGTTAAAGCTTACTGTCATGATGGTAACATTTTGCCTCAAGCTTTAACTGTTTTCGGATCAGTAAAAAATACTGTTTTGAACGTTAGGCGCATATGGAACTGTATGTAAAGCAGTTCAGCTGTGTGTAAAGTAGTTCAGATTAATGTTTTTTCATTTTTATTTACTGCTTATTTCTTTCAGTACAAATTATCGTGTTCATTAAAAATCGTAGTTGGTACAAAAATATAATGTAATGAATTGGGAGAAGGCGCTGAAATCTGATATACAGGTTTTTCCCTCGTGCTTCATAGGTTTTCGTAACTCTAATTTATTTTAATAAAGATATATTATTATTATTTGTAGCCAAAAAGTTGGTTGGTTACAGGGTTTACAGTCTTAACATACAACAGACGCTGAAATTATATCCATCCTAAAACAGGTAGGTACCTATGGTCAGTTTACACATCATATAAATTGACAAAAAATTATTCGATACATTGTATTTCAGGTTTCAGTATTTCATATAAGGTATACCAAAGAGTTAATACTCTTTTAATTGTGTTTCGATTTTAATTAAATGTACAGCTCAATAATCAGGATTTAATAAACTCAAGTAATGATGAACTTTCACGTAGTTTTGTTTTTAGTTTCAGAGATTTAGTGTTTGGCTAGATTGGGGCGCGGGGGCGTGGGACGGGCGCGGCTGCGGGAACGCGCGCGGTCTGCCTGTCCGCACTAGAGCGTGGCTGCGTTCTGCGTGTTGTCATGTCCAGTGTTTGTCAAATATAATATGGATGAAGAAGACTTATTTTTACTAGAAAAAAGCTCGAACTATAAGTTAGGCCGTTTTGAACTGAGTTTTTTGTCATCTTTCTCGTTCGCACGCATTTGGCTTACGGAGCGCGCTAGTGATGTAGGGATTGTTTTTTTACTGAAGTTTATGACCCGACGATTCGGTTCAAAATGGCCCAACTATAGTTTGAGAACCCCGGGCGCCACTTGTATGAACGAGCTATGGCGTGAGTTGCCCGCGCGCTCACCGCGCCGAGCAGCCCGCGCCGCTAACCGCGCCCGCGTGCCCACTATGGACACTCAAAGGAAGTTCATAATGTATGAGTACGCCGCGCCGCGCCCGCCCCGCGCCTGCGCTGCCAGTCTGGCTAAACACTTCGAAAATCAGTTTACGGTAAAACGAAACGTAAGTAATACTCTGCGATTGGTTTATCTGTATATACTTTGTATAATCTCACAAAAGATAAGCAAAATAAGTTCATACGTTTCACCATTTCTTACCCAAAACTAAACATAAAACATTTAGACTAACGCCATTTCGGTGATTAGATTAATGGTCCAGTTGGTCCAGTACCGAGTGTGGCTGATAACTCAATCGTTGGCGCTCATGAATAAAATACACATTAAATCGATGGTGTGATAAACAGTTTGGAGGCCAGTGAGTTATGTTTGTGTATCTTCAAGTTAAGCTGATCTATGTGGCGCGTGGCGGTCTCTTGGAAATAATCTGGTTAGGTATGCTGTGCTCTTGTTGGGAATACCTTTGGGTGGCTGAGAAAGAAAAAAGCGGCCAACTACGAGTTGAACTCGCTCACTGAGGTTTCCGTACCAGAAGGCAAAAAACGCCGAAAAAACACGTTTCCAGGTCAACCTTTAATTTTCTACTTTATTTATTTTTATTATTTGATGATATAGCGGCAATAGAAATACACACTCTGTGAAATTTATAACTGTCTGCCTATTACGGTTCATGAGATACAGCCCGCTGACAGACAGACGGCCAGACGGACAGTGGAGGCTAAGTAATCCTGTTGGCACCCTTTGGGTACAGAATCCTAAAAATGGAGTCACGCTAATCTGATATAATAAAAAGGCATTAGTCACTGTGGAAGATGTCAAGTGACTAAAAATACTTGAGATTCAAGCACTCTTGACAAAAAAAAGTTGCCAACGAAAACACCAAATTATTTGAAGATATTTTTCAAAATATCTTCACGGTTAGTCAATGAGGACCACAATAGACTCTTACTCAAAAACAGACATGCAAAGCTTTGGAGCTAAAGTCTATCTCTGATTGCTAGGTAGCACCGGCCTGTCACGCTCGATCACCGCAAACAGTTTTCCTCATCCACTCGCAAATCGAATGGATTATCACATTCGAACAAACATACTGAGGCGTAATGCGAAATTCCCATTGGCATTTAATCGATTTCAATGTATATAAAACTTTCTATGGCGCGAAATTTAGATGCGTGTCGACTTTGCACGCAATAGGCCGTCAGTTCATTCCATTCTTTCGGTATATTAATTATTTTACGAGTAATTAAAGATTAGTGTGTAGGTTGCTGACTTTTCGGTACAAAGGCGGTAGCTTTGAATGTAAAATTATCGTGTTTAGCGTCATACTTTCTTTGCGGGTGCGGATAATTTGATTTGGTAGCACGAGAGCCTGTTTTCGTAGCGAATAACGGTCGTAGTTAGTCTTTTTTCTTTGTACGGGACCATCAATCAACTCGCAGTCTATTACTAGACTTATTTCTTTTGAATCTGGACAGCTGTAGGTCATAGGTCCAGCCGGCTGGCAGGACCCTCCACTGAGTGTGTGATGGACTTACTTCATTGATTTCTTCATTCTGTACTAAGGATATTCACGTATACACAATGGCAGATTATGATGACTTTACTTTAACTCTAGCATTGCAATGCCAGAGTTGTCTGTCTGCATAGACGTGCACGTCTATGCAGACAGATCTCGCGATAAGCTCCAAAAGTATTACCTGTAGGTACATGATCATTGTGATACTCATGACAGACTTTTTATAAGTCTGTGGTCAGTGCCGGATTAAGACTACTTGATACCCTAAGCAATCCACGCCTGTAGGCCCCCTATCCTCTAGTCGCCTCGTATTTTTCCAAACCATCGACGAGCGATTTGTAAAGATCGGCGCACATCTCTAGAGTGACTTTGGGTCTTGTAATATCTTGCTGATAAACAGCCTTGCCATTCGCGTGCTAGCAAATACTGTTTCTGCGTTATGGTGCCCCCCGAGACGTGATGCCATAAGCAATTGCTTAATTTGCTTATGGGCTAATCCGGCACTGTCTGTGGTGATACTCAAATAGGTAGTCGAAACTGTTTCTCATAAATACAGATTTTTCCTACTCAGTAATCTAGCTAGGAGAGCAGCGATTCACCCAACAATTCGTTGTACAAGATCGTCACCCGTCTAATACCAGCATGTGTGAGTCACCATAAACTCCAAAAGTAGTACATACCTACATGGTGTAGGTATAACCACAATACGATTACCGTTGATCAACCATAAACATATAATTGAGAAAATCAATAGTAACGACCTTTAAAAGTTGCGAGATGTTCATTATCAGCAACCATATAAAATGTTGTCCGACCATATGTACATACCTATGCGAATAATAAATACAAAACACAGATATGACTAGGTGTTCTAACAAAGATATTATCCCGTCTATCATAACACTTAACTACAGCGCGGCAGCGTTTCACTTATATCAATAAGAAGCATTAATTTTAACATTTAACGTAATATTCATCTAGGTTTTGATAACTTCATTACCTTTGCTTGTTATAAAGGTTTTAAAAGCGGATTCAGATATTAAACAAGTTAATTAATTAAATGACATTTCGTATCGATATTGTATAACTAAGGTGTTATCTTAGAGCCTTCTTAATGATCTATTCTAATATCATTTGCTGCCAATAAACTAACTAATCAGAGCCAGTCACCAACTTAGTCGTTCTTCAGGAATATCAGAAGCGCAGTACTCGCAACCGACGTGCATGTATGAGTATTTTAGAATCGTAGCAGGTGGCGTTCTGTAGTTTCGGCCTACCCTCATGAGAGAAGAAGGCGTCAGTTTATGTATATAGGTCATCATCATCTGCCTAGCCTTTTCTCAACTATGTTGGGGTCGGCTTCCAGTCTAACCGGAAGCAGCTGAATACCAGTATTTTCGATCGACCTGTGCGGCTGTTATTATTTAGCCACGGGCTCCTCAGTTTATGTATATAGGTATGTGTGTAAAATCAATAGTTTAATTTGGGAATACATATTATATTTGTCAGTTTATCTTTAGTAGTGTCTTTGTCTGAACTAAGCCCTATCCTCAAGTCTCGCCTCGTCCCGCCCAGTCTGTGTACAGCACTTGTAATTATAATGACTACGACACAAATATCTTAATATTGTGGCCAATGTGCGCCGTGTTTAACATTTTATGACTGGGTTTATGACGTTGGAGACGCATGCACTAGATCTTTGAAGACTAAGCCAGATTTATGCTGTTTTAAGTCTGATAAGTACCGTTTGTAGGTACGGGAGCGTTTGATAGAGATATACCTAATGTGTAAGAGTTTTCATAGACCACTTCTATGAAAACTTTTGTAACGCTGTCTTCTCGTATAGTTTTACTCTTATTCGATTTTCGATGGCGTTCGTACTGAAAATAAGAAGAGATATTTCCTAAACAGTTCCATTTACGATTTTGATGAGTTTGTAAGTTCATTTTCTGTATGAAATACATAAACCTAAAGCATATTGTTCCTATTTACCTATGTCAACTTCAGCTAATTACCGAGTAAGTACAAAAGTAATTCATAAAATAATAAACAGTGGACACACCAACGCATTACGATAAAATAGTCGGTGAAGTGTCGATGGTGTGCGTCCGGCCTAACCGTCGTTATATTGCACCGTGTTCAACGCACGCGCCGCGGGACGCTGCAGTGATAAAAACAAACGGACCGCCTTGTTTACTACTTTTAAATACTTGGGTTACATTAATATAAGCTACTATTTGTCTAGAAGTCTTTTGTGAGGTGACTTTTGAGTGAGATCGTAAAGTTTGCCAGTTAAATATTAATATTCATCAACTCATGAGGGGAAGTACCTAATTGCCATCAGCAATTCATTCAAGATCACCAATGGTAATAACACAGTAAATCATAGATCAATGGCTGCAAGAATACCGATCATCATCATCATCTGCCTAGCCTTTTCCCAACTATATTGGGGTCGGCTTACCGATACACCTACCCTTAAAATACCTTTACCTTATCAACTTTTATGCTAGGGTTTCCTAAGACTGCGGTGGCTGCCACATAGCCTCTGTAGTTTACCGTCTAATGACGTGACTGTACGTTATCTATGGAAGTAAGTTGGTGTGTTTATCTAGAAAGCGTTTTTTGACATTGCAAAGTCAACTTTCAGGACGGCTCTTACTGCGGCTGTTATGTGCCGTAATGGTGACTGATAAACCCAATCAAGTAAGTACCAGATATTCCAATGGTAGTGGACATTATTAAACGTTCTCACGTAGAAAGTTGTAGTTATGGATCTAATTATATAATATGTGGCGCTTGACCCCTGTCTTGTTTGTCTGTCTGTGCGTCACTGATTAGAGGCGCTTCGAACGTTTTTGTTATTAAATATTTGGAGCACGACCACGTTAGTCATAATGGGAGTGAGAATTGATAATGTGATTGCCCGAAAATGTAAAATTTTCCCAATCAACTTTGAACCTTACGGTTTACCGATAAAATTAAAAATCTAATAAAGAAATTTGACAGTTTGTAGTAGCTTGATGTGCTGGCGTCTGAAGCTAAATTGGGTGTGTGTAATTAAGTTTCCTATGGACACTTATTTATGTAAGAATTTAGAGTAGTTTCAATTTGTTTAGTAGTTTGAACAGATTGCACTGTGACCCCCCAAGCTAGTCATAATTCTGCTTGTATCTTAAGGGTTGGAATTGCGACATATTCAGAGTTAAGGATACTACAGGCAGTGTTTATTAGAGAACAGTGGCACTCCGGGAGCGCCGACAGAAGTGAAAACAAAACAGAATACTTTGCCATCACTCCACTGACATATCGGATAATTATACATTAAAACCGAGGATCCCGAGGACAGCCGAACACATCCGAAGCGGGTATTTTTTTAATCATCCTATAAACAAAACACGCGCGGTGTCGCTTACGGTAACAGTGGCGCGAGTTCAATGGTTTTTTCCCATCTCAAAAAATGCCCAACGCGACTAATGAAGTTCTCACTTAAAAAAAAAACAAATGTATACATTGCCATCAGCGTAAGATGAAACAAAACAGAATTAGATGTACAGGATAAACAAGATCATAACAATGCAAAGAGAACAAGACGTTTCGCATCTATCGAGGCAGGTAGGAGTAGTTCTATCATTCTATAGCAGTCGACAGGCTGTAACCACGTGGCCTTAAAACCAAGTCCCAAGTTTCTATTAGTTGCAAAAAGAAGCAGTGACTCTTGCGCATTCGACAGTGCATCACCCATTTGCGAAATGAAAGTTCGGTGCCTTCAATTCCAGTCCCAAATTGGTTAGTTTATCAAAGATGGAGCTAACCACATATGGCTGTGATCTAAAACTGATGGATGTTGTCATAATATAACGAGTATCAATTAGAAATTCATTAATTAAGAACGAGTGATTAACTTGATTGGCACGTTTCTTAAAAATACTTTGATATAGATTGAATTCTTACGTATTGATTTTCTTAATCGTCATAAAATACAATATACTTAAGATAAGAGAATGACGACGTAAGTGTGACATCGGTTTTGTGTTTGTATATTACACATCATCCAAGTGTCGTTAGCAGAACATTGATAGGTTACCACATTTGTAAGGATTTTTACTGCTAATTTCTGAATGGGTTTTTTAGGATTCCGTAACCAAAGGTTAATAACGGGACCCTATTACTAAGACTCCACTGTCCGTCTGTCTGTCTGTCACCAGGCTGTATGTCATGAACCGTGATAGCTAGACAGTTGAAATTTTCACAGATGATGTATTTCTGTTGCCGCTAAAAACAGAATAAAATAAATATTTAAGGGGGCTCCCATACAACAAATGTGTTTTTTTTTGGCGTTTTTGCCTTGTGATACGGAACCCTTCGTGTGCGAGACCGACTCGCACTTGGCCAGTTTTTTATTCACGTGAATAGTGGTGGCCCGTTGAAAACGCGACTTACGAGTTGTAGGTCGTAGGTTCGAACCCAGACGGGCACTTTACTTTGTGTAAATTATTTCATCACCACCGCTCTTGAAACGGTAAAGGAAAACATCGTGAGGAAACCGGCATATCCTAGAATTAACAATTCGAAGACATGTTACATCCACCAACCCACACTGGGCCCGCGTGGTGGAATTAGGGACCACTCCCTCTCACAAAGAGGAGGCCTGTGTCCCTCCTCCCTGTGATCATGCTACATGGCAGTTCCAATTACGGTGAATTATTTTTCTCTGATTTACAACCATATACGACGATGTATTGAGGCGTACTCTTCAGTCTTAATTTAATTGTGACCCTGTCGACACTGCGCCTATAATTGTTATTCAAAGTTTCAAATACTCAGAGCGGAAGAGAGCGTGACCATCCAAATAACTTCAACAGACACTCCTTCTCCTTGGACCACATTAATTGCCGAAAGCGCCTCATCAAAGGACCGATACTAAAAACGATCACCGATTATTCGATAAAAAATCAATATTATTTCGATATATCGATACCATATAAGGTATGACTTCATCTTCTAAATAGAGCCAGCTGCTCACGATTTAGGATCATGAATAAGTCATTAAGGCTCCCCCCTGAACTTGTGACCTATGTCTCTGTTGAACACAATCGTAGAAATAACGTATCGGTTCGCGATGAGCCGCTATTATGCGAAATACTCGTTATTTCTTATAATTTTTGAAAGTATGACATTGGTTGTTATTTTTTTTGAGTTGTGCAACACTCATTTATCATCGTTACGTAATGTTTGACAGAGTTAGTTATAAGGCTTAATAAGTAGGTGCGTTTGCATGTGTTATTTAAAAATTATAATCATAACAATATATTCGCAAAAAAATCGACTTATGCCTCTCTAAATAATCAAGGTTTAATCATAAGCTCAGCAAAAAGTTGAATACTACAACCCATATTTCTTATAGTACCTACGAAGGACTCAATTCAATACTTTTCGACCTAGAGTAGACTACGTAAATTTTTAAATAGATAAAATAAAACTTAGTACAGTGCGACCAAGTTTTTATCAGAGTAAAGAATTCTGGATTGGCTTTTGGTTAAACTTAAGTGAATGTTAATTTATAAATGTTTGCATGCCGAATGGTGAAATATGGCTAAGCTTTAATGTATCATAACACGTATGTGTTACATGTTATGTGTTAAGCACATACACATATTACACATATTTGCAAAATAAATGTCTATTGTATTGTAAAGATAACCTTATGAAGTTAGCATTTTCAGAAGACCGATGCATAGTTTTCTTCAATAACAATATAGTTTACATATACTACTCTTAGTAAGATATACACAATGCTACCCAATAGATCAGAGGCCGTCTAATAACATCTCATTAACATCGTTTAGCGGAACAAACAGGCGATGCTCTGTCGATCGGCGCTAAACGCTCGATAAATGCTCCATAAATCCAGCTGTTGGCATAATAGCACGAGCGATTGAGCTGTGGAAGGGTTCACGCTTTAAATGAGGCATTCCAAATAGAAAGAATATTGAAAAGATTTTAAACTTTCAGTGGAAAAACCTTCTAAGGCAAAGTTGGTCGCAAAACTTAGGTAATGTTGATTGAAAAATTTAGGTGAAGTTCTTCGCAAAGTTTAACTAAAGTCGGTCGCTACATTTAGGGACCTAATGTTGGTTGCAAAGCTTAGGTAAAGTTGGTCACAAAATTTAGGTAAAGTTAGTCGCAAAATTTAGGTACAGTCAACAAAGGAGTTAAGTATACAGGAGCGTCGGATATTGTTGAAGTTTACTAAGAAACCGATGGATATTCTCGAATAAAATTTTAGTTTATTAATAGAAAACAAACAGCTCATTTATTAAATTAAATTTCAGTCCAGAACATCCATCGGTTTCTTAGTAAACTTCAACTATATCCGACGCTCCTGTATACTTAACTCCTTTGTTGACTGTACCTAAAGTTGATCGCAAAGTTTAGGTCAAATTGGTTGTAAAATTTAGGTGGAGTTGGTCGGAAATTCGGCTCTTTTAATGTACTCCAGACAGTTTCTTCGTATTATGCAAGTTTAAAAATTAATTTAAAAAAAAAGGGCATAGCAGGCCGAGAGATGATCGTCATACTTAGTTCTAATTAATTAACTTAGCATATCGCAATCATAGGGTAAATAAACCTCCAATGAATCGAACAAACAACGGGTCTTACTTTTGTCCACTTTTTTTAGTCTAAAGTCCAACCACAACTAACTTTCAAATTCTAAAAATAGTTGTTTATTCACAAAATCAAGTAATTCTATATCTTCTCAATAGTCATGTTTGTTAATAAATCTCGTAGTGAACCTAATAACCCCTCGTGAACTACATGTTCGGAGCACGTCGGGCTAATTCGTGATGCTTCGGGTGACACAATACTGGATTCAGTTACAAGATGTTACTCTATACTATTGATGGATTCGAACTATCAATTTAGTTTACGATGATATTTTGTTTAGGTGAATCTGTTATTTCGATTGGAATAGATACTGGTTTATTTTATTAGATTTGAGCTTACAAATTTAGTTACATTTTCTGAAATGACGTTCACTAGGTGGCAGCACTGAGACGTTAGGTCCTGTTAGGTAAGGCGCCAACTGGTGGCGTGAATTTTCATGAAACCTTCAATTAGAATGGTCGTTTGTTGATAACGTTAACGTCACGGTTTGCGTTTGATTTGGTAAACAAAAGAATAACGAAAATGCATTAATAAATTCTGCTGGTATAAATGTGACTGTTCTATTTGGGAATCTTTGTCTTGGACATCAGTCATTTGTTTTTTGGGCTGGATAACTGTAGGACAGGTTTTTCTAGTGCGGTCCACAAAGGATTTAAGAGTTGTTGTAATCTTCATATTTTTTAAGGCACCTTTGTAGAAGAGAAATAAATGTTTATTATTATTATTATTTTAACCCGTCAAACGCTCGCCTACTAGAAGCCGTTTGCATGTAAGCGCTCAACGGTTTTCACGAATATAATTATTTACTGTCATTTCGAGTTTATTTTTGTTATGAACCGGTGGGGTTCATACGACATTTAAGAGGTTAATACAGGCTTTATCATGTATTGTGAAGCGAGTGGAATGAAAGACGAGTTGAGATACACTGAATATATTTAGGATAAACATGATTAATATACGCAATAGTGGACACATACTACAATCATTTAGTCCTTCGCGACTTTTAGTCTTGTTTCCCGCTGTCTATTAATCAGTTCTTCAGTTTCAAGTACATAAATTAAATATTAAAGTATGTTTTTGCCATGCAAGTATAACCCTTAACTCTATACCTATCTATCTTAAGATGAAGGCTGATAAGGCGATCTTATCCAAGCAGAAACCACACGATAATGTTTATAAAAGATGGCTATATGTAATTAATACCATATATTCTTGTAGTAGCACCACCATAACAATATATTACTAATATACCACTGGCTTTCAAAAGCGTAACCTATAAAAATAACATTCAAATTAAAACTGGTAGTAACATGATCCGGGTTATGCCAAGAATTTACTCTTATTTGACTAATTTATAGAAAAAGCGTTATATTTACATAAAATATTAGTGATAGTGTATATCTCTCGTGTTTTATGTATTTTTGTATTATGTTCTTGTTTTAATTAGCATTCAGAATAAGTGGGTGAGCTTGTGTGTCGTTTGTTTTCGTACTTTAGGACTACGAAAGACCTGTGTCTGTTGTGAACTTAGAAATTAGGTTTTACAAAGACATGATGATCATTGTGGTACCTGGTAGGTACAGCACAGTAAGAGAGACGAAGAGGACTTTCATTTGATTATTTATTAATATTTGTTGTTTGTCTTAGGTCTGATTTTTCATACGTCAGACGTCAGATAATTTTATCGGAGGAATAATTTTGAATTTTTGACAGTTCTTCCATCAGACGTTTGTCAGATGTCAATTTTATTCCACCAATAAAAAATATCTGTAGATTGAAAAATCATCCCTTAGCCTTATTGTGTTAAGGTCTTCCGAAATAGACAGATTTATTATTAAGTAGACTAGCTGGATTCTGAAAAATAATGATTTTTCAGTTCTGGTGACTGTAGGATATGGGACAATGACACAAGTGGGTGTGTAGAGTTTTCAAATACGGCGAGACAAAAGTAATTTAAAAAAACATGGTCATCTTATAGCACCTGCTTTCAGGACATTCAATGATGTTTGTAAGTATGCCACTAATGTCTTCTTGTAGCAGTTTTTATAGGCTGTACTATTATTTCTTACAGTTTTACGACTTATATAATTGTTTTCGAAAGGCGACATATTAAATTAATCATGTTGTATTATCATTTAATTAATAATGTTTGTTTGATTGCCATTTAGAGTTAAATTACCGATAAATAGTATGTTTAATGTGCTGGAGGAATAACTTAATATTTTAGTGTCGACTAGTAGGGATATATGACCAATTTATCTTGAAACGCGGTGGAATTTGAAACTACGTTTAAACTATACTGAATTTGATAGACGTTTGATGTCATCCTTAGCAAACGGCGCCATCATGAAAGTTCAAGTTAAGTTAGTCAAGTAAAAGTTTTTTTTTAAATAATAATTGCTGTAATAAGATCCTAATCAGTTTAATTTCATAATCGGTAGGTGTGCCATGGCAGCCATTTTATGATAATGGTGACGTATTTATTGTTTGAAATGTGGTTTCTAATTTGTGCGAATTTTAATTGCCTGATTGATTTTATTATTTTTATAAAAATATGCGAAGTTTCAACCTTTATTTTTGTTGTAGAAATATTTCGTAACAAAAGATTGCAAAACGAATTTAGTAGAAGAGAAACATTAACAGGAACGGCGTTTATGGTTAGCGAGTCAAAAACGAAGTATGAATATTCAAACAACTTGTTAAAATACTTTTAACTGCCAATTAAATATCCTACCATCAAACCCAACAATCTCCATACAAATACGAAAATTACACACAGAAACATACCGCCACAATTTTAATAGCAATTACCCACAATTCATTCTATAAATATTTCACAATACTGTATTGAATATCGGCCAAAAACCCAATCGGTAGACCTCAGGTGACCCTTGTGACCCCAGGTCGTGACCCCTGCAGTATTAATTACGTCGCGTGCCATTTCCAATGTTTCTGCGCTTGCGCAATGACGTCACATCCGTATAGAGAAGTGATGGGCTGTTTGAGTTTAAATTAGGAATATAAGTGTTATTGGTTGGAGGTTTATTGAAAGCTGTTTCTTTGGGATGGTGGTCGTTAGTGTGGTGTGAAGGTCTTTGTTTTATTCTGTCATAGAGTAGAGTGATTGAAGATCTACGTAACAAATTGTTGGCAGGTTCGAGGCTAAAACGAAGCAAGTGTACCACTATTGTGGCTATGTATATTATTTGTAATTTACTGAAAAAAAGAACTCGTGAAATGAGAGTTCTAATCAATGTGTAAAACAATCTGTTTTTTGTAAATTGACAATTTGAAATTATTTAAATCCACGACTAAAATATCATGTAAAAAGAGTAACTTGAAACTTTTATGAGTAAAACGAATTATTGGTCATTAAAGTTTTGCACTGATGTCGCCTTTCTTGACAATCACAAATCAGCATTATCAGCAATATTAGTAGGTAAAAATCCGATTACAAGATTCTACTGGGAGTTCGATACTCAGTTAGGATTTCAAACTGATTAATACGAACCTCATAGAACAAGACTGCACCAATCAAACCACAAACAAATCGCACAGATCTCCCATAATTCCAACTCCTCATATAATTTCATATAATTATAAATTTGCCGGGCTGCCACAGTCACGCGACTATATCGTAAACACTGCGACGGTTATTAGCTATAACGGTTATATAGATAACTGTTTAATAAACGTTTTCGTTGATAAAAGGCGGCATCTTGTAGACGGCTTTTGATATGACACGGTTTTAGGATGCGTGTGACTATGGTGGTGTGTCCGATGGACATGCAAGGATAGTGTTTGTTAAGGTTTGCTTACACGAGGAAATAAAATCGCTCAATCCTGGGGGCCTAAAAAGGCCCCTTTGGCAGAATTGAAAGAAAGAAAATGGCGCACCCCGCCGCCCTTGCCGCCGCCCGGTTCCTCTCGCAAAAACGAGACGTAACAAACGAGATAGAAAGAAAATTGACAAAGAAATTCCAAACTGATTGCATATTCGGCAGCTCATATTGGCGACATTGAGAAATGTGAAATATATGGAGTAATTAGAAGATATAACAAACAATTGCCGCATCTTATTGTTGTTGCTCCAGATTGCTCCACTTAATTGATCCAGATTGATCCATTAGTGTTGCCAAGCACCTTTATACCGAGGTCGCATCAGCGGCAGTGTCTATCTTCACGAATCTTCGCGCTAAGATACGATACATGAAGATGTGACCAACCACTGCAGGCTATCGTAACTAGAGTAACCATTTCGACATTTTAAAAGTCCTGAGAAAAGCCGATTATTTGAAAAAAAAAATCGGATATTTATTTTTAAATCTTTCTATTAATTTCTATTGTCCTGTAAGTTTTCTGAAAAAAAAAACCCCTTAAGTATATCGAAAAGTTCGGACAAACGATAGGACCGGACAAAGTCTGGACTGGAGGCCAAAAAGCCGGACTCGTCCGGACAAATTCGATGGACGGATGGTAAGCCTAGCGAAAGATCAGCTGCTCGCTATAATCTCACGGATCATCAATCATCAAAGAATTACGGAGCCGCTAATGTGGCCAACGTATTAGCACGATAACTTTTTAGCGAGCAAAACATACGATCACTTCTGCCTTCTGTTATTGACGTCATAGTGCAGTCCGAAAGTTAGGAGGTATTCCACTCAGAGTGGTATATCGTAGTGACGTAGTGGTTTATCTGCATCGCAACATGCGAAATACGCATCACACTAACGTCACGCAAAATCCAGCATCGCGCAACTAGAGTTTAACGCGCAACTAGCATATATGCAACGTCCCGACACAAACCCCGTTTGGTCAAAGGATCCTCCCTTTTCTATGGGGGAAGAGTGAACTTTACACACTGTTCCTCATATCTCAATAAATGGCAATTAAAGTGCTGTCAACCTCAGTAGGGTTTGTTTTCGTCGGCAGGGTGTTAATAATTACGTGCATTTTTCAAAATCTAGAACGCACGTAAAAATTGCGGGAAAACAGAAATCTAGTACCGTATAAGCGAAAGGAGGGGGCAGACAGTGATTTGACACTGAAAGAAATAAAGCGTATTTAAAATGCACCAAGAAATCTTGAACATTATCTGAACTAAATCACCATTTTCTGGAATAAACACGGTTCGTTGTGTATTGTTGTCTGCCTGTATCAGACTGCCTACTCTCTAAGCACAAAATCCGTAGTTCCTGCCGAAGTTACGGGCATTTCTTTCTACGTATCACCTTCGGCCGTAATATTAGTTCGGGCCCCGGACTAAGAATGAATGACAACATGATTTGACAGTTGTCCTTACTCCCGATAAATTTCTGACCGCCTAAAAAGTTCATTAATCGGGAGTAGGGTTCATTCATTTAGAAGCATAGATCTACTTTCGGATGGGCCCGAATCTTCGTTGCCAGATTTAGAGGGAAGGCCCCCTGGGCTCTACCTCGACAACCGCCTGAAACTGTACTTTTCACAGATTCTCTGACGATGAAAACATATTAAATCAACGCCTCAAACTTATAAACTAATGATATATAAAAAAAATACTAGATTTTCATTAGCAAAATGTCTCCAAATAGGAGTTATGGCGTATTGCGTCTGCAGTTAGTACTGTTAGCGTCGCGGGTCGCGTGTGATGTGAGCGGCGCGCCTTGACCCGCACTACGAGCAGGCACATCTCCGCACGAGGATGTAGCGGGCTGGATGTACAATTTAAATAAATTTCAATATTTTGATTTGAAAAAGTCCATGTGTCCATGCAGTTTCTTGCCCGTTCCTCTCCATAAGGACCTAGTATGTTTTGGAATCAACATCAACGGTGAGTACATCACTCACGACGATATAGTAGTCATGACTGAGACTATGGACGACCTCAGTACAGTGCTCGATGACCTCAGTGGAGCTTCTGAAAGAGTGGGTCTTAAAAAGAACATGGACACGACAAAGGTCATGTCAAATGCCCATGTAACACCCACTCTCATGAACATCGAAGACGCTACACTCGAGGTGGTGGACGAGTATGTTTACCTAGGACAAACTTTCCAGATAGGTAGGTCAAACTTCGAGAAAGAGGTCAGTCGTCGAAGACGCTACACTCGAGGTGGTGGACGAGTATGTTTACCTAGGACAAACTCGAATCGAATCCGACCCGGCTGGGCAGCGTTTTTAACGCTGTCCAGCCGTCGTAGTGCCGTGCCGTAGCCGTGCGTAGCGTCTTCGATGTTCATGAGAGTGGGTGTTACATGGGCATTTGACATGACCTTTGTCGTGTCCATGTTCTTTTTAAGACCCACTCTTTCCGAAGCTCCACTGAGGTCATCGAGCACTGTACTGAGGTCCTCCATAGTCTCAGCCATGACTACTATATCGTCGTGATAAAACCTATCTTTACTAGTTGAGGCTCTGTTGATGTTACCTCCAATTCTAGATAAGACCATGGGGTCTTAGCTTCACTATACTTCTGTATCTGTGTCTTCTGTTAACATAAGACACCCGTCTTCCAAAAACCCGTCCCCTCCTGGTTTCCGTCGTCAAAATGCTAAGTAGTAGTTCCGGGATCTTTAATGCCACATCTAGTTCCCTGCATCTATGTCACAAACGATACCTAACGCAAGTTGAAACCACTTGTGTAACAGTAGTAAAGTGTGCGCACAATAACCATGTTATAGGTCATTTTGTGTAGATGAATACGTAATTAGGAGTCGACCTAGCCTAGCCCACGACTGGCAAACGTCCTACTGTGTTTTTAATGAGCATATTTTACGTATACTTCAAATGGTTTTGCTGTAATTTACGTTGTTTCAAGCTGCTGAATTGGGTCGTATTATTTTGCTGTGAGTAGTACTGTAATTTACCAAATGTCTTGTGTTGAAATTAAAGTTTACAACCAATCAATATTATTATAACAAGAACTTGAGTTTAGAGTAGACCGGTTATGAACAGAATTTATCTATATACCTAGATAATTATACTAATAATAACGCTGAAGAATTTTTTGTTTGTTTGAACGTGCTAAGCTCTGTAACTATCCGTCGGATTTGAAAAAATAGTTTTGTATTTGATAGCCCAATTCTTGAGGAAGGACTATACCTAACATTAGCTTAAACATTATGCTAGGATCTGGGATTCCCAGTCATATTTGTTGTTGTCATATTTTTCAGTTACGAAAAGATCATCTAATCATTGCCTGTCGTAGAAGATTCATGTTGAAGGCATTATTTCATATACCTAATGAATGATCTTACAGGGATAGAACTTAGGACCCGTTTTGCGAATGTTAATCCTTCAGCTCTATCTTTTACCGAATTTGAGATAGTTCGCAATATTTAAAGCTATTTATATAAAAATTTCAACAATAATGATGTAGGTAACTAATATTTTTGTAAAAATATAATTCAAAAGAGTTTCCATGGAGTTTCTGGCCCGTTCTTCTCCATAGGTACTACGCTTTGGAATGGGCAACTAGCTTCATATTTTCTGACTGACCGACTTCTTGACAGTTCAAAAGTGCCTGTGTTAAAAATGGTTTCATTGAAATAAATGCTTTGGGTTTAAGGTTTTGAGTTTGAGTCTGGTCAAAGTACAATACTTTAGTATTACGAAGATATCCATTTGTTATGACATAGTTAAAACGAGCGTTCAAATAAGTGGTTTATAATATGAGCCTTGAGTGTACGTACCTAAACCATATCTAAGCCAAGAGCGTGCTCTAAAAAACACTTTATGATTCCAAGTTTATGATTTAGATCGTTAGTTCATATCAAATGGCTGACAATAAAATCTATTTGTCCGTGTGGATCAATTTTATGATAGATGTCTGTAGATAAACTTCAAGTTTATTTGCGATGTCAATAGATTTGTAATACAGGAATGCAATTAAATGAGGCCATCTTTCATGATGCTGTATTAATTATTGTGGTGTGTGACATTACGCTATTGTGTAGAAGTTTAACGATTTTCATAGCAGTGCCCCAAGGCTATGAAATATATATTTAAATTCATATAGGTATTCTATGGTATGGCGCTCTCCCCGTGATTTCCACCTCTTTCGATTCAGGGCTGAGGTGAACCACTAGACATTTGATTTTTCTACCTCGTCCCGCCATCTTCTCTGCCGCGTTGCCTTTTGGCTGTGTCAGGGCTCCAGGTAGTGGTTATTTTGGCTCATAGCTCTTGCTCATGTTTCCGATCTAACAAATAGCTAATATGATGAGATTTGACAAAAGCTTCTTAGCCAATCAATCATAACAGTTAACATGAGATCAGTTAGTAGATTCACAGTACATAGAAACAAATACAAATAACTCCAACCGATCGTAAACAACATATCTCCGCAGAACTGACGTCACCAAAACAAACCAGTCTACATAATAAGGCGTTAATCACACTTTATGAATGAAATATGCGCTTTACATAAAAAATAACACATTCAGTTAATCGAAAATCGTATTAATGGCAATGAATGCGCGGGCGCAAGGAATCTCGTATAACAGGCAGCCATTAAGTTTCCCGCGACTGAAGACTTTTTACAGCAATATATACCAACTTTTTGCAGCAATATCACCGTATAAGTGAGCTATGTTTTAAAAATAATGAGTGTGCGCGGTGCGCGTGCGCCGCGGGGCGTTGAATTATGGAGACAACCGTCATAGATCACCCTGTAGGTACTTTCGTCTTTGTTACGCGAGGATAAACGCGTTTTTCTTTAATAATCAACAATTTATAGAGTATTAACGTTATTGGACGGTTTTTAAAGTCGCTTCTTAAAAACATGAACCTTTGTTTAAGGCTTTATTTTATATTTATTTTGTGATGTGTACCGTTTTAGGAAGTGTTGCAGCCTTCCTTGTTCATTCATGGTTATTTTCACTTGTTTGTATGTTCAGTCTAATTATTCTTTGCATATCAATTCAGTGTAATGTATGTATATAGGATTGATATGTTGCTTGTGCGCGTTTCCGAATGTTTAAGAATAATTTCTGATTTATAACAATATAACTAACTGTGCCTATGACTTCGCGTGCATGTCGGAAAAGTAATTGGATTTCATGGGTTTTAATTTTTTCCGCGGAACCCAATTTTTTTTTTTAAATAAAAGCTGCCTAAGTTACTCCTCATGGGTCATAACATCAGCTATCTGCCAGTGAAAGTCCCGTTAAAATCCGTCCAGCTGTTTTGGAGATGAATAAATTATGAATTAGCCAGGACAAAAGTCAACATTAAAAAAAAATGTTTTTTTGTTATAAGTACTGTGTACTTATAGACTTTCATATGCATTTAGTAAAAAACTGTTATTTTGACATTACAAACAGATTCTTCAATTTAATTATTTGTATAGATTGCGCTTGATTCGTAATAAGATAAAGTTGTTGCTGCCTTAGATATTTTTCTGCTTCCTTTCCCGTAACGACAATCGGATATTCATAAAAAACGCAAGAATGTAGATAAGGTGAATGAAAGCTTGCCCATTGATAACATTACATAACAAGATTACAAGGCCCTAGTTTCCTTAACAACTTCTAAGGAAGACTACATCAACAAGTTCACATAGGTACTGAATGAAGGCTTTTGCCAATGAGCGAACCAGTCCCTTTAATTAGCCATACCGATGGCCAGAAAAAAAACTTGGACGTACAAATACACTGGACATTCATCCTATTGAATCTCAGAGCACAATCTATGGAATCAGTTGTAGACGTGCAAAAAATCTCCGGGTTTTTCATGAATATGTATTAGTTGTAACTGCTAATGACCTCAACACGCGACCTACCACAATGATGCTAAGTAGGTATGGAATTTAACAAAATTTAAGAACGACTTTGTGTTTTGTTGGCTTAATTTTTGGAAAGCTTACGTGTACTTAATTGCTTTTAGCTAAACGCTTTATTAATCAGCTGGTTTCCAATTTAGATAAAATGGACTGGATTTTTGGCCTCCTAGTTTTCATAAAAATGGTTTTCATATTGTTCTGTCTCAAAAAATGTACTTTTAAACTACAGAGTAGTTTGCAATATGTGCAATTATATAAGGACTTCTATTATTCAATTTTTTGCTATGAAAAGGATTTCATAAAACGTAAGATGCTTTAAATTATATCGTTCTTTTATCTGAAGAAGAAGATAGTTTAGACTTTGTTCATAAACCAATTCAGAGATTATTGTCCAACTAGCTGACCCGATACACGTTGTCCTGTTTTTGATTCGAAAGACACGTGGCGCCATCTATTATCATAATAACGTTGTTGTTGTTTTTCTTGGGAACAGCACTTTTTTTCGGGTTGAAAGGTACCCTATGTCCGTTTCTGTACACCTGACAAGGTATATGCAAAATTTCAGGATGATCGGTTCAGTGGTTTAGGCGTGAAAAGGTAACAAAAAAACCAACAGACTTTCGCATTTTTTTTTTTAGTTAGGATAATTCACAATATTTCTGTATTTTCGGGGCTCTTGGCTGAATAATAACAGCCGCACGGGTCGATCTTTAAGGTAAAGCAACGCTTGCCGAGGTTGGTCCGTGGATGGTTGATCATTCGTTACATACCGAGACCCCTCCGTGCTTCGGAAAGCACATCCCTGCTGTCATTTGTAGATCTTTGACAGTCATTACGGGTATTCAGAAGCGCAAAAGTCTGACCCAGTCTTGCCAAAGGGTATCGAGTTACACAGTAAACTGGGTTGTCGAGGTTAGAAAATCACTCATCGGTTAGACTGGGAGCCGACCCCAACATGGTTGGTATAAGGCTAGGCAGATCATGACTGTCTTTCTTTTTTTTTTTTTCTAAAAAACGTTGCCCCCACACTAGGAATTTCTCCTGTATTGTGGGTGCGTTTACAAACATTTAAACTCATCATTTCTGCCAATTAACATACCGCAACTAAACCACTGAGTGTGAACACTGAGATATGAATTACGTCAGTTAAATATTTGAGATACGTATATAATAGTATATTCGAATCATATTTTTCTGTAACCTAATGCTAGCAAGTAGTTATTAGGTGTGAATCTTGAATTATAATTATAATGATTTATTTCGCGACTGTTGGCGCGGGTTTTTGTTACAGCACTAAAGACGTACCTACTTATAATATTAAAATATTATCTATGTCTGACTTTGTAGAATATAATGTTATATCATTATGCTGTATTTTTCCTTTTGGTTTTCTGGTTTTATGGGAAGACTCAACTTTACGTCATTTCCATGACCTTTATTTTTTTGGATATCTGAATAATTCTAATATTTCGAATTCGCAAATTGTAATGTTGTCCCTTTGTTCTTATATTTTAACTATTCTTGTGTTTCTGGACCGCCTCGTTGGTGTAGTGGTCGCAAGCGTTACTGCTGAGCATGAGGTCCTGAGTTCTCTTCCCAGGTCGAGCAAAGTGTTATACGGTTTTTCCATCAGGAAATTCTTAGTAGCAGCCTGGAATCTGGATTTGTGCCCGGTTGATGGCTATAGGATCGCCCCCTATTACATGGGGCTTAAACATAACTGGCGAGAGATATGTCTCTGCCTGACCCTTCGGGGATTACAAGCGTGATGTTAAATAAGTTATCTGTTTCTACCTCCAGCATTGATAGTATTGTGTACGTCAGTCAGTTATAGCAAGTAGCTGACCCACGTTTGCAAAAATGGTTGAGATTACTTAGAATACAAATCGATAGAATTTATAATTCTTTTATGTTTTATTTACTTTTCATTACGGACGCTTTTAACGTTCTGCATCGTTCTCACATGCATAATTTTTAACATGAATGATGTAAACAAGACTTTGTAACCCTATTATTTTGATTTAAAAGAGTGTCAATGGAGTTTCTTGCCCGTTCTTCTCCATAGGTACCTACGCTTTGGAATGGGCAACTAGCTTCATCTTTCTGACTGACCGACCCCTTGACCATTCAAAAGTGCCTGAAATTGGTTTAATTGAAATAAATGCTTTGAGTTTGAGTTGATATTTTATTTACTAGTAGGTAAATAATATATAAAACAAATTATGAAATTATATCGATTCGAATTCTAAAAAATCTAAACCATTTATGCAAAGGTGGGTCAGCTAATTGCTATAACTGACTGCACGAGTAGGTTAGGGAGTTACGGAGAGGTTTCTATAAATTAATGTGTTGGATAGGGTATCAGCTATATAGATCAATTTCCCACGACAGTTTCATCAACATTTTTGATTTAGAAATCACGTACGCATAAGTGCCTAATAAATATCATTATGGCATATTAAACTCTGGCTGCTTTATTATCTATATCTAATTAGAGACAATTTTCCACAATAATAATGCTATCAAGATTCTTATTTAATATGTCTCATCACGCGTGTCTATGACATCCTACTAATATTATAAATGTGAAAGTTTGTGAAGATGTTTGGATGTTTGTTACTCAATCACGCGTAAACCGTTGAACTGATTTGGATGAAAATTGGCACATATTCTATACCTATATACCTACACCATTTCCTAAATTAACACATAGCATACTTTTTATTCCGATATTCCCAAAGGATAGAAACTTATGCGGGTGAAACTGCGGGGCACTGCTAGTAAAACGCGAATGTTTGTGAGGTTGGATGGATGGATGAATGTTTGTTACTTTTTCACGCAAAAAATACATACCTAACGGATTTGGATGAAATTTGGCACACATAGTTTATAACCAGGATTAACACAGGATACTTTTTATCCCGATATTCCCATAGGATCGAAACTTATGCGGGTGAAACCGCGGGACGCAGCTAGTATTTATATAAACAACAATATGACGGTACCAGGGGACGTGGGAGTGGCGTCTGTTCGGCCATGGTCTGCCATAACGTGGTGGTTAATGGGTGTCGCGATCCCTTGTACTTGGATGTAGGTGAAGTGGTTAGTTATGTGAGAACGTTCACGAGTAGGTTGCGTGAAACAGTAAGGTCTTCAAGTTAATTTATTCCAACTCATGTTATTCATTCTTCTGAGTTTGTTTCGGTCTTTCTTCTCAGGGTAGTAGAATAGGAAACATGGAACTCATCTAGTTTTAAAACATATTAATTTACTTTTGACGTATAATAAATACTTAGTACATTACGATACGTGTGACTTAAGTAGTCCATTCAAACCCTTACTTAAGTCACGCTTTTCAGGGTAAAAATGTACTACTTAAGTCACAGAAAAGCGTGACTAGGTCACACAGTGCTATAAAAGTGTTATTTGAACCAATTTTCTGAACGAAATATTATTTATCATTTGACATCATCATTTATCATTTAATGACTACCAAAAACCATCGCGTCGTTGTGGCCGTTACCGGCAGCTGACTTTTCTTTTTTTCACGCACGTGAAAATCCTTGTGCAGCGGACGTAGCTGTACTAGAGATCTTTTGGCGCGTCGCGTCGCCAGAATCGGAACTAACGTCGCCATCTTGGTTTTTCGATACATTTTATAAAGCATTTGCACATATCGCTGACTGAATACATTAGTGGCACAAGTCGAATTTGTAAGCAATTTGAGTTAGTAATAACGCGCACTAGTCTTCGAATATTTATTGTACGTTTTCTCAAATTGTTGAATTTTGTCTTGTGCCACTATCGAATTCAGTCAGCGATATGTTTATCAACAGTGCTACCTGTCAACGTCATTCGAGCGCCAAAAAAAAGATCCTTGTGTGTATGTCCTTAGAACGTAATTATAAAGACTGGAGCTCTGTCTCTCCGGTAGACCAATGCCTCCTAATCTATACTAATATTATAAAGAGGAATTTGCGAGTTTGTATGTAGGGGGTAATCTTCGTAAGTACTGATCCGATTTCGAAAATTCCTTCACTAATCGGAAGCTACATTATTGCCGAGTGTCATAGGATATAACTTATGTTAAAATAAAAAGTCGTGGGAAGGAATTATTGTAATAATGTATTGCCTAGTATCCTAGAGATTCAATATTAACTTAAAAGTAGTATCAGTTCCACTTTAGAGCTATTTGAGCCCCTAATTTTTGTGTATATGTATCCTACGTGTACTATGTCTACTTTACTTTAATTTAATGTTAAATCTAAGAATCCCACACTGTTCCTCTCAAATATTTCTAGAACATTACACAAAACGATATCTTGTTACGTCGTTCGACAAATATGGCATTTGGCTTTGAACGCAAATTACTGGTTTCACGTAATTTGCGTCATTATTTCTGTCGTATTTATGTAAAATACCTGACATTTTGTCTATTTTTTGTCGTTACAAATCCCTAGATTTATTAGTGAATTGATTGTTAGTGGCGCACCTCTGTCTTGTATTTGCATGTCAATCTATCAATTATTATTATGGATTGGATACAATAAAACTAGACAAGGCTCTTCTGACTGGGAGGAAACCTTTATTGTATTAATTAAATTGATGTCCATAGTTTGATGCAGCAATTTCAATTAGTCTCTATTAGTTGGCAATTAATAATTTGCATTGTTATGTAAACAGTAGTTTGTAGAGTGTGGATCGTTTCTCAGCACAGAGCAAAGATGAATTTTGGAGAATAAAAATAATAAATAAAAATCCATACTAATATTATAAAGGACCACGGGCACTTTTGAATGAACACTGGGCCCACTTTTCAAAGTTGTGCAACAGTGATGAAACCTATGTCATATGACAGCTCTTGGCGTGTACTTTATTTCATTCTATGGCAGCTAAGTTCAAATCCAGCGCGAAAATGGTTATTTTATGCGTTTTTTAAAAAATGTTCAACATTGTGCAACAGTGATGAAACCTATGTTATATGACAGCTCTTGGCGTGTATTTTATTTTATTCTATGGCAGCTAAGTTCAAATCCAGCGCGAAAATGGTATTTTTATGCGTTTTTTAAAAATGTTCAACATTGTGCAACAGTGATGAAACCTATGTCATATGACAGCTCTTGGCGTGTACTTTATTTAATTCTATGGCAGCTAAGTTCAAATCCAGCGCGAAAACAGTTATTTTGTGCCTTTTTTTTTAATGTTCAACATTGTGCAACAGTGATGAAACCTAAGTCATATGACAGCTCTTGGCGTGTACTTCATTTCATTCTATCGCAGCTTAGTTCAAATCCAGCGCGAAAACGGTTTTTTAAGCGTTTTTTAAATGCGTCATTTTGGGTTCATTTTTTCAACATTGTTCAACAGTGATGAGTTATATGTCATATGAAAGCACTTGGCGTGTACTTTTTTTCATTATATGGCAGCTAAGTTCAAATCCAGCGCGAAAACGCTTTTATTATGCGTTTTTTAAAAATGTTCAACATTGTGCAACAGTGATGAAACCTATGTCATATGAAAGCTCTTAAAGTGTACTTTATTTCATTCTATGGCAGCTAAGTTCAAATCCAGCGCGAAAACGGTTTTTTAAGCGTTTTTTTTTAAATGGTTTTTTAACCGTTTTCGCGCTGGATTTGAACTTAGCTGCCATAGAATGAAAAAAAGTACACTTTTAGAGCTTTCATATGACATAGGTTTCATTACTGTTGCACAATGTTGAACATTTTTAAAAAACGCATAAAAAAACCGTTTTCGCGCTGGATTTTAACTTAGCTGCCATAGAATGAAAAAAAGTACACACCAAGTGCTTTCATATGACATATAACTCATCACTGTTGAACAATGTTGAAAAAATGAACCCAAAATGACGCATTTAAAAAACGCTTAAAAACCCGTTTTCGCGCTGGATTTGAACTTAGCTGCCATAGAATGAAATAAAGTACACTTTAAGAGCTTTCATATGACATAGGTTTCATCACTGTTGCACAATGTTGAACATTTTTAAAAAACGCATAAAAAAACCGTTTTCGCGCTGGATTTGAACTTAGCTGCCATAGAATTAAATAAAGTACACGCCAAGAGCTTTCATATGACATATAACTCATCACTGTTGAACAATGTTGAAAAAATGAACCCAAAATGACGCATTTAAAAAACGCATTTATGACCGTTTTCGCGCTGGATTTGAACTTAGCTGTCATGGAATGAAATAAAGTACACTTTAAGAGCTTTCATAGGACATAGGTTTCATTACTGTTGCACAATGTTGAACATTTTTAAAAACCGCAAAAAAAAACCGTTTTCACGCTGGATTTGAACTTAGCTGCCATAGAATGAAATAAAGTACACTTTAAGAGCTTTCATATGACATAGGTTTCATTACTGTTGCACAATGTTGAACATTTTTAAAAAACGCAAAAATAAACCGTTTTCGCGCTGGATTTGAACTTAGCTGCCATAGAATGAAATAACGTACACTTTATGAGCTTTCATATGACATATAATTTATCACTGTTGAACAATGTTGAAAAAGTGGGCCCAAAATGACGCATGGTCCTTTGAAAGTAACTCTGTCTGTCTGTATGTTACCTTTTCACGCCTAAACCACTGAAAGGATTTCGATAAAATTTTGTAGAGAGATAGATTGCATCCAGGGGAAGGACATAGGATAGTTTTTATCGACATACCTTGCGGGCGAAGCCGCGGGCGGAAGCTAGTAATAAATAAAAATACATCACACCTGTATCCCCAAGAGGGTTAGAGAGAGGTGTAGGTACCTATAGTACACCCACACATTTCGCCAGTTATGTTTAAGTCCCATGTAATAGGGGGCGAGCCTATTGCCATCAACCGGGCACAAATCCTGATTCAGGGCTGTTGCTGAGAAATTCTTGATGGAAAAACCCAATAACACTCCCCGACCTGAGAGTCGAACCCAGGACCTCACTTTTACACCAACGAGGCAGTCATTATTAATGATAGTCCTACAGATTTCAGACCGTACAGGTCTGAAATCTGTAGGACTTAAGGATACCTAAGGACTAAAACCAAACTAAAACAGTATTCAATATTACAGAAGGCCAGCTACTGTTCAGCGGGATTGTCCGAAAGGGTTACCGCTGACCCGGAACATAAAGGGCTAAGTACACACAAGGAAGGAACACGGGTGGGTTTTAGTCAGTAAGAGTCTGACACTCCCATCGGCTCCACCCCGAGCGGGAGGGGTCATTTGATGATTTCTATCCGCAAAAAAAAAAAGGCCAGTTACTGTAAGATAAAAAACAAATAGCATTGAAACCATTACAAGCATTAAGTTGATTTTTACGACTCGTACCTGCAGGCAGATTAGCGGTGGTTTTACATTTTCTTGTCTATATTGTGAGTTGGATAGCTCTCTATAGAGAGTAGCAACTTTAAAATAATTATCTGTGTATACCTAAGTTTCAACTGAAGGTCAATTCCCGTAATTAAAAACGTTCAAAATCTAGTCGCAATCTCATCTCAGCGACAATCAATGTCAAGTATCTACCTACTTGAAAAAAAATTAGCTATTTTATCACATCTATTCAAAAAGAGCTAGTGTATTCTTCGTAAACAGGGACTAAAATAGCTCTTTAATCTCTAGGGACTAAAAGTGATTTGAATTTGGAATGTGGATATTGTTATTAAAAGTTCCAATCACCAAAGAGATCAATCACGAATTGTATGAACAAGTAACAGGCTGTATGATAAAGTAAAAGGTGCTCGGGATTCTACTATAGAATCCTTCGCTCCGCTCTGGATTCAAAGAAACACTCTAGACTTCAAAATACTTATTTGCTCCCTTGGCAAACAATGTACTATTTTGACAGATAGAGACTGAGATTAGAATGCGAACTTTCGTAAAAATACGGGAATCGCCCCTCGGTAATGTTTACAGTAATGTTTCAGTTTTGTAACTGTTTCTATCAAAAAAGAAGGGAATATATTTATAGAAAAACCAAAGTCGAGTGCATGAATAGTTTATTTTGTACGTCTCCGTGGAATATATTCATTACAAACATTTGTTTACGAAATAAAAAAAAACACTCTACCTATATTTTATATTTACAAAAAAAAAACACGTTTGTCAAACAAAGTATTACATTTGAGTATGAATGTGTAGATAATTTCACTACCTTGAGTAAATGGAAATGTATATAAAAGAGTTTACATCAACGATATTGAGCAAGAATAGGAATGTTTGTGTCACAATCGAGTATATCCTTTTGCTCTTATCATCTCTTCCTAATATAGAAATGAAAAAGAAACAAAGAACTTTATAAAAAAAATAGGTAACACCCCAAAATCTAAAAGAGATAATAAGAGTTTTTTCACAAAATCAATACAAAAAGTACAGCCGACAGTCGTGATTAAATAATAGAACTTAGCTACAGATATAGAATACGAAGACTTAGAAATATAAAAGGCTTCACAATGCACCCGAAGTTAACACTTTACAACCACAAACAACACTTCGAAATTCTACTAGAAATAAATTATATTCAAACTTTTATACAAAAATATATAAGATTCTTTTCTTAGTTATGGAATGTTGCAACACCCGGCTGTTTCCATTTTTCCAAAAAACAGTAATCATTATCTATAGTAACCTAACTTACACTATACAAAGAATAATTTATTTATTTACATTCCTTTTGTACATAACCTTATACCGGGCTTGCTAAGTACCAATAACATTGTATTTACTAAACATTACTTATTATACGTATTTGGATAGACTCTTTCAAGCGATAACAAATCAAACAACATTCGAGTGTTTGAGCTTAAACAAAAATCACATTCCTCTATACTGGCCTTTGATTCATTCACTGACGTGTAATACAGTCTATAGTAACGGCACTAGGTGACGCGGCGTGTGACGTCAGACTTTGGTGGTGAGGTCCAGAGGGTGCAGCTTGATCCTCTTTATTTGTGAATATGACACGTCCTCCTCCTCGCTGGCGGACCCCGCGCCGCTGCCGGATTCTCCGTCATCATTGTCTGGCACTATAACTTCACTGTCGTCTGATCTTCGTCGCGCAGAACTCGACCTACCATCAGATTTAACTGATAAGTCCATGGGGTTTTCCTGCAGCGGAGATTCAGAGGTTCTCCTTTCAGCCGGAGGTGTCGGAACAAATTCCGCTTCAGAAATCACATCCTCCTGAGGAGTGGGCTGGGTAGACCGCTGTTGTTTTAAAATCTCATCCAGGAAGAAACGTTTCGACGACTCTGTTCTCTCATTGTGGTCATCAATTCTTACGTCATTGTTGTTCTCAGCAGCTTGCCTTAAGGCTGCGTGGTCTAATAGATGTCTTGAGTATATTGGGTGGAAGCCTGGTGGGAACAGCAGCGGGTGGTTGTGGGCGAACGGGCTGAACGGCGGAGGGGGTAAGAAGGGCGAGTGGGGGAAGTGGGGCAAGGAGGCGATGTTGGCGAGGTGGAGGGGGACGTAGCTATCTCTGGGCGGCGTCAGCGGTCTGTCCGGCGGTCGCGATTGTGTAAGCCTGGATTTTTCGTCTAATTTTGGCGAAGACCCGCTTTTATGTGAGTCTGGGGACGCGGAGCAAGGAGGCTTGTAGTCGTCTAAGCCGAGGAGAGCGAGTTCTTCTTTTGACCTTGGTCTCGCGAGTCCTGGGAATAGGTGAGGTGGGAAGGGAGGCGCCAGCGGGTGGTGGGGCGAAGAAGGCACTCTTGGAGGCGACTGGGACTGTGCAGCTTGCTGTTGTTCTTGCAGGAGGCAGTGAATCTTGAACCAGTTGGAGCGGCGTCCGTACCGCGAGCCGGACTTTGACATGCCCACCATGAGGCACTTGCGCAGCCGGCATGCCTTGCAAGCCGTGCGATTCTTCTTGTTGATGACGCATTCTCCGTTGTTCTTGCATTCCGTGATGGAGTTCAGGTTGTTGTAGGAGCGGCCGAAGAAGGACTGGAAAGAGAGAGAAAAACTAAGTTAATTCATGTGAAATTTTTAATCTAAGTACTATATATCCTAACTTCCTTATAAGAACCAGAACAATTAATAAATTATTGTCTGATACTTTCTCCGTAATACCATACTGTAATCACAAATCTACATGGAACCAAGAGAAATGCAATATCCTTTAGAATTATTCGTTCTAATATCTACGAAGTAAGACCAACGCGCGACCCCTCTTAACGCTGATATTTAGCACTATACGATGAAACAACACATTTCATACTCCCGACATCTTATTGAACAACGATCAATTAGTAATTGTTTGTCATATCGTTAATTAACCGCCCGTAAATAACTGTCAGCTCTAAAATGTAATCAGCAAAATGGGTAGCTACCGGTTGCATGCATATGCATAGTACTCAATTGGATATGTATAATTGATATAATGGCCAAGAATTATGGTCCAGGCCGAGAATAAAATTGAAAATGAGAGGTCGTAGGTTGCTCCTAGCTTACGTGGCTAATTAAAATGACAACGTTATTAATAAATATCGCGTTATATGAAGCTCGTTCGTTATTGGTGGAATGTGTGACTGTAGTGTATGTTTTCCTGGGTGGAGCTGGAGAACTATGGTGTTGTTTATGGCATTTTGAACTATGGTTTGTTGTTTTCAGTTTTGAACAGAAGGTTCTGAATGAGACATAGTTTTTTATAACCGCAAACACTTGATTCATAAGTTGTGAGCACGGCTACAATCAATCAAGCCCTCCGGCCGTTTTCACAACTGCGATTCGCAACCAGTTGCGAATTAAGAATTTTTCCATAAACAGTACGCTGACTTCTGATTAATCTGAATTTAAAAGCTTTTATTTATTTAGTGACTGGCTGGAAGAAAAAGAAGTAAAGACTATTTGAATGAAACTTTTTTGTTTTTTTTAATGTGGGGCTTTGAAGATTCATTTGTCTATCGATTAGCAGCATCATGTGAGAATCTATTTTCTCAAAGGTTGATAGAGGTCAGATGAAAGTCAGTAAGAAACCCGCCGTGTCACTATTAAAACAACCGGTCAAGTTTACCCGTTCTTAAACGTGCTAAGATGACATACAACATTATTTTCTTTCAAGTTCCAATAAATGAGTTTACAGATTCACTATCAAGACAACTTGGTAAAGTTTGACCTAAACCCGCAGTTACACGGCCGGTTAGCGCCCGCCGGACCGCGTAACTCCGATAGTGAAAACATAGCCTTACAAATGTCGTGTTCATGGTTTAAGACGCCACTTCCGGTCTCCGGTGGATATGGGCCGGTTCGGTTCCGGTCTGCTACACGCGTTTAACTATGGTTTTGTTTTCATTTGACCTTGATTTTTCAGCGAATTTCTTACGTAAGTGTGGTCTATTGTTTTAGAGTTTTTTTTTGTGATGAGTATTTGATTGCTGAGATTTTAAGTGCTCGAATTGTTTGATTGTAATCGTTACTGTACTTGATACTGTTTTGTATTACGAGTTTTTTGTAAGTATCTACAATGTTACGATCTATTCATTTATTGTAATTTTTCTAGGGTATTTTCGTTGGTTTTTTGCGGTCTTATAGGGGAAGACCTCGTCCCAATTTCAAAAGCTGGGAAAAGCGCGTTTTAAGCCTGTGGGCCAAAATGACCACTACGTTGAGCCCTGACACAGCTAGAAGGCATCGCGGCAGACCCCGTAGAAGATGGCGGGACGAGCTGGACAAAACAAACGACCAGTGGTCCACTTTAGCCCTGAATCGAAAGAGCTGGAAGTCATGAGAGGAGGCCGTTGCCCAGCCGTGAGATGATGCAGGTTAACAACAGAGTATATTATATTAAAGTATCAACCACAAATATGTGCACAGTAACATGAAAAACGAGCGTTAACTAAACATACACGCGTTAACATTACCAAAATGGTTGCAAAACGCCACAGCGTCGCATGAATGACAATCAACTGCCACCTGCTACTGACGCCATGCTGTGTCGGTGAGTGGGACCGTCCCGAAATGGGCGGAGGAAAATACCCGGTTAGGTATGTATTTTTTTAATAATTTGTTTATTAAAGTGCATTATTACTGTATGAATTATACATTAGAAAAAGAAAGAAAATACGTTTATTTGTAGCAAATATGACGCATAAAATAAAAAAAACACAAACAAAATAAAAAACATTACAAAAACAAATATTACAATTGTGATAAATTTATTTGTTAGTTAACAAACTTAAAATAATATATAATTATATATATAATATAAATAATATATAATATAACATGTAATTATATGTATAAAAAAAGAGGGAAAAGAATCATAGAACATCAAAAAAATCGACCACATCGCTGTCAGCCTGTCTAAGTTTGTTAGTTGTGCATTGTCAATTTTCATATTTATTTCTGCACAAACACAATACAGCACAGGGTAAAATATGTTTTTTGTTTAAATCAACTAATTCAAATTAAGGCCCATAAACAAGAATTCAATGTCTGTTAATAACACTAAACATTCTTGAAAATATTAGAAACAATTTCAAAATTGATTGGTTAACTTCGGCAAATGCATTAGTAAAATAATTTATTTTCAGTCCTTATGTTTCATATTTAAATCCTCACGTAATTTCTGAGTTGGCCTTGTAATTGCGAAACTAGACATTCTCATTCTGAAAAATTGACAGTTGAATATGCTAAGAAGTGTTAAGAGTATTATTATTTCTTATGAAATATTACGTTCTTCAACATTTGACCAAGAAATTATACAGCTTATAACCATCTTCAGTTTAAAATAAAAGAATAAATTGACCTAAAACTTTAAAACTACCAAAAATATCAAGAAAATATGTGTAAAAAATGGCAAAAACAGGTAAGTTATGGGAAATCCTGGTATGGTGACCCTACAATTGACCAATTGCAGGATCACGTCATAGATGAAGAATTTAAACTGAAACAATGCCATCTTTGAACGTGCTGCGTGCGTGATGCGAATTATACTGCGCGCGCGCGGCGTTATTCGACATAACATTTTCCCAAAGGAAATTATCCCTTATTTTTATGATCATAAGTGTGATTTCACGTTGGCAGCCGCAGCTTTATTTTGGTGATGACATCGCCAATTTAAAAGAAAAGATAATAATAAATACTTATAAGTTGTACATTGTGTTATATTGTTATACAATTGCTGGCTTTTATTCGTATTTTCTGTATTTGGTATGACTTTGACACATTAGGTAACGAGCCAGTAAATGTATTTAGCCTTATATGCCTAAATCAAATGCAGTCCTACCTTTGTTTCTATACCAAAACAATATTCCTACATTTGTAGCTAAGTCCAGCAAAGGACAGTCGCACACAGCTGCAATCGACAATCCCCCACGCCAACATATTTAAATCGTTTATAGTAATTAAAGTAAAGTGACGTGTAATGATTCAATATGATATTTAAATTAATTGAGTAGATAAAAGCGAGGAGAATCGCTGCCGTCGCATGCGTTATATTAATTGCATCATATGTTTTATTCTAAGGTACAGGTCGGTATACAAATGTTTCGAAGATTTTTACATTGGTAACATAGATAGAGACATTACTATTGGTATATTTACTGACTGCACTTGAAATATCATTGTCCCGACCTGAACAAAGAGTAGCATTTAAAATAATTATTGAGTTAGTAAATAACAATAATTGTTGTTAATAGCCACTTTAATAGTGGGTATCTATCCGTAGTATTAAAAAAGGTGATAATTAATTTTAATGTTCTTGGACTCATTCAATTATAATAATTATCAAATAAAAATTACAATGGTTGCGCGCCAGACATGGCTATAAACCTGAAAAGATTTACTATACCAAAAATTCGTCTTTCTAAATAATATTAATTGCTGCAAGTACATTTTTAACTCACCAAAAACCTCAGCAGCACATTATAGCCCCGTAAGCCACCGTGCACAGTTGTGCATATCATAGTACTTGTAGTTAATAATCAGTATGTGCATAAATTGGCTGCGTTGCGCAAGAGTCGCGGGCGGCGCCGGGCGACGGGCGAAGTTACGAGCGACCTGGCCGCAGCCACCTTATGACCTGCGCGCGCGCCGTTTACCTACAGGTGGGGGATAGATGATAAGGGTGGGTGCTGATCGCTCAGGAGTTATGTGTTTGATGTTTTTTGATATGTCATGCTTTGATGAATCGTTTTTGGAAAATTGTTTGAGGAACATTGAAAGTTTCAGTGAATCTAAAGATGAAAATAAGATACCATACCAAATCCTTGAAAGTATAGACGAATATAAATGACCATTTTAGAATTTTAAGTGTAATGGATTTCAAGTTATGATTGTGAATTTATGAAAATTGACCATAAATCATTTCAAACAACCATGTAGCTAATAATATTACTTCTGAGTATAAAACAAAACAGTGCAGAAAGTTCTCTCAACAAAAAAACAATTTATATTTCAGTTTCTAGTCCGCAATTGTACACTAAGCGCTAGCTTGCGGTCATAAAAGCAAAGGATGCGCGGGCGCATCGCTGGCGAGAGGTGAACGTAAGAGAACAATAAATTATCCGTTGCTAGGCAACGCGGGCGACAGACGAAACGTGAACACTATTGTTTTATTAGACCTTTCATTTTGTTAAGGATTTTACTAGGAACCGTTTAGATTGTGGTCACCTTAGTCCGATTGACAGTTCAGGAATTTAACTAAAGTTCGTTTTTTAAACCCAGATACTAATTTGACAGGTGTAATGTCAAACTTCTATACTAAAAAAAAGTAATTTAAAAAAATTAAACCGACTTCAAAAAGAAATTAACTCAAAATTATGAAATAACTTTAATTTCGGAAGTCGGTGTCTTGGGATCTGTATTTTAGTTTTTTGCCACCGACTTCCGAAATTAAAGTTATTTCATAATTTTGAGTTAATTTCTTTTTGAAGTCGGTTTAATTTTTTTAAATTACTTTTTATTTCGTAATTTTTAGTTTTTGCACTAGTATTTGACCAAGGTTTTGAGATGTTTTCCCTTTGACACTACACCCGTAGCTCTTATCAATAAGCCAGGCCGTCACACTTACACGTATTAGTCCATATCTTGAAAATTACTGAATCGATCTTGATGAAACTTGCACTGTTCCCTAAGTTGAAGAAAATGTAAGCCAATAAAAAAAGAATGGTCACGTTCCGATTAATAGTTCCGGAGATATGCGTGGACAAACATACATACATACATACATACATACATACATGCATACATACATACATACATACATACATACGTCTATGAAATTTTGTATATTTGTTTGGAAGCCCTAATAGATCATCATATGTGAATATAATGCAATTCCAATAATATTACATACATACGTATCGAATTAATAACCTCCTTTTTTTTGAAGTCGGTAAAAACGCAAACGCTTTTGTTTTTGCGTTTTTTCAGACTTAAATATCAGATCTGGGATTAAAAAAACAATCTTTAAATTTTGGATAGATTTATTAAAGTTAAGTAAAGTTGGGACTACAATGTCAATTGTTGTATTGTGGCTATAAACTTTGTTCTCATAATATTACTTACACGTGGTAATATAATTATGTAACTGCTACTAATTACACAAGTTATTACCTATTGATATCGGCTGATATCACTAGATTAGTTGGTTGGCGTTAGTTGTTCTAATATTGAAACTAGTTGCTAAGCAGCAGTCTTTCAGAAAAGTATACTTCGTAGTGCCATTTCGGTACCTAAAGGGGTTTTTATTTATATGCATTAGACTGTAATCGTTAATTCTGTTAAGGGTCATCTTGCAATGTAGGTTTAAACAATTCTATAGGTATTTAATCAATGTACCGTTTATGTTGCGAATATCAAGTTGTATTAGAGCTACCCGCACTAACATTTTTATGGTTTGCTTATTATTTATGGACCATTCGGTGATAAGATTTAATGGACCAATAATAACGCTGTTGAAGGACAGTTATTTCACGCTCTTTAACCCTTTGTATAACGATCATACAAGTTATTTTCAGACCACCATCATGACAAGACATGTCATCATCTGCCTGCCTTTTCCCAACTTTGTTGGGGTCGGCTTCCAGTATAACCGGATGCAGCTGAATACCAGTATTTTACATGGAGCGACTGCCTATCTGACCTCCATAATCCGGTTACCGGGTAATACGATACCCCTTGGTAAGACTGGTTGTCAGACTTTCGGGCTTCTGACGACCCGTAACGACTGTCAAAGATCCACGAATGACAGCCGGGGCCAACGGCTTAACGTGCTTTTCCGAGAGGCACGTAGGGGTCTCGGTATGTAAAGATGGTCACCCATCCATGGGGATGGGTGACCATCTTTACATACCGAGACCAACAGCGGCAAGCGTAGCTTAGCCTGATCAATCGACCCGTGTGGCTGTTATTACTTAGCCAGAGGTCCCTCCATCATGACAAGACATGTATCATCACAAGTGTTTTTTAAATTGTCTTTAAAAGTTGCGGCAAGATCTGACATAAGAGGACAAGTGTCTTGTCCTATGCATCATAATGACATGATATACATCTGCCTGGGGTAGGTGGAAAAACTTTTCTATTAAAACAACAACAGCAACATTTTATTTGATTTTGTATGAGCTTTTCTCTAATATCACATTTAATTAATTCTCTTAATTTATTTTAACGGACACACACATCCTTATGTGTTTGTTATTCAAGTTTATAGCACTCGTGGGTTGCAGCTGAAAATCAGCGTCAGGTGGTACACCTTGTGTTGTCATCTGACATTATGCTGAGCTGAGGCCCTTTTGGCATTATAATCTTTGTTTCCTGTTTTTATAGTTTTAAGGTGTATTTATTTTGATGTAATGCCAATAAACGCATTTTTCTTTCTTTCTATAATTTATTTATTTATATATACTTTATTGTACACCGGATAATACATAACAAAAAAAAAGTTAATCATAACAAAACATAAAATGGGCGGCCTTATCGCTTTCTGCGATCTCTACCAGGCAACTTAAGAAAGGACAGTGATTGCGTGGATATATATCATTATAATTAACTATACCTACAAAACTCTCCTGTATTAGAAACCGTAGCAGAAGCTGGGACTAAAATCTCCACCACCGTGGGTGTTTTAATAACCCATTAATAAGCCTAACAAACTTAAATTTCCTCAAACGACACGGTGGTGCCGCGAAAATTTATAGTATCATACCCATAACCCATGAAATACGGCCCTATGTGCACTAAAACTGGTCTTTTAGTCCTCATCGCAACAAAATGTGGCGCCATAACTTTGTACTGGCGCTTTATGGTGTATTAATAGGTGATGGACCCCACAGGTTTATGGGGATTACTTTGTTCGTCATTGTAAGTACAGTCAGCAAAAGAGTTCGGTATGCAGGATCGTCGGATATAGTTGAAGTTTAGTAATAAACCGATGGATGTTTTCAAAGAAAATTTAATTTTATTAATAGAAAACAAACAGTTCATTTATCAAATTAAATTTCAGTCGACAACATCCATCGGTTTATTAATAAACTTCAACTATATCCGACGATCCTGCATACCTAACTCTTTTGCTGGCTGTACATAACGTATGGTATGATATGGAAGCTATGGGCCGGTAGACTGTCTAGAAAAAGAATGGTGGTATTTGGAGAGATTTAATTTTGGGATTTGATTTGTCTGTGGGTTTTGTGACAAAAAGTGTCAGACGAGTTTCTGCTAGGTATATTTATTTTATTATTTATGTACACACAGTAAAATACATAGGCATATGGCCCATGGCTAAATAATAATAGCCGCACAGGTCGATCGATCAGGTTAAGCTACGCTTGCGGCGGCTGGTCTGTGGATGGGTGACAATCTTTACATACCGGGACCCCTCCGTGCTTCGGAAAGCACGTTAAGCCGTTGGTCCAGGCTGTCATTCGTGGATATTTGACAGTCGTTATGGGTAGTCAGAAGCCTGAAAGTCTGATAACCAGTCTACCAAGGGGTATCGTATTACCCAATAAGTGGGTTGTGGAGGTCAGATAGGCAGTCGCTCCATGTAAAATACTGGTATTCAGCTGCATCCGGTTAGACTGGAAGCTAACCCCAACATAGTTAGGAAAAGGCTAGTGCATAAGTGTCGATCCCGTGGGAATATCGGAATAAAAACTCACCTATGTCCTTTCCCGAGATGCAATCTATCTCTCTGCCAAATTTTATCGAAATCCGTTCAGTAGTTTAGGCGTGAAAAGGTAACATACAGACAGACAGACAGAGTTACTTTCGAATTTATAATATTACTAGCTTCTGCCCGCGACTTCGTCCGCGTGAAATTTCACCCTCTTAGGGGTGGAATTTCGAAAAACCCTTTCTTAGTGGATACCTACTCTTCACAAAGAACACACCCTCCAAATTTCATGTCTCTAGGAGCAGCGGTTTAGACTGTGCGTTGATATATCAACAATCAGTCAGTCAGTTAGTTTACCATTTTATATATATATATAAAATACTAGCTTCTGCCCGCGACTTCGTCCGCGTGAAATTTCACCCTCTTAGGGGTGGAATTTCCAAAAACCCTTTCTTAGTGGATACCTACTCTTCACAAAGAACACACCCTCCAAATTTCATGTCTCTAGGAGCAGCGGTTTAGACTGTGCGTTGATATATCAACAATCAGTCAGTTTATCATTTTATATATATAGATAAGATAGTATGGATATATACATATATAAATACTCACAGTATACCTCTATACTAGAGAGAGAGGACAGGTAGGTAATGCTCTTTTAATCGACATAGTAGTAGTGTAGTAATTATAACGGTGCACGGTGGACTTTGAATAGTGTTTAGACATCTTGTTCATCAAAAACTGTTGAAAGAGTGCTTGAACTATTAGTCCATCATGGTTTAATTACTAAGATTGATTCAGTGTTTCAATGTTCAATATCAATCTCAGTCATTAAGATTAAGACTAGACAAGCTAGAGACAAATTGGTCACCCTAATTAATTCACCCATTGTTAGGCTATCAAGGAAAACTTTAAAATAAACTACCGTCTCAATAATTTAACACATGATTCATTTTGTTATATCGATTTTTGATGTGATTTTTTATCGATAAGTGTGACAAATCGAGTGAAGACCCTGTGTGGACTTTCCAAATGAACCGTTGGCAACATCACGCACGCGAAACAAGCGTGAGAACGAGCAGATAACATTAACAACATCAAATTTTGACCTTTCTCCTACTGTGGTGACCCGTACCAATACCATTTTGCACTCCTTCAACTTCAAGATCATCAATAATGAACCTTAAACCTAACTTGACAAGCCTTAAAATTGATTGCCGTGGGGTTTTTTGGATAGTAAAGTGATGTTGGCTCAAAACGCGAGCGCGTGTCATCCCGCGTTTGCGTTCGGAAGCACTGACCTGCACCGCACCGCGATGTTTTGATTGGCTCTGACATTCAAATACAATCGATTATTCGTTTAATTTGAATCGATACCGCTCGTGATTTGCTCGGCGGGGAAATCGACGTTCACATTTGAAATTGGAACAATTTCATTTTTATTCAAATGCCTAGATTATGATGATGATAAATTTCTCAGAATTCGAATTGAGAATACAGTAATTTGAGACTTACAAATGTTGCCAGGATGAAATAAATAGGATGTGTGAGTTAAGCTGACCGATATAAATTCACCTGTTAACATTTAATTACTGACCTATCAATTTACGTTAGGAGTTACACAATAGCTGACGTTATTAACAACAATAGATCCTTGAACCCGGCAAAATCGTATAAATTATGCAACAATACTAATCGTACAACATGTCCGACGGACGCCGCTGCAGATTTCGTGACGGGAATAAAAATTATTGCCATGCTCCAATAAGTTGATCGGTGTGCCAACTGCGTTGCGTCCGTTGACAATTTCGACACGAAACCTCTCTAAAACAATGACAATCATTAACCGGCCTGCCAATCAATTGTCGACTAGAAATTAATGATTTAAAATTCGAATTCGCGTGACTAATCTTCGCCAATCGATACAAATAAAACAAGACCGTACACGCAAAAGTGAGTAAGTGCAAATTTGAATCGATTGCGGGCGCTGCGGAATCGAGACGAATCGATTCACCCCGTGAATTGTATTGCAAAGTGAATAGGCGGTGTGTCGCTACTGTGACGGCCGTTGCGGCAAATGAACCGTTTTATATTGATCTCGTTTTTAATTGATACCTTGTCGGTGCAAGGTTGTATGCTAAACAAATATTGATAATGTCATTACTATAATATTATTTAATTTAAAGTACTTAGATGTTGTTGAAACTACAGCTCTGGATTATCGAGTCAAATAGTTATGCACCGTTAAATTGAAGGCTCTTCACTATCTTGTATTTGTTTTTCACAATGTGAATCTCATGTCAAGCAAGACCGCATCCCATTAGGAAGTAGAAGGAATACGCAAATGAGCATATACCCAAGTAGGTACATATTACTTACATTAACGACTTGCGATTACCGTACATAAAAAGTCACATACCTAATCAAGTAATACTTTTTCGCAGATCCCGCGCCAAGCGAATCCAATTAAAGCCTAACCAGCACTTACTCGAACATCTAATTGAAAACTAATTAACTCAATATAGGTCATTATCGATTTAAATATAATTAAACATATAGAAGCATTAAAGCCAATTAAAATAGTCCTATTAATTAGCCGACGAGGCTATTAAGGTTTATTCTTTTCGCTTAAGGTTTCACGTTGACAAATTACGCGCGCGGTGCCTTTCATGGCGAGTTCGTGGCGAGAGGGCAATTGTCTCCGTACAATACGATTACACACACAGATAATTCTAGAAAAACCTTTAAAAGCAAATTAGAGAATGATTTATTACTGAACGGGTTACGAAATGTAACTGAGCGGTGCCGTTTAGGGTCTGTTTAGATGGTTTGGTTTTGGCAGTGGTATGGTCTGAATTTTAGTAAAAATGTATCGTTTTTGTGTGAATTTTTTGTAAATCGAAATATTTCTGTTTTGCTTTTGGTTTTTTGGCATACAGTCTTTAAACATGGCAGCTAAAAATCTCAGCAAATAATTTAAGATATGCTCTACACATTGCCGTTGCAACTTCTTGCCGGTTAAAACATAGACCCTACTTGAGTCGCGTATATTTTTCTTTTAGTCAGACCAGACAGGCTGATGATACCCAACCCAATTATTACATCACATTATTCCACTGACCAGAACCTTGCTATAGACGCGTCCTAACCGCCAAATATCTTTTCCGCCAGTGTTTCCCGATCGCGTGCCGTATCGCAATTTAAATGTGCTCCAAATTTGAAAATAATTCGTTTCGCCCTGATGACGCGCGGCCGTGCGAATTAGAACGTTTATTGGATGAGTATTTGACAGTGACAGCCTTGTTCTGATGTTTGACAATTATATTTTTATTATCTGTGGGATTTCCCGCTCTTACGTTCTCGCATCAGCTTTTTGGTGACCCATAAAAAGTTCTTGGTTTCAATATAATAAAATACAGACACATAAGGTACAGCTGTAAAACAACCTAACTTGTAAGATTCCTTTCCTCGTATCTCGTAGCAGAATTACTTTAAAATATATCTGTAGAAAACCTAAAAAGCGACTATTCCTATCCAGCAATCGACGATTCACCATCAAAGGACAGAAGGTGAACTAAAAAAGATATCAACAGTATAGTTACGGCTAGCGGTGGGTTCAGACGGCCAGCTAATGGCAGCCGTGATTGATGTTGATCGCCTGTCCTCGGCAAAAACGTGTGAACCCGGCTTAGTGGCTGTGCTCCAATTATTGCGTAACTCTTGGTTGCTCTGTACGTTATCATTACGGTTGCTGCTTTATGAGGTGAGCTGAGGTGAAGGATTGTTTAACAAAAGTGGCCTTAGAGAGATTAGTTTCATCGGCAGTCGGCAGTGGCGTAGAAATAGTCAAGTAGCTAACATGGTTGCAAAGAGCAATCACTAGGAACTTGTTTGGGATGAGGCTTGGAGAAAATAATTAGGCTGCAGTAGAATAAATTTTTCCATATTTCCACTCATAGTCCACAAAATCACACTGTAGATTGGGTACCGAAAAAAAGAAATTTCTTGTAGGTATAGAGTTTCTGTCCTTTAATTTTTAACTTTATTATTTGTTAGTAGAGCAGCATTAAAATTCCACACTCTGTGAAAATTTCAACTGTCTACCTATGATAGACAGGCGGACGGACCGACGGACAGCGTAGGCTTAGTAATAGGGTTCCGTTGGCACCCTTTGGGTACGGAGCTCTAAAAAGAACTACTTACTATTCAATGTTTGTTAGAATCACGATTGCGTACATCATACATCTCAACCACCAAAGACCAACGTCGACCACAAACAATTCATCGTTACTAACCCAAATAACCACGGCCCATTACCCAGTAACCAACAGATAACCATCATAGTAACCCAAAGGTTTATGGTGTACCAAGCAACGTTGCCAAACCTCCACTTAAGTTCACGAGCCGGAAAATAGTCGACGAAATATCGAAACTGATTTAGAATCCATTTTGAAAATGCTTCGCAACTCTATGAGAGATCTGGGTTAAAAATTTGCCCGTGAAATCATTTAACCTGGTGCTGAAAATTGGTTTGATTAGTATTCATCTTGGATTTAGATGGCTAGGTTTGAAAAGTAGAGATGCTGGTGAGATTTTGGTGGTTAGGCGTGAGTTCACCTTGTCGCTTGTCTCATATTTATTCAAACTAATTAGAATCAAGATACATAACGCCAACATATTTGAGTTAGTGTGTTTGAGTATGCCCGATAGATATGTGTGGCGGCGACGGCGGCCTCAGCTGCTGGCTGTACCTCGTGGCCGCACTAGTCTGTTAAATGGGGCGCCCCTGACGCGGGCGCTTCTTAACCTTGTAGCAGAGGAGATAGGCATTTTTGTTTGTACAGTCAACAGCAAAAGTAGATGATCAAAATCAGAAATTCAATTGGAGTCAAAACTGATCACGAATATATGGCAGCTGTACTAGTAGTAAATGTTTGGTATAATTTACAATCACATACTTTTGAATCACTTCGACGCCACACAGTTCTGACGCGAACTCCGTTCATTAGTATTGAATTTCTGATTTTGATCATCTACTTTTGCTGTTGACTGTACACGGAGTGAATTCCCATTATATGTAACTAGCTTCTGCCCGCGACTTCGTCCGCGTGACATTTCACCCTCTTAGGGGTGGAATTTCGAAAAACCCTTTCTTAGTGGATATCTACTCTTCACAAAGAACACACCCTCCAAATTTCATGTCTCTAGGAGCAGCGGTTTAGACTGTGCGTTGATATATCAACAATCAGTCAGTTTACCATTTTATATATATAAAAATATAATAGAAGATAAGTTTTAGAAAATAAGTTGTTATTATTATTTGCTTCACTATTGCTATCTGTAATAATAGTTGTAAGTGATTATTTTATAAATAAATAAATAAATACATTTTGAGTGAGGTGGGAGTGGTGGGGTAGTTTGAAAGGTGTCTGTGGGGTACCCTTTCATCCTGTGCCGCATGGCCTGACACCTGTGCACTTGATGATCTTATGACTGCGTCAGTGAGCGGAGTTCGCGCAACCGAATCTTGGACCAAAGTTCGAACTTTTTGTCATCAATACGCTAAGAATAAGTTAGATCTCAACCTTTCAAAAAAAAGTTGTCGTTGTCATTGAATTTAAATAATTGTCTAGGCTTTAAGAATTGGTAGATTTGTAAGATGATACAGGTAGGAATCTTTTCCTGGGTGTACTATGGAAAAGGGATAAGTAACCCAATGCAACTAAGCTAAAAATAGTATTTAAGTATTATTCATGAGCCTTCAATTAAATTCTGAACAGATGCGGTTGAATAGCTTTTAAATACTTTAACTATACTGCATCAAGTACTCACAGTAACTGAAACGTACAAAAAAAATCAATCGAGCAACAAGCACAACAATCAACCGTTCAGTCTGTGGGTTCGAGTCGCGTGCGACGTATTTACATACAAACGGGTGCGCGGGCGCACGCCACAGTTAATTACACGACACGAGACAAATTGACGACCTCCCGCTAACGATCACCGCTAACCACTGAGCTCAAGGAATAAAATAGCTCTTTTTATGTTTTAATTAAATAGTTGTGCTGGAACTTCAGTTTAATGCCTATAATATTTTTTTTTGGGTTATGTAAAAATAAAAAATAATTAGGTATATTTAGTAGCATCTGGCGGGCGTTTAAGAGCATGTTATCCAAGTTTTATTAATATTAATTTTACGTTGTCTAGACAGATTTGTCTTTTCGATCTGAACGCATCCATGACCTGAATCTATCTTTACCTAAATCGATTTGTATATTTCAGAAAAACCAGTCGCCTTTTCCTTTTCTATCTTTAACCTACTTCATTAACCTAAAATCGAGTTGATTACATAACCTTGGTAGCCAATGTGACCATTGTGAGTCGAGACATCCTGAGCTGGCATCCACCCTTGCACAAGCCATTGTCGGTCAGTTCCACTTGCATTCATACAAATTGTTGTTGCGCAAGAAGGAAATTGTCGTTTGTATGGACTAGTGAGTTTAGTACGGTTCGCCCTTGTTAGAATAAATGTAGCGGAAGATTTATTGCTAATCGAGAATTGTTTAATAGAATTGAACGAGATTTTCTTTAGGTACGCAGTTTTCAGAGCATTGTGTATGAAATAAGGAGACTTCCATGTAAAAAACTAGCTTGTGCTTTCATCGCCTGCTCGCGCTATTACTTCGTTTTGCTAAGCGTTCTTTCCGACTTTTTTCCCTTTTGCTCGGCTCCTAAGGGTCATAGCGTGATGTTAAATAGCCTGTAGCCTTCCTCAAGAATTGGGCTATCAAATACAAAAATTTTTTTTCAAATTTGACTGGTAGTTCCAGAGATTACCCCCTACATACAAACTTTACCTCTTTATAATATTAGTGTAGATAATACCAGTAGTAGATAATACCAGTAGTAGATAATACCAATATACTACTTCCCACTGCCAGGCAACGGCTTTTCTCATGTAGAGAAGGTATGAGCATTGATCACCATGCTTACTCAAGGAGGATTTTATTTTATTTTAATTAAGAGGAACTCGATACTGTCAAAGTCAAATCATTTATTTCAAATAGGCACATTAAAGGCACTTTTGAACGTCAAAAACTGCGTTCTAAAACTCAAATTACCGATGTTGGTCACACGGCTGCCAAGCTAAAATGGAACTGGGCTGGTCACATCTGTCGCATGCCGGAGGAGCCATGGGCTAAAGTAACCACACAATGGAGCCCTTCTTCACGCTCAAACGGCTGGACCAATGTTGATAAAATTTTGTATGGAGGTAGCTGACACCCTGGATTAACATATAGGCTACTTTTTATCCCGATATTCCCACGGGATCGACACTTATGCGGGTGAAACCGCGGGGCGCAGCTAGTTATAATATATAAAAAAAAAACAATAATCGCCAGGGGTGAAAAAAAGAAAATTAAAATAAAAGAAAAATGACAAATAAAAAGTATGCAATTGGAGGTAACAATCTTTTTTTTGTTATAAGTCCAGGTTTCCTAACCGTATGTCAGTGCTTACTTGGTTTGTATTAAATGAATATTAATTTTCTTAAAATTTATTAGTGTACGTTTGCGGAAAGTGTTAAATAGTGTGAGACACGCGAGTTCAGCAGAAAACTAACCTCATTTATTACGCATCAACAAAAAAAGTATAACGGATGATTATTATGCGTGCTGATCGAATTATCGATGTGCATCTCCCGGACATAGTCGATATCTACACATTGGCATGTTTATCTGCAGCTTACGAAGTCCTTCTGACCAAAACAATAAAGTTCACAGTTGCTCAGTTATGGTGCAGTAACAGTGGTAGGGCTGAGGATGGATCGAGTTAGAATCGGAATTAAAGCAATTATCGATATTAATAATCGATCACGGAATGTATTTTTTTTACCTAAACATTTGGGTTTTTGGACGATGTGGCGGTTTCAGCGCGTTTTTTAAATATCTTTCGATATTTATATAAATGTTAAAAAAAGGCGAGAGGGGTTCGCGCGCTTATAAAAAAAAATTATGCGATAGACAAATCTATCGCATAATTTTGTTTTGAATCCTTCTTATTTTAATTACCTTTGCTACATCCAAAAATCTTCAAAACCTATCAAAATTAAAAAATTGCGTGGTGACACCACGCAATTTTTTATTTGGCAACCAAATTAGAATTGGAACATTAATCAGATGTTCCATATCGATTAAGTTGGTCTTACTAATTATATTCGAATAAGGTGTCAATCGATTTATCGTCATTTTAATGAAGTCACGCAAAGTTTATAAATCGCCATTTATAGCTGACGAGAAGTTTTAATTATGGGTTCATGTTTATTGAAGAAAGGTTGAAGACCTCTGCTATTGTAATAATTGGTTTCTGGTCAGGTCTCGTGCCTTGAATGAGGCCGGGCTTTTGTATCAAGGTCTTGGATTTGGATTCTGGATGAAGCTTGTTTTTTAAATTATGTTTGGAATCTTATTCGAAGGGTCAAAAAAAATGTGTTTTTGTAACACGGGAGTCAAGAGTGTGACAGCAGTCTGGGGTCGCCAACCCGTCTTGAGTAAGCGTGGTGATCAATAGTCGTGGCTTCTCTGTATAAGAAGGGGTTTTTGTCCAGCAGTGGGACAATAATAGACTGGAGTTATTATGTCTCATAGATATTAAAGGCTATATTAATTGATGTATTTAATTTAAAATAATACCATAATAAGGTTTTGTTGTTAGCCATAAACGTTTAATAAACGCCCGTTTGCAACAACCAATGGTCCTTGATACGATTGTTGAAATTTACATTTCCGATTTTCTGTTTTCATTTCCTAATAATTAGAATTAGAACGAATCGCATAACTTTAGTTTAGAAAATAAGTGCTTGTTAAATTAATGATTACACAGATTTTTAATTACTGGCAGGTTTGTGTTGCGCTTATACCGTTATTGTACCTTTAAGAGGCGAATTACCTTTCCTAATCTTGAATGTGAAGTGCTATAGTCTCTTACTAACTAATTTACTACGAAATTAGTGTTTTTTCATAAAGATAGTATAGTAGCATAATCAGCCTATAATGTTCCCACTGCTGGGACACAAACCTCCTCTTGGTGAGAGGGAGTGTCTGTAATCCACCACGCGGGCCCAGTGTGGGTTGGTAGATGTCACATACCCTCGAATTTTTGGTTCTAGGACATACCGGTTTCCTCAAGAAGTTTTCATTTACCGTTTTGAGAGCAGTGGTAATGATTAAATACACAAAGTGCCTGTCTGGGTCACTCACGACCTACAACTTACTTGATGGCAATAGGATTATTCAGCCAAGAACTGTCGCTGAAGTCTGAGAAAATCATGTCAGGTACTTAGTAGAAGTGTTTAAGGCACAGTAGGCTTTACATTTTCAAGTTAACGACACATTGGAACACGTTCAATGTTACACGTGGCCAGACATAAACTTTGATTATTATCTACCGTTTCGGTAACTTTCACTCTCTGTGACCTACGATCATTCGTTTTCTTGGTTATAGGTACTTTCAGTGACTGAAGACCGTAAGAAGATAAACACGAGGCAAGGATTAGTACCTACACAGTTTCTTTTTAACATTATTTACTTGATCAAGTGGTGAAGGGCGATTTAGAGGACTGTACTTCATGTCCTTGGAGATCCTAGCCTGTTATTCTCCATAGAGATCTACGTTTTGGAATGGGTACCTAACTAGTTACAACTCTTTGACAATTCTGAAGTGCCTGTAAATGGTTTAATTGAAATGAATGCTTTGAGTTTAGAGTTTGAGATCATGCTCAAAGGCACTTTTATGAGTCCATTTTGAAATTAACATAGAAAAATCTTTGATATTTACCTTGCATCCTTCACAAGTGAACGCGCCGAAATGGAACCCGGCCGCCGGCTCCCCGCAGACTTTGCACTTTTGGTTCATCTGGAATAGACACGAGAATATGGTTAGACTTGATAGTTACACGAAAATCGCTTATGATAGATATTGGTACAAGGTTGCAGTATCATAAATTAGTTGGGTCTGATGGTGATTTCAATGGTAAGATTTTTCAACAAGAGGACGAAAACGTATGAAATATATTAAAAAGGAGAATAACCATAAAAATGTAATGTTGCCACCAATAAATGAATGTAGAATACTAGTGGGCCTTAGGATGCATCTACGGATCAGGCAAAATAATAAGAAAAATGGAAAATAAACATTTAAAAACTGGAATATTTTTTTACAAAGTAAGAAAAAGCATTTAAAAAATACACTCGCGCCGCGCACTGAACTAACCAATATTGTTGCTCTTATCGCTCGACATAAACGAATATGCAACTGAAAATCCGCCACAGAAACCCAATTCACTGTTAATATGCCGTGACCGAGATCGGCCATTTTCCAATCAGTCATTTAGTTGTTAATTTCGAAGAGCATGGGGCATGTTATTGGTTGCATATGCGATAAAATCGTTTTGTATGTATCGATTAAACGATATTAATTGTTGCGATTTATTTCATATGCGTTACGTGTCGAGCTCTACGCGTTCTATATTTGAAAACTTACTGCGACGCATTTAGATCAGTTTTTTATTCTAATAATATTATACTCATTGACACATTAAAATTGTTTTTTATCTGTGATTAGCGATTGTCTTTTTTACGATCGTGTTAAGTGTCACTATTTGTGTTTTTTTCTTGCCTTATGAGGTAAGCAGACCACGAAGTGAATGCCTACAGTTAATCCGTCGGCATCGCTCAAAGTCGTCAGCAAAAAAACGTAAAAAACTTTTACATTTGCATAAAATTCAGAATGAATAAACTTTAATATGCATAAATGAACAATTTTAATTAAATCGAACTTATTTTTTACAAAATGACGGCTGTTTCGTATAAAAATAACAATAAAGTCGTAAGTAGTGCCTTTCTTGTCATCGCGGGAGTTATTGTAATGGCGGCATCACATTTTAATGGTTCTTTCAACGGTTTTTACACTTTTTAAAGCTCGTAATATAATGTAATGTGCATTGTAAATCCAGAAAAACGTCTGTTATTAACGAAATTATGTGATTAACACTGAAATATGTAAGAGTTGTGGTAAAAGGAGGAGTAACGAGCTGACAGCTACCATGTAACGACGGCCACAATGTCAGGTCGTAAAATGATCCCGGGTGTGTTGGGGATCCTTGGGCAAGCCAAACTAATGTGTCATTTAGGATCCATTTATTTATTCACGCACAATAAAGTAATATGCAAGAGTATGGCTGGGTGCTGAGCTGCTGACGTCATGTACGGTTACTGTGTGTAGCGATTTTCGATTTATTCCGGTCTGATCCCCGGAACCCCTGCTAGTTATTCTTCTGTTTTAATCTCTGTCTTATCCATTTTATCTAGGTTGCTCTTTTTGACAGGTAAGTACAGTCAAGAGAAAATACACGTTTCATTTTCTGGTTTGTGATTTCTGTAACACTTGGGATAACTCAGTAGGTACCTACTTAGTGAGTTCTTCGGGGTAAATTGGACTTGGCGGGGGCACTACCGTGCTCCCCGATTCTTAAATTTTGATTTCAGTCAGTCCAAAAGTCTGACAACCACTCTCACTAAGGGCATATCTTCTTAGCCAGTAACTGTGTTGTGGAGGTCAGATAGGGAGTCGCTCCATGTAAATACTGGTATTCAGCTGCATCGGTTAAACTGGAAACTGACATCAGCATGGTTGGGAAAAGGCAGGCAGATTTGATTTTTGATATTGAGTTTCCTCATTGCCTTTTACGTCAGTAATTGAAATTCATCTGACTGTCATTGACGTTGATGACATCTTGTCATTACAGTGATGTCATAGTTCAGTTCGGGTAAAGGGTATTTACATTTATAGGTTAAGAACCTATAAATGACTTATGTCTATCTACCAAAGATGTTGAGATGACCAAGTTCAAATGATTCTCAATTTTAAAAGTCTGACGTGGCTCCTAATTGCACTTTTACATACGGAATCTCTATTGAATTAACTGAAACTCGGACCAAACGTTGAAACAAGTCCCGCGCGTCAGTGTGATAGTAATCGGAGATAATATACTGCGATGCGAAATATGAAGAAAGTATTTTGGGTTAACTTGTTTTTTAAGTAATTAAAGTTTATGTCATGAGGCGCCTAACTGTATGTGGGAAAATACTGTAAGGCACACCGATATTAAGGATAGATACTTACAATTGATTAAGAAAATTGTTGAACACTTTAAGGATAAAAGGCTAAGCTATGATGACAATGCTTGGTCATTGGCGAAAAAAGCAATAATTTAGGCTGAATAAAAGAGTAATAATATAATCACACAATATTATAAAGGCGAAAGTTTGTGAGTGTGTGTGTGTGTTTTTATATGTTTGTTACTTCTTCACGCTCAAATGGCCAGCCGTTTGAGCGTGAAGAAGTAACAAACAACATACCTACACCCATACAAAATTATGGAGGAGCTACCTCCATAATTTTTTTTTGCCACCCTGGATTAACTACTACTTTTTATCCCGATATTCCCACGGGATCAACATTTACACGGGTGAAACCGCGGGGCGCAGCTAGTATTATAATAAAAGAGCCTCCAAGTTATTTATGTTGGCTCAGTGCGCCCTGGACAGGCAGTTCCATTACCAAACCCGCTGACTAGTAACCACACCTATTACGAGAGAACTCACAAATCACCTTCTAGTACGAGAGAAGAAAATCCAGTAACATTCAGAACATTAACATATAAATCAGACATTACCAAAGACGGCTGATAACATTTCCCCTAAAAACAAAAACATTTCCAATACTACACAATTGCAAACGTACAAAACATCGCGAGATTTATCCGAAGACACGGGAATAAACTTTGAGAAAATTCCCAAGATTCCAATCAGGACAAAACGAACAAAGGCGAGTTGGCAACGAAGTAATCCGTTTATCTAGCAAGCGGGGATCGGCAGAGATGCAGGTGGATGCGTACGCGCAGGGTAACAAGGGACTGGGGACTTAAAACGCTAAAATAGTGAAGGATTTTTTTGAACCTTGGTCTTACTTAAATACTGAATTGAACATAGCTTTACATGTGTGTGACTGTGTTAGTACCTACTTATATGCTTAATCAGATCAGGAAGTTTTAAAGGTTGGTGACAGTATACAGGGTGATTGGAAGATGGGTGCAAAGCTTTGAGGCGAAGATAGTACAGACAATTTAGAACCATTTAAGCCATGGTTGTCTTAGACGAAGTCTTACTACTTTTTTTTTACCAATTTATTAAGATTTTTTTCAAAAATTCCTAAAGTTTTAACTAAACTATTTATTTATGGCCAAATTGAATGATAAACGAATTCATTTTTATTGTATTTAATTAAAGTAATATGTAAGCAACCTAGCAAAACATGTTTTAGGCCTCTGTGTCGTTAGACATTTTTTTTACAGATATTTAAAGTTCATAACAAATTTTAAAATTCATAAATACTTTTTGTAAACCTTATTTTAAAAATAACGGAGCGTGCTTTTTTTGTTCAAACCTTTTTGAAAACATGCTTGATAATCGCTCTTTCTTTTGAGGTAACATTTACGCAGATATCTTACAAATTATTGAAATTAGAACCTAAAAACCAATTTAAGGGAGAAATTTTAAATTTTAGGCAGTCTAAATAAAACAACATTTGAATTAAATTTATTTATGTTTCATGGTCAAAATGTTGTCCGTGATTCCTAATACAAGCACGGCTCCGTCTTCTCACTTCTGTTGTTGTTATTTTCAACATCATATCTCCAGCTTCATTGTTTTAAACTCTGAATTCATTCTCTCTATCAGTTCTTCTCTCGTGTTTATTTCAACATTCGTATACACCAGCTCCTTGGCCCGGCACCACACGAAAAAGTCCAGCAGGGTCAGATCTGGTGAGCGAGCGGGCCAAGGAATGGGTCCATCTCTGCCAATCCAGCTGTCAGGAAAGCAATTATTTAAGTGTTCCCCATGTATTGTGTGGGTTATGAAAGTTTGTAATGCCCTCCCTAGAAAATTTGCTTTCATCCGTCCACAAGATTGATTTCAAATTCAAATTTTCTAGGGAGGGCATTACAAACTTTCATAACCTTCATGAATGGGCCGCCAAAGATAACAATCCACATTTTAAGAAGCAGGTGTCGTTTCAGAGGAAATTCTCTGTCAATGTTTGGGCTGGAGTAATTTGCAGGACGTTGATTGGGCCCCACTTCTTACCGGAGACTTTCAATGGTGAAAATGATTTGCACTTTCTAAAAGTGGATTTACCAGAGCTGATAGAGGAAACCGGTGTCCCGATATTCGCAAGAGACGGTACAGTCATCTTTCAGCAAGACGGCTGTCCAACGCATTGGATGTTAAATGTAAGGGAACACTTAAATAATTGTTTTCCTGACAGCTGGATTGGCAGAGATGGACTCATCCCTTGGCCAGCTCGCTCACCAGATCTGACCCTGCTGGACTTTTTCGTGTGGGGTCGGGCCAAGGAGCTAGTGTATACGAATGTGGAAATAAACACGAGAGAAGAACTGATAGAGAGAATTAATTCAGAGTTTGAAACAATGAAGCTGAAGATGATGTTGAAAATAACAACAACAGAAGTGAGAAGACGGAGCCGTGCTTGTATTAGAAATCACGGACAACATTTTGAACATGAAACATAAATAAATTAAATTCAAATGTTGTTTTATTTAGTCTGCCAAAAATTTAAAATTTCTCCCTCAAATTGGTTTTTAGGTCCTAATTTCAATAATTTGTAAGATATCCGCGTAAATGTTACCTCAATAGAAAAAGCGATTATCAAGCATGTTTTCAAAAAGGTTTGAACAAAAAAAGCACGCTCCGTTTTTTTTAAAATAAGGTTTACAAAAAATATTTATGAATTTTAAAATGTTTTATGAAATTTAAATGTCTGTAAAAAAAATGTCTAACGACACAGAGGCCTAAAACATGTTTTGCTAGATTGCTTACACATTACTTTAATTAAATACAATAAAAATGGATTCGTTTATCATTCAATTTGGCCATAAATAAGTAGTTTAGTTAAAACTTTGGGAATTTTCGAAAAAAATCTTAAGAAATTGGTAAAAAAAAAGTAGTAAGACTTCGTCTAAGACAACCATGGCTTAAATGGTTCTGAATTGCCTGTACTATCTTCGCCTTAAAGCTTTGCACCCATCTTCCAATCACCCTGTATAAGAATAATTAGGTAGTAATTGTTAAGTCCTTCGAGCTGTACCTTTTTCTGAGCAGGTGTTATAAAAACCACTGTAAATTGTGTTTTTTTTCAACGCTGTTATTTTATTGTCAATAACATAAGCCCTTTTCCAGTTGCAGTCTAACAGTCATTTTACCAACTTTTTAACTTGTTCTAAAGGTTGATGGCGGGATGAGCTGGACTCCTTCCACCAAAACTGGTCCGTAGCATCTTTACACAGAGAGAAGTGGAAAGAGAGGCCTTTGAGCTGCAGAGGGACTTTGGGGCCGTTCAAGTATTACGTAAGCAGATTTTTTGCAATTATTAAATCCCCTCCCCCTCGTCAGCAAAAGTAAGCAAAGCTCTTACCTCCCCCCTCCCAAGCTTACGTAAACATTGGTACAGACGCCAGGACATCAAGCTACTATAATGTGTCAAATTTATTTGATAGAATTTCAACTTTATCCCTTTAGCATTAGGTTCAAGGTTGATTGGGAAAATTTGACAGTTTCGGGTAGCTTGATTTGCTGGCGTAGACATGCATTTTTCAATGTGTTCTGGTTTCTTTATTGATTCATGAGCAGCAGATAAATGCGTTTCGTTTTCAAGCTTAGACAAGTAGGGTTGCCATAATTATGTGTTCAAACCACAATCGAAATTTTTTTTTAGAAAATCCGAAGAAATAAAAAACTTAATACTGCTGATGTAATCACCATCCAGACCCTCCATCCCCCATGTCATCGAAAATAAGCAAAACAAAGACCCCCTCCGCCTCCCTGTAGTGCTTACGTAATACTTGAATGGCGCCTTTACAGGCTTTTAATAATTATTATAATAAAGGTTATCTCTTTTCATAAAAAACCTTCACATTTCCCATACTATGAAAATATAAAGTTGTATAACATTATAATAATTAAACTCTCGACACTGCTTCCCCTGTTCCAAGTCGACGTCAACGTGAAGTAAATCACGCAGCATGCGACCGTCGCCTATCGCTCCTCGAATCGGGCGCAGCTCTAAATTAGAACAAAGGGTCTCAGGGGTCAGCAGAGTTTCAGGTAAGATTGCTTTTTTGAAAATTCGGTAAGTAATGCCCATTATTAGATATAGTAGCTGCGCCCCGCGTTTTCACCCGCATAAGTTTCGATCCCGTGGGAATATCGGGATAAAAAGTAGCTTATGTTATGTTAATCCAGGATATCAGCTACCTCCATACAAAATTTTATCAAAATTGGTCCAGCCGTTTGAGCGTGAAGAAGTAACAAACATATAAACACACACACACACACACACACACACACACACTCGCAAACTTTCGCCTTTGTAATATTAGTGGGATAGTTCAAACATAGTTTGGCATCTTATCTGAAGTGGAAAAATGTCGACTAATTTTTGGAGGGCACTGTATGTAGGCATTTAGGCAAGTGAAGTCAGTATAGTCACTTACGTCTTAATGATAATAAAAACGAAGTGTTTTAAATTAAATCTATTGTGAAAAGGGACAGAAGTGAACAGCATGTTTGAACACCAAACTGAGTTAGCAGTCATTCCTAAATTATTATGACTTATCTACGACTTTAATATAAAGTTTTGTTAGTATCAAGATCATCACAGATTCAATGGTGATGTCACAGTATTGCGCACATAATAGGGATCGATTTCAATAATCATCGCACCACATATCGTAATCACCGATAATTGGCCCAATCAACCACATCCATAAAGGTTGGATCACTTTTGAGTAATTATCATATTTTTTAATATAAAAGGAACAAGAACGAATGGCCGGTGCCATATGAAAAAAAAAAGATTTTAAATATCGTTCCAAATTGTTAAATGAAGGGATAATTGGATCGAAAAGTTTGTCATTGGACTGTCCGTGACGTGTGTATAAAAAGTAATATTTTAATTTTGACACGTCAAGGTCAATGACCTATTTAACGCAAAATTCAGCGCCGGCGCATGGACCGAATAATCCCGATATCCATCCGTGTAACTCGACGCAACAGATCGATTCCCTTACTACATGACTTAATTAAATCTCGCTTGCGTTCATCTTTTTAGGGCACTCCTTAGATGAAATAATGCAACGCAAAACCAACCGTAAAAGGTTAAAATAAAGTTGATATTACAGTGAACTAATTTGGAGTTTATTCAAGCAAATAAATTGAATGATCATGACAAGTCTCGAGTCGCGAAAGCTTCGCAGTCGAAATGGCTGTCACCGTTGTCAGTCCGTCTCCAATCATATATCTCGTTTAAAATCTGGAAATGCAATTAGCATATTAATCGCTTCATATTTCGATGATTAAAACCGTCGTTTTATTTAAATCGATTTTATTTTGATTTATACCTATTCGAATAGGATTTAAATCCAAACATGTGTGATTAGTTATTAATGTTTTGACTAGTTAGTTTTTGTATAATACTGATTTTTATTAAAACACAGAATGGGTAGGATTCTGTGTTTTAATAAAAATCAGTTTGGACGAGTTAATTTGTTAACAAGTATTATAATCTGATAATTTTAATGGCCGCTCGCGCCGATTCACTCGTATTGCCGACATCATGCTAGCTGGAAATCTATTGAGACAAAATCGATAGTTAAATCCCTGAAAGCGCATGAGACGGTAGCCGCGCTCCCTTCTTAAAATATGTAATTTCATAACATTTATTAACACCGGCTTCTGCATAAATTATATCGTAAATCACTTCACTGCAACCTGTCGATATTACAATCTTTAGAATCGTTTCCAGAAATCATTTTTATCATGAAATGTCGTGGCGAACTCCATTAAATACTGAATATGTGCACTCTTACAGACATTAAATCTTGTACTGCATCAGGACCAATTTCCGCGCTAACGGTCGCACTTTTAATCAAAATCATCGGTTTATAGGTTCTATTAATCATAATACACATGTTTTTGTATAGATCGAGATTACGTACCAATACACGAGAGAACATTATTTACGTAATAAACAGAACAGTGGACGGAGATGAGTTAATCAGCAAATTAGCGGACACAAAAACACTGAACTTTAAATGCCAGGCAGCACCAACTAGTGTGAATTGCAATAAATTGTAACAAATCCGTGTACACTATGCTATAAACATCTCAAGATACTGCTTATAGGGTAGAGCTTCTAAATCTACATATTTAAACGTTCCCGGGCAGAACAGCGGACTGTATGCGTTTCCTGTAACGGTACGAATATTAATATCCGCAGTGTCGACTACATTTCACACCAGATTGTCTTCAAGACATGCTTTCAGAGCTTCATCAATAACTTCATTGCTGTATGCTTGCTATAAGACAAGTTTATATTCATATTCGAGGGTCACATCCTGTAATGGTGCGCGTATTATATATAATATATATAGCTACATATATCTTACTCCAGAACTGTCGATGTTACGGTAGACATGTTATTTGTATCGTGTGAAAGACGACGCGGCCTGTCATTTGGCGTGACCACCATTATCGATGCGGCTCGGCGATGACCTCGTGGGAATGTATGGGGTTTATGGGATTCTGAGGCAGGGTTAACAGGTGCATTTGTGGAGGCAAGCGCTGACTGATGGCATGTCGTAATGGTGGATTGAAGTGGTGTTTGTGATGTTATTCCTATAGAAGATTGTGGCTTCTTAGATAGTGTTTGGATTAGAAATGTTATTTGAGATTTTGTGGTTGTATTAGTTTTTTAGAGATGATGTTGGATTTACAAGAGCTAAATTAAATAAGTCTTCCAAAATATCTTCAACAGTTAAATCCGAAGGTAATCACTTGCTTCAATTTTAATCGTGATGTAACAAAAATATCACAGTATAAAATCTAAACTAGATATCACAATATAAATGAAGTCAGTAGACATGTTATCTCCGGTGCATAAGCTTGTATTTTGACGGGCACACATCACAGCTGTCATACGGCCGTAGTTCACCACGAACGTGAAACTAATTTGATACTACATTAATGTAATGGTCAGACATTTGAGAACCTTTGATCCGAAACATTTTATAGTATGAGAAATATTTAGAGCATATTTTTTGCTTGAAGATTATTGGAGAAGATTGCTTATATAGACATAGGAGTATGTTGAGTTTTTGTAATAATTATTTACTCATAAACACTCGTTTAATAGACAATATTGAGGTAAAATTAAAGACGAGAATTGTTTTGAATACAAATGGTACAGATAATAATAACACAGATAATTAAGGAGACAGTGTAAACAATATTTTCAATCAATTTGGTATAGAAGATGATATATATAATAACTAAGCAGAAAGGACTCAATAATCTCCATCGAATTGAAATAGACAGAAAAGCAGCCAATACTTATAGAACCTCATATTTTCCTCCAATTCCCATAGCTTACCAGAACAGGCAAGGTTCTCACAAAGACAAGTACAAGCAGAGTTATAAGTGAGCGAGACGAATGTGTAATGGCGCGGGAACCGAACCGGTGAGGCTACGGAGGACAAAACATGGAGAGAAAATGTATTTAAGCTGAGTTGGATATTAGATCAAAGTGAGGGTTATTGTCAAATAGACGAGAAGTTTATGTTGATGATTTTGTTATGTTTTCGAGTGATTTTGGGTGATAATAAAATTATTATAATTAATTATTAAATTAGTATTCTATAATTTTTATTTTTGATATAATTTTTATTATTGATGTTATTTTATATATTAGTTTCTTCAAGGGTTCTCAATTATTTTTATTATTTATTTAACGTCTTCTAATTTCTAAAAGTTAGATCTTAATAAATTTCATTCATTTCCCTTCACCATCTCTACATTACGTTGCTGGCTCTACACAGAGGCGGCTCTACTCTTGATTTCGTTTTGATAGGTGTTAATTTGTCATGCTCTTGTGGTTCACGCACATTACACCTGTTAACCGTAACAATATTATTACGAGCCGTCTGTTTGTCTGTCCGTATGTCATCTTGAAAACTATACTAAATTGCTAAGTTACTTTTGTAGATAACGAGGTTTTTATTCGAAGTGTGATTGTGGGTTGAAGAAGTATTGTAACTAAATGAATTATGGACGCATAATTTCCCGCAGAATGAACAGTCACAGTTGAATGAATGGTAAGTCGTAAAAGTCAAGAACAGGATAAGATAATAATGAGGTTTATTGATTTTATCGATAAAGTTATTAACTAAATCACGATTATTGGTCATGAACTTATGATAATAAAGACAGCTATAATATTAAACGCAAAAACACTTCTGTGGGCAATTTTTTGCATGAATGCAATTTCAAATACATTAAACAAAATGTTACTCCACATCATTACCTAGCGATACAAAACAGAACTAATGAAGTTGAAGTAAACGCAACAAAATAAAATAAGCAACAAATGTAAAGCGCACTGCGCAAGGACATCAAAAGGACCGAAGTTCAAAGGTACTCCTGCGCATCGAAACGTGTACAAATGTCCAATTAAATTGATCAATCGGTACACGCAGCTTCAATTAGTGTAATACCATGTGGCGAACAGTTCAATTAATATTGCCACTTTAATTGGTCTAGGTTTACGAAGACCTATACCCGCTAAAATGTGTATGTAAATTATCAAGATTATTTCTGGAGAGATCAGTAGGTATTTTTTTTATTTATCTGTAAAGTGCTTCGTTTTGTAAATGCTACTAGTATTCAATTAAAATTGCGTAGGTAGGATGGTAGTGCATAGATATTTTTAGCTAATTAGCTTTGCTGAGAGCATCTGGATTGTGTAAGCTGTTCGATGATTATAGCTTTAATAAGTCAGTGTATCTCCGGTTTTAATTAGTTTAAAGATATTTTTATCAAATTAGAAAAAAAAACCAGTATCGAGAAAAATCATTTGGCTTGTTAAAATCTAGTTAAAGTTTTAACAATAATCTGAATGCACACACCTATAGATTAATTACAAACAGTTTAATTACAAAAGCTACTTACCACTCGTTCACTCACTCACTCTCGTTCATTCGTTCACGAACATGGCGCACTCATTGTGTGCACGTGTTATAGTAATTAATTGTAATTTGTAATTAATACTTGGCGTTAAAGCGTTATTTTTCCGCGCTGTTTGAGCGTTTGTTACACTAATATGATAATTGATGGTTGATAGGGAAATTGCTTTGTTTCTTTATTATCTTGTAATTACTTGAAAGTTAACTGAGTATGACAGAAGTAGATAAGTATGTAAAGCGCTGAAAAACAAAAAAATATTTCTTTCTTTTATACAAGGCTGGATACACACCTTATGCATGATAATATGAATTATGATGCATGAGGTGTAGCTCATATTTCAGATTAAAAATATCGGAATGTTTTTTCTCACGTCTGCACAAAATGTCACTGCGCAATATTGTAAACTCATCTCGTAAAATGTTACCATAACCTATAATATTGTTAATGATGAATGAAATAAAGATTTGAAAAGAGATATGCAACGAAAAGGTCATCAATAAAAAATGGGCACACACAAACTCAACGATTTTTCATTCGATTATTTGTCAAATCAAAAGGGGCTCACCTCTGATCTTAAACGATTCCGTTAACCAATCGATTATCGATAAAAACGGATGATTAATCGTTCCTAATTGATATAATTCATCCCTTTTGGCAGTGGGACGTCTGTCACGTGTCTTGTCAGCGTGACACGCGATTTTTTGACAGCCCGTGACAAATTGTTGTGACAAAATATTTCAACAGTTGCATCAATCGGTATTGGAACAACCCTCATTCTATGGAATCCCACGAAGCCCAACCATCACAATTTTTCTCCCTCTAATATATTTCACTTTTATACCATTGTGATAAAATTCAAAATATAACTGAATGCTGTTGTCGCGATTGTAGTTCAAAAGTATTGCAAAGGGAACAATGACGTAGCGCAATCAATTCAAATTTTTGGAATTCGAATGAATGAATTTGAGTTTGGAATTGTAGACGGTTATTGATCATCAGTGAGCGATATATGCTTAGCATTCGATGACTTGGAACTTGTGATATGCAGATGCATATTACGTGCATTTTGAAAGAATTCAATTTGTTATCGAAAGAAAAATGTTTCCACGACATCTGCTCTGTTGAGCGCGGAATGACAAACATGATCTGGCCAATATTTTAAAAGTAACTGTTATAGGATTGATTATTATTTATGTCTCTTGAAATTAACATTGATACTTTTAATGTTCATATTTCATTCAATATTATTACATGTTACAGGCGCTATTGCAGCTATGTATCTCTGTAAAGTTTAAAATTGAATATATACTTTTGATACAGCTGACAACTATGACGAAAACTTCAAACAGACATTCCCGACAAAACTTATCTTCCCATCAACGATTACCAGCGAAATATCAAAGAGAATTAATTCATTAGCCTCTATAGAGCCATCAGATGTCTCTTAAAAATGTCAATAGACGGTCAAATCCCATTATGTTAGATACGGATTTAAATAATAGACTAGATTAGACCTTTCTATGTCTATTATATTATTGTTAAGTTCGGCGCCGACCTTTGACTCTGGAATCAAATCGATGAGTGGTACATTCGGAGTATTATGATGTGCCGCGGCTTCACTTGACTAGTTTTTTGTTATTACTGCTATTGTTTGATGTAAGTTATACTTTGCTAGGTTTTAAGGAGGAGTTTTGTTAGCGCGTTTTTTTTAATTGAAGTTTTATTGTAGTCTAATTTTATGAACGGACCAGTAGTGTAAACAGACAAAGTCGGCAGAATAGTTTTGTGCTGATGTAAAATGAAGTAAACTCTCGAAGTAATCATGATAGTTCTTGCGACTTTAAAGTAAATACATTAACACTACAAACAATAAAGCCGGTTGCAGACCAAGAGCTAACCTAAGTTAATCTAGCTTAGCTCGCATAGCTGATGTAGTTTTTCACAGGTTTTGTGTACAGACCGCAAACTATGAACAGAAGTATGAAAAATTACCTGAGCTATGCTCTTGGTCTGCAACCGGCTTGAGACCCGTTAAAAGGACCAAGCTAAACTAGCTACAGTAACGACTATCAATCGGCTAATCGCATCAGCAGAACAGTCCCTTAATCCGAACTGGACGTAATGCTTAGTCACCGGCTCGCTTCCCATGACAAGTGACCTGTGCCTCTACGGCTATCTTAGTGGAGCATCGCGATGTTAGCGATATCGATATGTAGCGATACTATTTGTGAAATAGATCCTTTATTACATGGTGATAAACGATAGAAGGAAAATAGAGGATCAATAATGGAAGATACTGACTTTATGTGTGTGTTTAGTTGTGTAGTGATTTTTCTTTGTTGTCGTCATCATATTCAAACCTTCTTTCCTATATTTGTCCATTACCAGTAGAATTTATTTGATAAGAAATCTTTTGGTCGGACAGTATGATTACAGTCAGCTACGGCTTACGAAAGAGTCTTATTATTAATTAATTTACATCAAAAGATTTCAACCAGAGACAAGCGTATCTAAAATCTAATAAGCATTTTCATAGCTAATGAGAGATAGAAACGGTAATAAAATCCGTATAAAATTAAAATGATTCCTTTTAATTTGGGCGACAGTTGCTTCATTACACTAATATCCAATCCACTACACCCGGAAAACGATCAGATGACATCACTGACAAATCTAATTTAAAAACATGAATATATTACTACTATGAAGTCGTCAAAGTGACTGTTAAGCGTGTCATTGTCAGTCACAATGGTTTCACCGAACCGATTCAATTCATAATCGGATCGGAATACAATGATACCGATACCCACGCAATCAAGTACATTCGGTAACGTTGAAAAGTATTATGTAGTGTTTTGGACTGATTAATTGATTAATTTCCATCTGAGAGAAACCCGTGCTGAAGTCAAGTGCTATTGTTTCGTTTGTGTAGGTGGATTTGGTATACCTGAGCAGTGGTGGACCAGTGGTATCAGCCCTGACTTAAGAGTTATAGGTCGTGAGTTTGAACTTTACTTTGTGTAAATAATTCCATCACCGTTTTGAGAGTAGTGGCTCAAAACGGTGAAAGAAAACATCGTGAGGAAACCGGCATGTCCTAGAAACAAAATTCGAAGACATGTGACATCTACCAACCAGCACTGGGCCCGTGTGGTAGATTACAGCCTACACCCTCTCGAAGAGAGGAGGCCTGTGACCCAGCAGTGGGATAGGAACATTTTAGGCTTATTATGCATTTGTTACTAGGAGGCAGGTGTGACTGTTCGGATGTTCTAGGTATCTACATGAATATGTATATTTACAGGTATTGGACCTGTCATCGTTTCTTTATAGTTTAAGGTCTAAACAGTATTTTCAAACAGCTGGTACTCAATTGATTTGAGTTTCAATATTATGGTTTCAAGTGAATTGTGCAAGCAGGTTTTGTGAATACCAGCCGCAAAGTAAGCGTTTTCCTTTAGCTTTTACTGTCATAATAATAATAAACCTTTTCCATTCAGATCAAAGAATGAAAGTAACGTATGAATGCTCGACCTTTTGCACAAGTCGTAAGACTTAACTCAGGAAATGGTTTGTATTGGTGCAGGCTAACTCTTTACTCTTTATGACGAACATTACTACACATCAAACAATGAAATATCGCAACAAACTAGTCGGCCGACTTCAAATACCCAAACACAAAACACTAACTATTTATTAACAATACAAGCTCATTAATTCAAATAGACGAAGAAATTAACATGCAAAAATGTGCAATAACAACAGTTAAGGAAATAGTTAAACTAAAAAGTCTTATCCCCGCTGCACCGCTTCAAGCACAAACCTAAAAGTTTGCGAATAGTAAAACAATTTGCACTAAAAAGGTTTAACAATGAGTAATTGAGTCGGGCGCGCGAGTAAAAAAACGCAAGTGTCGGCACATGAAAGGACAAAGGCGGCCTGCGCGCGCGCCGAAACAAATGCCGTCGTAAAACAGATCTATTCGCAGAAAAGAAATTTTGCACAAGTTACGCTTTAGCGAAGCATTGTGCTGGCCTTTAGAGTCACCGCTTGACGGAAAGCCGCTGAGAAACTGTTGCTTTTATAGCTACCAGTGCTTACTGTTAGACAGATCTAAGTACGTCTGTACCATCACGCTTATGTCTAACAGGTGCAGCAGTAACTAATCCTGTGGAAGAAGCTGAAACCATGTTTGAAGAAAATGTGTAGTTTAAAGGTATTGGAAATATGTTTGGCATTGTGTGATGAACGCAGAAGCAATATATCTACGACGTATCCCAATTCTAATAAATCAAAGAAGAGAATGAAATTGTAGCTGATATCTAGTAAAGTTTTCAATATTTAATAAACACTATTTTTCCTTACTGAAACTGTTGTTGTATGTTGTCTCAGACCATTGATCGTTGCAGTCTAGTACGTAGCCTTTGCACATCAGTGTGTGTGCAGGCGGCTATTGATAGATATGATGATGTAGATGACGTATTCCAAATTGTTATCTGCGTCGAAAATGATCAATTTCCACGTATTTATAGATCTCGATATCGGCCCATTGACAGATGACGTCACCCCAAAAAGCCGGATCCTCGACAGATAGGTATAGCGGGCACGCGCCGCGCATGCGTGCAACGCTGACGAACGATTGGTCGATGTCGCCCCGCCTCGCGTTGCGCAAGCGACGCACGTTATCGTTCACTCGGGCTCGACAATTAGTTGTTAATGTCGAACTGGTTTTAAATGATGTTACAAGATTCTAAAGGGTTTGGATTTTGACGAGCCTTCAGCCAAATTACGAATCAAAACTTGAATTAAAAGACAAAGCCTGAAGGGTTTTGACCGTTTTATCTCATTAATTGAATAATTAACCTATTAAGTCAACTGTATCTTTGGGATGAACATCAATTAAAGTAGTAGGTACAGTTTGTCTACTCATGTGGTACAGTGCCACAGTTGTGCCGCGATGTGATTAATTAGAAATTAAATAAGTATCGTTGAATCTATACACAATATACAAATTCGCAGGCGAATACAAAAAGTAGATCCACAGGTTAGTGAAACCCTAATTAATTATCTTTTGCACTATAATAAGACAGACTAACGTAAAGCGAGGACTCCATTTTAATAGAAGATGTAGTTAGCTCGCTCGCCAATAGAAACTAGTTCCATTTCATTGTATTACAAGAAAATAATACCTAATTAGATGCACGTAGGTTGGTAGGATGCAATTACATATGTTAGCCTCTATAACCAGTCGGGTGCATATGTAAGCAAGGTGCATAAGTGTATGAGCATATATTTCGCTTTATAAATAACAGATACCTTATAGGTACAATTGTTAGAAAATTATAGCTTGACTAAACGGAATGTGAGTACTTGCGCACGTAAAGTAAGATACATACTTGCGTTATATAAAATAATGTGTAGGTTCCTAATGTGTGTTCAATATTCATGTTTTTTTTTGTATTATCGTATGGTAATTATAACATTAAGTACAAATAATGTACATATGGTGGCAGGGACACCGACGCACAACCAGCTACCACATATTCAGAACCAACGTTCAAATTGTACGATGGTTTTTACAAAAAAAATTGCTGTTCCATACATTTTGACCACGTGCGTAGTTTTATTTTCATGCGTTGAATTCATGGTTACAGTTTGCGCGTCGTCGTAGTCGCTGCTACCCTGTATTAGTAGGAATCATTATTATGCCGACTTTAGGGTCAAGAAAAACTGCGAAGGAAACTAAAGTCGAAAAAAAAAGGTTTGCTCTCAGTAGTCTCACAAAAAATAAAGACATATAATTTATGTAATAGTGACACAAAAACATATCCTTCTCTTAAACCTCGCTTCAAAGGCAAAGCCGCAGAAAACGGAAGAAAAACGTGGTGACAGGCCGCCATATTCCATAACGTGACATTTCCATGATCCATTTCCCACGCGTGGGCAATATTAAAATGCATTAGACGCTCGTATAGAATATATCGCGATCTAGATCACACAGTGCCGCCGCAATAAGTCATAGATCGATCGATGGATCAATATGGATGAGGGGCGCCCGGGATGCGCGCGCATTCAACTGTCACCGCTCGTGCGCTTGCGCCGCGAATTCGAATTCATAAATAGAACGTCGGATTTAATGTATTTATATATAAAATTGTATTTTTTCGCTGGTTTGTGGAAGCTTTAATAGTATCTGTCATATTATTTTACATTTTTAGTCAAGAAAGCTTGAATTAGACTTTAGTTAATAAAATTTTGAAGGTGATAATAATAGAATAATCCAATTTACACTGCCGTGCAAATAAATAATGCCATTCTTAATTAAAATCAGGTTTTATAGTAAAAGTTTTTATAAGTTTCTTGAATTTTTGACGTCATTGATTGACACCAATGCATGGACGCAATCATGACGACAAATCATTAATAATATAACGTCTATACCTAATAGTCTTTTTTTTTAAGTAACTTAGCTTACGGTATCATGCTGCATAAACATAACAACATATTTATGTAAAACGTAAGTCAATCAAACTGAATTAAAATCAACATAAAAGTGTAATAATTTAAGTAATTTAGAATTCAAATATGCAGCAAATGTTACTTAATCAACTAATTTGATTGAGATAATCATGACAGAAATAGCTTGTCGAATAATTTTGTGACATACACATCCTATTTGACTCTGTGTGGTCTTCTAGAGAGAATGGCTCTCTTAATTTAATTGCATACGCATTAGAAAAGGATGCATATAACAGTGTGTACTGCTATTTCATTTACATACCAACAGCATACTCTGGACTCCTTACAGTAAAAATGTGCCTGACGCTAACTTCTAATGACCTGAAGATCCTTGCAGCAATGTAACAGAAAAATATACCACATTTAGCTCTAAATTACAGTGTCGATTTCTATAAGACAAAGGCCACAAAATGTGCGGATTGTGAAATATCTCATGAGGTCAGAAGACGTTTAGTAGCATGTACTTACCCGACCTTGTGTCACATCGGAACATTTGCCGTCGACAACCTTCGCCGGCTAATAACAAGTCATCAAATTCTTATTACGACATTAAATAATATCAATGTTGTATGTCAGTCGGGTTGAACGCCAGTGTACGGGCTTGTAGGAAATTGTGTGTTACATTGTAGTCTTTAGGAATCTTTGAATATTTGCGGTGACCTCTTATTTTTGCACTGGAGTGCATTCGTGCTAGGACGCCTAAGTAGGCGTAACCATAGAGAAATATGGTTTAGATATTATTCTTTTGGCAATGTTAGAAATAAATCTTTTGCCCAAGAAGGAAGTGGATTACTAAGCACTACATAATATTGTTTTTGGAAAGAACGAAATAAAATAATATTATTAAACAGCAACAAGAACCATATTCAGTTCGAACATAGGAATTAAAGAGACGGATAAGTTATTGGTAATCTCTTGATCGCTGTTACCTATACGGATTGATTTATTGCAGTAAACAAGCTGATGATTATAAAACTGCAAATCCCTTGACCCTTGGAGCATATATAATGCTGCGTTTCCATAATGCTCCACATGCAAAAACCCATCCTATTAATACAGCATTAGTATTCCAGCTATTATTGCTATTAAATCATAGCAAAGGATGTTACTACTTAGCCCGACATGATTGAGAAACCGTCCTTTATTTCCGATTTATGTGTTCGGCAGCCGAGTCCGACCGAGTGGAAGCGAGTAGCGACCCGTCCGGGAAACGGTGATGCAAATGTTCGGCGCAGTGCCAAGATACTGTGTACAGGCTGTTTGATTGTTGGTTGTGGGTTCTTCATACTTTTGTAGAAGACTATGTCTTGAGTAATCTGTTTAGAATTTTGGATAGTTTCAAGAACAGAGTATTTACAACTAGATACTTCAGTGCAGGCATAAATGAGCTATGTGTTAGGTTACGAATCCGCGAGAATTTCACAGTGTAAACATAACAACGTAATTATATGGTCTTCACATGATCTGAAGATACTGTGACCGCCGAGTGTGTTTTGGCCTTTCTTCTTAGAGTAGCCAGATAGGAAACGCCGCGCCGACCTCCTCCAGTTTTATGTTTAAAAATATGATTGACGTGTAAAAGTGTTTGTACAAACCTACTTATAGAAATAAAATCATTTATTATTTATAACACGACATAGTAGGTTGCTAATTTAGGGAAGCCGGTTAGCCATATTCTTTTTCACTTCGTGCAATGCTACAAGCCTGCAACTACAGAGTTAAATAGTGAAAACTCAATGTTATAAACGGTGTTGACTCTTCACTTATTAAAAGTCCCCGAATGAATTGAAGAAATTTGAAAAGCGCTGACTTTTAGATCTGCTGAAGATGTGTAAGAAGACTTCCGTAGGACCGATGAACAGAACCGCGATATGTCATCAATACATTTAACATCGGTGCATCATCCCGTACACGATCGAGTGCGGGGACAGTCACGGTGGCTGCGCTCGGATGTGAGGCAAGTGTCGTCCGAGGACGCGACAACTGTGCCAATAACACGTGCACCCACCCTAGCGTGACAACGTCGGTCGCCGGCGCGTATGTAGACTGACGACTTATCGATTTTGGTCCAACAAGTTATGATAAAGTTATGATTACTTTTTGAGAATAGAATAGAGTATTCATTTATTTGCTTAGAATGTAGGTATTTACAATAATATTAGAGAATCCTTCTACATTCTACAATTTTGGCATGCAAACATTGATGCAGTTCATCATCAAACATACAGACATTGATACACAACTAAAATTTATCAGCTAGAAAATCCGATACGGAGTAGTAACATTTATTTAGTAGAAGTACCTACAGTTAGTTTCTTTTTGAATGTTGTTACTGGTTCCTCTTTATTCCCAGTTATTCAGTTATTGCTCAGTAGTTTCAGTTGTCTGTTTGTTCTCAGTTATTCGTCTTTCCTTGACGATTTCAAAAACTAGGAGTCTACATACATTTTGTTAACCCAAAAATCTCAAGGTCTTAGTATTCATTGGCAATAGGCTGAGACAAATGAAAAATTGTGGTTTAGTGAGTCTGAAGTGGGCTGTCAATCGCTAGCGTCAGGTGAGATGACAGTTCACTTCAAGCTCTCTTCACCTTAATTTTGGACGGTGCGTTTTTTTACAGAAAAGAGCAGGAAGTGTAATGTTCCGTTATATAGTGTGTATTGCTTGCATTGTTTCGTAGCATTTCGAATAGCAAGGGTAGTTAACAAGTGATAATGGTCAGTTCTGTGTCCTCACAGTCCTAATGATTTCGATTTCAGAACCTCTGACCATCAGTTCCCAATTTTGAATAACTTACATACGTCACAGCCGTAACTACACAGCATTGTTTAAGCATTAAGTTATAATGTCAAACAGTATCTTCCTCATTCATTCCTCAGTGTGCTGCGCATCAGATGGTCAGGTATTAGCATACAATCTAGCGGTGTACTTTCAATAGACGTTACTAACTATAACTAACACTACCAGGTGGAGTGAAATAGTGAAATGTATTGAATGCCGCGCGGTTTGCGCTCTACAGTGGGAGAAGGGAATATTACTTTGAAGATCTTTAAACTTAAAGTGTCCCTATGAGAGGTTTTTAACGAGATGGTGCAGGCATTGTTTTATTGTGTGGTTATGAAGTGGTATCTTTGAAAGTCCTGAAATCGTGGAAGTTCTGCATGACTCGAACTTACAGATGATTGGGTTTTAGAAAAATAACTATAACTATTAAGACTTATTTTCATAGAACTTCTGTTCCAATGAGAAAGAAAGTTATCTGAAGAAATATACCTTTCGCATAGCAAAGCCAGGAAGAGAATGGTTCCTCAACTAACCTACCCAAATGAATGCCAGTCCCAACCGGTCACTATTGTTGTATTAAGATGCAACCCAACGCCTACCATAACAGGCCACAACAGGTCAATTACGTGATACCACATAACCTTTACCATCATTCGAAAGCTTCTCCTCTTCAACAATGACCACAAAACAGCACCCTTGTTCAAATATCAACGAATAACATTCTCTGTGAACGATTTGTGCCCACTGGCGAACGAACCACGCGTGAAAGGTTGGTATCATCCCGCGACCCTCACGGAAACTACCATGCCACTACCTTCGGCCCATGAAAAAGTTGCCCTGGCAACCTGAAACGAACCATAGCCACTTCATTATAAAGTTGAATCTTAAATAGCGGGTTAGTGAAGATGACAGCGAATGTGTTAGAGGAATTTGCATCTTGATAGTTGAGAAATAAGGTGGGATGTTGCCTGGTGGTGGTTTTGCACTAGAAAGTCTGACTCGAGTAACCCCAGCTTGGGTCTAGTTGAATAAGTAATAGTAAAACTGATTTGGGATTAAACGGAATTCATTAGAATTATGTTCAGCTGGTTAAGTGTGATTGTGGGTCTGGCTATTCACGATTTAAAGGGGTAAACGGGACACTAGGCTGGTTTAGTCTAATACGTTTGCTATAAATTATGTCAGCCAAAAGAAGCGACAAATTAGCAGCAGCAGAGGTAAAGCTCTGTGCCAGTAATTTTCCGTAAAAGTAGGTACTTTCCACCACCATACCTATTGTCACAATCCGTCTTTTTTTAAAGGGTATAAGGTCAGGAATAATTAAAGCCTTATGACACTTTTTAAAATGTTCGGTCGGCAACACCTCGGCAAGTTTTTTGATATTTTAAATGTCCCTCGGGTGGCTGGACCGACGACTTAACAAAGGTGGCTGGATGCGGAAGGCGGAGGACAGGGTATTGTGACGCAGCCTGGGAGAGGCCTATGTCCAGCAGTGGACTGTGATAGGCTGATTTGATTGATTGATTGATGGGTAACCACTTTCTATCTGCTGGGCCTGCGAGTAGTTTCCCAAATGAAAGCCATTCGAATAGCCACATATCTTGCTTGCTATAAACTGTATTTTAGTAGGTACCGATAAAATCTTCTCCGTTCTCCAACAAAACCATAGTAAAAATCTAGATATAATTGTGTGCCAATCTAGAACAGTGTTCATAAATAAAAAATATAAATCAGTTTAGCCATATTTCGCATTATAATTGGCGAAAAGATTGACCATAATTATATTCTCGGAGAGTCATAATTATATCGCGCACAATGTGGAATTACTTTAGTCTTATTGTGGTACTTTGTATTATAATGCTGGTTTTTATTACAGAGTAAGCAGAGTTTATTGTTTTACATATTCGCTTAAGGAAAATAGGTTCGGTATGTTGTCATAGTTTCTGTATGAGTACCTAGAGGATTTAGCTCTTAAGCGAGATCTGATTTATTTTTAACTAACTGCGCCCCGCGGTTTCAGCCGCATAAGTGTCGATCCCGTGGGAATATCGGGATAAAAAGTAGCTTATATGTTAATCCTGGTTATAAACTATCTGTGTGCTAAATTTCATCCAAATCCGTTCAGCTCAAACGGCTGAACGGATTTGGATGAAACACACAAACACACACACACTCACAAACTTTCGCCTTTATAATATTAGTGTGACAGAGAAAATATATTAAATACGGCATAGCAGTGGTGGCGTGGTACAGGCCCCAACTTACGAGTCATCGGTCTTGGGTTCGAACCCAGACAGGCGCTATATTTTGTGTAAATAATTTCATCACCACTGCTTTCACAATCGTGAGAAAACCGAAATTTCGAAGACATGTGATATCTACTAACCCGCACTGAGCCCGCGTGGTAGATTACAGCCCATGCCCTCTCGAGCAGAGGAGGCCTAAGTCCCAGCAGTGGGAACATAGGCTGATTATGTATGTATATTGGGAGGGGTTACAATTTTATACAATTACACTGCAGTGAGATCAAATATTTATTAGTTTGAACTAATTAGTAAAAATAACCTTTCCGATTGAATATTTCTCTTTTACTCACGATTTTAAGTAATGAGGAAAGTTTATCTCTAACCAATAAACCTCTTTCAGGTTTATTATTCACTCGCGGCTCTATACCATTGGATTAATGAAAAGGAAAACTAATCATTAGAGACTTTAAATTGAATATCTTCTAAAGGTTCAAGACACTTTGGTTTGCCACCAATTGAACACTAATGAAAATCTGGAATTGCACTTGGGGACAGAATAACTGTCCTACATCGTGAAGAAATTAAACGCCGTGATATAAATGTCGTTAAATATTAAATAGTATCATCATCTTTGAACTGGGTTTCGTTTTTCATTTGGTTAATAGTATAGAATGAAAACGGACCTCAGCAAGACGATTTTGTTACGAAAATTCATAGAACATTTGTTACCAAGTTTCAAAGATTTCAATATTCACAAGATCCCTTCTGCCCTTCCCATAACCCAATTTATGTCTGGTCGGCGCAACATATATTTTTCTTCCATACTTCTCTATTAGTCGTCATCTCGGTAGTCACCCCCTTTCTAACCATATCATCATTCACACAGTACCTCCATCGTTTATATTATTTTTCAATAAGGGGCTGTCCTTTAATCACGTGAGGCTCGAAAGGGGGGGGAGGGGTCCATAAAAATCACGAAATATCACAAAGGGGGAGGGTGGGTGTAGTAATATATCACGTGTATTGATTTTTTCGTCAAACGCGTACATTCGTAAAAAAAAAATTAAGATTCTTTGTAGGTACTAAAAAATACACGTGAAAAAAGGGGGGGTGGGAGCCCGCTAGTCTGACACCTCACCATGTATCACCAAGGCGGAGGGGGGTTAAAAATGCCAAAAAAAACACCACGTGATTAATGACGGCCCCTAAACACAAGTTATCTATAACACACCAAAAAAGGAGACTAAGCAGTAAAACCATAAAACTACAGAACTACCTATCCCAATTTCCGCAGCGCAGGCAACATTGCATTGCAAATAAGTCAATAACCACTCATTTGCCGCATCTTCACATTTACTTAGCATTTGTTACTAGTATGTCACCTCGGCGACCTGCTCGTAAAAATAATCTTTGCACGACCAGAACTGCGAAGGAGGTTTCCGGTATATGATTAGCCGTGATCTGTGATGTTGTTTATGGAAACTGCCTTCCCTTGGCAGTATGGTAGAGCCTATACAGGGTGGGACATCGATGCGCAAACTGAAACTATATAATTAGAAGCTGATTAGCAAGTGTAAGGGTTCAGGATGCTTTCCGTTAGGCTGAGAATCGCTTTCTTTGAACCTTCCCGTTTCTACTTCTACCGTTATTAGATGTTTCTTATAAGTATTCTGATGGTAAACGGGCAAGATATAACCATATTCTTTTATCTAAAATTTGGTCTATGCACCTTATGAACCAGAGAAAGATCAGATGTAGGACCAACGGCTTAAAGTGCCTTTCCGAGGTGCGGGGGAATACATATTATTGGGGTATCACACCGCCAACTTCCAAACTCCCTGCTGTTACCGAGAAATACCTAATGAAAAAACTCAATACACTTTGCCGGACATGGGAATCGAACGCAGGACCCCACGCTCGGCAGTCGCGCTTGCAACCATGATACCAACGGGGAAAAAAGAAAAAGGAGAGAAATTGCATTGCTTTCCTCTATGACGTTTTCAGTGCTAGGAAGTGCACTGAAGACGTCATAGAGGGAAACAATGCAATTTCTCTTAGCCAAACAAATCTTAGGTGACGACAAGACGATAAAACTATTGAGACTTTGATAGTCCCACGAATGCGGAACTACACAATTACAAGTCGACAATTACTAACACATTATTACACAAGATTTACCCTCTACGCATGCCGTAACAATTATTGACCCACCACATTAATTTCCCTTTCTGCAGTGACAATTAACTAGCGACAACACTTAAAGGCTTCCCACCAATAGGACCCTAAATTTAAATTGAATCTGTTCTGAGCGCGTAGCGTAAGTCGTTTAAGGGACTTCCTTACACCGTCGGCGGCTTTGTCACAAGTAATGGTAGGCGGATGTCAATCCGGTGACTCGCGAATGTTTATAGCGCGGCTTCGGTGTGATTGAGGAGCAGAGGGCGAGAGTGTCCAGGGTTTAAGATAATCTTGGTAATATAATGCTGCCTACGCGGTAAAAGCTGTTGCTATCTTGATGGTTCTAATGATATGAACGTTTTGCTGTGTTATTCAGTCTTCCTGTCTTGCGATCTTTAAGCAATCTAAATAAACGTAGCGATGCAAAACATCTTGGAGCTTCGCAATCAGTATTTTTTGACGAACTCCTAATCAATTTCCTACTTTGTTCATTGTCAATTGTTTTGTCAATAACGCCGTCTTTTTGTTTGTTAGTTTAGGAAATTATATTTTTATTTTAATAGTTTCTAACATTTATTTATTTTTATTAATACCTAATTATCTTACAATTTAACTCTAAAATATACATATTATATAGTATATACAAGTATATAAAAAAAGAAGGGAAAAGAAAAAGATAATAATAATAATAGTTTCTTAGTTTATTTATTCTTAGAAGTTTATCTAGGTCATGGTTTGTTACTTAAAATCTTTCGGGTTTTATTAAGAATTTGAATTTGGAAAAAGAACCAAGACGTTCAATAATCTCGCTCGCTCCCGCTCCTGCCTTTCATTCCACTATAAAGTGGTCGGTCTAGTAATCAAATTTAACATTTCGCCGTCCAATCGCGTCCCGCCGATATATTGTAATGTAATTGGAACTACAAGGTGGCGTACCGGCTACCTCTGCGTGTGCGCATGTTTCGCAAAAACGGGAAGAATTCAATTTAAATCCGTTGGTGGCTGTAGCACGGCAGCTATGTGTTTGAAGCTTTTTTTAAAAATGATTTTAAGGTTTTTTAACGTTATTAGCAAAATATTATAACGAATAAATACCTTACTTTATTATCATGGTCCAGTAGACTGCTATGTAAGTAATACTGCTCTAAATTAATTAGTCTATTTATTTTAATTTAAGAAAACGGGGGAGGCCTTTTCCCAGCAGTGGGACAGTAAAGGCTAAAGAAAAAAAAATTAAACTATGTCCACTTTTTTAAAATAAACACGAGAGTCTACAAAAACTGTCGTCTACCCAAAAAAGGGACTCCCTAATAAAACTGAACCGCATTATACACTAATTCCTAACGACGCCACACATCAATTGTTTGTTTTTTATTTATTTTAAATTTCATCGCGATATTATTAACTTTATTGCGATTACGATCTTGAGAATTCATTTTTGACGTTTTTATTCGAATTTATGCGATTCCTTACAGTGTTACCAAGTTATTTTATTATCTTCTGAACATGTATCACAACCTTAATACATGGAAATAAGGTGCAATACAGCATGATTTTATTAAAACCTATGTGTTCATAAATTTTGGTCGCTATGACTTCGTGTGACTGCTCTAAGATTTTATTATTTAAAAAATTGATATTTTATTTTTCGAATTGGACTGCTAACGCGCTCAGCGGGTGGGTACGACTGCTTCGAATAACTTTGAACCTTATCTGAGACACTTCAAAGTTTATTTTAGGTAGTTTAACATTCTGCCCTTTGAGGGACTTCAAGGAATCGAGGCTGGGATCTGCGCCTGCGCTTATATTTCCAGCTCAGTTGGATGTTTCGATGTAATCTTTGGAATTGTATAATAGTTATACCTATGTACCGGCGGCGTCGCATAACGTCTAGATTTTTTATGATAAAGTATTTTATTGAGCGACTTGTAAAATGATCCAGATTGAAGGAACTAGCTGTGGAGTTTATAGTTTTTATGCTGAGCAGTTTGATCAGCCCAGAGATAACTTTATGGAAATATATTTTTAAATTAATGTTTCTTTTTTATATAAAATTATTTAAGTTGTAAAGTTATTTTAGTTCATAATCTTTTTACTGTCAATCCGAAACTTATTCCAAATTACATTCAAACAAGTTAGAAAATACCTGATTCCTATTTTAATTATCTAGAACATCCTGTATACGAAAGTTACCGCGAACATCTCTGACCTCTTACCTTATTACTATTCAATCCGATCAAATAACTCATGATTAATACCTGAGTTATTATCTATAGATTTTATAATATCTACTAAACTGACAATTATATATTGCCAAGAAAATTGACTGGCGACTCTATATTAATTTATAATACATCTTTATGATAATAAAGTACAAAAAAAAAAGTTATGTAGAAACCCGTTTTGTTTGTTAATTTGTTAAATTTTTATGTACAGTCAACAGCAAAAGTAGATGATCAAAATCAGAAATTCAATACTAATTAACGGAGTTCGCGTCAGAACTGTATGGCAGAGCTGTTGCTGTTGTTGAGCTGTGTGCAGAGACTGTGTGGCAGAGTTCTGACGCGAACTCCGTTCATTAGTATTGAATTTCTGATTTTGATCATCTACTTTTGCTGTTGACTGTACTTCCCGGTTTATTAAGTTGAATATAATTATGTATCTTGGGTGTGATCAACTTTATATGCTTTAAGAATGGTGACCTGTCCGCGTCGCACGCGCTGTGTTCATAGACAGCACATTCCAAGAAACAAATGAAGGTGGAATGCTAATTCTAACGCCATCTAAAATTGGTAAATGATATAAAGTTCATGTAAAATGATATTTCTGAAGATGTATATTATATCCAACTCTACTAGAAAGAATACAACGGTTTTTTGAAAAGGTTTTTACTGAGTTTTAGACTTTTTGAACTTTATTAATATTGATTATTTTCTGCTGTCAAAGTCGCGTGATTAACACTAGTTTTTAAACTTACAAACATCAAAGTTTTAAGAAGTATGGTGTCAAATATAATTCAGCTTTATGTTAATAATATAACTGTACTATTAAGGCGCGTACAGGCGGCAGAAATCCAAGTCAGGTTGTATAATGTATTCACAATCCGATACTTTACGATATTATTGTGATTTTTCGTATTAAACTGGATTGTGATTAGTTTTATTAAGTTTTAAATCGATTTTGATCGAGTTTAGGTACGAAATTGTGAACTTAACTGATAAGCGACGTAATTGTCTGATCTAAATTACGAGAAGATTTATTTTAAGAACGTAGTTATGATGCAAAGCTCATCTTAATAGTTTCTCAGTAATCTTTTCGCGCTTTTCTTATTCATTGGTGACGAAAATCATTATGTTTTCTTTGATAATACTGTAAACATGTAATTGCCTATGAAGTGTGGTGATTCAAACAAACATCATTTCTTCAAAATCACATTCATTTAAACTAGTATTGGGATCAGTGTCTTGGTGAAGATACAAGAATACCCGCTAAACTGAGATACACAGTTTTCACAATTCACTGCATCGTAAATCGTATCGATTTGTATCGATTGCATTTAATCGATATGTTTATACGGAAAAACAATGTAGGACAGAATATTGGCCATATGCCAAGCCTAATGTGTATGTTAATTGCTTCGACCTAAGCATAATGTCATGTAAACTAGTATTACTAATGTATTGATCCAGTCTTGACGCAATTGCGAAGTACTTGTAGTTAGCCTACTGGTTCTAACTTTGTATCACTTAGTCTGTGTCTATCAAGCTTAGAAGTATCTGAAAGGATACCCACGAATCAGCATGTCGTGTGACGTCACAAAGTCGTACGATAAAACAAACTCTTCAACTTTATTATTGGTACCTATAGATATACTGCTTTATAGACATATTAAGTAGCCTAAATAATATTATACCTAAATCCGAAAGTAAGTTAACTCTAAAAAAAAAACAGCCGGTTGGATAAGGGGCGAATTTCACCAATGAAACTGATTGGGATCAGGACATCTAAACTGCGTTCAACAGCGTCACACACACTGACAGCTCTTGAACGCGGTTTAGATGCCCAAGTTCAGTTTCAATGTTGATATTCGCCCTTAGTAGTTTTATCCAGGAATTATAAGGTCATTTGATACTTGAAAACCACTTAATAATCTCTAGAAGGGGTCTACTTTAAATACAGCGTCAGTTCAACCCTGCCAATGTCTCATCTTCCACACCTGAAACCCTACCTTCCCCGGTACAATCGCAGGACAGCCGACATCATTATATTCACAGCGAACTACTCATAAAATTTAAAAACATCATGATACTGATCGGCGAACATCGGCAATCTTCGTACAAGATCGGGCCGCGATCAAATAATATCACATGTTTATGTTGAGATTCGATCTCTATAACATATTCTATGCGCTTGCGACGAATATTTTTCTTTACTGATATTACCGTTAGTGACAGTCGTTAACCTATGCTTTACTAATCGTGTTTTAGAGATTGCAATCTGTGTGCAGTTTAGATACTTGTTTTCTCCCTTGGCGATGTCTGGTTTCAATGAGAGTACGTAATAAGATCTGGGGAATTAAGACTTCTGGTCCGCTGTCATTAGTATTTTTAAAGTCTGGTTTAGATAATGATCCCATTACGGGCTAATTTCTAAGTCTCGCGTACGTGCTGGCATGATGACTAGATATACACCAAGGGTCAGGCAGAAGATAAAAGAAAAACATGACATTTTTTAAGCTCTTGTCTTGGGCCAATACAGTAAATAAGAATGTGTGGAATGACAATTTAACAAATCCTGCATATCTTTTTCAACCCATCTTACAAACCAGAATACCAAACATCACTATCAAACTGAACTGAACTTCGAACTCGGACTTATAGAACCTGTATACCTTAACAATCAGAGAAATTCCACCCATCCAAGAAAGGATCCATACTATCTTCACAAAACTCAGCTACACTCAACTGCTCAGTAAACCACCTCCCCATCCATCAGCCTCGAACAAACACCGAAACACAAATCGCTTACAATAACAGTTATAAAGTCAACATCTCACAGAAGTCTCAATTACCCTTCCCTCTTTCCCTCCTTCCCTCCCGTTCCCTCCCTGGTTTCCCATAGTGGTCGTGTGTGGGGAATCGTGCGCCATTACGAAGGGACCCACGAAACGCTTCGAGCTACCGGCGCTAAGAATTTCCCAGGTTAGGCCCTGGTTTAGGTTGGGGAACCGTTTCAAGTTCATAGGTGTTGTATGGTGTAGGTGAATTAGAAGGAGGTGTACTTCGGTTTGAAAAAGTAGAATGGTTACTTTGTGTCGTCTCTATCAAGTTTGTTCGACTTTCATGTGGTTTAGCTTTCTGTATATTTGGCATGTTATAAAGACCAAAACTTGTAACTACTGCCAAAAATACCCTCTATTTATAAACTTTGCTTAAAATTAAATAATGTATGGGTAAGCACACGTTTATAAAAAACTCAGACCGAATCTTGAAGTAACATTTAGGCACGAATTACAGAACCTTACTCTAGACTCAACTATTTGACTGAAGAAGTTCCGTACCAAACCTAAGTAGGTGCGTTTGTGTAAAATAAGGTTTAGAAAAGCTGGGTTTGGTTAATTACTTTATGCTTTGCATTGGTTAATCATTTTCCGAGTTCCAATTAGTCATCTATAGATTGACGATAGAAGAAGTAATTCTATGGAGATTATCAATGGAGCCCATTTTTACTTTTATTATGGAGTTTCTTGCCCGTTCTTCTCCATAGAGATCTACGTTTTGGAATGGGCAACTAGCTTCAACTTTCTGACTAACTGACAGACTATTTAATTTTGACAATTCAAAAGTGCCTGTACAAGGTTTAATTGAAATAAATGCTTTGAGTTTGAGTTTGAATTATAATAATAACTTTATTCACCTCAAACTTCTTTTTCTCTATTTACCTTCACCTCAATCATAGATTTAAATGTTTATATTTCCACCATAAAATGGACCATATAAACTTATTGAAACAACCCTTTAATTACAGTTATGCCTTCCCCTAGACCATAAAGTTCAAATGTAAAGCTTCCGGATGTCAAAGGTATTTAACACAGAATTAATTCTAGCCAAGCAGTTAGCTTGGAACGCTAGTTATCTGAGTGGACGTACAGACAGATGATATTTAAAGATAAAACCTTTAAAGATATAAAGAGCTTAGATAGCTTACCTGTTTGGGGACGGTGGGATATACGGGCGTGTTTCTGGGGCAGGGACGCAGCGGTTGTGTTTTTAACCGACTTCAAAAAAAGGAGGAGGTTCTCAATTCGGTTGTATTTAAAAAAATGTTTTTTCGATTAAGTTGTAATTTGTTAGTGAGTGATGAATTTACATGACTAACACAGATGGTATAAGTTTTATCGTCAGAACGAACCTGGTCCTCCGATACAGCGGATCCTAATATTAGATCCAGGGTGATAAAAAAATTGTAAAATCAACTTTTTATGACAATACCTAACTGAAACGCCCTAAATGGAATAATTTCTATTATCAAACATTATGTGGTTTATTTATAAACGTTGCTTAAAGTTAAGAAGCGTTTAAACGTCAAAAATGGGGAGGCTTTTGCCCAGCATCGGGACACATTATAGGCTAACAAAAAAAGAAAAAAAAATGTATACAGGGTTATTGGTAAAACATTAACAACCTCTGTACCAATAACCCTGAATAATAATAATAATATAAAAACTGTATTGCTCAAAAGATTACAGAGATTTTACATTGGCCCCAAACTAGGCAAGCCTTTATCTTGCTTTCTTAAATAACAAAGTACTCAACCTCAAAACTCATCAACATTTCAACCGGCTGGCAACGTCTTCCTAGCTCCGCGCCCGTTCGTTATAGCCTCCCGTATATTTCTTCCTCGACTAATTAGATTTGCAGTACCTATAGGATTACTGACCAGTAAAACTTTAAACACACCATTTAAGCTAACAATTATTTGGTTTACTGTCACGCTGCCATGTCAACCAGTCAAGTGTCTAAAATGAATATGGCACAGCCACACAGATCAGTGGTAACAATTTTGTTATTGACAGCGACTTTATGATGTAGCAGTAAGGGCCATTTTCGTAAAGCAAGTGTCCTCTACTTGCGGTTGACTGTAGAGTGTACAGTGCTCCCTGGCAGACATTTGTTTAATATTATTCGATAATATATGCAAAGATTATGTTTAGTTATTATGTGTAATGTTTAAAGGCGTGATTTTCAGCTGTTGCTGCGTTTTTGTTTGTAGCGATAAATGGTTACAATATTTCCTTTGTAAGCTGTAATTGGTAAAAGAAAATGTGTATTTTAACATTACTTAGTTATAGCCTGGACGCCTCTTTCTGCTAATTTCAGTTCTCTTTTGTTGGCGGAACATTTACTCTCTGAAAATAATTATTATAGAGAATTTTGCTAACTTCTAGAGTTGTTATTTTAATAAGTTTGTAATGCATATTCTAATATTTTACTTTTATACGTCATTATCTGCCTAGCCGTTTCCCAACTACATAATAATATGTTAGAGTCGGCTTCCAGTCTAAACGGATGCAGGTGAAATTCATTTTAAGACATATTTTAATTAATCATAAAACACCAATTTAAAACTTAATCTAGAGCACAAGCCATTACTAAAAAGCGGAGTGTAAAGTATGATCATAAGGTTATAAATAAGGCTATATGCTGGGCGGGCGGCGTGGGCGGGCGGGCCGTGAGAAACCATTCGTTAAGGCTCCGCGCGTAAACCTATGTATTAAATATTAGGTACATGGAAATAGTGATTGATACTGTATGAATATGGATTTACGGTTATTTGTTTAATGTAATTGGATAGTTTAAGTTTTAATAAGTAAAGTAGATTCGTGATAAATCACCTTGTATTCATGCTACACAGTATAAATCATTGGTTGCTTTTGATTTACCATTTTTAATTTGAATGCCATAGCGCTTGGTTCTGCCTTTTTTAAATTAATTCCTTCTTTTGCATACCTAATCGACATCTTAATATTCTTGACAATATTCAAATCAAAATTCAAATATTATATATAATACTAATAATCAAGCTGAAGATATTGTTTTTTTTTTAGTTTGTTCGCATTAATCTCTGGAACTGGATGCGTCAAGCTGAAGACAGGGCGCTATGGCGCTCATTAGGGGAGGCCTATGTCCAGCAGTGGACTGCTATAGGCTGATGATGATGATGATGAATCTCTGGAACTACCAGTCGGATTAATAATTCCTTATGCATTTGTCAGGCTAATTCTTGAGAAAGGCTATGGGCTAATATCATACTAAGACTCTTAGGAGCCAGCAATAAGAAAAAACAGTGCGAATCGGACTCGCACACGAAGGGTGCCGTACCACAAGGCAAAAACACCGAAAAAAACACGTTTGTTGTATGGGTGTCCCCCTTAAATATTTATTTTATTTTGTTTTTAGTATTTGTTGTTATAGCGGCAACAGAAATACATAATTTGTGAAAATATTTCAACTGTCTAGCTATCGCGGTTCTTGAGATACAGCTTGGTGACAGACAGACGGACGGACAGCGAAGTCTTAGTAATAGGGTCCCGTTTTTACCCTTTGGGTACGGAACCCTAAAAAAGTCAGATAGAACGCTAAGTGAAAACGAAGTACTTAATAGCGCGGGAAGGCGATGCGAAGCGATGCGACGGGGTGGGTCTGAGAATTAGAAACTTCATGCGGACGAAGTCGCAGGCAGAAGCTAGTAAAGAAATAAATATACACACATTCAAAAATAATGCAAAGCTTACACCAGCCGTAGCACATGAAGCGTAGCACAAAAATAACCGCGTAAACTTGTAAAATGATGAACTATCACCACCCATCTTACTCTCTAACCTCGACCCAATAAAGATTATGAAAACCGCCGCCTCTGCAACGGCGCAGACTTATGGCTTTCAATTTGTAGATAATCTTTATAGATAGTGATCGTTACAAGTGTAAACAATAGACAGTCTGGTACATACACACACACACACACATACATACGTAGTGGGGGCGAGACGTGTTGACTTGGTCCTTCGACTAGACGAGATACGTGGACAGAAAGACTTAATAAAATCGTATGTGTGGCTTATAATTGCAATAAGTGTTATGATTTTATGAATAATGTGAAGTGTATGATTGATTATTGACAAATGACAATGTACACAGTACGGGAGTCACTAGTCCTTTTTTTTATTAATTGTTGTTTAAGACAGAAATAAAAAGTAAAGTTCAATATAATCTTGATTTGATAAAGCAGGAATAATAATAATTGTCATCCTGACAAAAACAAAGATTTCTAGTACAAAATAGAACGCAGAAATGCTATAATAAATATAATTTAATACCAAACACCGTAATTTATGCAAAGTAAAGGACCATTACCATTAGGACCAAAACAAGGCCTGGTAGACGCTCGCCATCCATTCAAGAGCCGTAAGTTACTTATAATTCATTTGTGAAATAATATCTATATTTCAGGATCAGAGGTCAATTTACAAAAATGACAATGCGAGAACCCCGCATGACAGAGATGAAAATATGAACCTTCATGAGAAAGACAAGGACAGCTGTAGAGTCGTGCCAAACGCTCCAGGCGCCGCACTATGCAGCAATGATGATATTACTGCATAGATGCACTTGATTTTACCTTGAAAGTTGTACACCCTGTCGTATTGAACTTTATTTTGAGAGAGACAAGGTTGAAGGTCTTTTGAAATTTTTGAAGAGCAGCAAAGTAAAGTTGGTAAATTGCAAGAAGTGTTCAAACGCATGGCTTTATTATGTGTTGAACAAAATGAGGTTATTAAGGCTCATTGTAATGGGTTGAAAGTTGAGGCTCTAAGGGATTGATGGAAACTGCCGAGAAATGGACCGAATACTAGGAACGATTTTTGCGAGATATTTTATGTTCTTGGTACTGTTGAAGATGTTACAGTTATGGCTGAGGGGGATTTTATGAGGAACGTGTGAGAAATCAACCAGGTTTATGACCGAAGAAATGTTTGGCTGAAGTTGAAAAGGTTTCAGGAAAACTTATCTACTTAGGAATTCGTATACAAAGTCTCAGAATAGAGACATACTCTATGCCTTACTTATTTACAATGTAGACAAGCATAGCTAGTTATTACATAACACAAAAACTAATCTACATTTAAGCGATCTATAAAATCTCATCCAAAAAAAACACAAACAGAAAATTCCCATGAACTAGAACATTAAATCAAAACAACTCATGCTTTAGAAATAATTAGAAACAAAACCACATCAGCTATCGATATAAATTAATAACTGAGTTAAACTCAAAGCAAATATAAAAACATTATTATGAGTGGTCGGTGCCATCGTACGGTTAACCTGCAATTAAAACTCGGGTTATAATCGCCGGTGATCGAGATCAAACAGAGACATTAAGAGCTCACAGTTAATGTTAATGTTGATAGAGATGTGCTCGAAGAGAATTTGATTAGAGATAGTTTTTAATTTTCTATAATTTTGTAGAGATTAGATTTTGTGAAAGTTATGATTTTTATGCTTTTGTCGTTATCTCGCGCCTGTGTTTAGGATCAGCTCTAGTACACAATTAACAATTTCCTTGATATACAGCTTGGTTTAGTGTAATCTGTAAGTTTAATTCAAAGGTTCTATTGGAAATACTTTAATTCATTGTTAAGACTTTCCGTCACCAAAACATTACTTGAAATGCATTTATTCCACAACATAAACATTATCTATCTTTCCCGTCAGATGGAATTAGAAGGAATCTTATTCAAAGTCCATGTTTATTAACAGCGTGTCAAAAGGACTATCAATTATCTGATTAATACTAACTTGATTCTGTATAGTTTAACATAGATTAGCGATACACAAGGGCGGGGACAGTTCACATAGCGATGAATATTAAATTATTATGTTTTTTCATGACAGTAGGTACGATTCAAATAACAATGTTAATGTCTACACTTTGACAGACCAAATGATCAGTTCATTGTCACATTGAAGTGTGACCCGAATGATAAATATTATTTAACGAACATTTACATGACATCTGTCACTTCCAAAATCAAAGTACGAACGTCTGTATGTAATACGTGGTATTGTATAGTACAACCCTAATGTAGTATGTTTATAATGTTCCAAAGATATTAAATTACGAATAGCCTCGGGTCAAAAGTGATTGTATACAATTACATCTTGATTACAGTTTAACCTTTTGTTAATTACGGGAGCGGTGTAACCGGACGATTTTGTTTTAACTATTTTTAATAAGCGTGCGAATGTGGTTCAGTGTAATTATTGTCTCGAGGGCGCTGACATTGAATCATAAATAAAATAAGAAATCTGATGACGTAACAGGAATCGATTATTGATGTTCAAAACGTGTCGACATCGCTTCACACCTCGTTGTACAGCAATAAAACAATATCGATTCCCAACCGTTAAGCACCAGACAATCGATAAAAAACAACTTGCTACAAATTCCCCGATGCGTCGTTCGATATTTCATTTTGAAAAAAGAACACTGGCCGAGCACGGCGCGAACGTAAAACAATTGAAGCATAATTCTATCGGCGTCTATGGCGACCCGAGTGACCCCGAGCCGAGCCGAGCTCGCCCGAGAATAGCCGAGTGAATCCCGCCCACCCCTATTAGGAATTGCTCAGCTAATAACTGTTTTTAAAGTGATTTTAAAACGAAATTAGTTCTATTGCTATTAATAAAGGCTTGGTTTCTGAGTGCAGTCATCTGCGTAGGTATTTCATTTGCAAAATAAGGCGAATGAGTAATATGACGTGCATAGTTTTGATGTGTCTTATATAAAGCAATTGTGCTCAATAATGCGTAATGTTGTCGAAGTAAATGTACCCACAGCAAAATTGAGAACGTTATTTACTTAACCTACGTAAATAATTCTTGCTGCAGAGATAAATTGATAAAACATTTTTGTTTATATCTTACCGTATTGTTCATCATGAACGAAGATGGAGAACATACCTGAAAAAAAAGAAAAAAAAATTGTCACAAATTCTTGAACTTAACAGTATTATTTTTTATATTTCCAATATTCTAATATTTAAACTCCAATAGCTCATAATTACTCTAAAAGAAAGTCCCAGAATTCACAAAAAGCCTGCTTATCCTATTTAAACCCCTTCCGTACGGGGGGTGTGGTCAAGTTAAACAATGCAACTATTTTGTCCCATTATCGACGACTTAAGTTTCATGACACGGGTTGACTGATTTACAACCCACCACCCATTTTTGTGGTTTATTTAAGAGTAGCAATGACAGGATTAAAACGGGATGTTTTGCAAAGTTTTTTTTTTTGTTTTCTTGGTATACGGGATATTCCATTCATAGTTTCTGTAGGATAATGATGTTACTTGATCTGTTTTACGGGAAATAGTGTTTGTTTAAAATCGGTTTAGCATTCTTTATGGGTTTGTATCAAAACAGTCGTCCGTATAGAAACGTAATTTTTCTAAATATCATCGTGTTTGTTTCGTTTTTCCACACAAACATAAAAACATAAAATAAACAAACAAAAATTGACTAATTAAAAACAAATAAACAATGTTGTAATGATTTGAAGTAATTGATTGAAATAACAAAAAAATAACGGAAATGAATTAAACCTCAACAATTATAAAAAAAAAAAATACAAACATCTACCGAGTACCTAGCACAGTAATAGTAAGATCCCGGACACCCACACTACGCTATTACCAAGGCTCTAACAGCTTAAGTGCTGTGTTAATATACACTCACAATGCGCTCGCGCATTCAAATACGGTTAGCACAAAAATCATGGTACAAAAGATGTTTCCAAGTTATGACTGCGTTAATAGACCAGACGTGTGGTGGCATGTCCTGTCTGTAATGGGTGGTATGGACGAAAGGAGGGACGTATGCGCACTGTGCTTGACTTGAAACCGTTGGTCGAAGACATCGGTGAGTCAGGGAAAGGTTTATTTGTATGTTCAAGGTAGGTGTGATATTTAATATATAGGGTTATGAACTGTGGGTGTTGTTTGAGTTAAAATGTCGTAAATTCTGCAAATGAGTGTTTAGCGATGAATATAACTCATTTTTATTTAGAGCATAAAATTTAAAGGGAAACTCCATTTTTACGCAAAAAACAGCTCACACAATTTTACCCAAACAACTAATTTTTTTTCGCTAACTACAAATATAAACACAGTTTATTGTGAATCAATACACTTAGATACTATTTAGGTGTCGTACTATCACCGATAATGATCGCACAAACACAGTGTAGCGAAAGTCGCCGAGTTTCCAAATTAGCACGTTCAGATGACCAACGGATTGATAGAGGACGAATTAGCGGCTTTTGTTAGGCTGCCTCCACGCACGCACGCACTGGGTTACCATGATGTGTGAAAATGATGGACTTTTTATGAAAAAATAAATCGTATTTTATTTTCCTTTTTAATCATTACATTACTGCAGGGCAAAGACCTCTCTTTCCCTTTACCACACAATTCTGTCTGCATTTTTTATAATTAACAATGTTTTGGGCTGAAAGGAGTTTTAATACTTGTGTAGAGGTTTAGATACTAGATTTTCTGCCAAGAAGTTTGTCTTAGATAATGTTCCAGTACAAAATAATTATGTTGAGTGCAATAAAACTAAGACGCTAAGTACACAACATTAAATTGTGAACAATTAGGTACAACGAATGACTTTATACAGTGACTTTGAAAGATCTTCAAACAAGTTTCAAAATACAACGTTCGAGTGCAAATTAAGAGGTTTTAGCACAAAGACAATGTTTATGATAGATAATAATATTAATATTTATGTACTTATAATAACTCAATTATTTATTGCATCGATTTGACCCGTCTGTCTGTATGAATAATAACAATATAAATTAATTTTAATGGAATTTGAGAGGTTTAGTTTCAATAAAAACCGCTCTCAAGGTAAATAAATATGAAGGTTTAAATGTAGCAGTAGATAATCACAGTTTGTGATTAAAAACACACTGAGCACCAATAATTATGCAGATACAACAAATTGGTGTAATTAATAGTTTTGTATTAGTTTTTTAGAAACAGCGATTACGGGTTTTTTTTACTAAACTAAACATTTATTACTTTTTATGATGAACGATTGTAGATTTGTTTTTATTAAAACAGTTGCTAAATGTCAAACGATTATAATTGTTAATTTCTATAGAAAACGGTTTTGGATTAAGTTTTTCTGAATAAAATGTCACAATATCTATGATTTATGGTGTGGCATAGTTTCTAACGACAAAAAAAAATTGTAATTTATCAGGGACCATAAATATTTAAATATTTTAATTTCTGAACCAGAAGCAATTATAAGAATAATAATTATTTGCAATGAATATTAATAATTATATGAATATATAAATTAGTTTTAAATATAATATGTATATAGTTTTACAAGGTAGGCGCCGCAACACAAAAAAAAACAAACCTCGCAACTATTTAAAACAACACTAATTTTCAATCGACAAGTCATATTTTCGTATCGTTTCAATTTTAAAATTCGTTTAGCTTTCAAATATAGAAAGAATCTCAGGCTTTTCGCCAACTTATCTTGAGATCCTTAATATTGTAAAGACGTGTTCTGTCTCACAGTTGCGTGCGTCAGGGGCAACCTACAGAACATTTAGCGGGTGATATTACAAGTTGTTCCGAAGCTTTGTTAGCACTTTTACGAACTCACATGAAAGTCAATTGTATGTTATTTTGTGTTCTTCCGTGTTGCCTGAGAATTTGGGTTGACATTCGCTTTTATTAGCTTAATAGTTTTTTAGAATGCTTTTTAGAGATGGTCTTGTTGAAAGTGGTATTTTTTTTTTTTTATTCTCGGTAAAAATCAATAAAAAAAAGCCTAACGAGTAGGAATCGCACACGAAGGGTTCCGGTACCACCGAACAATATTTAACATTACATATTTTTAAATTTGTTGTGTCATTATTAACCTTATTTTTTTATTAATAATGGTTTTCACAGATTGTGCCAACGGGAAAGGGTGCCAATGAGACCGTATTACTAAGGTTCTGCTAACAGTCCGTCTGTCAACGGGCTGTATCTTTTCAACCGTAATAGGTAGATACTTGTCACTCTCGTTACCGGACCGTTAGCAGAGTCTTAGTACTAGGGTCCAGTTGGCAACCTTTGGGTACAGAACCCTGCAAATTACGGCCCGTTTTTGTAAAGGTTATAAGTATAAGTTTTAAGAACCGATTCCTCCCATACCTTGCTACACATTTTATCGTATTCAGATCATCTTACTCAACTTAAAACACTTTTAAATCTATCCAAAGGTTAAATCTATTAGAAAATTTGCCCCAGACACGCCCAGAATAATAAAAAAAAAACAAACACCACGTTATTGTTTTAATCCTATCAGCAGAATCTCCCTCAAGTGTGATAACATATAAAGTTTCACACATACGAAAGGTTCTTCAGATTAATGTGTTTGATAAATGGGTAAGCAAGCAGTAATCGAGTTAATTTAGTTCTGTTATATAATTATTGAGTTTTAGTATAAAGGTTAGTGTGTGACCTAATGAGATTAGGTTAATATCATATTGTTTGTTATGGCTTTCAGAACATAAATCTTGATTAATTTTATTTTCCCATGGCCAGTCTGATTCGAGTTCAGATATTACGAATAGATTTTGAATAGGCAATTCACTTTTTTTTAACAAATGTATCTAAACGGCAGAAGAACTCGTACAAAAGTTATAAATCTGGTAACAGGTAAGATAAAGAAGTGTTTTTGCTTCCAAAAAAACTAGGGGAAAACGCCATGTTATATTTTAAAACTCGACTTCCATAGAAAATATTATTCTTGGGTAAAGTTACCCAAGAATAATTTAATGGACCAGAGATTCTGGTCCTATAGAAGTATAAAGGACCAGACTTTTTGGTCGTAGACGTAAGTACGATAGACTACATTGTAGACTCTAAGTAAAGCATATTTAATACAAAAATAAGGCACATTTCACATGTGAACACACGGCGTAAGTCGTGGGAATCTCATAAAGCGATTGACGCGCTTCGTTATGTAGAACGATCTGTAATTGCGATGTACGGACAGCAGAATAGCGGTAGCTTTACATCGCTTTTATTGCTACAATACGTTGTGATTACTGATGTTTTTATTATCATGTCTCTTTGTTGAGAAATAGCTCAGAAGTGGAATAGTTATTTTGTAAACATTAATATATGACTATTTGTTAGTTGTGTTTTTGTGGCGCCGGTGATGCAAATACAAGTTGAATGGTACTGATGTTATGTTTAAAGTAATTGTAATATTAATAGTAAGTACGGTAGGAGCAGAGCTACGTTTGTAAGTACGGCAACATATCAAGCTATACATTTCCAGTATAAGCTGGCTTCTAATTGTACGAAAAGCCCTTACAATGCGAGGTCATTTAAAACTGGAAATGTGTAGCAGATATGTCAGCGTGTGTACTACGACATTTAAAACTCCTTGTTTGTTAGGAATATAAATAAATCATCGCACGTTCCCAGTAACTTAAGTTCTAAATTAAACTTATTGCATCGATGAAGGAAATAATAGCATAATAACTAACGAAGTTTACTCTTGGGACAGCCGGCCAAGACTTCTTGCCACGCCTATATTATTTGAGCTTTTAACCCTTGCGTAGTTTATGTCCATCGTAAGGTACTGTTACTTATACCCGAGTCAATATCACTGCTATAAAACAACACGAGAATTAAAAAAAAAACTATCCATCCTGTTACTTCTACGCTCCGATTTCCACAGGCATAACGGTTTTCAATCAGCTAAGGCTATAAGGTTATAAACTCAGAAAAGTTAAATATTACGAGGCTGAATAAAATAGAGCTATCATCGGACCGTTTTATAGTTCAATTATTCATACAATAAAGCGTAAAATCCATGACATTTATAAATATACGATCGATTTTGTAATCGATTACGAATTCAAACATCGATAAATCGATTCAGCTCAAAATCACGCGGCAATCAAGAAAACATACAGTGATCACGAAATGGACAATTATTGTCACAAATTAAATTTCATGGCGTGATATTTTAGTCGCTGTTATGTTGTCGGTACACGCGATCGGTTTGATACGATATCATCACGCTATTTGTTACGAAGGGTTAAATTGCTATTGAGATAAATGTTTTTGCTATCGCTCTTCGGTTTTTTTTTTGTTAATTTTGACCGTTAATATTTCTTAACGATATCCTTCCAAAGTCAACTGAAGGACTTAACTGAAATTACAAACGAAAAATTATAATCAAGTCCTAATCACCAGGATTGGCAGATACATTACTGATTAATGCACATTTTCCTGAAGTACCCACAATTATTATGTGTTCAGTTTGTGCTATTTTCAGTTAAAACTATCTCTCATAAGCTTTGAAAGGTGAATCTCTAGTTTCATAAAGTGTCTTAATTGGAAGTGTTAATGTAGCTTAGCGTAGGTGCAATTTATTAATTGTTCATGTGGTAAATAAAGTTATTTGAAAATGAAAATAAATGACTGAAGAAACATAAAATAATTAAAAATACTGCAGATCCATATTCATCTGCCTAGCCTTTTCCCAACTATGTTGGGGTCGGCTTCTAGTCTTACCGGGTGCCGTTGAATACCAGTATTATACATAAAGCGACTGCCTATCTGACCAAGACGAAACCAACTGAAGATCCACACTATGTACAGTCACGAGCATAAGTATGTATACACTTGGCTTTGTTCAAAGACGATTTCCTCCTTCAGTTTTGAAGGAAATTTTATGTTATTACGAACAAAGTATTTTCGAACCCAAAGGTTTGTGTAAAGTGTCGTGTTCACGTAAAAATCGACACTGAAAGTTGCCAAGTGTTGACATGTTAGTGCTCGTGACTGTACCCCAAAAATCCAATCTTCATAACTTAAGCCAGTTCCCCTGGTTGTAAACAAACAGAGTTAGTATAGTTGTTAATACAAACACGTTGGAGACTTGGAGTGTACCAATTATGTGCGCATGCGTAGTTAGTGGCCACTTAACATGTTGCGCCGTTCGTTGTGGCGGTTGGTCGGGGATTATCTCTGCTTGGGAGGAAAGCATCATAATATTGTTATCTAACTTCTCATGTTTGGTTTGTTTTAATATGGTTTTTTGTTGGTTTACTTTTCTAGATGAAAGTTTCTACCACAAACTTTATGTGTTTTGAGGTTTATGAGGGGGTGAACATGGCCAGAGATCGCACAAGAAAGAGGTTTGGAAGGAAAAAGGGGAAGATTTTTGCCCGGCAGTGGGACGCCATGGAGGAAAAAAAAAGGTACAAATATTTGTTATGTGGTGAAAAGGTGAATTGAAATATACAAAACCTTGGTGGATCGTTATGCTTAATTATGCATCACAGTTTTTTGGCAAATAATATGTTGTCTAACATTATCACGATTAATGGCTACATTGGATTGGTCTTTTGATACGAATATTTCATCTTCATTACAATAAGATATACAAAACAGGATTTATAATGTCTAAATGTCTTCTATCTTGTCCTTCACAAAAACTGGCTTTGTTCGTTCTGACATTCATGTCCTATTTAACAGCATTTTTTTCAAATGTTTGCTTCTCAGTCTCCTAAATCCTAACCTCTAATTATAACGACCAATCACGTGTCCCGCTTGGCTCATTAGACCTCATTACCACTTGTGAACACCAATGAATCAATACAACCATTTACCAACTTAAAATCACACTGATAAACTGAAATCCAAGCGATTATCGCCGTTAATAGTAGGGGATTAAAGGACCACGTGACTAGACAAAACGCGAAATGTAAGTTTGTTTTTTCTAACCCGTTGAAATGTCGAAATATTTTCTTACTTAATTCCTTCAGCCTGATGCATCACTAATGTAACCAAACGTTCTGTTGGCACTCTATTTGAATACGAATAGAGGTGATAATCCAATGTTGTTTATTTGTCGAACTAGGATAATATTGTTAGTGTAAAACAGTGATGTTTACATTACCACTAGTTAAATCCGTGATTAAGTTTGTCCGTTCGTTAACGAAGGTGTGATATGGGTTGTGTCGAGGTTAAATGATCGTTTCGAAACAACCCATGTTTAGTTTATGAATTAGTGTTTGATTCTTTGGTTTGTAATGAACATGTTTTAGGTGAAGGTATTCATCACGATTCCTTGTACCCAAAAGAAATTTGATTCTAATGAGAAATTGGTCCTTTTGGCATTGGTTCTTAGATGACTTCTGAGTCCGTATGTGAAAATAATTAAATTTCAATTATAATGCATATGATTGAAAGTGAGTGAGCAGTGGTAACAGGCCCACCTTACGAGTCGTGAGTTCAAGCCTAGGTAGGCACTTTACTTTTTGTATTTAATTTAATCACTACTGCTCTCAAAACGGTGAAGGAAAACATCGTGAGGAAACCGGCATGTCCTAGAACCAAAAATTGGAAGACATGGGACGGGATCCATCAACCCGTACTGGGCCCGCGTGGTGGATTACAGGCCTTTTCCTCTCACCGAGAGGAGGCCTGTGTCCCACTCCCAGCAATGGGAACATTATAGGGCGATTATTTTTATGACTGAAAGAAAAAGTACAAACCTTCATCGTAATCCACAGGATTGTAAAAAGATAGAAGTAGTGGTTTGGTTAAACATTTTTTTTATTTAATTATTTGGAATGTGAGGACTATGTGGGTCATTTCTTTTTCTGTTTTCCTTCTTAGTTAGTTTTAATCATGATCTGGCAGTTTGAGTAATTAACGCGGCCTACCCAAATGTCTTTTCTTTGGTATTGTTCGTCGAATCGTTGAGCTCCTCAAGTTCTGAGTTGAACTGCACGATTTTTGACAAATGCGTGCACTGATTGGAGAGATCCGATCAATCTGTGTGGTTCTTTCCTCAAAAGACCATTTCAGACACCAATCTACATGGTCTTCACACGATCTGACCAAGATTTTGTCTGGACTTTAAAAGAGACTGTGACCTCTGAGTTTGTTTCGGCCTTTCTTCTCAGAATAGTCAGATAGGAAACGCCGACCTCATCTAGTTTAAAAAAATATAGTTGACGTCTAAAAGTGTTTGTACAAACCTACTTACAGAAAATAAATCATTTATCATTTATGCTCTATTTTTTTAACAACTCTATGTAATTACCCATATTAGCTAATAAATGATTTTGAATTTCAATTTGTGATGAATGATTGGAAGTAAGCAGAACCGTTAACGCTTAACTTTATACAAAGTGTTAAAAAATTAACCCAACAAACTTTAAGAGGTGCTTTAGACCATCGAACTGAACAACTTTCACTATTGGACCAATTCTGAAATCACGAAAAAACATCACACCTTTTGTCAAGTAGGTATTGAACTTTTGTATTAAACAGCAGATTTTTTTTCGTGATTTCAAAGCTGGTTCCATAGTGAAAATTGTTCAGTTCGATGGACTTAAGCACCTCTTGAAGTTGTTGGGTTAATTTTGAAACACCTATAACGTTACAATTCCGAAAAGTATAGATAAGGTTATAGGAATATACTTGCGTGGAATTTGTGACAGTTGAACCCATTACCAGTCTCAATTGAGATACAACGTGGGATCTACTTCGTTTCGCAAGTCAAGAGCCAGGGTTCAAAGTGAATCGGTTCGAACGTGGCAATAGCATCGTTGCTCTAAACATAATAATTGTGATTCCTTGCACCACATGTCTTAGTTATTTATGTACTGTAAAGTTCAACTTTAATACTAACGTTGTTTTGGGAGTGTGTTTCCATTTGACTACTTTATTTGAGGATGAAATGACTCAGACAATGCAGGCTGCCTTCAGTATTGTCTCTCCTTTTCGCTTAATCCATCCAAAGGTTGTTTCCCATTGTCACCTCCATAGATATCCGTCACCTCTTATAAAATGTCTGCATTCATATCTGTGATTTTAATGGTGTACAGTCACGAGCAAAAGTATGTATACACTTTACTTTATTCAAAGTCGATTTTTTTAGAATTAAATTTTATAATAGGTAGGAACATAGTATTTTCGAACCAATAGGTATATGTAAAGTGTCGTATTTCAACGTTGCATTCGTTATTTCGTGAAAAAATCGCAATTTAAAGTTGCCAAGTGCTCGTGACTGTACATAATAAAGCATATTCTATCTATTTATCTCAGCTGGTTGAAGAAGTTCTATGTATTATTTTTGATTTAGCTGCCAATCAGTTTACTCCTTACCAATGAAGCATGCCTAATATGCCTATAGGATACTACTCCATACAATGCCAAATATGTAGCCACAAACCGTCACGGCACGTCATCCATTACATAACACAAACGGATTTCTCTCATTTTACTGTCAGGTTGTAAAAGCACATAATTAACATATTTAATATACGAATTCATAAATTCCAAGCCAGTCATAAAATATCTAAGACAATAGCTATTTGTAGTTTGAAAGTCGATAAAGTGGTGTCGTAGGCTTATTAGTCGATTCGCACGAATATACTCGCCCGAAAAGTGCGAAACCTTACTTTTAAATATAATATAGAATAAAGGACCTTAGCACGCAAAAGTGATAAGAGTTAAATATTATATAACGTGTACTATTTCCTAAATTCATTGTAAAAAATTCAAAATGTGCCAATTCGTGCGAGTCGCGTATACAAAAACAAAAAAAAAAATATTCAGAAAAAAAAATAATAGTGACGATTCGCACTTTTGGGGCGAGTACATTTGTGCGAATCGACTAACATGTCGTGTCGTATTGTGTAATGGAATCGTACACGCGAGTGATATTATTTAATTTCGCAACAGCACAGGGCGAGGTGAAGACTTCGGTTATTACGCGGAATTACCATTTAAAGTAATTAGATCACGCGAATCTGTTACGTGATCTACTGAGTTCAATTTGCGGTTTGTTTTTGTTTGTAGCTTTGTTTTATGTCTGTTTTCTGGTCCTGAGGCATTTAGCCGTCATTTTTATTTTTTGGTCCTTTGGACCTTGGTAATAGAAAATCAACCTTTAAGTTGAGCTTTAAGGGTTGATATTCTATTAAGAAATAAGTTCGTTGTTGATATTCTATTAGGAAATAATTATGCTTCGTTGTCATTTAAGTTTTATAATTCAAACCAGCACTTTTATTGTAAATTAACATGTAACATTATTAAAAGAAAATATTCCCTAAAGTCAAAGGTAAACTGAATCGATTCTTCAGCCTATCGCAGTCTACAGCTGGACATAGGCCTCTCCCAGACTGCACCACAACACCATATCCTCCAATCTGTCAGTCACCTAAACCTGTAGAATCTTAGGACCACAAAAATGACCCAAACTACAATACGACCGACGTAACTTGGTGAGCCTGACTAAGAACTTTCGCGCATGTTCTCTCACTCGCATTCGCCTCATGTCACCAAAAATCTTATTGCGCAGCGTTCTGCGCAAAGTTCGGGCCCACCAAGTGACGTCGGCCGTATTGTACTAACTCTTTATGACACATGTCATAATACGTCTGCACCAGACCGTGACATTGTATCACAGTAAGTCACAGTTGACTCTTGACAACCGCTGTACAAGTTCGCGGGTAAAAGTGAAAAAATAACATCGCTCCAGTTCTCACGGGCGGTCGAGTGTTGTATGAAAGCGTTTGAGTCATAAGCGGCAGCGGTTTTACTTACACGGCGTTACGATAATCGGACGAGAATTGAGATTGAAATTTCAAGTACGCGTCACGTGTTGGCACATTTCGTTACATGAGAGAGAAGAAAGATATCACTCTCCATGTCTCTTACACTAAAACTGTCATCCATACTATAATATTATAAATTCGAAAGTAACTCTGTCTGCCTGTCTGTCTGTATGTTACCTTTTCACGCCTAAACCACTGAACGGATTTCGATAAAATTTGGGAGAGAGATAGATTACGTCTCTGGGAAGGAAATAAGATAGTTTTTATCCCCATATTCTCACGAGATCGACATTTATGCGGGTAAAACCGCGGGACGATGCTAGTATTCTATATTTTTATAAAGTTTTACTTCTATCACGTGTGTGGTCCTGCATTTTTTTTTGTTAATTTTCCCAGGTTCAAAGTGCGATTCATTGGATTATTGAACTAAAGAAACTTAGTGCAAATAGCAGTTACGATTTGATTTTATATACCTTGTGTACATTCTTTTCTGTAAGATTTTTACAGATTCGGTAATACATACTTTCTGCCACCTTTATGTTGCTCTAATAGAAACATCTGTATCAATAATAGCATTTAACTGGTTATAATTATTGAACTCGTTAATTTCTTTTATTAAATAAGCAGCGATAACTCAAATATCTTCAAGGGGCTTCTCTCAAATGACATGTCATTAAATATCGTCCATTATGAAGCAAACACATTAGATTGCCATTTACCCGTTATGTGTAACAACACAAACGACACGTATAATTAAAAAGTGCCGACGAACAACAAGAACAATATGTATGTTATCCGTGGTTATGTGGGTACTAATGATGCGGTTAACGACGTCATAATTAAAAGTAATGATACCTAACGTTCAAGGTAAATTTGAGACAGCAGGGTCTACGATCAAAGAGCAATTTATTGAATCCATGCTAATATTATAAATTCGAAAGTAACAGGATGGATTGTTTAATTAAATATTGTTTTATCAATGGATAAAAAGTCTGCTTAGTTAGAAAACACCCCGAAGGGTTATATCCCCCTGATTATATGAAGTAGTTTATGACAGTTATTAAGTTACTTCCAATCCTCTTTCACAAATTCCTCTTGGCCCATGTCCCCGCTACAGCTCATCCCTCAAGCTCCAATAACCGCTCAGCCTTGATCTTGCTACCGTCGCGTAATTAACTGCGCCAGTTTACGCGGCGGCGGCGCGTGCGCAGTGACGTCATCCATTGTTTCGATTTAATTAGTTCAATGTTGTGAATGAGAGGCTGGAAAAAAGTGGTGTAATACGCGTAGATAGTACTCGTAGTAAACAACAAGTTCATGTACAAGGAAAAAAATATTGCTTCAGGTTGTTTGTGTCAGTGTGGCTTCATAGACTGCTTTTGTTGTTATTGTGACTAGAGTAGAGAAGAGGTTATGAGACGAAAACTAGGTACACCCTAGTCCAGGTATGGCGAACTTCTATACATCTACGTGCCATTTTTTCCAAATAAATATTTAATGCGGCCATGACGTGCCACCAAACAATCTATATACTAATATATACTTTCGCATTATTATTATTATTTGAAATCTCTCTTGACATTTCTCGAGACCCTGGGGTCCCGGAACTTTGGACGTTTTTATTGAAATGAGACACCAAACGACGATTATCCTTGTTCGCACTATGCAAGTGCATATAAGGACAACCCTCAGTCGGTGTAGGACGAATGTTCATATTAACAGTTTTTTATTTATTTAAATAAAATGATAAATTAGTGCGATTTCTGCTGTTGCAAACTAGACTAGAGACTTGGGTACCTACATTTCTGAAATTATGCCGTGCCCAAATTATTCTGCCCTAGTCGATTAGACGTGGTAGGACATTTGTAAGTTACGGATTCATAGCGTGTATTTCATCTTTATAGGCAGTTTTCATTATAGGATGCTGACGAAACTGTATATTCGCGTGCAATTTTATATTGCAAGGTGTGACCTAAGTGTGAATACTGACAAATACAGTTACAAAATCAATTTCAAACCATTAAACACTACCTTTAACCTTTCTAAACTAATTACTTCAACAGTTTCCTAATCCCGAAAACACAATAATCCAATAAAAATCGTCAATTGCGTGCGTCCACGACCTGAGACTGACAGCACAATGTGGCTAACATTATTGGTGAATATCAATCATGTGCAGGATGACACTCTGTGGCAGTAAAATTGAAATTCTATCGAGTATGCATAGTACCGAGTTATGGCTACTTATTACGGTGGAGCTTGTTTAGCGAGCACGATGCGATGCCGACACGACCACTGTGCGGTGGCTGTTATTAGTGTAAATCTTTTGTGAAGGTTTGGTAATTGTCGAGTGGCGGAATTGCCGTGTAAACTAAGTGTGTAACCATTTTGCAGATTGTTTATTGAATATGTTGAGGTGGGTTATGAGATAAGCATTGTTTATGATTAAAATAGAGATTGTATATGACACCAGGTAGTATTTATATAGAGAGGAAACTACGAAAAATAAAGGAAGAAGATTTGAGGTCCAAATGTAAATGAAAAAAAAAAAGAAAGTGAGACATTGAACTGAATAGACTGACTGTTCAGTTGCTAACTGTTAATGCCATCAACATAACACATTAAGGGCTAGAAGTACGGTTTGCAAAATCGACGAGGCCATAAAATCGTACACGTTAAATAGCCTATTTTTGATAGCAGACGTAATGGCGCCGAAAGCACTCACATTCAACTTGAGTGCAGAGGAAAGGTTGAGCTTTATGCTCAATAGAAACAAAACAGTCACGTTATGTCGGCTGTTACGAGCATACCAGGCTTGACGACTGCAGTGACAGGTACGAGGGGAATTTGTATGGAGCTGAGGAAAGCTTTGGAGGAAATTGAACGGATCATAATCTTTGAGTATCAAGTGTAAGAGAAAATGGTAGTGAATTGAAAAGTTTGCTTCTTTCTTTTATTATTTGGGTTTTGTGAAAAACAGAAATGATGCTATTGCTTATTTTCTTGGCAGTATGTTGTTTAAGAATATTTTTGCTATGTGCAACTAAATTGCGCAAGAAAACAGCTTTATTACTAAGGAGGGTAAGAGTAGCTGAGAGATTCAGCTCTCCAATTGTAAAGCGGTTTGTGCGGAGGCTGATTGATTACAACATATAAGTTGTTTTAATATTATTTTACTAACACTCTATGGATTCCATTGTTCCAAAATAAAAAATAAAAAATTTACTTAGAATCGGACTTATAAATTGAACAGTCTGATTCTAAATAAATTGTAATTTATTTTTTATTTTGCAATTTTACTGCAATATTTTGCTTTACTTCAGTAGGTACAGACGCCAGCACATCAAGCTACCCGAAACTGTCAAATTTTCCCAATCAACTTTGAACCTTAGGCTTTAGCGATAAAGTTGAAAATCTATTAAAGAAATTTGACAGATTGTAGTAGCTTGATGTGCTGGCGTCTGTACCTTAGTTTACTTTGTAGTGAGTATTCTTGTTCTTCCAATTACAAAATGTTTACGAGAGCATAATTACTTCATCTTGTCAAATTATAGTCTAACCGACACAGGCATAACTGTCTAGTCTAGGCAATAATTTTACAAAATCTACATTTCCTCATTCCTAGAGGTCTAAGGGGTCCAACGTTAATTACACAGAATTCATATTGGCCAATTATAAAATTTCAGTTCGTGATATATCGAAACGAAAACAATAATTATAAGCCAGTAATTAATAACCATAAAAAATCGAGACCATCTTTCACCACTCCAATTCTTAAAACACTTTCGACAAATAGAAGGAATAGAAATAATGAGGCTGTCATCGATAACATTGACAAATTAAATATCAACATCTATTACAAACCTAATAATACAGTCTCACCAAACAAAACTGAACTTTACCGTGATCACAGTAGGAGTTACGTCGATGGTAAGTTTAGTTGGTGAAACACATGAGGAGTGAAGATAGGTAATGTCAGAATTTTTGCCACAGTGTAATTAGAGAGAGCTCTGAGCAAGAGGTCATGCGAACGGAGTGCTAGAAATCGTTATTTGGGACCGTCTGGTAGGCTGTGGTGCAATATGGTTGCTATGGCGGATTGAAGTAAGTATTTTAGAGGTCAGAGGATAAACGATGAACTTTTTATATTTGTTAAAGTTAAATGTCGATGGAGAATTTTCTAAATTAACAAAAATATTTGAAAAAAGTTTATTTCAAACGTTTAGCTCATTGAATATAAGGATTCTTAAATCGTTCTCGCTTATCGCTCCGCTGTACTTCTCTCCCTCACACCACAAACCGATAAGTTTCGTTCACAGTTAATTAAAATTAATAATCGTTAACTGACCAGCGTATTGTAAATTAATGATTTATAAATTTCAACTGTGGGCTACTTGAGGGCGAGTGCTGCTAATGATGTGCCTGTAAAGATCAGCGGTCATTGCAAGACGCGGGGAGACGCGATGAGAAGCGGCGGTTTTTTATTGTTCTGCAGGTGTTTTTTGATACCAAGTTAAGGATCTTGAGAGCTAAAAAATCCCTCCTCTCGTCTCCTCTCTATCTCTCTCCTTGTTTTTGGGCCCTTTCCCGAAGAACAATGAAAAAAGTAATAGGTATTTCATTTACACATTTTTTCAGACGTTTAATTTTCAGTGCATCAAAATAATGTATCTGTATATTTTGCACTAAATGTGTCACAAAAAGTTATTTAAGTAAAATTATTTTTTGCGGCATAAACTTTAAAATCTACATTATATGCACCAGGTATAATGCCATGCTAATAAAGCAAACGCAAGTGTTTTTCAAAATTACCTACAAACCAATAAACATAAGTCAATTTCTGAATCCAATAATCATATTTTTACAATTAAACAAATCACTCAGTACATCAGCCACTCAAACTCAAACTCAAAGCATTTATTTCAATTAAACCAATTACAGGCACTTTTGAATTGTCAAGGGGTCGGTCAGTCAGAAAGATGAAGCCCATTCCAAAGCGTAGGTACCTATGGAGAAGAACGGGCAAGAAACTCTACAGCATCTTTACGTCCCCTGTCCGCTCCTCCTAAAGACACGACAATTAATTTTAATTTGTGACTCGTGGAATTCATATTTTAATACAGTGGCGATCGATACTTAGTATTTAATAAGTCTATAATTACTTAAGTTTTATTGATGGCAACAGTTAGTTCGAAATTAGTTTTACTGGTTTTATTGTCTTCGCTGTTAAGTTTTATCTTATAGTTTTTTTAAATAGCTTTTACATTACCCTGTTTTGTATCAGATAACTGTCCCTAGATTTTATGTGAAGAGAATTTATTATAGTTTCCCGAGTCTTAACACCTCGTTATGTAGTTATGCTACTTCTTTATGACTGGAAATTATTTTCTGCTTACTATTACTAAACGATGTGTTTTCATCACACGTTCATTTGCGTCTTCATTAAAGTAGGAAATATTAATGTTTCCTTGTTTGCCACTTCTAATCATTATCATCATCATCATCTGCCTAGCCTTTTCACAATTATACCACTACTTTTAACAGGATGCAGCTGCATAACAGTATTTTACATTTAGCGACTGTCTATTTCTAATATATACCAACCTAATTGGGATTTTTTTAAAGATTTATGATTATTTTATTCTATTCAGGAATCTTACCCTTAACATAAGTTAAGTGAAGTTTAATGCTGAATACCTATAACATAAACAAAATAAATATGATGACTTATGGCACTGAAACGTGGTCCCTCACAATGGGCCTTATAAGAAGGCTAAAAGTGACCCAAAGGGCAATTGAGAGGGCTATGCTTGGAGTTTCCCTGCGTGATCGAATCAGGAATGAGGAGATCCGCAGGAGAACCAAGGTAACCGACTTATGTCGCCGGCTTATGTCGGCTTATTTCGCTGGTGTGTGTGTAAGCCAAACTTAAGTGGCAGTGGGCAGGGCATATTGCTCGCAGAACAGATGGCCGATGGGGCCGAAAGGTTCTAGAGTGGCGACCGCGTACCGGAAGACGTAGCGTTGGAAGGCCTTCCACAAGGTGGTCCGACGACCTTGTGAAGGCCGCAGGAGGATGCGAGAAGAATAGAACTGGTCGAAGTGGAGGTGCTTGGGGGAGGCCTATGTCCAGCAGTGGACGTCTTACGGCTGAAATGATAACATAAATGTAAAAGATAGTATACGATCGATTAATACAAAATAATAATCGTTCAGACGCAAACAGTTAGGTACATTCCCGTGAAGAAGCTTTTCACCAACGACCGGAATAAATCACAAATGTCTACGCTACCGATCATACAAGAAGTAAAACAAGTAATGTCACCCGTGACATTTATGTTCTACTACAAACGGTTATAGTAACATCGGATCAAGAGCAAGTACTTAAAGCATTAAAGAAAATCGATCGTGATTCCTTGACATTCCCTTGAAGGCAGCTACAATCGACACAACTCCGAATATTGCGGATACATCACGAAATCCCAATAAAATATACCTTCCTGTACATAAACAAGGGCGCCATCTGTAGTCAATACGACAATCAGTGCGACAGAGTGTAGGGATGTACTGGGTTTATCCGAAAATTATTTGATTTTTGAGGAATTTTACTAGTATTGAAAAATTATAATGTTTCTCAATATTTTTAGGTTGTTTCCGTTTTGACGCGAATAGTACCGAAATATATAGTTATTTTTGCCTTTTGAGTAATAATTATTGCACAGTCACACACACACACAGTTGCCTGAAATCTTTTTGCTTTTTCCAGTTACAAAAGAAGATAGATCTCGATTCTATCGAATTTTGTCAATAATTCTTTCTAAATACCTAATGTTTGTATTGTTAAAGAAACCCAAAACATCAGCACCCAAAACCGTCAGCATCCCTAGAGGTGTACCGAAAACGGCGCGCGATGTTACATCGAGGCCGAGTGGTTCCGAGCGCTCACGATTTTGCCCGAATGAAGTTGTACCTATGTCTGTCTATCTGTTCGGTTGTGTGTCGCGGCTGCTAACGGTACGCGATTTATTGGCTATGTCCACACGTCGATAAAAGGTTTGTTCCGTTTTTCAGGAGAATTGTCTCGTCATAAACGAATTAGGGTATGTTCTAAAAACTTAATTGGTCAGGTAATCGAGTTGTATATTACTTTTAAGGTTTTTGTTTTCATGATTTCAGGACAAGTCTTTTGGAGTCGAAGAGTTAGGCCCATATTTAGTTAACGACAATCTAATTTCAAGAGAAAACAAAATAAAATCAGTCGTACTGTAAGTAGTTATTTTGTTGCGATCAGTCTTAAGCTAAGACGGCTAAATAATTTTTGGACAATCTTATTTTAAAGTTAGACCAGTTACCCTACCCTGCCATAAATTTCTTTCAATAATGTCACATAAAGATCCAAGAATTACATAAAAACTAAAAATAATATAAAATTGCTGCAGTACTTCGTATGAAACGGAAAGTAAATCACACATGCGATATGCAGTGTGCACGTACTCTTTGTCTTGTTAGGGAGCTTCTACACTTGATATTCGGGGGAGAACTTATCGGAGATCCGAGCAATAGAGCGATTCTTCTCCGTTTACATGTGTTTGACGTGTGAAATTATATCACAATTTAAACAGAGTTTCCACAAAATGTCGCCAACTAAAGTGTTACTATTTCATTTGTAAAACCAATTGGAGTGTATTTAAAGAGTTTTTGCGAGTAACAATTCCCACATTTTCTGAATATATACTAACAAGTCTAACAACTTTACTGATTAGCTAATCTTTTCACCATTGCATGTCCTAGAGTCAAGATAAAAACATTGTTGTACTCATAGATAAAATATGCTTAATTGTACAACAAACACAAACCACATTTTGATAACTATTAATACATATTAAGGGTACAGCGGCGCGGCGGCCTAATCACTACTAGCGATATCTACCAGACAACCATTAGATGGACCTTTCATCTGTATTAAATTTCCTGCCAAGTTTGAAACAAAACTAAAGGCACTTTTATTAAGGGGCTTACAGGACCTAAACACAAAAAACGCAAGTTTTAGAAACAATGAAAGTATATGATCGACTACAGTAAACAAAATCAGAAAAATATATGATATTCTTCAGGATTTAAGCTAGGTAGATAGTGTGTTGAAAACGTAATACAACTAATTTGTACGATAGAAAAAATCATGAAGATACCTCTAAGAACTTTCTTTTTACAATAGAAACCGTACTAATATGCATACAAACATTCTGATTTTTTATCAGATTATTCTACAATCAACATACTAAAACACTAGTGTTTTAATTTTTTAGTCCAAACAATAGATTTTTTGTAATTAAATAATTCCTTCATATTTTGCAATAAATTACAAGCGTTGTGTCATCGCGCTTCTCTTTCTTTTCTATGCAGTCCGACAGTGACCGCGCTTTAGGTCATGTAAGCCCCTTAAATCATATATCATAAGTACGCAAGCCACTTCTCCGGTTGGCCTCCGGCGGCGTTCCGGCGGCGCAGGTACATGGGCCCCTAGTTCCGCGATTATGATGCCTGTATCCATTAGGTGGCATTACGCCTGCGTGGGAACTGGACTGGCCTGGGAAGGACAACGCGGCAGATTCGCCTGGGCTATAGGCGAAGAGCTTGTCTTTAGTAATGTTCATATATGTGGGTAGTCTGAGAGAGGTGAATTTCGATGTGCATAAGAATTAGAATGTCTGAGCTGGCCTGGGAAGGACAACGCAGTAGGGCTCCTGGGATATAGGCAAAGAGCTTATGTTTGGTAATGTTAAGATATGTGAGATAAATATATTCGGGCAAACGACATAGAATGCCTTTGAAGACAGGAAGAGCATCGAGTGTTTTGAAAGTAAGGTGCTGCGAGGATTTAGGAATAAGCTGTATTACTGAAACGGTTATCCTTATGCATTTTAGACCTACACCATCAAAATAGCCCGTTGGCCAGATGTTCCCCTCTTTCGTTAGATCGTTTTTTTACGGGACCCTATTACTAAGACTCCACTGTCCGTCTGTCTGTCACCAGGCCGTATCTCATAAACCGATGATGTATTTCTGTTGCCGTTATAACGACAAATACTAAAAACAGAATAAAATAAATATTTAAGGGGCGCTCCCATACAACAAACGTATTTTTTTTCGGCGTTTTTGCCTTGTGGTACGGAGCCCTTCGTGTGCGAGTCCGACTCGCACTTGGCCAGTTTTTTTATTAGGTTTTTATTTTTATATCTGTAAGTAAATGAGTAGTGAGTTAGTTTAAGAAAAGTTGTATTGTTTACATTCCCTTATAGTAACAGTTTGCCACAGGAAGAAAATAGCTTAAGATTTGAATTGAATATGACAATGCATAACTTGACATTTAATAATAACATGTTCCATTTAGTTGATATTAACAATTATGTTAGTAATAATTTCTATTTGACAAAAGATAGATATAACATTGTTATGTACTATCTTTCTGACTATTATAAAAGACAGATAGCTGTGTCGCTATCTTATTTTTTTTTCTATTACAGCCAAAAATTTGGCTAAACAACTTGCTTCTTTTGAGCAATGCAATGACATTATAAATAATTCTGCCAATAATTTGGTCTCTATTAATGACATTGCTAATAATTTAAATTAGAAATTAAGACAATAGAGGCAACCTCTAGCTATAATGTATGCAAAAAAAGCTTAAAATCAGTCAATAGTATCAACCTAGTGCATCAAAATATTCAAGGATTTATGAACAAAGAATTAGAAGTAGAATTATTTATGAATTTTAATAGTATTGACATACTTTGTATAACAGAACATTGGCTGAAAAGCCATCAGTTCTTGTTCAATTTTAATAATCACCAGGTTGGTAGTTCGTTTAGCAGAATAAATGCTATACATGGTGGCTCATTAATTTTAGTAAGTAACCAGCTCAAATTTAAAGATCGTATAGATATTGTGAGCCTATCAGTTGAGCGTATGGTTGAAATTGCCTGTGTAGAATTGGAGCACTCTATTGTATTAAGTGTGTATAGACCCCCTTCAGGATTGTATGACTGCTTTGAAAAGGTAATGGATGAAGTGTTACACAGGATTTGTAACTCAAACAAGTCCGTTATCATTTGCGGTGATTTTAATGTCAATTTATTAGAAAACTCAGGTTCTTGTAGTAAAATTTTAAGTCTGTTTCAGTCCTACAATCTTCTAAACCTATTTTTGGAGCCCACAAGAATAACCCCTACTAGTGCCACATGCCTAGATAATATATATACAGATATTATACCAAGCCACAAAGAAATTATAACTTTACTAGATTCTGATCATTGCGGGCAAAGGATTACTATTCAAAATCAAAACAAAAAAGTGGCTAAAAAGGATATCACTGTTAACCCCAAAACTGCAAGTCGCTTGGAGGCTTTTAAAGTTAAACTCATTGATAAATTACCAGTTTTGTCTATTCAGGCTGATCCTAATCATCTTTATGATAATTTTTTCAATGTATACTGTAAACAATTTGATTCCACCTTTATTCCCAAGACTATTTCGGTTAATAGTAATGCATCGTTCAGTGATTGGGCTACCATTGGTATTCATAAAAGTAGAACACGGCTTTATGAACTGTACAATGAAAGGACTTATATTAACACTGATGAATTTAATTTGTATGTTAAAAATTATTCAAAATTATTTAAAAAAGTTTGTTATATGGCCAAGTCACGTTATTTGGGTTCAAAGATTAAAAACAGCAGTAATGTAATTAAAACGACTTGGAATATTATTAATAGTGAAACGGGAAGATCTAGTAACCGAAATACTGACTACAGCCTGTCTATTAATGACAACATAATAAAATCAGACACACAAGTCGCCGAGGCATTTGAAAATTTCTTTTCGGATATTCCCGTTTCAACTACTAAATCACTAAACTCATCACCTTCTGTTGCTGAGTCTTTGCTTAAGGAAAATGTTAATGGTTGCGATTCGGAATTTCGTTTTGAATATATTACCTGTAGAGATATAATTAAAACCTTTCACACTTTAAATGTAAAAAAGACTGCAGATCTGTGGGGTAATTCTGTAGAAGTAGCCAAGTCTATTATTGACATTGTAGCGCCTACTCTAGCTATTATCTTTAATAGTTGTATTGACAATGGGGAGTTTCCTGACCTTATGAAAAATAGTAAAATAATACCTTTGTTTAAATCAGGTAGTACATCAGACCCCACAAATTATAGACCTATTTCTGTACTACCTACCTTTAGTAAAATTTTTGAGAAATTAATTTTAGACCAAATGCAAAGATTTTTTAATAAACATAAATTATTACATAGCAAACAGTTTGGTTTTACAAGGGGTCGTTCAACTACTGATGCCGGCGTTGAACTATTAGGACATATTTATAATGCATGGGAAGATAAATGCGATGCCTTGGGCATCTTTTGTGATTTGTCCAAGGCATTCGATTGCGTTCTTCACGAAACGTTAATCAGGAAACTCCGCCACTACGGGATCCGAAACACTGCTCTGGATCTTCTTATTTCATACTTGAGTAAAAGGATTCAGAGCGTTGACGTTAATGGAAAAAGATCACCCGGATCTATAGTAACAATGGGAGTCCCACAGGGCTCAATTCTTGGTCCTTTCTTGTTTCTCATTTATATTAATGACTTGCCGTACCTCATAAAGGATCATCATGATATAGTGTTGTTTGCAGATGACACTTCTCTTTTGTTTAAACTTAAACGTCAGCAGTTGGTTACTGACGATGTAAATAGCGCGATCTCGAAAGTAGTCCACTGGTTCAATGTTAATAATTTGCTTCTAAACGAGAAGAAAACCAAATGCATTAAGTTTACGCTACCCCACGTAAGGCAGGTGAAAACTAATGTGTTGATAAAGGGCGAGGAATTGAATCCTGAAGACAACACAGTATTCCTGGGCATAACTTTGGATGCTAAGCTTCAGTGGGGTCCACATATAGATAAATTGTCAAAAAAGCTAAGTTCTGCAGCATACGCTGTTAGAAAAATTCGTAATTTAACTGATATAGAGACTGCTCGTTTAGTGTACTTTAGCTATTTTCATAGTGTAATGTCGTACGGTATTCTATTGTGGGGAAATGCCGCCGATATTCAGACTATCTTTGTTTTGCAGAAGCGAGCTGTTCGATCAATTTATAAATTAAGTCCGAGACACTCTCTCAGAGACAAATTTAAAGAGATTAATGTAATGACTGTGCCTTCTCAGTACATTTATGAAAATCTTTTATATGCCCATAAAAATACAAAATTGTTTAAAAAATACAGTGATATCCATAATATAAATACTAGAAACAAACACAAATATGTTGTACCTACAACCAGGCTCAAGAAAATAGGTGGCTCGTTCAGATGCCAATGTATACGCTTTTACAATAAACTACCAAGCCACGTTCAAGATCTAAGCCTTAATAAATTCAAATCTTTCATTAAACGTAAGTTGTGCCAGAAAGCCTTTTATACCGTTAAAGATTATATTGAAGACAAAAAGGCTTGGGATTGAGCTGCTTCCAATTTCTGCATTTTGAATGATTTTTTTCTTTTTTATAAACACATTGACATTGATGATTTTTTTTTTTAAACAATGACATTTGCTTACTTTGTAAAGTATTATATTATTTTTTCATTGTGAATGTGAAGACGATGTGGGTCATTTTACATATATATATATTTTTTTTATTATTCTCTCTGTTCTGTTTTTTTTCATGGTCTGGCAGTTTGAGTTATTTATGTGGCCTACCCAAATGTCCTTTCTTTGGTATTGTTCGTCGAATCGTTGAGCTCCTTAAGTCTTGAGTTGAGCTGCACGATTTTTGACAAATGCGTGCACTGACTGGACAGGTCCTCTCAATCTGTGTGGTTCTTTCCTCAAAAGACCACCTCAGACATCGATCTACATGGTCTTCATATAACCTGACCAAGATTATGTCTGGACTTTAAAAGAGACTGTGACCTCTGAGTTTGTTTCGGCCTTTCTTCTCAGAGTAGTCAGATAGGAAACGCCGACTTCATCTAGTTTTAAAAAAACATGATTGACGTGTAAAAGTGTTTGTACAAACCTACTTACAAAAATAAAAATCATTTCATTTCATTTCATTTCAGTGACTGGTAGATGAGAGTTGCGGAAAATTTTGTTGAATGACGTGCAATAGGGAGAGGCCTATGTCCAGCAGTGGACTGCTGTAGACTGATGCATGATGATGAAGTAAATGAGTTAGGTAAATGGTTCTATGAGACTTAATAGGGCTTAAACGTATTGGTCAAAAAACAATTACGTTGCAACGATTGCTATAGCTAATTCCAATCAGTTGATTAGTGCCTTACGCGGTCTGATAAGCAAAACTTTTCAATTATTACACCAGACTTGTAGTTTTAAACGATTTGCAATTAAGACATAGCTATTAATACGAACAACTTTGTCAGTTGAAAATAATTAAAAATTCACATATCTTGCTCAATTCGAAAAAAACTAATAAAATTGACAATTACTCACATAAAAATAAAAGTCAACTTAATTATTTTATAATATAATAAATTGTCGGCATCTTCAAAAAATAATTATATAAGTTCTATTGAAGTAGCCCTATTGGTATTTATATAAAAAACCTTTGGAATTTCACCCCACAACCGATTACCAACCCTATGCATTAACTTTTAGAGTTCAATATTCCTAGTCTCCATTTCCAGATCAAACGTTCTACCGAAGTAGGGGTAAAAAAACCTATTTTTTTCATAATACTAGTACAGTTTAATTAATATGCCTTATAAGAGCAAAGCGGTCCACTTGAATGAAAGCAGATCAAGTAATTATACAGTTTTTTTTGTCACCAATGGCGTCGCTTGGTGGCGGAATGACGGAATCAACAAGTACCGGCTGTTGTTTACGCCATCAACTTATAAAGGGGATAAGCAGAAGTGCCTGGGGGACAAAAACTACCCTTTGAACGCCGTGGAAGCGGCTACTGTTTGATTAGTGATTGGCAGGCGATGTGTCTTTAGCTAGGTATTTAAGGACTTAAGTGTTCCAACAATGTGTGAAAAAACTGCCATTTAATTATTATATCCACGTCTAGGGCAGAACAGGAGCCTCTTAATGAAAGCCGCAATTAATGTTATTGACATAATTAGCACGCATGATCCAAATGGTTGAGTAAAACGAACGGTATTAGACTTTTAAATTTACTCTATTTATAAATTAGTTGCTGTTTTTTTTTCAATGAATTTGATGTCTCGATGGCCACGGTGTTTGAGTGATTGACTTCTTCGCTATTAGAAAAAGGTTCAGTTCCTGTTATTTGTGAGTAAATTTTCTTAGAGGAACAAGCAACCTTACCCATCAGAACTTATAACTTCCTTTACCAAACCAATATAAAACCTCAACGCTCCAACCGCTCCCAAAATACTAATACGTTTTTAACTGCTCTCCAATGTGCCAACCGAAAGTCAACGACGATAGTTGCGACAACCAAAACGCGACTTCTGCCAACCAATGGCTGTTGGCCAACCGATAATTCGACACTTGAACAATTAGGATTTGAAAAGAGTTTAAATCGTTAGCGCGCGACGTTTGGAAACACTTCAGACACTTTTGAACTGATTTCTGGGTATTTAACCGAGTTTTTATGATGGATTATCTTTCTGTCAGTTTGATAGACAAGTACAAAAGGTTATAGTGAGGGACATAATAATGGTTCACGTTGATTTTCCGTAGAACTGTCTCGGTGAAGAAAAATTGGTCGGACGATTTTCTTTTTCTACGTAAATTGTTTACTTAGTTCATGTATATTGACCTAACCAATTGTCCCTAATCTTGAAACAATAGAACTGTATTTTCTTGCATGTGTTCTAAATGTACCGAGGAAAGTTTTTACTTGGTTTTTCTTTAAAGCGATTGTGACGGTAATTTTTATTCGATATTCTGTAATTGCTGAATTACTTAGGTGACATTATTTCACAGAAATGAACTTTAAATTAAATTGTTGTTTTCTTATTACAATAAACTAATCGTTTCTTTGAACCTAAGAAGTGAAACTATTAAATCATATGCAAATTTGGGCTCAGCAGATAATAGGTCGATTTGTAATAATTATGTTGCATAAAATTATCGATGGCAAGCGTTGCATTGTGGCTTGTCGGCACGCAACCGACCAACCGGTGGCATACGATACCTATGGTTAACAACAGCAACCTACTTGGGTGTGGTTCAACCGATCAACCGACGGCAGAAGATATGGTTAGTAGCAACCTACTTAAGTGTGGTTGGTTAACCTTTTATTAATTGTGTTATGTAATGTTGTCGATTTCTTATGAAAAAGACCTTTTAACTATAAATGGTGATGTATTCTTTTATAACCAAAGATGATTGCTAAATGAGTTTCGATTAAAATGGTAGAATTATGTGCAGATGAAGTTTGTATAAATAATAAAAAGTAATGGTCGTCAAATCAAAATTAATTTCTATTTCACATTAAAATACACATATCCGTACAGTATCCTAAATATTATTTACATAATAATAAATTATTTTAAGATGAAGAAGATATTTAAAAATGTAAGTAAATCAAAGTAAGTACCTCCATTTTGAGAGAGGCCTTCGTCCAGCACTGCGATTGGCTGTTGACGACGATGGTGGTGGGTTACATAGAAATAAAAATAATTTATCATTAATAGAGCATTGATCTAGTCACTGGTATTTGAAAAGTATCAAGTAAGTTGAGTTTCCCAAACCAACTTTGAAAATGTAAAATTAAAAAGGGCTTTCATGAAAGGAAACTGCTGTAATTAATTCAGCGTAACGACCTCAGCTGTACATAAGCCTCTTCCAAGTTAAGCCATAACTTAGCAGCTCGCTGGGAGATAGAAACCTCACATCTATAAGCTATAATTGTGTTGGGGTCCAATTAAGTTAAAGAACTTAAAGAGGGATCTAGTGTAACTTTAGTAAAACCTGAGACTATCTCATAGCTTCACTCCAAGAAGGCTGTTACAAAAGCCACAGTATGTGAAAACAACCTACCTCTGCGCGGATTGGGGCGTGACTAATACAAGCTACATATGATTTAATAAAATAACCAGTGACCCAATTAAATAAAACGTTAAATCGATTCAACACATAGAGGACCACTCAGACAATTGTCATTGTCCATTGTACGTAACCTATTACGTGTCGCAGGACAGAGCTTACGTTCTTGTGCCAGCCGTGGGACCATTTCCCACGACGACTGCATTGTCTCACTCATTAGTCGCTATTTTTTTTTAATAACACTTTATTATAAGCATAATGGTCAATTGTTCAATAGAATTTCGATTTTTCAACGAGGTCAGTATGATAGATCGCTGTTGATGCTGATACGCACGGGTAATGTTTCGTTTGATTTTCACATGATTGTTTCATGTTTAAATCAATCGTTGAATCAATCGGTTGGGTTATTTGATTGATTGGAGATTGATAGGGGTTTTTGTGCGTGTTTGTGTGTGAATCTGGGAATTTGATAGATGTGTAATTGATGACTGTGCTGCATATTATGGCGGCGCGGCGGTAATTGGTGTATGTTTAGAGCGTAGCTACACATACTTATATGTTGGCAAATTATTTTCGAATGATAATGGTGGAGGTGATTATAGAAGATAAAATGCGAGTCACGTTTCGTTAGTTCAAAAAATAAAAGCAAAATCAAGTATCACTAGACAATTTCTTGAGCGAGCCACGCTAAATAAATATCCGCCTAATAACGGGTACCTATACAATATATTACATTTATTTTAATAAACCGACAAAGCTAATCATCACTGTAAAGGCCTCGGTAACATACAATACTGAGGGTGTAAAAGCTTTCGTAGCTACATCTAGCATTATCATTGGTTGAGCATCGATAACGTTTACTATAGTTACCAACAGATGGCAGCACTAGTCTCTTTCCATAACTGAGTATTTTGATTTTCGCAATTAATACCTGTGTAGTATTAAATTATAAATTATAATTAGGTACAATATAATTTTAACTTACTCATAGCCAAGTACATTTTATTTTAAAATGGTATGTGTTTCATGATGCCATAAGCAGTGCATACGCACTATACTTAATATATTTTACCGGCGCAAGTTACAAAATATCTACGATGTGTTGAAAAATATAATTTTTTTTTTTGGAAATAATAGATAAATGGTTTTAGATTCATCCCGGAGGTATAAATCGTGAAACGTTTATCGTGAATTCGCAAAATAGGCCCATGAGTTAGGGATCATTGTAATTAAATACCTAGATTCTGAATGAAAAAACTCCCTTTAAATACATTTTAATTGCTCTGATGAGTTAACTGCTGATGTTTTATTGTGACGCAGGAGCAGTGGTGGGTCTGTGGTAACAGCCGCGACTTACGGGTTGTGGGTCATAGGTTCGAACCCAGATAGACACTTTACTTTGTGTTAATTGAGGGAACCGGCATATTCTAGAACCAAAAGTTGGAAGACATGTGACATCTAGGAACCCGCAATGGGCCCGCGTGGTAGACTACGGCCCACTCCCGTTCACTGAGAGGAGGCCTGTGTCCCAGCAGTGGGAATTTTATTGGCTGATTATGCTAGATAAAGAATACGAAGCCTTTACTACTCAACATCATCATTGTTTTAACCCGTAAGCATCAAATGTCTACAATTACCGCTACAATGAGCGATAAGGAAGGATGTTGCCAAATAATAACGCTTGGAAAACGAATTTTTGATTCTCCATTTTGTCCTCAATTTAACATAACACAATGCTGACTATCCTTTTGGCGTAGGCATTTGAGATAGTCGGTTTTTCCATGCTTCCTAATTATCTGTAGCGAGATAACTTCTGTGGATGTAAAAAGCTTTTTGCAAGCACTATCGCCATGATTGCGGGGTGAGAGTGACTATCCATTTTGTGTCGGAAACCTAACGAAGTGTTACTTTACATTAATTTGTCAAAGCTTATATTTCTATATCTATACTTATAATATAGTAAAGCTGAAGAGTTTGTTTCAAAATTATTTTTATTTTGATAGCCCAATTCTTGAGGTTATATGTTATATATTTTATACATCACGTTACGACCCATAAGAACCGAGCGAGGTATGTGAAACCGCGGGGCACAGCTAGTTATTTTATGCAAACTATAAATAGCTAAATTAAGGTCTACCTATAGCAACTTTTTTTGTTTTTAAATTAATGTGATACAAGAAATAGGTGTTACTATTAAGAATGATATGTGACTTCAAGTGTCATCGGTCACGCGTCGGTCACGAATCACGGAGGTAGTCTAATTTTATATCTTATAGCTCTTACATTAGCAACAGACGCAAATTAAAAGGTATGTAGATTTATAGTGTACACATAGTTTTACATGGACCAGTTTTTGGAATGTGATAATTTTCGCACTATTTTCATTTTCGTATGCCACGTGATAGGTCTAAGTAGCTTAGTTAAACAAAACTTGAATTACTGTGAATTTGACATCAAAAAGTTAAGGTAATTACCTTCAAAGTACCTGAGAACTCCCTAACTTAAAGATTACTTTGAGTCGACTGATTAAACGAATTCTTGCTAATCTTCTAAGCGATTATATTTGCTTAAGCTTTCTTATCTGAATAGCTTTTCCTCTTTCTTCAAGACATTACGACGAACTTTAATTTAAAATGACGGATTTAAAGAGCTTATCCAAGAATGAGTCGTAAAGATAACACAGTCATCGGGAAGCCATTAAAGGCTTCCACTGCGCGTATGAAACCAAAAGTCCGTCACATCTAATTAAACTCAAAATTGATCGACAACCCTGAAAACGCTAGAGAGATGATGATATACGAAATATGAATACTTTTAAGTCTGAATTTGTGCCTGACTGGGACTTAAACATAACTGGTGAAATGTAGGTATACTATAGGTACACTTCTGCCTGACCCTGCGGGGAATACAAGCGTGATGTTATGAAGATATATGTAGGTATATATTTATACCTTGTAGTGTTAACGAAATTATGCGATGTATAATGAGTTAATGATAGAAGAAAATCACGGTTAAGCATTAAGTTTTCGGCCCGCGCCGTCGACGCACTCAGATACCGCGTTTAACAGTCACTTTTTCCTATTTCTTGAAGAATTGTGATTTGAAGATAATTGTAATATTCGAAACGTTATATTTACAGTCAACTAGACCAATCAAGTATGATTTAATAAGCCCTAATTGGTTGAAACTATTTAAATGAAGTTAATTTGCATTTTGAACAGTTTAAATGTTTTCAGTACAAAAGACATAAACGCTAGCAAAACAGTTTAAATCGCTGTTATTATTTGCAATTATTCGTATAGTTGATTATTAATAGTAGCTTAAAATAATGGCGCCAGTTTCACACTTCACTTAATAATAAATGATAGGAAATAGATAATTTATTGAATCGCAAAGTGATATTTAAATATTTGAGATACTTGACAGAATTCGTAGTGTCTGCATTTCTGCATCCATAATCAGAATATTAGCGTATTATTAATGGTAAATAATAAATAAATCATGTTATTTTTTGGAATAATCATAGTGTTATTTGTATGATACTATGTTCGATTCGCGGGAGGCGTGGTTGCAATGAATCTCATTTTAGAATAAGACGCCTCTTTTCATTAAAATGAACTTCATTCGATATTTATGTATTTTATCTGTTTGTTTAGGTCGATGTTATATTTGTATTTAATCATGCATTCGCAGTAATATAAATTATACTACACCGCCAAATTTCGGGATTAAATACTTTTTATTATTTATATGTTTTCGTTTCAATTTAATATCGTTAAGTTACATAACGTCATTAAATAATGAACACTTGAAAAATGATTCACAAAATTCCGCTAAGTTTGAAATAGTTACAAAGTATTACACTAAAAGGCTATTTTGCACTTACATGCAATGTTTATCTACGATTTTAACGACAAAAGTGTGTTGCAAAATTTTCGGGGAATGCGCTAAAAGACTATTTCTATCAATAATCTATTGAAATAATTAATTATTTAACTATTTTTGAAGATGTCCTTTTGAAATTGTCAATGTATTCAGGAAATGTGCCTAGAGCGCCCGTTTATGTCTTTTGTAGGGAGAGTTTCCCGAACCGAATGTCGCCCGCGTCACCCGCGTTTGAAACAGACTATACAGATAATTATGTGCGAAAAATTCATTATTTCAGTTTTCGTTCTATTTTTACTGACAATAAATGATTGATTTTATATAGCGTATGAATTAGTTTCGATATGTATCCTATTGAAATATTTGAATTTTCATTTAGTATCTAAACGGTTCAGAATAATATATTTATCTAGCCTATTTGGACTAACGCTAAAATATTTTAAGTAAACACCGCTTACCTTAATATCTTTGGTGTGTGCACAATATCAGAAGGCGGCAGTTTTCCGAAAAATCCCACTGTCACTTCACAATAAAAATATTTGCTCTCAATTTTTTAAGTCAATAATAATTTCACTAAGACGACCCGCATACGTGGTACTTCAATTACGTATACTATCGATTTCAAATGTCACAGTCCAGTCACTTTCGATGAAAACAAACAAACGAAATGTCGCCGCGTTCAATTTACATCTGACGTATAACTGAAAACGCAAACTGAAAACGCGACGATGCAACTACCGCACTGCTACGCGTATTGTCTTTGCTATTGACACATCATTTTAACAGTTTTTTTTAACAGTCTTTATCAAAACCTGCTCTAAAAATAAATTTTGAGCGGAACACTGGCATCTTCTATTGACGGGATTGAAATCGCGCGGCCGATTTCATTTTCGAAATTCAAAAATTTTCGAACACAGGTGGCGTGTGGCTGGAGCGGCGCGCGCGCACGAATGCTCACGGAGGTGGACTCAGAGCTTCGAACGCTGTGGGGGCGTGGCTAACTTCTAACGCAACATCTATCTCTCGTGCTATCCTTGTCTGGCGTGTATGATTGGGAATGCTTGCGTCTCCTTCTCTATTACCGGTGCGTTACCGGTCCATAGGTACGGTTTGGTGGGATCGCGTGAACTTTGCCACTGCGCCCGAGCCTCGTACTGCGATTAATAAAACGATACGCGACGTTATAGATCGCGGCGCGATAATCGTAACTCCACAGTTTAATGCGTCGCGTCGCCTTTTAAATACAACATATGCGTTTTTGTTTTTAATGCGAGTGTGTAATTATTTAATGTCTGGCGATCACTGTATCTATTGACATCTATTAAAAATAATGAGGTTCGCCTATTTCATATTTTTGTTCATCTTTATAAATTTGTGATGTTCTAACAGTCAATGTGACTTGAATGGCCTCACGATATGTAATAAAATAGAACAAAACCTGGGTCTTTGTTATTAAGGTATTAATGGTTTCTTTATTTTTATCGATTTTATTGATCGTTCAAATTATGTTGCAACTAATTCAGGTTTATTGGAGTTATTGAACAATTAAGGTTAACATATTTTCCTAGAATAATCAGTTATAGTTTAACAGATACGGTATTTATGTAGGTAGGTACTTATTCTGTTAAATATTTTATTTCAAAACGTGCACATCATTTAACAGGAACCCTTAGGACAAAACGGTATAAAAATTACTTAAAAAATGAACTAAATCTTAACAAAGTAGCTCCATTAACGAACGAGCTTACCGTAATAAAACTTTCTTTTGTGAATAAAAAGCTTTAAAAAAACCTTTAACAATTGTTGCTAAACTTTTTTATGAAACAAAGGTACCTACTGCAATTTGTAATTTAAAAAGTTATCTTAAAAAACTTCCGTTTCTTATCCGTTTTGCTTACCGACGCGATTTCGAGATTCCAATTTTGAACGTTTATTTTAGGTTCAACTTCTACGCTCTTTCGTTTTTTTTTTGGACTGTTGATGATGATATGGTTAGAAAGGAGCTGACTACCGAGATGACGACTAATAGAGAAGTATGGAAGAAAAAAACATGTTGCGCAGACTACTAATAAATTTTGATAAGGGCAGGAGAATGATGAACGATCTTTTTCATGAAAAAATGTTATGTTGACTAAAAGTTTATGAATGAATGAGTGAATGATATATGTATTTGCAAGAATATAGGTAGCTAACCTACGTTCTTAAGATCTATGGGTTTCACTATATTTGGCATTTCAGTCGTGCAAATATTTAGATTTTACATCTTGGTTATATATAGCTGGCAGTACATATTTAGTAATTAGCAAAAACATAAAAATGCTAATAATAAAATTAAATTCAATACAATTATATTAATTTAAAATAATAATTTATAATAAAAATAGCGATTAATAATAATGATGTCATGTCAATAAAAAATATAGCAAGAATTATGAAAATTATGATTTTAAGTTGGTATACTTTCCCTTCTGTTTTCTTTTATTCTTCTTCTGGATCGTAGCAGGTGACGTTCTGTAGTTTCTGCCTAGCCCCATAGTAAGAACACGTGTGTTTATTATATATAATATACATATATACTTAATATTACATATAATATATTTATTATATAATATAGTATATGTACTTTTTCAGTTTTCTGGCGTGAGGATGTTTTAAAAAAAAAAAAAAAATGATGTAATTGATTTTGCAGTAAAATAATGTTCATGACGTAGTTTCCATATTTTCATACCGAATTATCAACAACGGCAACTATCTACGGAAAGAAATTTGTACCTGCTTAGGTATGTATGCTGACATGCCCGGGCAAACCCATTTGAAATTAATATACCCTGGTCTGCTGTTATCTTTTAACAATGTATTTGTGCGAAATTCCTATACATCAACTTAACATTCACAGTAATTAATTCGCTTTAGAAAAGGAAAGTGTCAAATCATAATAGAGGTAGGTACCTATTGACACTACTTGCTTACCATCTCGCGTAAATAAAGTAATCAACAAATAACATCACGCCTGTAATCTTCGGAAGGTTAAGTAGAAGTACACCCACATTTCACCATTTATGTTTAAGTCCCATGTTATAGAGAGTGAGCCTATTGTCTACAATCGGGTCACCGGACTCCGGGCTGCTATTGAGAAATAAATTCCTGTTGGAAAAATCGAACAAATAAAAAAAAAAACTAATGTGTGATCGAACCCAGGATCTCATGCTGGCCGCCGTAGGCGCGGGCCTGCGGACGGAGAGTAATCGGTAGCTCACCGTCCGATGAGGACCAGGTCCGTGCCGGACGGTGCGTACGTGTTCCACGCGCGCCTCAAAGAGATGTCAGTATCAGCGAAGGGGCCCGGTAGGGCCGAAGCCTGCCGGGTCAGCGGAATTGTCCGAAAGGGTTACCGCTGCCCCGGAACATAAAGAGCTAAGGAAGGAACATGGGTGGGTTTTAGTCAGTAAGAGTCTGACACTTCCCTCTGCTCCACCCAGAGCGGGAGGGGTCATTTAATGATATCCCAACATAAAAAAAATGACCTCATGCTCTGCAGTAGCGACCTCTAGACCAGCAAGGATTAATGAGGCAAAGACTAATTAATCACCACAGCCATTTAAATAATGAGATTGCAAAAGTCATTGGTTATTTACATGTTACCGCTCTTAAATGATAGTTGAATTGGACTTATGTCTAAAGGAGGTAGACAGAGTGATTCGCGGTAAAACATAATATGAGGTAAACCACATAACTAAAAGTGACTCAGGCTTTTTTTGTGTTCATGACACTAAGCGTAAAAGATAAATTGATAGACTCAGTAGAGTCTATCAATTAATCTTTTATTTTGTTACCTTTTTACATCTGGTGCGTACACCGAATCATAAATTGTTGTGGTAATCGCGGTGACTGTGGTCAAATCTACTTAGCAATTTTTGAGAATATTAACATACTATCTATACATATTGAATACTAGTTGTTGCCCGCGGTTTTATTTGCCAAATCAATATAACAACCTGGCACAATTGAAGTAAGTTACAGAAGGAGGAAATTATTGCACGGGAACGTATTACTGGGATCAGAAATATTTGGGTCACGAAGATACAGGGTGTGCCTAGCTTGGGATCCGCTGTTAAATCGGTCTAAGTTTTCTCTTGGTTAGGTTAGTTTAGTTAGTATAAATGTATGTTTGTGAACATGTGTAAGTTTTAATAAATGAATTTAAATTTGAATTGTATGTCCCAACGGAACTCTATCTGTGTGTCTTTATCTTTCTTATTTTTTTTTATTGCTGAATGGGCCCCTCTCTTGACCTCGATCACGCCTGATGGAAAGCGATGGATGTAATCTATGATGGAACGAGCGTGCCCAGAAGATGCCTAAGGCACTGGAACTCCCACGCATCGACGAGACACAGCAGGCTGCTTGACTCCGGACTCCGGTGGGAGGGTGGTCGCAAACCAGGCGGGCGTTACCCTTACCACCGCAAGGGTAGAATTGGCCAGTCAAATAAGGTGTTGGGTGTGACTGTCCTCCAGGATGCGCCGAGCGCTCGGTTCAGTTGAGTAACTGGCGGAACAAACTGCGCTACACGAGGAGGCTTCTTCATGCATCCTAAAAAGAAAATAATATAATTAAAATTTTAATGATTACCTCAACACTTTTACTTTTAATAGATGGTATTTGTACAGTCAATCACACATCAGTGTGTAGCATTAGAACTCCGAAATTTTCCCTGGCGCTTGCAATCGGCGTGTATGACCAGATGTATGTAAACGAAACAAAAGGAGTATGTAAGGATCGTAGGAGGTGGCGTTCTGTAATTTCTGCTTACACCCAGGGGAAGAACCCGTGGTCTATGTTTGTGCGCTGTCAATGTCAAACTGTCAACTAATATGCGGATGACTGTGGTAGGTCTTAAATGTATTAAAGCATGTATTTGACACGAAACGTTATCTGCATTTCTATCGTTAAGTTGTTATAAAACGTTATCCTTTCAAACGAAGTAACATCCCAGACATTATGTTGATTTTAAACCTGCACTACAGAAAATATTCGTAATATTTAACATACATGAATACCTAGCGTATTTACCTGTTATCTGTCATAGTTCAGTATATGACTGTTTTACATAATGCACGTGCAAGCAGATATTATTTATATTACTTTAAATATGTATGTCATCTTTATTTACAATAGTATAGCGTAAAGTGCTCAAAATAACCCGGAATAAACTCAAACCATTTATTTAATTTAAACCTTGTACAGGCATTTTTGAATTGTCAAAATTAAATAGTCTGTCAGTTAGTCAGAAAGTTGAAGCTAGTTGCCCATTCCAAAACGTAGATCTCTATGGAGAAGAACGGGCAAGAAACTCCATGGACCCTCTTTAAATCAAGATATTACAAAATCCTGGGTACATTATTCTTGTTGCTTCTATATGTGAGAACAATATAAGAAAAGACACAAATGAAGAAACAATTCAAAATATAAGATTAAAAATAAGCCTTGGCAGTTAAGAGATGACCAGTCTCCACCGACGCGCCCATTCACGATCATGACGCGTGGATCAGCACTATCCAGCTTATCCAGCTCAATAATGATCATAAGTCATTTATTCAAATTAGGCTGAAGCCGTCAAATTACATAAGGCAGTCCCCCAAAACGCTCGCCGTCCACCATTTTAGTGCGTTAGCTGGGAAAAAGTGGCGCAACAAACTCCCCAGCAGCACAAAAGGCAGTACCTTCAGCAATACAGTTGAAGATAATGCTTAGAGAACGATTGCAAGCAAGTTTGGGAGACGCTTTGGCGCGTGGCGGGATAAATGATGATGAATGAATGCAGAAATACAGATACAGTGAAAATAATGAACGGATAGCTAGGCAAAACAGAGGCAATTTCTTACAATATAGGGTACAGAAAAAAGAACTTATGCCACTATAGCTGGGAAGAAGAACTGGCGACTGCCCATTCAATGTCCAGTCAATTTGATTAGTAATCAATGAAGCTCTTTAATTAAGATTTTGCACTTGTTCACAATGACAAAGCACTTTTAAAGTATAGTTTACAAAGATTCATCTTATAGGCTGTCGAAAGAAGAAATGAACGAAGCATTCGCAAAAAATAGAACATTTTTGTTGGCAGTATCTTTTAACTGTACCAACTAATAAAACTGTTACCCAATATGTCTGTTGCAAAAAACAAAAGAAACGAGATGATCCATTTACAAAATGCAACCCTAAAATTCGCACAATCGCCGAGTAATAAAAAGGTGTAAGTAAAAACATTTCGAAACACCGACAAACGATTCGCAGAAAAGAAATTTTGCGCAAAACTTTAGAACAAAGACAATTTTATATATTAATTGTTTTATTAGAGACTGTTAGGGACAGTTAGTTTTACAAACGGTGAACATTTTTTATTGTCTAGGGTAGTCCGTTGCCGGAAGGTCCGTTACTTCGTACCCGTGACGTCAGGAAGGGCCTTTTTTTGTCAGTTTTTTTAGAGACCATTAAGTTTGGAAAACGGGTTGCAGTCCTGGAAGAAACAGTTTGTTTTTGTTTTTAAATGCGAATCATATTAAAGATGCAATCTGGTGATTTATGTATTTTGTACCACATTATTTTTAATTTATGTTATGCAGATTGACACACCTTAAAAAGTAGGTAGGTACTTGGTTTTAAATCGTGAGTAATGCAGAAGCCATCTACAACAATCTAACTCAATGACAAAGATTACTAAGTTTAGAAGCATACCATTTATACATAAACAGAATTATGATCAAGTAATGAATCAATTAATATATCGCATCGACATATTTTCTATTTTATTTCCTTGTGTGGTTCATGTTTAATGTATTAAGGATGCAAACCGGGCATATCGCCAATATTGTCAGTATTGTGACCGTTCACATCCGTGAACTCGATGGGGTTTCTGATGTGATACATTGTTCTTACTCATTCCTGCTTTTTACCATAAGAAGTATGTGGAACTTTAAGATGTATTATCGTTTTCATGGTTAGATGTAAGTTTAACTTAGGTCGTCAGTATATTAATACTTATAATGGTAAGGTGGTATGGTGCTCCTCCAACAAGATCAGGGGGCCTAAAAAGGCCACTTTGGCAGAATTATAAAAGGATCACATTATGAATCATAATGGACCGTTAACTGTTAAGTTAAACGTAACAAATTCCATTGGTAAAGGATTTTTCAGTAATTTTTTTTTGTCTGTGCTAAAATACCAATCAATCCAAACCCAATCTCTTTGATTATACCTACGTAGTGCAGCGAAAAAAAGAAAAACACGGACTGTCTTCGCCATATTATGATTCATAATGTTATCCTTTTATGATTCTGCCAAAGCGGCCTTTTTAGGCCCTCTGGTCCTTAGCACCGTTAAACAGAGAGAAGTGGAAAGAGAGTATGGAGGCCTTTGCCCTGTCGTGGGGCATCACATGCCTTAATAATGGTACAAATGGGTGTAGAAAAGCTTTTTACGAGTCTTCTGATGTTATTGGCCAATTTTAATGTGCTCATTTCTATTAAAAAAAACGCATATGCTGCAGCACGTCAATAAAATCAGGCACTGAGAAGTTATAATAAAACAAACACTCCCATTTAAAAGTTACACCTGTTCCACAAAAAACTTATCTATCCCAATACAAACAGACATTAAAAACGTACTATCACCAAAAAAGAACAAAATCTGGAGATAGCCCAGTTTCAATGTTGACCCACGGACCTCTAACTCATGAAGCGGCTTAAACTAAATCCATAAACGACATTTTTTTTTAAATAAATCTATTTGGTACATAAATCTTTTGGCCGAGATTAGATCTTTATACTTACATCTCAATTTTACAATAAATTTATTGGTGTTGGTGTACTTGGTATATTTATTGTGGTAGTGTACCTAATATGTCGTTATAACAGATAATGTTCGTATAGGTATTGGGTAACGGTATCCATTTTGGTATTTTATTTTTGGACGGCGAAGTGTAAGATTTTTTTGAGGTTTTGTGGGTTTTCACGGATAATCTCTTTGGTGTTATCCAAGTTGTTAAAATATTCAAAAAATTTGAAAATTCGCAAGTTGTTACGCAACTAAACTAATATGAAGCGGCTCTGTTCTGATTGATTATTGTATGCAGGTTTTATAAATAAGTACCTAGTCCTACGATGTATGAACTTAAACGAAACAGAAAGAATAGGTACCTATGTAAATAGAAAAAAAATGTAAATTAATTGCCGTGCTTTAGTCTCGCAAAAACTCGATAATGGTTCGATCGATTGTGGTGAAACTTTGGTAAGTTGTTGTTTGCGCGCCGGGGAAGATTCCTAATAAAAAAAATGAAGAAGGCAGTAGCAAGAAGATGATAATTATGATAGCGCTCAGTATTTCTTTATTGGCTGCTAAAATACGTTATTTATAAGACGTTATTTTCTACGCTTGCGGATTATGTGTCAATAAAAACACATTCATAGTCTTATTTATTTGTTTATTTATTTATTTATTACTCTTGATAGCTATTTTGGATGCAAGAAAGTAGCTACAAATTACAATATCCCACATTTTATCACCTAGACATTAAATTGACAAATTATTTAAAAAGATGTATCCTTTATGCAAAATTATTGATGTCTTATATTAAATGATGTGTTAGTTATCTAGTTTTGTGTGTCAATAACGAACGACTCGAACGAATAAATTTAACGAACCTGAATGCAAAATTAGTGATACAAAGTCTAGGTTATTATTCCAATTAGACAATATTATCTGAACAACCGTTTACTAGAACCGCGACAACACACAAAGTCCATTAAAATATTTAAATAAGTACGCAAAGATTAATTTACAAATATTTCTGAACCACATGTATACAGCTGCGGACACAATTCTGAATTATAAAACCTTTTGACACGTTTGCAAAAACACACTAAAGTCCATTAAAATATCTAAATAAATACGCAAAGATGAATTTACAAATATTTCTAAAACACATATGCGGACACATTAAATGACCCACTTCTATATGATACTAATCTATGCATTTAAATCAAAAGTCATTTATTCAAATTAGGACGAATTCGAACCTCAAAATTACATAAGACAGTCCCCCAAAGCGCCCGCCCTTCACCACTTCCTAGTGCTTTCGCTGGGGAGAAGAATTATATTACAAACTTTGCATCCTCAATCAAATCCTACGCACTATTCCTAGATGTTACTCCACAAGGCTAAACGAATATAAAACCTCTCCCCACGGATCCCCAAAGCATACATTCCCAGTTAGTATTAACACATTTCCGTAGAGATACGAACGACAGTTACTGGCTGTTAATCCGATACGCTATGCTTTAGGGAGCTCCCCACGATTTATGAACGACACCGTGATTAATGGGCACAGCAGAGTATGTACGAACGTATGGGATACCGGCCTTGGAGGGATTTTGGGAGGTAATGTATAAAATATTACGATTAAGTTTATTTATAGCTCAGTGAAAAGGTCGATGATGAAGAATCAAGAAAAAAAGTAAAGAAAACCTTGCAAGGAAAGCAGAGACAAAGAAACAGCTCATTCTAGCTTTAGTAGATGAATATAAAAGTTCTGGAAATGAAACAGCTTTAGAAGAATAATAATAAAAATAATTTTATATTATATGAATCATTAGTTTACCTACGCTTGCCGCGGTTGGTCTGTGGATGGGTGACCATCTTTACATACCGAGACCCCTCCGTGCCTCGGAAAGCACGTTAAGCCGTTAGTGCCGGTTGTCATTCGTGGATGTTTGACAGTCGTTACGGGTAGTCAGAAGCCCGAATGTCTGACAACCAAACTTACCAAGGAGTATCGTAATTACCCAGTAACTGGGTTGTGGAGGTCAGATAGGCAGTCGCTCCGTGTAAAATAGTGGTATTCAGCTGCATCCGGTTAGACTGGAAGCCAACCCCAACATAGTTGTTATGAATGGATGATGATTAGTTTATGAAATGAAATTATTTATTCTGTAAAATAGTATATCGGAATCACTTTTACACGTCATACTACACAAAAAAAATAAGCGAGATAGGGTCGGTGTTTTAAATAAGTCTAGTCTACTCAATTAGTAAATAACTGTTAGTAAAAAGTGAAACTGAGAACAGTAGGAAATGTCTAGTCCTGGGATTGTTAACCACCACAAGCAAAATAAATAATCCTCAAACCTGGGGGCCTAAAAAGGCCACTTTGGCAGAATCATAAAAGGATAACATAATGGACAGTTAACAGTTAAGTTAATCGTATCAAATTCCATTGGTGAAAGATTTTCAGTTATTTTTTTTTGTCTGTGCTATAATCCACCAATCAATCCAATCCAATCCCAATCTCTTTGATTGTACCTACGTAGTGCAGCGACAAAAAGAAAAACACTGACTGTCTTCGCCATATTATTATTCATAATGTTATCCTTTTATGATTCTCCAAAGTGGCATGTTTAGGCCCCCTGGTCACCAGTTCAACTTCTTACCGTTATTGTCACTCCAAATTCCCAGTTGACTTACAAGTTACAAGTAAAACCAAAAAAGTTAGCAACGAATAGTCATATTTCAAAAACTGCCACAACCTATTCAGAAACCCAGCACGCGTTCTTTACCTGACCCAAATATTAGATTTAAACATCAAAACAGAAAAAAAGAGATTACCGTTCATAATGAAACCACACCAGTTCTCACTAACGATGTTTTTAATCAGGATCAAAATAAACAATTGGAGACGTGACAAGTTCTGTCATCCTTTGTTTGAAGTAATCCTTTAGGGGATGGAAGGAACTGGTTTTTGTTACGTTCGTTTTGTAGCTATGAATTTAATCCGTGAGAAGAAACGTGTTTGCGGAATAGCATTTAGATGAGGATTTAAATTGTCTTTATTTAAGGTTTCCGATTCTGCTAATGATGATATCTAAATGCTGTTAGGTAAACTCTTGACTCACATTAGGGTTGAAGGCGGAGATTAACGTGTGGTTATAAAACTTAATCTGCAGTAATTATTACTGCGTTTTTGGTATTTATCTTCTGGAAATTGTTTAATATCTTACCAATAGAATTCGTTTTTAGAATTTTGCAGAGTTCATTATATTCTAGAGCAGTGGTGGACCAATGGGAACGGTAGCGACTTACGAGTTGTAGATCGTAGGTTCGAACCCAGACAGTGCTTTACTTAGTGTTAATTATTTCACAACCACTGCTCTAAAAACGGTGAAAGAAAACATCGTAAGGAAACCGGCATGTCCAAGAACCAAAAATTCGAAGACAAGTGAACTCAACCCACGCTGGGCCTGCGTGGTGGATTACGGCCCACTGCCTCTCACCGAGAGGAGGCCTGTGTCCTATCAATGGGAACACTATAGGCTGATTACGCTTGCTTATACTTTATGCTTAAAAGAAGCAACGCAACGGTACAGAAAACTGAATCCACTCCGAACCCACCACAGACCACATAAACCGACCACTCCATGGGAATTCAATAAAACTAACTGTACCCATTATCTAAATGAATAATTTAGCCGCGCAGGAGATTTGCGCGCTTACTCATAACCCAGCTATAACTCCGTGGATATAAGTAGTCGTGTGTTACACCGGGTCACAGGTTCAAGTGCCGATAAAGCGTAGATTCCGTTAAATAAGGAAATTTGTTGTAGTAATAGTAAATTTCGCGTCAGTGTTATCGTGTGGCTTAATGTTGAAATATATGTGTTATGTATTCGCGAGGATGGGTCCGCTGAGTGAATCGAGATTGCGTTTAGAATTGGAATTGACAATGTTGTTCACGGTATGTGTTGGGAATGGTATGGAAATATTTCAATGGTTGTACTAGAGACGTTGCGTATGGATGAAGCATATAAAATCACACTTGAAAACAAGAGAAGAACGGTCAATTCAGTCAGCCTATAACAAATTTAATTTTTTTTTTAAGTGAAAACTTTTTTAGTCGCGTTAGACATTTTTTGAGATTGGAAAAAACCATTGAACTCGCGCCACTGTTACCGTAAGCGACACCGCGCGTGTTTTGTTTATAAGACGATTCAAATTTACCGCTTCGGATGTGTTCGGCTGTCCTCGGGATGTACTCGGTTTTAATGTATATCGGATATGTCAGTGAGTGATGGCAAAGTAGTCTGTTTGTGTTTTGTTTTCCTTCTGTCAGCACTCCCGGAGTGCCACTGTTTTTTTTACCATTTATGTACACACATATAAACAGACAAGAAAAAAACAGAACAGAAAAATAGGTACAAAGGTGATGCTTATTTCATAAGAAATCTCTTCCAGCATACCTGCGATAGGACAATAGATAGAGAGATGTAGACAGCGTGTGCAAGAGTAAAAGAGACAAAAAAAACATAAAATCATAAAACTAAACAAATATTATGAGAACATACATACATACAAATAAACATACATACTTCTAAAATAAATACCACTATCTAAACGCCTTACCAAAATCTTTAAAAGAAAACAATTTCATGAGTACAGAATATAATGCATAATCAGCCTATAACTGTTCCCACTGCTGGGACATAAGCCTCCCCTCTGAGACAGGGAGTGGGCCGTAATCCACCACGCGGGCTCAGTGCGGGTTGGGTTCACATGTCTTCGAATTTTTGGTTCTAGGACATGCCGCCGGTTTCCTCAGGATATTTTCCTTCGACGTTACATTATAATTTTGTTACACTTTGGGATTCATGAAGAAGCCTCCTCGTGTAGCGCAGTTTGTTCCGCCAGTTACTGAACTGAACGCTTGTGCTCGGCGCATCCTGGACAGTCACCAACATCTTATTTGACTGGTCAATTCTTCCCTTGCGGTGGTAGGTAACGTCCGCCTGGTTTGCGACCACCCTCCCACCGGAGTCCGGCGTTAAGCAGCCCGCTGTGTTTCGTCGATACGTGGGAGTTCCGGTGCCTTAGACTTCTGGAGACGCTCGTTCCATCATAGACCTCATCTATCGCTTTCCATCAGGCGTGATCGAGGTCAAGAGCGGGCCTATTCAGCAATAAAAAAAAAACACTTTATCATTATTATGCCTATATTCATCGCTCGCAGTCGACTTTTGGGGACAAGCCTCCTCTTTATTTACTTAATCGAGATTTATTGGTTTAGTCCCTTTACGTAGGTACTATGCTGCTATATAAAATATCGTGATTGCCCAGTGGTTAAAGCCTCGCCTCATGCACGAGGTTGTGGGTAAAAATCCGGGCACGTAACATTGTGACTTATTTAATTCATATGTGTGTGGGGGTGTGTGTGGGGGTGGGGGTGTGTGTGTGTGTTCTTTCTGAGTTTATCTTGGACATTACTGACATCATGAGGAACCCTGGACTAGTTAATATAAGTTTAAAATCGCCATCTTGAACGTGTGTGGTGATCAATGCAGTCAAAAAAAAAATTGCTCGTGCCTTCTCTGTATGAGAAGAAGCCTTTGCCCTTTATGGAGCAATAAAAGGCTGGTAATATTAACGTAGCTACTTCCTCTAAATATCAAAATGTACTATATTTCATAAATACTTGAGGTCTTTAGCCTTTCAACGAGCCATCCTAACTTAGCTCTTTGTAAACAGCACGTTTTATTTACGATACGGCGTATAATCCGAGTCCGTAGAAAAAACGTGTCCGTTAACAAGCTTCCATGACGACCGTGCCTACACACGGCGAAGAAAAACGTGTCTGTGCACGCGGCGACATATCAAGCTATACATAACCAGTATAAGCTGACTTCTGATTGTACGAAAAATCTATACAATGCGAGGTCAGCTTAAACTGGAAATGTATAGCTTGATGTGTAGCCGTGTGTCCAAAGGGCCTTCTTAGAAAACTGCATATTATGATATACGATCATAATATTCTTTTTGGTACGTTTATCAATATAACATTTGATGGAATTGGTTTAATGACTTAATTTAACATCGTTTTAATTACAACAGCGATTAAGTGCTTGGCCAGACTGGCAGCGCGGGGCGGGGAGCGGCGCGGGTGCGGGAAAGCGTGCGATCTGCCTGTTCGCAGTGAAGCGCGGCTTCGTTCTGAGTGTTGCCGTGTGTTTGTCTAAATATAATAAGTCTTCTTCATAGACTTATTTTTGCTAGAAAAGCTCGAACTAGTTTGAGAACCCCGGTCCCGGCGCTGGCCGCCCGCGCCATCACTGCGGCCACTTGTATGAACGAGCAATGGCATATGAATTGCCTGCGCGCTCACCGCGCCAAGCACTTATGGACGCTCAAATGAAGTTCTTATGTTTGAGTACGCCGCGCCGCGCCCGCGTTTGCAGTCTGGCCAAGCACTAAAACGTAGTAAAATGTTTTATGACTTTTTTACATATTAATAAGCTTAATTAACATCAGCTTATGCGTTTATCATTATAACGTTTTTAACTCAAAGATGGGAGGCATAATTTTCTTTGATTATTTATTTAGTGTCTAGTTCAATCAGTCATTAAGTTAAATTGTTGCTTGGGGATATACAGGGTGGTAGAGTTTCGACGCGCTGCCTGTTACCATGATCCTGAACCCCCCTGAGATTAAACGTTCGTCGGTTATCAAAAACCTGCTGTTTCATAGAAAAGTAATCACTGCTCTCAAAACGGCGAAGGGAAACATTGTTAGGAAAATATGTCTTAGAACCAAAAATTCGAAGACATGATGTGACATCCGCCACCCCACTCTGGGCCTAGTAGCTCTCTAAAATAATTTTTATGGTTAAAAAGATGTCTTTGAAATATGACGGGACCCGCCGTACCTACGTGGTCAAAATGTGTGGAACAGTAATTTTTTAACTTTTTTTATCATTAAATCATGTACTGAATCCATGGTTACAGTTTGCGCATCGACGCCCCCGCCACCCTGTATTTGAGGATATTGTCAATTTATTCCCACTGCACCCATTCAGTCAAGATTCTGTGTAAAAGTTCGTATCTGATCGCAATATGTCTCAGTCCGCTCACCATTCTTCTACTTCTCATCCAAAAATACGAGGCTTATTAAAATTCATTCACCTTTTAAACCTACCAGGACAGTCACAATAAAGCTGCGAAAGCGCGTTATTTCCCTCAAAGCGGCCGATCTAATCCTCCATTACACTCTGACACTTATCCCTAAGATAGTCTAAAATATTTTGATACAATCGCGTACAGATAAATGTTGTCAATTTATCAATCGTCCGCTTCAATGCGATGCCCTCCGATCGCTCTGATAATTCCCGTACGCTACTTTATCTTAAGATTATCACGACGTCTTTATTTCGATATATTTTTTAGCTATTTAATTCATCCGATTCTAATGTGTTGCAATTAATCAGTGACTACACGATAGAATCTTCAGACAACCGGTTCAGATTGATATTCGGTACTATCCGCTGTTCTCACATCCTTTATAAAACGGTTTTGAGTGTGATTGTACCTCGAGATAGCGTTTGAATCATAATTTAGATGGGTAATTGAAAAAATATTTTCTTAATGAATTATTGTATCAATATTTAATTGAACGATTGGAAGATAAAATCCAGTTTAGCGTGAGTTTATTAAAATAGTTTGGTTTAGAAGATACTGAAGTGACAAAAAATTAATGGTTTTCGGAAGTCGTAGCTCAGTACTAAGAGGTAGTAAGTAGACAAATAATGCGGGAGGTCTAGTATAGTCCACCAATCGTACCTAATAGCGAATGACATTAATTCTTAATGACTTTTTTAATAGAGTCACCACGCTTAGCGCACCGGTTGGCGCCAGTAGGATGTTTTTTTTTTTATCATGTGAACCTCGTTTTTTTCCTGCCGCAGATCTGTACAGTTCCTGTTTGGTTCCTTGTGACTATTAATACTACATAGGTAGAATATAAAATAGTTAAATAAACAAAGATGGACCAATCATCATAATCAGCCTATAATGTTCCCACTGCTGGGACACAGGCCTCCTCTCGGTAAGAGGGAGTGGGCCGCAATCCACCACGCGGGCCCAGTCTTCGAATTTTTGGTTCTAGGACTTGTCGGTTTCCTCACGATGTTTTCTTTCACCGTTTTGAGAGCAGTTGTGATGAAATAATTTACACAAAGTAAAGTGCCTGCTTGGGTTCGAACCCACGACCTATAACTCGTAAGCCGAGACCGTTACAACTGGGCTACCACTACTCAATACTCTTCTCGTATGGACCACATAAATGCAGTTTTCTCTAAAGCATGTCTGTGCCAAGGAGTAGTAAAGTTATGCGCTGCATGTTTGCCAATAGGTACAGACCCATTAATCAGTCTAACACCCTTTCTCTTGATCGACGAATTACGAGTTCCATGTGAAGTAGCTTAACATCAACAAAAACAACATCACGCCTGCCGGGTCTTTTATGTAAAATTTCACCGTAAATACTTACAAAAAATATTGCTTAATGGGCCCACTCTTGACCTCGTCACGCCTGATGGAAAGCGATGGATGAGGTCTATGAACACTGGAACTCCCACGCATCGACGAAACAGCAGGCTGCTTGTCGCCAGACTCCGGTAGGAGGGTGGTCGCAAACCAGGCGGGCATCAGCCCTACCACCGCAAGGGAAGAATTGGCCAGTCAAATTAGGTGTTGGGTGTGACTGTCCTGTTCAGTCGAGTAACTGGCAGAACAAACTGCGCTACACGAGGAGGCTTCTTCATGCATCCCAAAAACTTCGGTGAAGTAAGTTGTCCATAGTGCAGAGATTAAAACAGAAGATGAACTAGCGGGGATACGAAGAGGGGGTGGGTGGAGGTCGAAAACTCCCTTCGCCTAAGTTTTCACAGTGGGATTTAAGCAGTAATCCCATGAAGGGTTAGGTAGAGGTGTACCTATAGTACACACACATTTCGCCAGTTATGTTTAAGTCCCATGTAATAGGGGGCGAGCCTATTGCCATCAACCGGACACTAATATAGGCTTAGAAGTTTATTTCTTAGGATTTTCCCCTTTGTTAGCTATTGCTCTGGCTCTGTGTGATTTTTTTTAGTTGTCCAAGATTTCTGTAATTCATTTTCGCTTATTTATTTATATATACTTTATTGTACACCACAAAAATACATAACATGAGAAAAAATCAAACACTACAAAATATACAATGGGCGGCCTTATCGCTTGCTGCAATCTCTTCCAGGCAACCTTGGAATGGACAGTGATTTTCGCTTCTGCATTTCTACTGCTTGTTGGATTTATGTACATAACTAGCTGCGCCCCGCGGTTTCACCCGCATAAGTGTCGATCCCTTGGGAATATTGGTACAAAATTAGCCTATATGTTAATCCAGGGTGTCAGCTACCTCCATACAAAACTTTATCAAAATTAGTCCAGCCGTTTGAGCGTGAAGAAGTAACAAACGTTAACACACACACACACACAAACTTTCGCCTTTATAATATTAGTGTGATTATTTGTTTTAAGCAGCATTCACAAACTACTAACATTATGGTAATGACTTTATAACAAATTCTTTCCGTCTTTACTGTAACGAAACGAAATAAAAAATAGTAAAGTACTTAATAAATGTCCAGTGTTTTAATTTACTATATTATTAGTATGGATATACATTTTAATATCCTTGAATGACTTGTTCAATTAAATTTCCATCTATATACTTTTTATTGATTTAGCAGGCCTTATTTATATCGTCCGCTACAAAAAAAAAAACATACTATTCTATACAATAAGTTGTAAAGCAAGTTAAGCCGTTGGTTTCGGCTGTCATTCTTGGATCTTTGACAATCGTTACGGGTTGTCAGAAGCCCAAAAGTCTGACAACCAGTCTTACCAAGGGTATCGTGTTACCCAGCAACTAGGTTGTGGAGGTCAGATAGGCAGTCGCTCAATGTAAAATACTGGTATTCAGCTGCATCCGGTTATACCTACTGGAAGCCGACAACAACATAGTTGGGAAAAGGCTCTGTAGATTGATTGATAGATTGCAAAACATTTCTTTTAAACTATATACACACAATATAGCCTGCATAAATCATAACCTTCTTTTTCTTTGTCGTAGTCGGGTAAAAACGGGAGGTTTCGTGGGACACGCAGTTGGAACGAAGTGCCCTTCGCTTTTGCACACTTTTGTAACGTAATAAAAGTGTCGTGACGGTTAAAATGTTACATATTTTCAGTCTAGCTCTCATTCGCCAATTGAATATAAAGTGCGATAAGGAACTTCGTTCCAAAAAGCGCCAAACGCACTTTCTCTCGCACGTAAATTAAACTATTTTTATTAATATAATAATAATAATAATTTTATTATCAGGCAATTAAGGCCCATTGATAAAATACACAAAATAATCTTATACAATAATAAACTAATACATATTATTAAAAGCCTTAAAACTATGAACTATACACGTAACGTTGTCGGCGACGTGTTTCGCTGCGTGGTGTCGCAGAACCGTCCTCGGAATTATTTAAAACAAACCCATTACAGGCACTTTAGAATAGTCAAGGGGTCGGTCAGTCAGAAAAATGGAGCTAGTTGTCCATTCCAAAGCCTATACTACCTACTAGGCTTAAGAAGGTACTTAAGCCTAGTAGATAGTATAGGCTTTGGAATGGATTTTCTCGCCCGTTCTTCTCCATAGGTACCTATGGAGAAGAACGGGCGAGAAACTCTACTCCACTTAATTGGTTATACCTGTCATTTCTATTTAGAGTGTTCACATAGAGTCATTTTCCATTTAAATATAGTCTAGTTTACCATAATCATAATAACAACTATTTCTTTTACTACATCTTTGATATCGCCGCTAATTACTATTTTAATAATTGAATTAATAATTAATAATATCTCGTATCGATTATTGAAGATGGTTGAATGTTATTTTATGGGTTTTAGTTTAATTTTATTATATATAATTAAAGCTGGCGTTCTATTAGTGTAACAGTTTTAATTGCAGATAATTTATGAAGCTGATACACTAGTACATTTATAATTTTGTTAAATTACATTAAATGGCTAACTAATGTAATATACTTATGATAACGTTTTAATACAGTACGTTTTATTTTATCATGTAAAGTGCATGTGAACATGAACTGTGCCATAGTCTTGTTAGTTTCCACAGTGTAATAAGGGGATTTTCAATCGCATTATGTAACTGGGATTTTGTTACGCTGTGTGCTGAGATTGTATAATAAGGCTGAAGTAAGTAGGTGGTAGTAGGTACATGCATTTCAGGGCCACAATGTAACGAAATGTAGTAACTTGATGACCTTTTCTGTTTAAATATCTAAATTATACTAATGTACACACGCACATCAAGCTATTACAATCTGTCAATTTTTAAAAATAGATTTTCAACTTTACGGCTAAAGCATTAGGTTCAAGGTTGATTGGGAAAATTTGTCAGTTTCGGGTAGCTTGATGTGCTGGCGTAAGTACAAGCCGTCACGCCAAAATTCCCTACAAACATCCCTTATCAATCCGCTATCACCATCAGTGGATGATAAAAAAAAAATGTTCCTTCGATAAGGAGCTTTTGTGCATAGTTTTCTGCTTCCAAGGGGTAATTACGTAACACACTATCAGTAGCAATAACTTATATTTTGACAGTTTACCATCATTCATTGCGCTATTTACATTGTTGAGCAGACAAATTTTTCGAACATAAAAAGCAATGGATTAGCAATATCCTTCAAAATTATTGAGATTAATAGCGTGTTACGCAATTATGGTGCTGGTTCTACCCTTGTCTGTCAGTAAATTCGTGAATTTAATTAAGTAGATAAGTGAAATCAGCAATACAATACAACCACTTGTTTCTGGTTAGGGTAATCACTTTACAAAGTAGGCGGCAAAGAGCAAAGGGCTCAAAGGTCTAAAAACCCTGAAATGTCAAATTCACTCTAAAACTGTCAGCCACTTCGGCCATCATACGGATATCCTAGTGCAGTCTCAAGGCTGGCCCATTGTGTAGATGGTCAAGGTGCGCCCCCGTTCACATGGGCCAACAATCGCCGTCGCAGGCGACGGTTTGGTGTTTAGTGCGTTTTTGTTCAGTTATTGTAGTGAGCATAATTCTAACATAATACAGGCTTTTTACTGCCTCATTTGTCTATTGTGTGACACGAAGATCTTAGGCTTAAAGATCTAGGAAAGAGTTAAAGCTTACATGAAAGATTATCAGGACTGTGTGTGACCTATGCTTTATTTTGTAATGCGAGAAATTAGTATAAAGGAACAATTGTCAAGAATACACGAATCAGACAATCAGGAATGTAGGTTTGAGTTGTGTAACGTATGGTCTACTAGGGTTACAGTTGTTGCGAAATATCGATAGTTTTGGATTGGTGATGGATTTTAATATCGATACTAGCTTAATGAAAAGAAGACTTACTTTTAATAAGGATTATGACTAGGTATATAATGTAATGTTTCACCAACATTCAATAAAGCAGTTAGGATTAGGATTCTAGCTGGAAATTTATGCATAATATAACAAATAGTCGTAGTCGTAGTCGTTTGGATTTGACAACCTCGGGCCGTGGCGTCAGAGTGCGCATGGTTTGTTTTGTTTAACAAAATCTCCAAACGGCCGGTTGGCACTTCCCGTGAAGGCTGGCTTTTACCTTGGCCAGAAGCTAAGTATCAATGCAACGTGGCAATGCTGCCAGTCTTTTGGGCACGTTTCCGGATGACAGCGATGCGGACGAGTCCGTTGTTTTTGTATTTATTTGTATAGTAAGTTAGTCATTTAATTTAGTGTCTAGTGTAAGTAGTTTGTATTTGTTTAATAATTAATTTAATAATATTTAGTATAAGAAGTTTATTCAGCGTATATATTTGTATAATCTTTAATAAATCATCAAATTTATAGGTTAGGTAAACCTTCAACACTCTCTGAATCGAAAACTAATATCAGAACCTCATTTTGAGCAAATGCCCTGGCGCCTACTAAGCCAGGCAGTATCTAGGACATTATACTCTTTACTACTGACCACTACAGGATCTAAATTCAAAGAAATCTCACAAAATGATTCCTAATCTCATGCAACTAGTCGTCAGGATTCTAGCCTGGTTATATTTAGACGTTGCGTTATCCACGATCAGACAAACAAACCAATTTGTTTGTATATTTATATGTGTTGGACACAGTAATGTACTGCGTTTATGGGAACTGTGAGGTAGTAGTGAGGGGAAACTCATGTGGATTAGCAGGGTCATTTTCCCTGATCAAGTGAAAATCTAGCTTAAACGTTAGTAAAGTACAGACTACAATGTAGGTATTAAAAGGCTTTCTCCAGGGCTGAACATCAAGGTCGCTTTATACAGAACTATCCAAATCGGTTCCGCCAGAAAAAAAATTACACTTAGTTTACAATTTTATAAATTGAAATATGGCCATATTTTTAATATTCAATAAAGGTCGCAATTCGCCACAAGGTCAATTCGCCATATTCACTATATACGTAAATAGTACCGCAATCCAAACACACATATCTACTTAATATATTTTCAAGTTAAATCTTGTAGCAGCCAAAAATTTTATAGTAAGAATCACTGCACAGTATAATTCCCATCCCTAGTATAATTAGCCCACGATCGGCAATGATGCGCCGACGATCGCGATGACACTTGACGTCGCGACTGTCCACGTCTGATAATTATCACCGGTCTCGCACTCGTTTCCTTGAATGTACTTTCAATAAAGGTCTAGGATGTACAGGCAATAAGAAAAGTTCAACATAATCAAAGTCCGTTTGGAAAATAGTTTGATGTTTTCGTTCGTTGTCGTTTTTTATGGTCTTAATAAAAATAGGAAATGTAAATTTATGACCAGATGATATCCTCCCCCCATGGGAAGAAGCCGTATGTATGTGTGATATCCTCGTACATTTCCTGAGCAGGTTTAACTAAACTAACATTACCACGGTTATTAACCTCACAGAGGAAATCAAGTAAGAATAACTCTAAATTCGTATCTCAAAATAGACACCTTTTTGTGTTTCTCACATTACTTACTTCAACAAACTTAAGTTGATGATAGTTGGTTTCCGTAAATCGCGTGTTAGTTTTCCACGTCATTGCGTAATTATACGCAGTCAAAACATTATGAAAATAAAACACAAAATTCAAGGTTGCCCTTTAAAAAAGATCATGATTGTATCATCATCATGATCGTTAATTTAGTTAATTCTGAGGTTAAGGGGTTATATCTTGCCCTTGTATGTAGTTAAAATTAATGGGTATCTAATCAATCGTTGTATGTTTGTGTCATTTAAAACATTTTAATTACTTGTAGTTCTTATAGTATGGTTTTCTTTAAAATCTTGATAACTTTGTCCTCGACAGTACCTGCCTATCATTTTCGCGTGTGCTCATAATGCCAACAAGTTCAGTCAACATTCTAACCCCGTGTCGGGTTACAACGATGCCTATATGACGACTTTTAAATCGATTATTTATACCGAACAGACTGCAATCGATGCCGGTAACCACATTACGCCCACTCCATCGACGATCGCATCACATCCCTCTGTGATTTCTACATTCTCGATTCTATTTATATTTCGAATTTTATCGAGTTCCAGTGTCGATTCAATAATCGAATGATTAATTAACGGTGCATCGGTTATATCTCATATCGATTACGTGAAACAAGTTACTGTAGAATTTGATAGTTTTGGAAAGTCTATTAAATATGCTTCTATTCAACGGTGATCTGAGAATAAATTAAAAAAATATGTTAAAGTGGTAGCTTATCCTCCCACGTAGGGTCGTAAGAGTCAATTTACAGGTATTGATTACGATGCGTTGGTACTAGCAAGCAATGAGCTTAATAACCTGAAACTAATTATACAAAATAGTGTTTTAAAGAAGTTATTGCTGTTCATAGAAGCGTAACCTCAAGTAGTTTGAATATGAAATTTATAAATATATTAAATTATTAAAGAATAATTGCCTTGGGACCATAATACTGCCCCAGTGAGACTAAGAACGAGTGTGAATAAACTTTCTTTTATTAAATATCCCTGAAATATTTTCTATAATGTCATTTAAGGAAAATACTTTGAAATAAAAAATGAAGCGGTGAAGCGAAAATTGATTTTACATAGCCGCGCAAAATACTTCACAAAACAATGAACTTAGTTGACAAAGAATCAGCAAACTTATTTATAAACTAACTAAACCCTTCTCATTGGAATATAAACCTTAAATCCTTGTCATAGGGTTTCAATCATTTTCTTGAGCTGCAAAATGATGTTGTTCAAGATTTATCAAAAGCCTTTGACAGCACCGACCTTGTAGTGCCATAGTTCACACCGTCCCTTCACTGTTGGAAATGTGGAAAAAACACGACAATAGCACGGCCACGCATGGCTCAGGACAAGACAATCGATTACATACGTTCGTATGAACTTTATTGATTATTGTTGGCTATGATATTGAATTGGGAAACGGGCGTGCTTGAAGGTTGCATGTTAGGACCACTGCTGTTTTTGTCACTTATTGTTCAATTGATGCTTACGATGTTCAGTTTGTTTTTGCTCGTTTTCCTCTCAGGAGTAGTATCCTAAGAATTTTGCAACACCAAGTTTGTATTTATCCTATAAAAGGTCATGCCTACAGTTATAAAAATAAAATATATTTCTAGGCATTCGCTTTCTGATATTCAATTCCCATATAGAAGAGAAACGACTAACACTTCCATTTTATTATCTCACATAAAACTAACACCATAAAAGATAATTCAAAAGCGAAAGACTTTCTAAGACAAAAGAACCAAAAGTTACAACAAGGAAGTCCATAATTGGTGTTAAATCAAACATGGGCTAAAATTCTGCGTGAATGGAATCTGCGGATCAGAGATGACCGCGGGTTCCGCCGGCGATGCTATCGCTGAGCACCTAGCCCTTGTCCACCAAGGAGGGATGAATCGTGGAGGTGGCAAATATGTTTTGGAATTGGATTAAGTTGTGCTTTATCTGATGCAGAATTAATAGGTTTAAGGTTTTTAATTGAGTGTACTTTGAATGTTTGTTAGTATTATTAGTAGTTTTTTTATTCCTTTAACTTTTCAATGCATAATGCATATGTTTAAAGGCAGGACATACCGCTACGTTACGCAAGCGGTGTGTCCTGTATCATACAGTTCCATACATTACAACTCAGTGGTACGTGCGCGGCTACGGCAAGAAAGTTACTTTTCCCAGGGATGCCTATTGTCTATTATAATGAAAAACAAACACTTAGAAATACGATAAAGTATATAAGTTATTTTAAAAGTGTTAGCTGTATTTATTAGAAAGCGAGGATACAGCCACATTGGTGAAAAGATCCAAAACAAATAACCCACAGACAAACTTAGCACAATTCCCAAAATTGCCACGTCCAGAATTCCTCGATCAGCGGCGCGTGCGCAAGGAATTTAACGCCAAATCGCCGTTGCCCGGGCGCAGCGTAATTGCGCCTTATCTGCGCATTGTTCGGCTAAGGAGCACAAGGCTGCGCGTTGACGTGTGAGTGTTTAGATTGTCTGTCTGTATGTGCGATTGTTTTACTTTGTAGGGTTTTAGACAGTTTTTTCATGTGTGCTGGACAGTGTGAAAAATTAAGCCTAGTTAGAGATAAACTACCAATTATATTATGGCTTTTAGACTTTCGCTTGTATGACGAAAAGATAATTTTTGGGATCCGGCTGAAACACAAAAAAGAACTGACTTTATTTGAACCTACTATTTAACTAATAGATCTTATGCTGTATACCTAGTTTCATCTTCTACAATGAATACCAAAATATAAGGGAGTAGCATATAGCAAGCAGGTTGCATTGCAGACGTGAAAGCTTGAAGATTAATATGACTATAGCAGTTTATACTTAAGTAGGTCAACAACCAAATCTCCTGTTATCAACTGAAGCTGGTCTACATTTAGACTCTTCACACCCAGCAACATATTTAAGATCTTCAGGTCCATGTCGCTGTTACCAATTGCCATGGCATCATTATCATCATTAATAAATCCGTTATTTATTCTAACGGAGTAAAATAACACCAACGGGGTACTTGTGTAACACACTGACAGTAGGAGTGGCTTCCATTTTGACAGTTCAGAAACATTAATTGCGTTATTTACGTTGTTGAGCAAATTTTCGAACATATGAAGAAATTGATTAGCAATATCCATCAAAATGATTCAGATTGAGATTGATAGTGTTTTACGCCATTAGGATGCTGGTATTTTTATTTCGGTTTCAAGGTTTAAGTTTTGTCCAAACTTTACTTCGAGTTCATTTATAATTGTCACTCGTTACGCAAGCAGGTTGGTGACCTCCCCACGAGCTCTTCAATAAACAATTATTCCTGATTTGCGTGCGATGATAACAAGACGATTTTCTAAGTAATACTTATGAGCTACTATTGTAATAGTAGATGTATGTTATGGTGTATGAGTCATTGCGTAATGTTGTGTAGACCATCAGTTATTATCTGCGGATGACTGCGTAAGCCTGACCTAGGTTGACAGGATATGGGTGAAGACGAAGTCCTGTGGCATTATACTTAGACAGTTGGGTATCGATACAACCAACCCCTAGGTACAATATGGTCATAATAAAAGATGGCCATATCGGATTTATGAAATTATTACCAATTTCCTATCTTTGTCGATAATGTTAGTATCGTCTGTATACATTTATCTATCACTAGCAGTGCCTCCCGGTTTAATAAGGTAGGTAGTATTTATATATCATGTCTTACCAATCAGTCTTACCAAGGGGTATCGTATTACCATTAATTGGGTTGTGGAGGTCAGTTAGGCAGTAAATCCATGTAAAATACTGGTATTCAGCTGCATCCGGTTAGACTGGAAGCCGACCCTAACATAGTTGGGAACAGGCTAGGCAGATGATGGCTATTGACGACCCGTAACGACTATCAAAGATCCACGAATGACAGCCAGGACCAACGGCTAAATGCGCTTTCCGAGGCACGGAGGGGCCGCGGTATGTAAAGATGGTCACCCATCCACGGACCAACCACGGCAAGAGTAGTTTAACCTTCGATCGACCCGTGTGGCTGTTATTACCTACTTAACCACGAGCCCCCTAGAGAGACTACACTGACAACAGATAAACATAATTTGCGTTTTATATTCTTTCAATTAATTCTAAATTATAACTAATCTTTTTAGTACTCTGCAAAATAAGAAGTCCTTTAGATGTTATGTCCGACATAATGATAAATCATTTTAGTAAATCCTTCAAACCCATTCTACATCTGACTTAGTTTTTGCATCACGATGCACCAATACCTCTCCAAGGGCAAACCGTCATAGAACTTTTAAAGAACTCAACATGAGGTCTTTCAATTAAATATCTGGACGAAGCAAAAAAAGTGTTTGACCTTTTAAATAAATCGTGCAGCCAAAGGAAATAAGACAAGTGTGAACTGTACGCGAATGTAAATGGTTCCCATCATAAACAATGAATTGTAGAGATTGATCTAGTACTTAGTATGCAGATATGTAAAAATGGAGGACCTTGGTTCGATTTAAAAGGAGTAAACGTGTCGTTAAGGGTAGTCGATAGGGTATCTAATTGTAAATCTGGGTATCAGAACAGAATTATATTGTCGATTAATTTAGAGCAGTGGTGGCCCGTGGCAACGGCCGCGACTTACGAGTTGTAGATCGTAGGTTCGAACCCAGCCCGGCATTTTACTTTGTGTAAATTATTTCATCACCACTGCTCTCAAAACGGCGAAGGAAAATATCGTGAGGAAACCGAGCATGTCCTAGAACCAAAAATTCGAAGACATGTGATAATTATCTTCCAACCCGCACTGGGCCCGCGTGGTGATTTATGGCCCACTCCCTCTCACAAAGACAAAGCCTGTGTCCCAGTAGTGGGAACATTAAAGGCTGATTGTGACTAAAGATTTAGACTTTTATCTTCAGGAGGTCCCAGTGATATGGGTAGGCAACTTTGAAGGCTCGAATTATAGTGGGTCTAATTAAATTAACTAGACAAACTCTGCAGACGTGATGAGTATCGATATCTAAACACTATTAAGGGGCTTACAGGACCTAAACACAAAAAACGCAAGTTTTAGAAACAATAAAAGTATATGATCGACTACAGTAAACAAAATCAGAAAAATATATGATATTCTTCAGGATATATTATGCTAGGTAGATAGTGTGTTAAAAATATAATACAAACAATCTGATACGATAGAAAAAAAACATGAAGATACCTCTAAAAACTTTCTTTTTACAACAAAAACTATACTAATATACATACAATCATTTTGATTTTTTGTCAGTTTATTCTAAAAGCAATTTTTTTGTCCAAACAATAGATTTTTTGTAATAAATAATTGCTTCATATTTTGCAATAAATTACCAGCGTTATGTCATCGCGCTTCTCTTTCTTTTCTACGCAGGCCGACAGTGACCGCGCTTTAGGTCATGCAAGCCCCTTAAATAAAAACAAAAAGATTATATTTTTTTTTTGGGGTTAAACGACCGCTGGTTGTCTTGTTACTTGGAGTATGAGTTGAGAAAATCTATTTTCTTTAGTTATGTCATGTTGAGATATCGACTCCCGTTACGTCTGTAAAGTTTACACAATAAAAAGCTGATTTTAAACTGACATTTCAGGATTTCATTTCCGAGGTCGGTGAACCCACAAAAAAAAATGCGATTCGATTACTTTCATATGGTTGCTAAGCAATTTATGCTCGTCATAATGTGAATGGTGAAATAGAGCTGATGGTGGAATACCAGGAGAACTCCTTAACAATTAACGTCCCTGCATCGGGAAAAGCAATATTTTGTAAAAGGCGATGGGCAAATTGCCATTAGGCTATTGTAAGTTAGATATAATATATATAAACATACCCACTAAAAAGCTAGAAATAAAAACTTTATAACAAAAAAGAAACCGACTTCCAAAAAGACTTCCGAAATTAAAGTTATTTTTCACTTTGTAGTGTTTTTTTGGAAGTCGGTTTTTTTGGTCGGTGTTTATCTTGTTTAGATATCGATCATAGGGCACCAAGAAATTCGTCCGCATAGCTGTCAACAGGAACAGTGCCCAACAGGCTGGCAGCATTGCCACTTTGTATGGCAATGTTGTTTGTCGAATTGATTCAATTCCAAGGCACAATAAATGTCGGTGGTCCAAAACCATTTTAACTACAAATGCTTCGTATGAACCTAATTTATAATTAATGTATCGTCACGTACAATTTATACAATAATAATGTATATGGTTTCTGTAATTAGGTACCTACACTTGTTACTCGAGAGTACCATGACGACCTAATTCTCTTTTCTTTCCATTTTACAGCTTTTCATTATTGTATGCTAGTAAACTTTTAATTTCTAAAGCTCTTAAATGTAGATTTTTTAGATACATTTACGATTTCTCTGTCACCAGTTTGAAGACATTTCAGACGACGAATGCTTCATCTTCTTCTTCAAAATAAATGACGATCTCGGAAGGTACCTATTACCTACCTATTGTAAAGTTTTGCTGAATAAGAAAATAGAGTTACCGCATTTTCAAAAGACACTACTCTTTATTTGTTCATGCGCCGCCGATTCAGTATACCTATAGAATTCATCAACTCGCAAGCTCGAAACATTTGCATCAATTAATTTGCACATCATAATTGGATTTTTTTCTGTTCCGCCGACCGAACAACACAATATTTTCCAAATATGTAGGTCTGTGTTCATAATGTAGTCTTAGACCGAGCTCAAAGTTGACACACTATCAAGCACGATCTGAATCTTATTGCTAATCTATTGCTTCATATGTTTGAAAAATAATAACGCAATGAATGTTGTTGAACTGTCAAAATGAGAGCCATTGCTTTTGCTACTGTCTGTGTGTTACGCAAGTTCCCCGCTGATTAGACAGTCGTATTCTTTTCTTTTTTCTGTACCATATATTATTGTCTTCCTATTGGGCCTTGCTATCCTCTCGTTCAATTCTATAAAATTAATCTTTATTGCAATCCATAATACACATACAGGCGGTAAGTTTTTTTTCGTAAATTTCACTGATCTCTACTGCAGCCATTCATTTATCCCACCAGCGTCTCCCAAACTTGCTTCCGCTTGCTTGTTCAAGTACGATTTGAAAAAGAAACCATTTTACTATGTATCTTAAGTAATAACATATTGTTGGAGGTACTGCCTTTTCTAATTGTTCTTTGGTCTTCACTTCATATTGGTAGCTTCTACTAGCCCACAGGGTGCAGTACATAATTCTGGACCCCCGTTGAAATATATCGTCGGGTATTAAATAAAAATTGGCTCTTCCATACATTTTGACCGTGTAGATATTGCACTTTTCTACGAAACAGCTTTTTTTTGATAACTAATGAAAAATTTCTACGCTAAAGGTGTCTAGAATGATGTGATGAATTCATGGTTACAGGTTGTGTGTCGACGTCATGCCACCCTCTGTATACAAGACAGAGTAAAAGCTAAAACGGAGCATAGCTGTTCACTTTTAGTTATAATCTACCCGCAGCCTTAGATCCTTCATTATGCAAGTTAATTAATAAAGATGCAATTCAGTTGAATCCTTTTGAATCTGTGTCTAATTTGATCGCTTTTAATTTGTCATTTCTGACATGGATGTTCTTTGCAAATTGTTTTGCTCAAGATTTGTTTTAATGAATTCTAATTGTTGTAATTTTGGTTCACAAGGAAAATTAAGTGAATCTTCTTTTTTCATTTGACCTTCTACATAATTCCTGTCTTGGTTAGTATTTTTGTCTTGTAGGTACCTACACTTTTTCTTGAAATAATAAATGCCTCGAAGACTCTTATTCTTTATTCTATAAAAATATATAATTCTCTTAGTTTTCATGATGGTTAGAAATATTTTTAGTGTCTCTTGTTTGTGTTTCTGATGATACTGAATAATTATCATCTACATATTATTGTTTTAATGAGAACTTCGCGAACTTGGTAGTCGAAGGTAAGTGTTTTAAAAAAATACGTGAAGACCATCTATTAATCTTAATAGGTAATAGATGGGCTTCGTCAAATATCACCAACTCAACTCTTTTTGAATCACTTTTGAATCAACAGCAAATATTGCACATTATCGTATTCACATCATCTTTTTTCATTCATTCTGCACTGCAAAAGATCTTCGATCCTTCAAAGTAACTTAAGATTTTCTACAGTTACTTTTAGATGTACAGTCAAGGAAATTAATTGATAAACAAACTGACACCCTTCGTCAATTTCCATACCATAATCAGCCTATAATGTTCCCACTGCTGGGACACAGGCCTCCTCTCGGTGAGAGGGGGTCGTCAATTTGCAGTGATATATTCATTTCATTCAACTGTTATTTTTATATTTTCCCGGCTTTATAACCACACTAGCGTACTTAATGTAAGGATATCCTTGTTCATTGCACTTTCCGACTATGTTTCAGTTCGTTTCTTGCGTCCAAGATTACCATCTGGCTCGACTAAAGACCCTTTGTTTCGTTGGAAATAATAATAATTATTATGGCAACAATTAACGCGTTGGATTAATAATTATCTATAACGATCTTGTATATACTTATAGTTAGGACTTGGGTACTATTATTGAAGGCTTTTTAGTAAAAGGGGACTTTCGACTTATCATAAACCTTTACATTAAAAGAGCAAGACTGTTATACCGAAAACGCCAGAAATTGCACCCAACATTGTTCTTGTTTAGTGATGGAAAGAAGTTTATGCAAGATAAACGAGTGAATATTAAATGAATAAACTCAATATTTAAATTCGACCAAGCGTAACAGAACACATGGATTTAAATTCAAAACACCTGGATCATGCTTGTTAATAATCTGCAATAAGCCATTGGTATATGTGGCATATTGTGATTAATAGACCAGTTTCTTAATTGGTCTCTAAAATCAAAATCACGATCAACTTTTGATTCGTTACGATTAGCTGTCGATTCATTAGAGTCGGAATCACTGTGCTATTTCCAAATTTTCCGCGGTATCATCTTCCTCGTAATCCGTTTACGACACTGAGGTCCGACTCGAAGATATCGCATTGCTAACGTTTGCAGCACTTAGAGGCACATTGATGGAGTAATTTTTTTTATATATTACAACACGCTGATGAAAGCTACCAGATCTTTTTAATTTTTACACTTTATCCGTATTTCTACTTGATTCTATTTGAAGAGAACGTCCCGTTAAATGTATTTTAACTCTAAATTGACTAATTTTAGTAAAAAAGGAATAAAAATATTCTCCAAAAAATCAGTTTTTAGAAATTGGTATTACAATTATCTTAAAATTTACAAAATCAATTTTTTTTTCTTTGTGAGTCTAAAAAGAGACTTCAATTATTCAATTGAGTTTTAAGTGAGCTTTCAAATAATCAGAGCATAGTAAAAAAATATTTTTAGTTTTAACTGTAGGCATACTTAATACAAACCGGTTTTGAGAATACTTAACCTGGTTTTAGGTATTCCTAACTTACTTAAGTAGCGGTAGTTTAAAACGATTTAATATCGTACTAAATCCTTTTTGATTTAGCTTTTGCCAACTTTAGATAAAGTATAGATATGTAAGATTTAATCACTATTCTTGTTTGCTACTTGGGATCAGTCGTTTTGTAACCGTCACCAAGTGTAAACGCCGTAAGTGAAAACTCTGTTCGATTAAAAAAAAATAATAAACGTATTATAGTGCAAATACATCGTTTGTTGTGACCATCCTGATTCCTGACTGTGCCCATCGTTTCACAATTATACGTCGGTACGAAACCCTTCGTGTGCGAGTCCGCCTCGCTCTTGGCTTTTTCTTTTCCCGTCTTTTCTCACGTCATGACCTTAAAACTCAATTTATTTAGTAGTTCTATTAAAACATTATAGCTTACACGTGCCGATTTTTGTATACAATTCAATGCGTGTATTATATTTTTTGTAAATAAAAAAAAACCTCCTAGATAAGTAGTAGCTTAGATTTCATGAAATTATATGCTAATGTTACTATTTAAATTCGAATTTCAGATTAAGTTAATTATACTATACATTACTGGCTGCCCAACGCAACTTCGCTCGCGTAGTGTCCTACCCCTTACTCTGCCCTAACCCTACCATACTCCTACCCTACTCCTACTCTACCCACCCTACTCCTACCCTATTCCTACTCTACTTCTACCCTACCCCTACTCCTAGGAGTATGGTAGGGGTAGGTAGGGTCCTATTCCTACCCTACCCTCCTACTTCTACCCTACCCTACCCTACTCCTACCCTACCCCTACCCTCCTCCTACCCTACCCCTACCCCCCTAGCCTACTCCTACCCTACCCCTACGCAGGGTAAGAAAAGAAAAAAAAAAACAAGAAAATATGTATCAGCTACATAAAAAACTGTCTGTCTTGATAATAAACTAAAATACTCGTAGAAATAAAATAAAAGAGTAAACGACAGAGCAAACAATTGAATAAATCAAACTATACAATCTTATTACCTCCGTACTACTGGTACTACTGAACGCACTCCGTTTGAAAACAGTAGGTACAGTCAACAGCAAAAGTAGATGATCAAAATCAGAAATTCAATACTAATTAACGGAGTTCGCGTCAGAACTGTATGGCAGAGCTGTTGCTGTTGTTGAGCTATGTGCAGAGACTGTGTGGCTGTGTGGCAGAGTTCTGACGCAAACTCCGTTCATTAGTAGGTATTGAATTTCTGATTTTGATCATCTACTTTTGCTGTTGACTGTACAGTCGGCAAAAAGAGTAGGTTAACATTTTGCAAAGTTTCTGAAAAAACTTATTTATTTATTACTTTTAAGCAACTTATAAACAGGAAACTTGCTAATAATTATCAATTTGCAACATTTTTTTTAATGGGTAGAATTTGTAATAAGCTAAAGCAATAATTTAGGTTCCACGATAGTAAAATAATCAAACCCACATAATTATGTTGTTTTTTTTATTTTATTTTTTTACCTCGTCTATCTCTTTTCATCAGGCGTGATCGTAAAAAAAAAAATATTTTTATTTTTTGTTTCATTTGTTTTCGACATCGATACCCAAAGTTAAAGTTTTGCTAGCTAATTTAATTTGACCCTGATTATAACCCAATATGTACAGACGCCAGCACATTAAACTATTACAATCTGTCAAATTTCTTTAATAGATTTTCAACTTTATCGCTAAGCATAAGATTCAAAGGTGATTGGGAAAATTTTACAGTTTCGGGTAGCTTGATGTGCTGGCGTCTGTACTTACTAAACTTTCTGTGAAACGTAAAATATAATTCCGTAAAACAGCCAAGAACTCTTTAAAAGATATACGTAAATTCAAATACTTTGTTTTACCATGTAGGGATTAATTTCCGTTAAAAGTTCACAATAGAGAGGTCCACAGTGTTCTCAGTGCGTCTACGCATATATTCCTTTACAAGTCACTTCCCTTCACCAATCGCCATTGTTCTTAGCGCGAATAAACATCTTTTTATATTTCTTAAATAGGCGATTTTGACTTATAAATCCTTTTAAACATTACACTGGAAACTCAACCTTGTACCTTACGAATATAGTTCAATTTTCTTTGTACAGGACGCAACCCTTTAACATCTCAATTCAGATCATATAACATTCTTACTCCGTCGTAATAGTGATGAATTTCGCGTGACGAAGGTGTCAATTCTCAAAGTAGAGAATGAAAGGATTATAAATGTTTGAAAAGGAAGTTTTTTTGTACAGTGATAATATCTTAATATGGTTATAATAGGAGGGTTGCGCATAATCTGTAACTGTCTGTCTGTTTTTGATGTTTCGCACCTTGATAGGGGTCTATTTGGAGGATTATTTTTGGGTTTTTTGTAGCGAATGTCAGTTTTGGTGCCGCTAAAAGGATTATGTGTGAGGCGAATTAGTGATGATTTGGATTAAAAGCAATTAGCAATGGTAGCTGTGGTTGCGATAAAGAAATTGTTTTTCTGAAAAAATCCTGTTAGGCCAATTCAAGCAATACAGCTATTACTGGATTTAGTTAATAAGTATATTATTTAGAAACACATTGTGAGCTAGGAAACACCGAACTCATTTAGTTTTTGAAATAATATTAATTACCATTTCGCAAATTTAAAGTCAATGACAAAGATGTTGAGAGAAAAAAATGCCTTAAAGTTGACAAGGAAAAGTTATCGCATTCGATATCTCATCTCACGTGGCCCCAGGATAGAACACTAAAGAACACATGTCATGACACTTTTTGTGATATATCTCGGTGTAATATTTATGCGTCACCACGAACGCAGATATGATCGGATGCGGGTTCGATTCCGTTCTATACACGGGGGCACGAGTGTAACGGTCTCCTATTATTTTAGACAGTGATTTAAGATAAACTGAAGATGACAGTTTTTAATGGGGGTGAAACAGTTGTATGTTTTCTTTTTTGTATCGATACCGTTTTTAGGGTTCCGTATCTCAAAAGGAAAAACGGAACCCTTATAGGATCACTTTGTTGTCCATCTGTCTGTCTGTATGTCAAGACCCTTTATCTCGGGAACGCGAAAAGGTATCGAGTTGAAATTAAAACCATATAAGTACTCAGGTCTACAGTCCCTTGAAGCTGTGAAAAAATTAAACTTCTAAGTTAAGGTAAAAAGATACCTTATATGCCGCAAAAACGTAAATTTCGACACTCTCAAGGGAATCAAAATTTATAGGGTACTTTCAGTTGACCTAGAATCATGAAATTTGAGAAGAAACATGTAGCACAAGTAAAGGAAAAATCCGAAAACCGTTAATTTGTAGTTACATACCAACAAATTCTTACAGAACCCTCGGTGCACGGGTCCGACTCGCGCTTGACCGGTTTTTTTTTGAAGAGCAATATGCTGACTTATTTCTAATGCTTGAAGAAAGATAGCAAAAAATAATGCAATAATGGAAATGACTGGAATCAAAAGTGCCTAATTGTCAACAATATAGACACTTGAAATGAAGACAGAGAAATCATTTTTATATACGTACATCATCGAGTTACATCGTTTCAGGAATGCACTATATGTAAGTTATCGACTTGGCTAGCTGGCTCATTTTTTCCAAGTCAATTCTTGCTTAAAAACGGTATCAACAAGTCATACTCAACTGTATTTACATAATCTTGGGCTTGTGGCTAAGTAATAACAGCCCCATGGGTGGATAAATCAGGTAAAGCTACGCTTGCCGCGGTTGAAACGTGGATGTGTGACCATCTTTAAATACCGAGAACCCAGCGTGCCTCGGAAAGCACATTAAGCCGTTGGTCCCGGCTGTCGTTCGTTGATCTTTGACAGTCGTTACGGTGGTCAGAAGCCCGAAAGCCTGACAACCAGTCTACCAAGGGGTACCCAGTAACCGGATTGTGGAGGTCAGATGGGCAGCGCACTGCATCCGGTTAGACTGGAAACCGACTCCAACATATTAGGTAAAAGCTTGGCAGACTTTTACACAAGTCTCACTAGTATTTCTGATCTTAGATTGAAATCATATTTAACTATATCTCTCCGTAGTCGGTCCCTCATGTCTGAGGATCGTGGTCAGCTTCGGAGCTGCATCTGGAGCGGATGATCCGTCTCCACCGGTTTCTGTTCAGCGCATCCCTTACCACCGTGTAAAATTTAGTGGACGATGATTCCTTCACCTGATCGGTCCATCGTGTTGGTGAACCGTGAACGACCGCGCGATCATTTGCCTTGGGTGTTCCCGACCACAATCAGTTTTTCCAAACTTTCATTGCCTCTGCGCACTATGTGGCCGAAATAGGAGAGATTACGTTGCTGGCATATGGTCGAAAAGCGGGTTTTTATTCGAAGCTGTTAACTATATCACCTCCTCCTTATACAATGTAAGCACATTCACTGAGCAACTACTCACGGCTGATCGCTCTCAAGTAATTACGGCGCTACGTACACTAACAAATTAGCCGCCACACCACGCTCCGCTACTGAATTGAATTACAGCACGTTCACATATAGATTAATGCTCAACTTGAAGTAAGGTTTCTCACAATCATCTTGCCTTGTATTCCAAAAGGGTGAGGCAGAAGTGTAGCTATAGTTCACCCACATTTCGTCAGTTATGTTTAAGGGGCTTACATGACCTAAAGCGCGGTCACTGTTGGACTGCATAGAAAAGAAAGAGAAGCGCGATGACACAACCCTGGTAATTTATTGCATAATATGAAGCAATTAATTATTTAATTACAAAAAATCTATTGTTTGGACGAAATAATTAAAACACTAATATTTTAGTATGTTGCTTGTAGAATAATCTGACAAAAAATTAGAATGATTGTATGTATATTAGTATGGTTTTTATTGTAAAAAGAAATTTTTTAGAAGTACCTTCATGATTTTTTTCTATCGTATCAAATTAGTTGTATTATGTTGTCAACACACTACCTAGCATATCTACCTAGCATATATCCTGAAAAAATAATATATTTTTCTGATTTTGTTTACTGTTGTCTGTGTGGTGCCGGACTTAAAGAATAGCACCACCCCATACTTCCCGTGGGTGTCGTAAAAGGCGACTAAGGGTCGTACCGGAGAATGGGTAGCAACGTTCTATATGCATTCCACCACCATACCATACTGCGATCGCCAACTCGCCTGCCAAGCGTGGCGATTATGGCAACCCCCCCCCCCCCCTTTTGGGGGAGGCCTATGTCCAGCAGTGGACGTCTTTCGGCTGAAATGATGATGATGATGTTTACTGTAGTCGATCATATACTTCTATTGTTTCTAAAACTTGCGTTTTTTTGTGTTTAGGTCCTGTAAGCCCCTTAAGCCTTATGTGATAGGTGGCGGGCCGGTCGGGTGGTGGGCCGGTCACGACCAGATGCACTACTTTAGGACATTGGTTTTACAGGAAAACTATTTTTTTATAACTGAATATAAAATAGGCAGTGATAATCTTCTGTTCGGAACTTTAGAAACCTGTTTCTATCTCGTATTGTGTTTAAAAGTTTTGGCACCTATGTAATTTTGGCTTGTAAATATAAACCAACACAAGTTGCCATTCATCTTAATTCGGATAGTTTTTGTAAAAAAAAAATTCTCACCAAATATGTAACCAAAGCGAGCCACATGCGTACGCGCATCAGAACATAACGAACGAGATTATAAGCTTTCAACGCGCCGCCATTCAACTCGTGTTTATTCAAACCGCTCAATATTCCTCTATGACGGTTCAATTTTGACGGAACCCGGCTACAATACAATAGGGTCTAAATAAAAATCCAATTTGTATAACGAACGAATTTTTCCAGTGTAACTTGACCCCTGATTTTTTGTTCCATCCTTAGAGTTCTTTGAATGTTTCAGTTGCCCAGGGGTCAAGATACGTTGTTGATTAGTGAGATGTGTAGTGAGATAATTCGTATTTGATTTGGACCAATTAGTGATGCTTACGCGCGAACCTTGTGGTAGATGACCTTTTTGTGACGATTGTGGAAACGTAACGCGATTAGTTGGGACTTGGGATATACGAGATACGACGCGGGATAATGGGCGAGCCCGTTGGGTTCCGGTTAAAAAAGGGATATGTGAAAAAATGGGGTGGGTTTTGTGGGGATGCTGTTTAGAGGTAATTGATTTTGTAATGTAAAGTAACATAAGCCTATTTGCGCCTCCCGACTTTATAACAGGGCGTTTCTAATCCATTGCTTCATAGGTTTATTAAATTCGTCTGCTCCACAACGTAAAATAACGCAAAGTGGCTGAACTGTCAAAACGAAGGAAAATGCGATCATTAGTCATTTTATGTATGTTACGCAATTATCCCGATTTTTCAATTAGGCGTGAAAAGGTAACAAACAAACAAACTTAGTTTCGCATTTATAATATTAGTAGCTTCCGCCCGCGGTTTGTTTAAAGTTGATTGGGAAAATTTGACAGTTTCGGGTAGCTTGATGTGCTGGCGTCTGTACATTTAGTAAGACGAAGGAGCAGGTCTCCAGGACACAGGGAATCCTAGTGTGGAGGCTAGTGCTACGAGTATTTAAATATTGTAATGTTTGTCCCCTCCCACCGGCGTCAAGCAGCCTGCTGTGTTTCGTCGATGCGTGGGAGTTTCAGTGCCTTAGGCATCTTCTGGTCACGCTCGTTCCATCATAGACCTCATCCATCGCTTTTCATCAGGCGTGATCCAGGTCAAGAGCGGGTCCATTCAGCAATAAAAAAAAAATAAAAAAAAACAAGAAATTTATTTTTTTATTTTCGTACTACAGTGGCATACAGCGCAACTTTCAAATCTGTGCCGCACACACTCTCCATTCCCCTATGTTTCCACCATCAGTTTTCAGTTTGTTCGTTACTTCGTAATAATTACGGTTATCGATCAGTCTCCCTTTGTGATTGTTTGTTACCAATCATTATATTGCACAGGCACACAAAACTGGAATCAATCAATTAAAACTTATTGAATCAATCGCTGAGGCTGCTTTGTTGGTAACTACCTTATTTATTTTATGAGTTTTTTAATGTGCGTAGGGTTCAATTGATGTAACCTTCAATTGAATTTAAGTACGAATTAATTTTAATACATATGAGCCACGAGTAAATGATTTATTTATAATTTACGTCACCAATTATGAAATAACTAGTTTCTGCTCGCGATTTCGTCCGCCCGCGCTTAGCGTTTTTTCTGACTTTTGTTCTTTTCACTCAACTCCTAAGGGTCATAGCGTGATGATGACTTTCCTCAAGAATTGGGCTATCAAATGCAAAAAGATTTTTACACATCCGACTAGCAGTTCTAGAGATTAGTGCGATCAAACAAACTCTTCAGTTTTATTATTAGTATACAGATTACTAGCAGCGCCCCGCGGTTTCACCCGCATAATTGTCGACTTCGTAGGAATATGGAAATTAAAACTATCCTATATCCTTCCCCGGAATGCAATCTATCTCTCTGCCAAATTTTATCAAAATCCGTTCAGTGGTTTAGGCGTGAAAAGGTAACATACAGACAGACAGACAGAGTTACTTTCGAATTTATAGACGTCACTGAAATTCATTCTAGAACATTTCACAAAGCTGCATCGTTACTAAAACCTATTGAATCCTACATAAAGGACTTGTTCTTGAAAACGAGAGTAAATTGTTATAGTTTCTCGAATAATTTGATTAAAGTAACCATTAGTTTTTTTTAATTATATTTATTTTCTTGTCCACATAGCGAAACAAACATTATTAACGAAATCGGGGTAACGCACCTAATACGATTTCATTAATACCCATATCTCGCTGCAGATTATAACATATCAATTTCAAAGGTAAACATCACCAGGGTTGTTCGCAAAAAATCACACAAATCCGTTTAGTTTCGCGTCGGGTTGCGTCCGCGCATCGATCATGACGATCTTGTATAGTGTGCAGGGATTAAATAAGGTTACTGTGGAGCGGAAGCACAGTAATGTAGGTTTTTGTTGTCATTCAAATATATGAAAATGCATATGAACCGCTAACCATTTGCCCCGCTCTTTATAGGGTGGTGGCTCAGGGTCCTGGGTACGATTCCCGGGTCGGGCGAAGTGTTATTGAGTTTTTCCATTAGGAGTTTCTTAGTAACAGCCCGGAGTTTGGAAGTTGGCGGTGTGATACCCCCGTGCCTCGAAAAGCACATTAAGCCGTTGGTCCAGCGCCTGATCTCTCTCCGGTCGTGTCGAATTGCCGTCCCGTCGGGCTATGAGAGTGAGGGAAGAGGGAGTGCACCTGCGTCTGCGCGCACTCTTGTGATTGGTTGAGATTGGCCGCCGTGGTCGAAATACGATTTGGAGGACTTTTACAGAGTGGTGAAGACATCGACACGCAAACTATAATCACGAATTCAGCACAAGATTCTAGACGTAGAAATTTTTCGTCGGATATCGGAAAAAAATCTGCTGTTTCATACAAAAGTGCAGTTCCTATCTATACGGTCAAAATGTATGGAACACTTATTTTTTTTAATGAGTCCATGGTGACAGGTTGGGCGTTGATATCCCTACCAACCTGCAACCTAGTTGCGTAACACATTATAAATCTCAATCTGAATCATTTTGAAAGATATTGCCCATCCATTGCTTCATATGTTCGAAAAATGTGTCTGCTAAACAACGTAAATAACGCAATGAATGTTGTTGAACTGTCAAAACGAAACCCATTGCTACTGATAGTGTGTTACGCAATTACCCCGCTGTGTTAGGTAGGTAAGTATAAAATTCCTATTTTATTTAATTTTCACAATACTCGTCAGACTTCATAGGATGACTTTAATGAGTCAACCTTATTAGGCTATCGTTATCCAAGATTATTATACGACTCTATCTGTATTCGCCTTAACACTTTTAAAGCAACAGCCGCGGCCAACTCACTATACAGGGTTATTGGTAAAACATTCTTTCTTTTCTTTCTTTCTTTTCTTTTTTTATTTTTTTTTTTATAAAAAACGTTGCCCCACACTAGGAATTTATCTTGTATTGTGGGTGCGTTAACAAACATTTAAACTTACATACACAAACACCCAGACCTGGAACAACTACTTGTAGGTCATACAAATATTTGTTCCGTGCAGGAATCGAACCCGCGACACGCAGCGCAGCAGTCAACACAACCACCACAACCACAACAACCAACCAACAACCAACCAAAAGAAAGAAAGAAAGAAAAAAGTTTATTTGACACAGTTTGTGAAACCACACACACACACAACACAACAACCACACAACATTAACAACCTCTTAAGAGGGAACAGCAGATTTTTTTTTTCGCGATTTCAGGTTTGGTCCCATAATAAAAGTTGTTCATAATGATGAGTACAATGACCTCTTAAGACGTTATTAATGTTTTACCAATAATCCTGTATTAAAGACGAGTTTAATCAAAACTGTAAGCAAATCATACTCGTCTATAAAACGACCACACGACATGCGTGCGCTACACAAAGTTAAACTTCTGTTTATAACCATTCATTGGTCACGCCAAGGTGTTTGTTTACCAATTAGGTATACATTTGCTATTGCGAATTATAAATTTGATTAACGTGAGAACGATATATATGGGAAACGTAAGGAATTCATACCAGTTTCTGTATTGTTTCGTATGGTTGAAATCGGGTGTTGAACTATGGTCAGAAAATTCGGCAGTCGGGTGAAAAAATTGGCGTAACAGTGCAAGATTTTGGATAATTTTTGAAGTGAAAACTTCTTTAGGCGCGTTGGGTGGTTTTTGAGATGGGAAAAACCATTGAACTCGCGCCACTGTTACCGTAAGCGACACCGCGCGTGTTTTTTTTTATAAGACGATTAAAAAAATACCCGCTTCGGCTGTGTTTGGCTGTCTTCGGGATGTACTCGGTTTTAATTTTATATCCGACTAGCTGCGCCCCGCGGTTCCACCCGCGTAAATGTCGATCCCGTGGGAATATCGGGATAAAAAGTAGCCTAAATGTTAATCCAGGGTGTCAGCTACCTCCATACAAAATTTCATCAAAATTGGTCCAGCCGTTTGAGCGTGAAGAAGTAACAAACATATAAACACACCCCCACACTCACACACACACCTCCTCACAAACTTTCGCCTTTATAATATTAGTGTGATATATCAGTGAATGATGGCAAAGCATTCTGTTTGTGTTTTGTTTTCACGGCTGTCGGCACTCCCGGAGTGCCACTAGTTATTTTTATTTTTATAAAGTGTTCTGAAAAGATATTTTCAATAGTTACAGAAATATGAAAAAAACATATTTTATGAAAGTTGTTCCCTATAAAGATATTCAAGATTAACATGTCCTCTCAAGCTTCGCTAATACACAAATGATTTTCTATTGTATCGTCCTACATAGTTCAGGCGGATCGCCACAAGTTAAAACGTCAGTACCAAAGTATTTTTTCATAAGTGATTAAAATGTGTAAATTAGAGTAGCTTTTATTAAATAAGTATTTAAACCAATCTGTTAAGAACGTGGTACTACTAAGTATTTATAAGTTTGTATTACTTTGTAAAAGGACCTAAAAATAAAATTATTATAGGGTACCTACGCGCGGAGCTTGACCGGTGTTCACTCAGGAGAATTTTCTTAAATATTGGAATGCTAGATTTTAACCTTAAAATTAAAACTTAGCATAGCTTTGTGAGCCAGGAAATTCCATACAATTTAGTTGCAAAGTCTAACATCCCATACAATTATACCGAACTAAATGCTATACTCCAGAGTGTTACTCTTAAGGCGCATGCGCACTAGCCGACCAATTAATATTTTATTAATATTTAAGACTCGTCTGCTATTAATATTTGCCATTCTAGCAGAAGACAGGAGCAAAGGTGATGGTGGCCGCGAGTATTATGAGTTGTAGGTCGTAGAGTCAGGCGCTTTACTTTGTATGAATTATTTCATCACCACTGCTGTCAAAGAAAAACATCGTGAGGAAACCGGCATGTCCTAGAACCAAAAATTCGAAGATAAGATGACATATACCCTTTCTTATTTTTTTTGGTGGAAGTCCTCATGGTCTTCCTCCATTGTGAAGGAGTGAAAAAAATCAAACTTCTAAGTCAACGCAATCAAAAGATACGGGCGTTTATGTTCCGGAATCAAAACTTATAGGGTACTTTCCGTTGACCTAGAATCATGAAATTTGGCAAGAAGCAATTTCATGTAGCGCAAGTAAAGGAAAACAATCAGAAAACCGTAAATTTTTAGTTACATACCTACAAATTTGTACGGAACCCTCGGTGCGCGAGTCCGACTCGCACTTGACCGGTTTTTTTTTATAACCGACGGAAATTTTAACTCTGGGGTCTATAGTCATGTGCTGGGTCTACAGTTTGTGCGTTGATGTCTCTGCAACCTTATCATCATCATCATCTGCCTAGCCTTTTCCCAAATATGTTGGGGTCGGCTTCCAGTCTACTACCTATCTGACCTCCACAACCCAGTTACTGGGTAGTGGGTAATACGATACCCCTTGGTAAGACTGCTTGTCAGAGTTTCGGGCTTCTGACTACCCGTAACGACTGTCAAAGATCCACGAATGACAGCCGGGACCAACGGCTTAACGTGCTTTCCGAGGCACGGAGGAGTCTCGGTATGTAAAGATGGTCACCCATCCACAGACCAGCCGGGGCAAGCGTAGCTTAACCTGATCGATCGACCTGTGCGGCTGTTATTACTTAGCCACGGGTCCCTGCAAACTTGTATGCAGGTGTAAGTCTTAATGTGGAAAAAAAACAAAAGAAAAAGCGGATCAAACCGGAATGAGCAAGTTTATAGGTAGTGGATAGACAGAGATTAAAACAGAAGACAAACAAGCAGGGGATTGAAGAGGGGGGGGGGGGTGGAGGGGGGTTCAGGGGATGAGCACGGAATAACTCGAAGCAACACATAGACAAAAAAACAAGTGCGATCGCCACTGCCTTAAATAGCATGATGATTAGAAAAAGCAATTTCTCCTTTAGACTAACCATAATTATAACATGTTCAGCTGCAATCATTTACGGAAGATTTTCATTTCGTCTCAGATTGCAATACCGCCATTTTTAAAACAAAAAAGCGCTGTAAGGAAGTTATTACATTAGTCATTGCCGTCCATACTGGTCGTGTAGTGGACACGCGGCCTTACTTGCGAGTACTTGCAGGTACTTGCAGGTATCAGACCTGGGTTCGGTTGTAAGGGAGACTTAACGTGTGCTCACTAAATGGTTTATTGCAAACGTTACGAGTTTGCGAGTTTACGTGAACCTTTCTGCGATGTGTTTGGACTTGGGTTAAAAAGATATTGTTTCAATGTATACAACGTGTAACATAATTAACGCAAGACCTCATACACCCCAATTAGAGCATTGAGTTAAAAGCTTATTACAATGACCAAAACTTATTTTTTTTAAAGCTAACTATTGTTATTAACAAACTTTACGCATTTAAAATTGAGTCTTATTGCTTTGGAATAAGATTTCATTTTCTTTGGCTCAATCGGCGGTCACTAAAGCAAAACTCATATTTTTTGAAAAAAATACCTATATTATAAGTTACTGAAATCGATTCAGTAGTCAACTATGGACAAACTACTTCCAGGATATTGTTATCTTTTCAATTATGTTAATATTATCTTTGAAATCGAAATAAAGAAATGATGTCACTGTGGCGCCATCTTGTCTAAACCTAAAAGTGAAAACTTTTGATTCATAGAAAGTTTTCTTAACTTTTTGACCTAAAAACGAGGGTTTCAAAAACCCATTCGAAAGCCAAGTCCACATCATCCGTAACCGAACTTGCAGGAAAAACTATAAACCGTTCCAGAGGTGAATAGAAAGACACATTGTCGGCCGCACTCGCCGCTTCCTGGATGACACACGACCAGACGTAACGTGTGTGCCAAGCTTTATTGCAGGCCATATGGAAGGCTCGCTTGACTGCACCCCGCCTGTGATATATTGTCTTGTTTGAGCTAGATTTTTTAACGGTAAATTGTGAAAAATATTTATGGAATGCTTGGTAACTGTTATGATATGATATGTCTTCTCTAGCTGTGAATTACCTATACAAAAAGTTAAGCATCAGTTCTGTGTCCCATTGTCTGATAAAGGCAACAGATCATCAAATGCAGACAGATTGGTGGTCAACTGGCAAGTCATGGGGTCCGTAGTTTCGACGAATTTACGCATAATGGGACCTGAACTAAGAATTAATGACAACACGATTTGACAGTTGTCCCTACTCTAGATGTGTTTTTGCCTGTCCGAAAAAATGAATTTGACACTAGTTTTAACGGATTTTCTACTTTCGGACGGGCCCGTATCTTTGATGACGGACTTGGAGAGTAGATGATACCTGCAGTCATTGATAGAATGTTACTAGGGATAACCTTGAGAGGGTGGAGGGTGGAGGCTCCGGGGGGTGGGCAGTAGTATCCTACTGTAATAAAATCCTTTATTCGATAATCCCTATGTCAAGTCTTGTGATTAATATAGGGATAATTGGAAGCTTATAATGCGCAGACGCCAAGCACTTCAAGGTACCCGAAACTGTGAAACTTTCCCAATCAACTTTGAACCTTACGTTTCAGCGATAAAGTTTAAAATCTATTAAAGACAGATTGTAGTAGATTGATGTGCTGGCGTCAGTACTAGCTGTTACCTGCGACTTCGTTTCTATTTTGTTTTTCATCTTAAATTATCTGGGTTAAACGTAGCTTGTGTTCTTTCTCTAGCAAAAATTGTCTGCTTAACAAGTAAATAACGCAATGAAAGTTGTTGAACTGTCAAAATTAAAGCCATTACTAGATATAGGTCGACCGCTTAACGGAGACGTTGCCTTAGGTAGCAGCGCGGTGCGGGAGGGGTGTGGTGAGGTGTTGCGAGATCTCATTCAGTGATTCGTCAAGTTGTGACAACTTTCACCCCTCCCGCACCGCGCTGCTACCTAAGGCAACGTTTCACTTAAGAGCGTAGACGGGCTGCATTTTTACCATACAAACGTATTCCCCTTTTCTCTTCCTGGATAATGCCTCTAGAGTAATCATTTTTATTTATAAAAATCTAGGTCTATTGAAGGCATGCCCCTGTCATTTTTTTTTTCAAAAAAATTTTTACTAAAATAAATATGATTTTCCGAAAACCTAAAAAAATACCCCGTTTTTACCTAAGTAATCAGACGACTACCAAAGAAAATTGAAAAGTTTTTAAGATAAAAACAAATGATAGGGGCATAGATCTATTCTTCCTTTAAATTTTGATACCAAAAATATTTTAATAGGCTTCGCCCTCGTGGTTGTCGGAAATTATACCACGGAAAAGTACTTCCCGGATAAAAAGTATCCTATGTTGGGACATAGATAGATATCTCTACCCAGGTGCTAAATTTCCTCGAAATCCGTTCAGCTGTTTTAGCGAGCCAGCGTAAGCGCCTATGAGGGAAACTTTCATTGAAACTTTGTTGACGACAAGGTTTCAATGGAAGTTTCCCTGCGCAATGTCATTATAAATTATTTAAATTATTACCAAGAATAATAAAAATTCTGGTTCTTACTCTAAAATATATTCATTTAATAGTTTTGTATTTAATTGTTTTACCTAATAATTATAAGAAAATTACATTTTTAATATGAGAGCTTCGTCTCAAAGGTGTCTTAATGATAAACAAAATGTTTGAGATTTATTATCATGATACGATTGTATTTAAATAGGAATTGGTGCGATGTCACTTAGTTACGCTCCGTTCGTGCAACTGTACAGTCAGCTACAGTAATTTGTGTAATAAGTTTTTCTTCTAAAAATTGTGCTTGTATAAAAATATGCATAAACTACCTTTGGATACGACGCGATATACAAACCTCAATAGCTCGTTGCACCCCCCTGCAGGGCTAGCATGGGCTGGGGATAAAACTTTTGTCCACCGGTTATTTCCACTGACAAGGGATACAATTATTTTATCCACCTGCCAAAGCACGGCAACAGGGGGAAAGAGAATTATATCACTTTTTGACATTAGACGTGGATACTCACCCCCCGCCTATAGCATGGCGACTAGTGGAAGAGAAAAATTACAGATATTTTGACATAACAAAGGGAGAAATTTGTCCTCGTCTTTAGATGGTGGGTTTAAGTATATCTGTTGGAGAAAATATAATTAATTGTAATATAAAAATGTCTCGTGCTTACTGGAGCTTAGTGTTGTCGTCGGAAAGGGAGAAAATCGAGCGAAAAATACACCGGCGGTCAATTCGCGATTCGAGCAAAATTGACAGAGGGGAATAGTATTTTGTCCTCTCCCCGTGGATAAAATGTCTCCGGCCATGCTAGCCCTGCTGCTGGTTTGTCCACCGTGAATAGTTTATCCACCCATGTCGCCATGCTCGGAGGGTGGACAAAATTGACAGAGGGGAATAGTATTTTGTCCTCTCCCCGTGGATAAAATGTCTCCGGCCATGCTAGCCCTGCTGATGGTGATTTTCAAAATAAAATTTAATTGTTTTTTTCACCTAAACCTATATTGGCATTTATGAAACGTCAGAAGCTAGGCAGTAATTCAGTAACTGTTTTATAATTAATAAGTCTTACATTGTAGAAAGAGATAATGATTCGCTAGATATACCTAATCATTTTATTATACCTGCTGCTTACAACATAATTAAAAAAATTTCAAGACCTCGCTTTGCTAGTCATCAGAGAGCTGACTAGAAAAAATCATCACTTTGCAGTGTTTTTTTTTATGTCGTTTGTTATTTTTGTAAAAAAGTTTTTATTTTTCACTTTTTAGTTGTACCTGCTCCACACAAATTCAATTAACACTAGTGCATTGAAGAATTGAAGACATCGACTAAATTCAGTACATTTATGTATAAGTTCGTACATAAGAATAATTACCAAATATATTATATACTAAAACCTTCCTGAAAGTATGTAGATCACATTAATATCAAAATTGGTTCATTAGATTTGTTCAGAAGATTATTATTATTATTAGTTTTTGAGAAAATCGCGGACATACAAACATACATACGAGTCGAATACAGAACCTCCTTTTTTGAAGTTGGTTAATAAAAATAAAATTTGTCTAGGTCGCTGTCACCAAGAGCAGTAGTGGCCTAGTGGTAACGGCCCCGAATTACGAGTTGTAGGTCGTAGGTTCGAACCTGGACAAGCGCTTTACTATGAGTAAATAATTTCATCACCACTGCTCCCAAAACGGTGAAGGAAAACATCGTGAGGAAACCGGCATGTCCTAGAACCAAAAATTGGACGTGTGACATCTCCCAACCCGTACTGGGCCTACGTGGTGGATTACAGCCCACTCCCTCACACCGAGGGGAGGCCTGTGTCCCAGCAGTGGGAATATTATAGGCTGATTATGCTGTCACCGATTACTGTGAAAAGGACTAGGTATAGACAACAAAATCAAATAAATAGGAAAGTTTAACAATCCGTTTACGTCATCACAACTTAATGATGCAGAAATACTAAGTTGTAAAGTTACATTACTGTACTTCAAGTTACACGTGTCTTGAAAATCATCAAAGATAACATAATTTATTTTGTGCGAAATTGTTCCTCTTGCACAGACACACACAAGTTAAGGCGACTACATGACCGCGCGGCATGGTATGGCGCGGTCTTTGTCGGACTGCATAGAAAAGAAAGAGAAGCGCGATGACACAACGCTGGTAATTTATTGCAAAATATGAAGCAATTATCTATTTACAAAAAAACTATTGTTTGGACAAAAAAAATTAAAACACTAGTGTTTTAATATGTTGCTTGTAGAATAATCTGACAAAAAAACATAATGATTGTGTGTATATTAGTATGGTTTTTATTGTAAAAAGAAAGTTTTTAGAGGTATCTTCATGATATTTTTTAATCAAATTAGTTGTGTTTTCAACACACTATCTACCTTAAGAATATCATATATTTTTCTGATTTGGTTTACTGTAATCGATCATACTTTTATTGTTTCTAAAACTTGCGTTTTTTGCGTTCAGGTCCTGTAATCCCCTTAATGTATTATGTATACACATAATGCAGGTATATGTGTGCTAATTTACTCCACATTGTGCTATTTAAATTCATAGCCGTGCTATTGTTCTGTTTCTTGTTGATTTTCGTGTGGAATGAGTCAGAGGTTATCTTCAGTGTCAATTAGTTTTATGTATATGAGGTACTAGGTCTTATCCTTGACTTTGTTTGCTTCTAAACTTTAACGCCATTTGACATCCTATTAGATAATTTCTAAAATTGACATCTTTTTGTACCCCCCAGGGAAATTCAAACTCAAAGCATTTATTTCAATTAAACCATTTACATTTTTGATTTGTCAAAGAGTTCAGTTAATTAGCCAGGTAATTAAAATTCCAAAACGTAGATCTCTATGGAGAAGAACAGGCGGGAAATTCCAAGGACACATTTTTAAATCAAGTTTGGAAAATGTTATTGAAGTTTTTTTGGCTCTTTTGACAGTTGCGAAATTGTTTTGTCTAGATTGTGCCTCATATTATTTGCTTTGACTCATATTTCTCTTATAAGATACACTTACAAGTTGTTACAAAGAATCCACGAGCTACCTCCTTATTCTTATGGGCTTATTAAAAGTCGACGAAGGCTTTTAGGCAGACAGTGAGCATCTTATTACATTTTGTCCTTACTGTGATGACTAATCCAAGATTATTACAATGTTAATTGCTGATCTATAGTACCCAGCTTCCTAGCTAATTATAAGAAGAATCTTCCGCCATTGGCATTGCTTCAATATCTGTAAAAAAAAACATTCGTAGCCGAATCCGGACACACAGTGTTTTGTTATCATTTGTTAATTATACACACTCATGCACAAAATGTACATAATCATTAATTATCGCAAGTTTTGATCGCCCGCGTAAATAACGTCTTGCAAGGTCGAATTATTTTTCCCAAACGTTATTCTGAAGGGGATTTTTGGTCGAGAAACTGAAAAAATATTGGGCAAGTGTAGGTTGGCTTTATGGTTTACGTGGTCCGTACTATCGAAGTTTTGTAAGGAACTTATATTTTAATAGAAATTAGTTATTTAAAATGTGCACTGAAACTGATACTCTTTCTAAAAATGAATAAAATGATCTGTAAATGTTTTTGCAATTTTATAAGTTCATCGTTCGGAGACAATGATCTGTAGGTAACCATCATGCTGTGTGGAAGCCTGCTTGTCACAGACATGACGTGCAGCTAATTTAATTGTAAAATTTAAGGCACCGCTCGTTGCGCGACTTGCGGAGCCTTAGTGTCGCGCGAGACTCGCGTCGTGTGTCGCGCCTGTTTGTAGGGGCCTTTATTCTTTTTTGACATTGATTTGAAAATATGTGAGCACCATGTATCTATTACATAATTAATTTATATGTCATGATTTAATTTTTAATTCTTTTACTTATTGTGGTTATGTGGTATACTAATTTTATTTTAGTTGCATCGTCATTATATAATTAATGTATGCAAAATATTGTAAAACATTTTAAAAGAGTAACGGTGGAGTTTCTTGCCCATTCTTCTCCATAAGAAAACTACCTTTTGGAATGGGAGACTAGAATCAATTCTATTTATTTGTAATTTTTGACGTTCAAAAGTGGCTTTTAAGTGCTTAATTGGAATAAAATGCTTTGAATTTGACAGCTGTCCACTATCTCTGTTTTAGGCTCGTGATTATACAGTGTGAGTCTTCATAATGTGCACATATCGAAATGAGGGAAACTAAGCTTAATTTTATCGACGGAAAAAATACAAAAAAAAAAAAAAAAAAACGAATTTTTATTAAAATTCTTGTTCGCTGCTGTGACCCCTGTGTAAACAATCGCCCTCAGTTGAGAATTATGGTTTTTTTCTACCAAAAATCTGATATTTTTTCATCAATTTTTACAATAATTGTAAAATTACTCAATGAAAGCCCCGAATACCTACTCTTTTTTATTAGTTTAAATTATTCTCCATCATATCAGATTTCTAAACGCAAAATACCATGTTTATAACTCAATCACAACATTTCCTATCAACTGTTAAAGAAAGGCCTTGCAATCACCATACTTTAGCAGGTAAAGATCCTTTTAAATATTTTTTAATTTTTTCAAATATTTTTTCCGTCGATAAAATTAAGCTATGTTTCCCTCATTTCGTTATGTGCACATTATGAAGACTCACACTGTAGATCTATATTATTATATTATATTTATTTTAATTTTCTTCATTATTAGAATTAATTATCTTTTTGTTGCCCGCCAGACACAACACCCGTCTGGTCGGAGGATCCTCCCTTTTCTATAGAGTATGCGTGTACTTTATACCCTGTTCCTCATACCTCTATAACACCAATAAGATGATCCACAAAACATTCTGTTTTATCATTCACGGAGCCCTAAAACAAAAACCCAGTTAATCACTGGGTTAGTTTGGGTAATCATCTGTTTTTAAAAACACTATTAATTATAAGTTAGGCTTTTATAAGAGCTGTTCCAAGGTCTTGGCAAACTAATGTAGGTCATAAAGATATCGGTTTGATCGCTAAGCATGGTTTTTGTTCGCTTTATTATTATAATGTACGTGGGAGTCGTCGCGGGCTGTTAACCGCGAGTACTTGTGTTTTCATACGTAATATAACCGTCACGGTTAGAGCCTCGAATAGTCTAAAAGACGTAAGGCTATTAATAGTGTGCTGATGAGTTTATTTAGGTTGAGCGCCTTTTAGACTGTGCGGTGCAGGGGAAAAATCCGGAAATGTCTTGGTTGGTTGAAATGTTTGAGAAAATGCATTGTTCTTGCAGATTACTTTTGAAACATTATCATTCTCCTGCCTTTGTCCCAATTTATTAGGGCAACATGGCTTTTTCTTCTATTTCTCTTTTAGTCATCATCCCATAATTTTGAAAAATATTATAAACTAGCAGCGCCCCGCGGTTTCACCTGCGTAAGTTTCGATTCCTTGGGAATATCGGGATAAAAATTATCCAATATGTTAATCCAGGAAATGGTCTATCTGTGTGCCAATTTTCATCCAAATCTGTTCAACGCGTGATTGAGTAACAAACATCCAAACATCTTCACAAACTTTCACATTTATAGGTAATATTAGTAGGATTATTTTTAGTCTGAACTTTGCCTGGCTCTTGTATCAGTATAACGCAGTGTTGTCCTATAAATATTGTCGTGAAACTTCCTGTGATGATCAAAGAAGGACCAATCAAAATTATGTATATTATATTCAAATCTAAAAAAAAAATTGTATGAATCCATCTAAAGCACAATTCGTAACATGAACCTAATTATTTATAATACTATAGAAAAATAAATTATGAACATCTAAAGTATTTTAATTACTCACCTAATCAACAATATGTCTAGACCGAAATCTTATTTATGTGCGAACTTAACACTATCTAATTACAATGTGGATTGTATTGTAACCTAAATACTTCAGATGCTAGAGTACAATACGACTGACGTAACTTGGCCTGAACATAGGCACTAAGAACTTTCGCGCATGTTCTCTCACTCGCACTCGCCTCATGTCACCATTTGGTTCCTAAAAATCTTACTGCGCAGCCTTCTGCGCAAAGTTCAGGTCCGCCAAGTTACGTCGGTCGTATTGTATTTTCAGGTATTTTTCAAGGTAGGTACAAAACAATACGACTTGCCTTATTTATACCAACTTACAATAGTAGATGGAAAACACATCTAAGAAGGGTTACCGCTGGCCCGGAACATAAAGGGCTAAGGAAGGAACACGGGTGGGTTTTAGTCAGTAAGAGTCTGACACTCCCTTCCGCTCCACCCAGAGATGATTGATGATCAGACCAGATGATTTCCCATCCGCAAAAAAAAAAAAAATAAAAAAAAAAGGGGGAATGCAACTTATTTTACCTACATTGTAAGATACATAGGGATGTGTTATTGAAAATGAAGAGAAAATCACAGTAGGAAATAGTGGAAGGACAGTATGAAAATTTAGGATCTGAAGAGGAAACTACGGAAGATGTTTTGAAGTCCGACTGAGGACTTTAGAAAACTACAACTAGAATAGAAACGAAGAATTTTTTGTTTGTATGTACTTGTATGTTCCGGAATGGCGCAAAAACGGCTGAATGGATTTGGATGAAATTGGGCACACAGATAGTTTATAGGGTACTTTTAATCCCAGTAGTACGTTCCCGTTGAATGTATTTCTATATCAACGCGAGCGAAGCCCCGGGCAAAAGCTAGTATATGTAAATAAATAATCAAAAAAGTTTAATCAAATCAAATGTCAACTATCCCAAAGGCACTCCACAACCATTGTTCTTTTAACTATATCAACTATCCGAAGGTCTGCCAACAAAGGTTGGTCGTGAGAAGATTATTGTGTGTGACATAACGGTCATAATGTAATATTGTAATAATTAAGGCATGATTACAATTTAGTGCAAGGTTTAAACGAGGTCATGTGTGAATGTCATCTTTCACAATCGTATTGTTCAGAGCAATGTCGCTGTAACGGAGACTGATTTAAATTGTTGATGAGATGTTTTTTGTTTTGGTTGGTGGCTGGCAAAGGAGGAGGGGTATTTAGTCTGAACGGCCCAAATCATATACAAAAATCCTCTAAGTTCCGAAGGATCGGTGATTTAAGGTGGATTTGGAGGTTCTAAGCCTGTGGGGGTGTATTCTGTAAAAATCTCACCTTGAATACTTAGGTGAAGGGAGCTGTCATTCCACTTGATGCTAGGGATTGACACTACTGACAGCTCACTTCAAGCTCACTTCACCTAAGTTGTCACGGTGAGATTAGTACAGAATAGGTCGGCGGTCAGAAACGGTTTCATGAAACTAGAAACGCGTGATATCGATTAAGGATTCCGAAAGCTTTTTATTATCAATTTGACTCAGTAACGTCTGCTACAGTGACTATGCTGGACAGACCTCGAGTTAAAGTTTTTTGGAGCAAATACAATAAATTATAGAGAAAATTGTGGTGTTTATTAATGACTTTTTGAGATTAACCCCCTTACTAATAAACGTATTATATCAGATGAATACACACCGATTGTTCTCTTTCAGTCGTCAGTAATTTGACTTTCGAAAGAAGAAGACAAAATGTTGTGTAACTATACAGACGCTATACGTTTAAAAGAAAGGGGGTAATCATATAAAACTTGTTAGAGATTTTCAAATAAATTGTACCAACTACAATTATATTTCTTCACATTTTTAACTAACCTATCATGGTTTTCCATAGTTTAGAAGATAAACAAGTCAATAATCGAGGTAATGCGTAAAATATATCATATTAACAATATATATCATTCCCATATAAGCAGCAATTAATGTAAGCGGTAACGCCGTAGACCACAATTATAAGATATTAATACAAAAACCAACTCGTGGGCGTGATTTATGTGGTGGGTTTTCATTGTATGCACGAAAGCATGACCTTTTGAAACCTTTCATAATTTATTTTATTGGAAAAATATTAATTAAATTCCCATCGAAAGGAGAAGACTTCATCGAATAACATGAAGTGCTCGTCGAAGAACCAGCAAAGACGAAGCTTGTAAAATTAAAAAGCGTAGCAATCCAGAACTGTCGGCGGAGTAACAACCATGACCCAAAGACTTTCTAAGAATAAACCAAGTAAAGTAAACCAAATTAAAAATAGAAAGCAAAAGAGGAAAACTAAAAAATGCGTAGCCCAGAGCAAAACTAAAAAAAAGCGTAGCAGAGAAGAAGATGAAACAATGGGGAGGATACTACCCGAAATAATGATCCAGTTATAAGTTCATCATCATCATAATCAGCATATAATGTTCCCACTTCTGAGACACAGGCGTCCTCTCGGTGAGAGGGAGTGGGCCGTAATCCACTACGCGGGCCCAGTGCGGATTGGCATATTTCACATGTCTTCGAATTTTTGGTTCTAGGACATGCCGGTTTCTTTCCTTCGCCGTTTTGAGAGCAGTGGTGATGAAATTATTTACACAAAGTAAAGCGCCTGTCTGGGTTCGAACCTACGACCTACAACTCGTAAGTCGCGGCCGTTACCACTTGGCCACCACTGCTCTTACAGATATAAGTTACCTATTTTTTTTTGACGTGACAACGTCTTAAATTAGGTTGCGGCTGGGAGTCACTTATGAAAAAGTGTAACGCTCGGTAACGTTACGATGAGTCACCGAACGAGAGAGAGGCCCGCCGAATGCCTTGCGTCTCTCTCCCACTCAACTATTCTACCGAGAAAAAGACGTTGTCACGTAAAATCTTCGCCCGTAAAACCGACTTTACAGGCAACCATTTTTTTCTTAGTTTCCAGCTCCCGTATCGTCCAACACTGGGCACGGTCCTTCTATCCGCGTTAATCTCGCCCTGCGCCTAATGCGCTCAATTGAGCGGTTCAATTAGCGCCGGTGTTGATACACTCTCGTGTACGCCCAGCCTTAGGACGGACCCCCGTTGCGAGGCTTTTTTATTATAATTATTGTTTGTTTGTCTCGTTTCTTTGTTTGGCCTTGGTCTATGTAGGTTGGACGTGTGGTCTTATCTAATTAGGCTTTTATTGTCATGTGGTTGATGTCTAGTTGTTGCAGGATATAGACACTTACCAATACCAGCCAATCTTAGAGTTTTCTGCCTTTCATCCAATCTAGAATTTAAAGGAGTTTACGTTCCATATGCTTTCCGATATCAAAGTCGTACAGACGCCAGCACATCAAGCTACTACTATCTGTCAAATTTCTTTAATAGATTTTCAACTTTATCGCTAAAGCATACGGTTCAAAGTTGATTGGGAAAATTTGACAGTTTCGGGTAGGTTGATGTGGTGGCATCTGTACAAAGGTCTTCCATATCGGAAAGCTTATTATGGAACTCAAGTGGAGTTGGGCAGGACACCTGGTAAGGCGCAGTGATGACAGGTGGAGTAAGGCTGTGACAGAGGAACGTCCAAGGACTGGTATCGGTCGTCCGGCGGCGAGATGGGCAGGCGACATTGTTGTCATCCAAAACTTGGACGAGGCTGGCACAGGAGCATGGGGATTGGAACATGATGGGCCTATGTCCAGCAGTGAGGGGGCTGTGGATGATGACGATGAGTTAAGAAGATCACCACTTAGAATCCATAGCTTCCTTGTTTCTGGATATTATAGAGATATTTGCTTTATCCGTTTTAAAATATAGAAACATATTGTTTGACACAGTCAAAAATGTATGTGAATAATATTGAATCTTTAGTATTCCTTGGTAGCAGTAATTTATAATTATGTATCTTATCTATTTTGTCCGACTTTAACTTTATCAACCTTGTCTTTGTATTTTTGTGTATCTGTGGAGAACGTTGTTGGTTGCACATTTGTATAACTCTTTATGTTCTATTTACTTGTAATATTATAATGTGTAATTGTATGTTCTTCCGAACAAATAACATAAAATAATGGAAGGATGATTAAAAGTAAGTACCTATATTTTACACTGGTCTACTGACGAAGAAGACGTACCTATGATGTAGTGAGGAAAGGTTTCAAACAATGCTTGATTTTGCTGTGAACTGCAAAGCTCTCAAACGTATTTATCGTTTTTGATCAACGATTTGATAAATTCGCTGAGCAATCGTAAACTGGTAACTGGTACTGGTATTCATCTCAGGTTCCAATTTCCTATGCAGACCTGGTATTTCGACTTATCAACTGCCTGCCTTTTCCCAACTATGCTGGGGTCGGCTGAAGACTGCGGGATGCAGGTGAATACCAATATATTACTTGAAGCGACTGCCTATCTGACCTCCACAACCCAGTTACTAGGAAATACGATACCTCTTGGTAAGACTGGTTGTCAGATTTCAGGCTTTCACGACCCGTAACGAGTGCCAAAGATCCACGAATGACAGCTGGGACCAACGGCTTGACGTACTTTCCGAGGCACGGAGGGGTCACGGTATGTAAAGATGGTTATCCATCCACAGACCAACCGCGGCAAGCGTAGCTTAACCTGATCGATCGACCTGTGCGACTATTATTATTTAGCCACGAGCCCCTCTATTATAAGCAGTTATGTTTAGGTAAAAGTAATGCGATATAAAATTAAAACTTAACTGTCTGTTCGTCTGTTTCAGACAGGCGTTACTGTGATTACAAATCTATAAATAAGGTCTTGATATGTAAAGATGATCATCCATCCACAGACCCACCGCGGCAAGCGTAGTTTAACCTGATAGATGGACCCGTGCGGCTGTTATTACTTAGCCTCTCAAGACGGCATATTTCGACTATTTAGTAGAACTCACGATTCCCACGTCTAGTCAATAAATCCGATAATTTCACACATATCTCATACTCCCATTATCCATAGGTATCCCAAGTCGAATGTTATCAAAACAATTCGAAGCCCAACGTCAAGTGTGAGACCATCAAATAGATTACAACCATTAGCAATCGTGTCGAAACATGGATGTTATAAAACCAAAATATATACGTACATTTGAAAAATATTCTGTTGACAACACCCATACAAATTACCCAACTTATTTTACCACTCAAAAACTAAAAACTCACCCTTAACACTCACACGATAAGAGTCAGTAGCTACGCTTTTGTGTGTAAAGTTATCGTGGTATATGTTTACGAAATCAGCTCGGATTAATCGACGAACACCAGGATGGGAAGGCAGACAAATTAGATACAGAAAATTGGTCTCGAATCGCTTTTGAATTGTTTTGGTATCTGGTTTAGGTGTATCTGATTTGTGGGCCGATTTCCGTGAGCAATTTGGTTCAATAGAGGCGTGTGGGTTGAATTCGATTGGGCTATGAAAAACAAACTATACGTATGTATAAAAAAAATATGAAAAAAAAAGAAAATTAAGATGTCTGTTACTTACAAAAAATAAACTTGTTCAGAAAACTTAATTCTCATGAACGCTACATGACATACGCTGCATTTAACACAGAGAAAGTTGCAGGTAGAAGTCAGCAGTAGCAGTAAGTCAAAAGTAGCAGTATCGGGAACAGGGTCCAAGCTACCGGCGGTCAGGGCTCCAGAGAGAGGAACCTCCTAACAATACGGGCCGTGTTCAGAAGTACCGCTTTCTGGATCATGCCCTTGATCCAGCTGCCCAACGAGAGCCTCTTCAGGTGTTGGTCGAGGCTCTTGGCAATTAGTCCATTGGCTGTCACGACTATCGGCACAATGATCGCTGAGTCCACATCCCACATGTCGACAACCTCGCGAGCCAAGTAATTAATTATTATTAAGAGCCTATACTACCTCAAATGGCTTAGCATGATCCTCCGTTATGTCGAAAATACTGGAGCATTAATTATGAAATAAATATATGCTAAAGTTGAGGATTAATGTAAGGTCTTATGTTAGACGAAAACACGATTCCATAAAATTTTCTCGATAGAAAAAAATTCCAAAGTTACCTCCAAACCGAACAATAAACCGCTGGTATTCAAAAAATCCTTCAAATTAGATCATGAAACTTTGCATACTAACTGAACTAACTATAAAGCAGGTCTTATGTTAGTTAGTTTTTTTGAATTACCTTTATTTTCACCGTAAAAAGCAAATACCTAAACTATTGGCGCTGCCTCCCGCCCAGCACCGCACTCTGTCTCGCTTTCACACAGTCCGCGAGCAGTATCGTGCGAGCGAGATAAAGAGTGAATTTTAGCTGAGGTAGTATAGGCTCTTAAGACCTGTTCTGAAATTCGTAACACGATAAAATGCTTGTTATTTCTCTGTATATAAATAAGCATCTGCCCAGTAATGGGACAATATACATGCCAACATAACAAGTACATGTTTAGGCTGACATAAAGTCACCATTTAAGCACAAAAATCACTCATTACCCATTAGGGGGTCCAATACACTTAATAACAATAACCTACGTGATTTATTATAACTTTCAACAACACTTTACATAACAACAACAACAATGTAGCTTAAAAATATCTTAAGCAACAATCAAGTGTCATTTTTTTCTAAATATCGTATAAATAACAAGAAGATATTGTTAGAATGGTTGAAAACAAAGAAGGAACGACCACACAGGTGCCAATAGCAGTGCTGGAAACAACATAAACTATTGATATTAAAACCGACTTATTAACATACGAGAAAATTAGTGGCTCTTACCATATCGATGGGAATATCGATTTGGATATCGATTTTGATATCGAATATAGTATCGATAGATTTTCGAACGGAGGTAGATCTCGCATTGACTTCAGTTGGCTAAAGAATGCGTAAAAATTACAATGTGAAAATTCGGTTGGTGTCACAAGCTTAGCGTTTGTAGTTTGTAATATGGTGATGCTTTATATCCTCAATCCTAACCAGATTTGTAACAAAAATACCACCGTGACTGAAATTACTTATTCATTGATCCACAAAATTAATTCAGTAGCAATCACTAACGAAGTTGATTCTAAAATATGACCAAAAAATTCATATCGAACAGTTCAAACTGAACTTCAAAATTGAATCGATAAAAATCAAGAGTATCGATATAATTCTGATTTTATCGAATACAAATCGATGTTTAAGGGTACACTAGGTGAAATGGCTCTCAAATTACAATGGGTATCACAATTTGTTTTATGAAATATGTCCGAGTTGGCCTCGGGAACATGGAAGAGGCGTTTAACATAAAAATGCATTAGATAGGAGTGTACCGAAGGACCACTTGGTACAATATATGAAAACAGGGTCAATCCAGATGAACGTGTAGCACTCAGAAACGCTAAATGAAACAAAAAGAAAACGAAAGCATTAAGGTGCCACTAGTCGATATTTTTTCCATATAAATTTCGGGAGAGAATTACCCCACTGTTTGACATTGTGCATTCAAAGTTAAACATGACATCGTTTTGTCTTTAAATAATTAATTTTGTCTGTACGGAAAAAGAACAGTAAAATAAAAAGCCATTAAAAAGTTATGAACCAACAAAGATTCGTTTTTCTTGCTATTTTTAACGTAACTTAGGGTGTAAATAAGTAATAATCATTATCATCATCAAAATCAAAGCACTTTTTTGTGCGTGAGAACTAGACGTTGTGCGTGTAGACTAGCGTCTAACTGCTCATCACTGCTACTATCTCTGTCGGACACGAAGCCAGGTGAGATAGTGTGCTGTTTGGCCATGACCACCAGTGAGTTCGAGCTCGCGACTAGTACCACCTTAAGATTAGAATTCCTCTGTAGCAGTCCGGAGTCTGAATTTGTGCTCGGTTGTAGGCAAAAGGCTAGCCCCCAATTGCCTATGGAACTTAAATATAACTAGCGAAATGTGGGTGTACTTATACTCGTACATCTCTGACTTAACCTTTTGGGGAATGCAGGCGTTATGTCCTGTTATGTTATGTATTTGGTTTCGATCTGTTATATAAGATAACAAGGTAAGGTAGGTAGGTAAGGTAAGGTAAGGTAAGGTTGTGAGATGAGGTTAGGAGTAACCTCCTAATTGCATCTCTCTTTTTGGTCCTTCTGTACTCATCCCTATTGTGTTCAGAAGTGAGTAAAATAGTTGGTATCATATCGATTCGATCATTCGATATTGTAAGCGTGATCTTATTAATAAAAGGTAATAAAATATAATATGAACTTGTTGATTTCCGTGCGATGAACTTTTAGTGTGCTGACGAAAAAAATTTAGTTTATCCCCAGGAAGATTATTTTGTAGTATTTGGTTTTGTAACAAGATTTATTATAATTGCAAAAGAAAAACTTTACAACGTTTATTTTTCTGTGACAGATTAAGTGTTTTTGAAGAACAGCCTGTTTGCTATTATTCTAATCTGGTCGCTGGTTCAAATCCGGCTCGAAGGACCAATGTTGCATTTGATGCTCGAGTCAGGATGAGGGCTGCTGTCTCCTCTTCCCTTTTGTGTTTTGGATTCGTTTTGTAGGTGTATTCAATGATCGGACTTAACATTCTTGTAGAAAAACATTTATTGTTAAGAGAGTTACAATCGTTTTGGATGTATAAAATATGGATAAAAAAAAAGTGAGTGAAAAAATGGCGCGTGCGGCGCGCGACCTATGCAAAATCTCTTGTGTGAAGTTGCCAGAAAGAAAGTGCCAATACCCTAACACCTATGGTGATGGTCTGACAATCAAGAGGTGCTAGGTTCACTATGCAATTGGTGTGATCCTGTGTTTTAATGAGAGGTACGAACAAATTATAAAAGTACTTAAAGTTATTCAGAATTGATACTGAATTTCTGACAACTAACCTTGTGCATAACCGCCTGATACAGTAGTGTTATGGGAAAACCAGAAGGCCAATTCTCTAATTTAAAAAACGTTCAAATTCAAATCGCAAACACAACTCAGCGACAACCAATGTCAAAGACTGGTCAAAAATTTCGGTAAATTAGAGGTTCTTTCACAGATTGTAGCTGAGCTTAGCATGAGCATGAGAACATGAATTACGGGAATTGCCCTCTCAGGTATATTCAGTATTAGTATGTCTTTCGCTGTCTATCAGAAAATAATGAAAGGATACGAGTCAAGCGGCGAAGTTACGCAACTCTACGTGACCTGTGCAGTATGCGAGGCCATAAATCTTAACGTACCTTCTTTTTTTCAAATAAAAAAGTATCAACCATAAATCAAAAATAATGCCAAAAACGTATAGAGAAAGTTGGATTTTAGTACCTTGCCCTCCATCTCTGAATTGTAAGTGCCAAACACAGTTTTGTCACCATATTAGAGCCTAATATGCGAAGTGCCTTATTGCTTTCTTTACTCACACCTGTATTTTATTTATTTTTTCATAAAAATGACATGGATACACCCACATTTTTAAGAACCTTATTTTTGTGAAAATATGGTTGAAAATCTCTTGAATTTATGCTTTTCACAGCATGAATGAACATTATATATTGATTTGTTAATCAATTTATGACATTTCTTTATGTCTATACCAGATATTTTATTGACCAGTGAAATCAAATATCAATCTATAGTTTTCGGAAATATTGTTCTTGTGATTAGATAAAGAATATATTCTGATATGGTGTGAATCAAATTTATTGTAGAAAGTTGGTCCTATGTGAGCGTATTGCTGTTGTGTTTTATAAAAATCGTCTGTCCCTTTGATAAATGTTGCTACATTAAATTGATAGATCATTGAGGACATCTCGGAGTGATAGTAAGAAACAAGAAGTGTTTTTAGAAATTAGATATTTGGGAATGCCGTTGTTTTTATTAGGTATAATAGTATAGATTTATTAATAATAGTGTGTTCGCAGTCACGCTGGGTCGGATTAGAAATCAAAGGTCGTAAAATACAATTAATTTTGTACTTTGGTTAATAACATGTTGTTTAAGAAAAAGCCTATCATGACAACTATCAATTTATTACCAGCCGAATCTCGACAATAATCTGAACAAGAAATTCAACTGGAATTAATTGTTTGACCTAAATACTTGGCCTTAAGCATGATTTCCGAGAATTTTACTATTATCTTTTGCCAATAAGGCGGGTATCTACACCCTAAAAACTTTTAAAAATAAAAATAAGTAGACTTGGTCCTTAGATCCAAATCGAGTAAATTGATCGTGACATTAAAAAAATCATTCATTTGTTTTGTGAAAAAGAAAGAAAATATACTTACACATTATTTTTTATTATATGAAAAGAAAATAAAAGCTTTTGCCTACGCCCATGGAAAAAGCCGTAGCCTTAGGTATGTGTGAAGATAAATCCTGATATTATTTTGTCGACTTAAATCCTATGGCTCTAAAAAATCGTCTACAATAAGGTCCTCATCTAGGGACACAGTGATAAGTATTGCGATTATGGGGCTTACAGGACCTAAACGCAAAAAAACGCAAGTTTTAGAAAAAATAAAAGTATATGACCGACTACAGTAAACAAAATCAGAAAAATATGTGATATTTTTCAGAATTTAGGCTACGTAGATAGTGTTGAAAACATAATACAACTAATTTGATACGATAGAAAAAAATCATGAAGATACCTCTAAAAACTTTCTTTTTACATTAATAACCATACTAGTATACATATAATCATTCTGTTTTTTTGTCAGATTATTCTACAAGCAACATACTAAAATACTAATGTTTTAATTTTTTAGTCTACACAATAGATTTTTTGTAATTAAATAATTGCTTCATATTTTGCAATAAATTACCAGCGTTGTGTCATCGCGCTTCTCTTTCTTTTCTATGCAGTCCGACATTGACCGCGCTTTAGGTCATGAAAGCTTCATAAAAAAAATATATATACCTACTTCTAATATTTTTTAACAAATGAAAATAAAAGCTAATACTTACTTTAAAGCTCTATAAATTCGTCTACAATTAGGTCTGGTCCTCATGTAGGGACACAGCGATAGGTATCGTGATTTACGCGCGCGCGCGCCGGCGCGATCTTATCTGCGCGCGCGCAACTAGTAGCGCCTTTTGGTAATGAGCACTGCTGTGATCTATTTGCTGGCTGCTGCTACTGTACTTTTGTGCTTAATCGGCTTTGTGCAGGTCTGGCTGGAAATGTGAAGTGCATTTTGTGGGGTCACTTTTTTTTTCTTAAAAGTTAAAGATGGAGGTGAGATGAGAGACAAAAGATTCTGATTTTATTAAACAGTTATTGTCACAGTAAGAATACCATATAATTCGTATCGAATACAATTTCATTAAAATATTCCCTAGGTTAGGTTAGTATGGACAATATGGATGGAGTTATAGATGAAGAGCTAATTTACCTCGCAGAGATAACTCTTTAGGTAGTCAAATCAGATTAAAAAAAAACAAAATCATTAGATTATGTCAAAAAGATTACCATGTATATAGAACATAATTATGGTATATCGTTATTAGTGCGTAGTAATACTACTTTAAAAAATATTTCCCTAACCTTTTGACCGCCACAGTCATGTATAGATGACAAACCAAAATGTGCCCAACACGCCACGGTTTGACTACATGACGGGGCACATTTTTGACTTTTTGACGTGTGGCGGTCAAAAGGTTAAAGGAAGAAAAGATAATACTATGTCGTGATTCCAAATCGGCAAAAGTCACAACAAAGAAAAATTCAGATTCACACAAACAAATTCCTCAAAATCCCTGACTAATCCACCAGTAGCTAAGTACTTGTAGTACACACAAAACGGTAGTAGGTAGGTGTTAAAATTCAGCTCGTATACTTTCGATTTCATCGTAAAGTCCTTTGTTACGGCCGGGTGATTGCACGCCACGAACAATGTTATGTCGTGTCATACCAACGACACCCGTAATCTAATATATTACTGTGGTTTGACTAAGTACAGTGTGGACCTGGTCTTAGCCTTGGACTTGGATTGTGGACCTTGGAAGTAGGTCTAGTTTTCCATCTTCATTATCATTGGCAGCCTTGTTCCACCTGAGTTTAGGCTTCCTCTTTTTGTGCCATGCTCTCCTGGTCTGAGCAAGTCTCATCCAGGTTATGTAGGTCGTCCACCCTTCAACTAGCTAGCTAGCTTTTAAGGTATATTTTATTTATGGGCTCTGGTTTTGGTCTAGATTTTCGCCTCTGATCTAAGTTAGAGATTATTTAAGACAGTGTTAATACGAAACAAATACAGCAAGAATTTGTTCAAGAAATCTTTTTGGTGTCGTTGATGAAATCTTTATTATAGTTTTTTTTTTTAACTTTGCCACACTAAGAATTTCTCCTGTATTGTGGGTGCATTTACAAACATTTAAATTCACGTACACAAACAGCCAGACCCGGAACAACTACTCGTAGGTCATACAAATTAAATATTTGTTCCGTGCGGGAATCGAACCCGCGACACGCAGCGCAGCTGTCAACCGCTTAACCACTGCGGCACTGCGCCAACCGTGCTGTCGAAGTACCAGGGATATAGACTGACATTTGAGTTACATTTTCGTCATGGTTGATCATCGTTCTTATACTCTTTACTACTGACTAACGTAAAATAATGTTCAGTTTTTCATCTTCGCCCGTTTGATCTTCACGTACCATAAAATACGTTCAACTATGTGCACTGAACTGCATCGACATGGAACTTTACTGAACTTGGTCAAACGCTTGGCATATTTCAATGTAGTGAGTCATAGGAATCTTTGGGAAACGTGTGACCTATTGTGGTTTACCGACGAAAATCGGGTTTTCATGATTGATGGGAAAATCTGGAGGTTAATATTAGCTAAACAATCTTATTGTAGCAGAGTTCCTCTCATTATTGAAATAATAGCGTTTTTATATAAAACAAAGCGTGAAGATAATGACCGGTACGAAAAAGTTCACCAAAAAAAAAATTGACCCCACTTAGCACACACGGTAGCCTCACCAGCCGACTCAACACGTACGCATCAGACACCAATCAAACATTTATTTACTACAAGCAACCAAACATGGCCGTAAACAACCAAGAGTAACCTTGACAGACCAGACCATGGGATTTGTCATCGAGTCTTTCTTTGTCGAGGTCGGGAAAACAATGGCGTCGATCTGCCCATCCTGGCCTTTAATGCTTAAAACTAATTGGCATATTTGATGCACTTAATCCACCTTCCTTCCAATGGATAATGAACCTTAAAATTAAGACAATGGAGTTCGAAATCGAGTGGGTGAAAGATTGGTCCTTAGGTCCTAAGTCATGTTTCAGAAATTCAAATGTGGAATTTGGAGGTCGCGATTGTCTTAACAGTAGACAGTCAACAATATTGGATTTGTTCCAAAGAACGATGCACTCACAATGCATCTTTGTTACCACAAGGCCTATGCCTTTGCCTTGAAACGACGGTGTTTCCGATTTAAAAAAATAGAATAGGCTTCTGTGTATTGTTTTATTGCAGTTTAATTGGCCGGGGTGGGTAATTGAAAAGGGATTTGATCGTGTTGGATGATACGCTTAATGATAGTTCAGGGATTTGCGAAGATTTAAGAGGAACAGAACGGTAAGTGCATTGTTTTGTTTTTGTCATAAAACGTTTCAGTACTTTAGAATTGATAACTATAAAGGAATATCATACCATGATTGGCAGTCGAAAACACCTGTCTGTTTTGTTTAGCTTTGGAAAAAATCGTCGATTTTATGAAAACACGTAGGTACAGAGGAAAGTCTCAAGGCTTATGAACAAAAGAACTGAAGAAAGCAGTATGTGTGAAAGGATCAATTTTGTTTAAAAGGACCAACATATCTCAGGAATGGTATATACTCAGCACTGCACCGCGATAACCTAAGAAGAACCCAGACCAAAAAACAGGTGCTCAAAAATGGCATTAATCGCAATAAAACTCGGTGACAGCGCATAAATACGCGATGTTCGTATCTGCATACGTCGTTAGCCGATCAATGCGGTGTAACAATAAGTAAAACGCTATCGCGCATCGCCGCCGCTCGCCTCTAAATCACGGGCTGCGCATACGATTATAGTGCGCACGGGCATGCGGTGCGCTGTTTTGTTTATTCAGTTATTGGGTTTTTCATTGAATAAAATAGTAAGTAGTACCTACTAGTCGAAGCGTTCTTTGTGGAAGGGCTCATCTGATACCAACTACCTACAAATTTTTGCAGGGGCAAAACGGTATGTATCGAATTTGCTACCGCTGGAAGTACTCATTGTAATAGATGAGTCATAAGTAGGGGTGGGAGTTGCGATGACGAACCGTTTACAAAGACCGTTTTGCAGAATGCAAAACGGTCATTGCAACCATTTTACGTCCTGGTTTCAAACAGTCTTCGTTGTACAAACCAGTCTTCGAATTACTTGATGCGATTTTTTAATTTACGCTGAAAATTCAGTCGAGAATGCAATGGTTCAACTCTATCACACTTGTCCGTCGCGGCGTCGCGTTGTCTCTTGTTCCGCGTTCGTTTTCGTTTACAAAACAGTCGTTTAAAAACGAAAACTTTGAAATCGCAATTCTATTCCATTGGATAAGTTTCGTCCTTTAAGCCGTCTTCAAACCAGTTGCATGGATACGTTTTCTGCAACCGTTTTCATCGTCAGGAGAACGGTTACGTTTCGTCCGTCAAAAATTCGACAAAGACCCACCACTAGTAATACCTAAGTGTGTTAAAAAGTGTTCTCACTTTTCGGTTCATTTGGTTTCTTTATTTTCTCTTTCTACCATTGTCGGTACTCATAGTTATTAATAACTTTTATTACGGGATCAACACTGAAATCGCGAAAAGAAAGTCAGCCTTTTCATACCATATTGTATGTTCGCATAGCATAATCGGCCTATAATGTTCCCACTGCTGGGACACATGCCTCCTCTCTTCAAGAGGGAGTGGGCTATAATCTACCACGCGGGCCGGCTGGGTGCAGGTTCGTAAATGTCATATGTCTTCGAATTTTTGGTTCTTGGACATGCCGTTAAGTTTTCCTTCACCGTTCTGAAAGCAGCGGTGATGATATCATATACACAAAGTAAAGCGCCTGCCTGGGTTCGAACCTACGTCCTACAACTCGTAAGTCGGGGCCATAGCCACTAACCCATCACTATTCTATGTTCGCATAATGCGACAAAATGTAGGTAACAACTAATTTATTTTTTCATAACTTCTTGAATGGTCCTCAAAATGAAGTCTTTGTGTATGACTAAGAAAAACCTAAATATACATTCCGTGGGAAACCACATTGAAATTGATGAGTTTATTTATTCTTATGCACACAATAACAACTTAAACTAATTCCCGCCATTTGTATCGAACTAAGGTTATAAAGCAGGAAGTATACAATAAAAATATGTAAATATATATCATTACAATAGTCATAAGCAATTAAATTCAATACCAGACGAGTTCGAACGATCAATCGTTTCTAATATCTCGATATCGATATCAAAACGATTTTATAGGAAAGCGGTATTGATTTATATTGATATACTAGCAGCGCCCCGCGATTTCACCCGCGTAAGTGTCGATCCCGTGGGAATATCGGGATAAAAAGTATCCTATGTCCTTCCCCGGGATGTAATCTATTTCTCTGCTAAATTTTATCGAAATCCATTCAGTGGTTTAGGCGTGAAAAGGTAACATACAGACAGACAGACAGACAGAGTTACTTTCGAATTTATAATATTAATAACTAGCTGCACCCCGCGGTTTCACCCGCATAAGTGTCGATCCCGTCGAAATATTGGGATAAAAAGTATCCTATATGTTAATCCAGGGTGTCAGCTACCTCCATACAAAATTTTATTAACATTGGTCCAGCTCTTTGAGCGTGAAAAAGTAACAAACATATAAACACACACGCACACTCACAAACTTTTGCCTTTATAATATTAGTGTGATATGGATATCTGTTTCTAATCGAGAAATATAAAACGGTCCAATTGTTCTTTCTCGAAAACATAAAGTTTGAATAGTGGATGAACTCCAGTTAAAATCGTTTTAAATTTTGTATAGATCTTCGAAATGATGTTAGTAGACGTTTTTATGAGTTCATGATTGTCTGTGAATTCGTAACATTGGGAGCGGTTACGCACTGGGTTAAATAAACGTTGCTTTTAAACGATGTAGCATTGAAATTTAACTTCAGTTTACCTTGCTCTATATCTGTTAGTTTCGAAAAAAACCCACTTCGAAATAAAATCTTACTCTGTTTTTATTGGAAAAGTGGAAGCTAGGAAAATTAATATAGGTTGTAGGGAAATACGTTGACATGTTAACAATAGATAGGTATGTTTAAAAGGTTCACAGGTGCGGGTAGATGTTGCTGTAATTTAACCCAGTGCGAAAGTTTGGAAGATAACTCTTATATTTAATCGTGTGTATCTAAATAATTGTTTCTCATTGAGACGTTTATATCGATATCCATATTCGTTTTATCAAATTGTTATTGAGAGGAAGTCTGTAAAACGGTTTCCTTGGTCATTTGTATTATTATAAAAAATCGCTTTTATTGGATAGATCTGGTTTCATATGAAGTTCGTGTGGTTTCTTTTAGTTAATGTAATGTACAGACTTATTTTTTATATAAACTTGACTATAAAAAAAGGATAATGTAAAACGTTTTTATTATGATTTCAGTCATTTTGCTGAGCAACGACCTGTTCTTGCACAGATGCGATGCACGGCTTAATTGTCCTTATTATTGTTGTTTGTTACAAAAGTAGTTATTTTTCCACTCTGCAATTGGCATTTTGTTTTTGTTTTGATTGTTGTTGTTTTCAGGTTGTTTTGTTGTCATATTATTATGCCAGTGACGCGGGCGCATCACGGATTGATTTGTACTGTCAATGTCAATAAGTAATGTGTGTTGTCTTTGGTCCCTGGCCCTGACAAAATTGTCAACATTTTTTAAGCTTGAGTACGAGGCATTTGACTACGTTGTATGTGTATATTTTGTTTTTTTTTTTTTTTCAATGTGCGTTTTGTTTGTGCAGAATAAACAATTTTTCTTTCTTTCTTTTTCTTTTCTTTCATTAGTAAAGCTACTTTATTTATTGGTATGAAGTCCCTTATCTCACTCTGCTCACATTTTGAACATCACGACACTTTTTTTTCATTTAGTTACTTTGAAACGTCAATTTATTTAATTGTGCCTGTTTTATCGTAGATTTTAAATAAAAGTAACACATTCTCAAAAAACGCTTTGTGATTTTCAAACTAAAGTAACACTGGCCAGAAAATTGCAAAGTATATTTCCAATAAACCAAAAAGCCCACCATAACTTAGTGATGCGCTTGCACGCGATCCCGGGACGATAACGGGACGACATCGCACGGGACGTGTCCACTCGTACAGATCTCGCCACTAAGCAAATCACCACTACGATTCCTAATTGATTTTATCTATGCATACTAAGTTGGAGAAAAAAACCAACATGTAAGGTCTCGCTGTCTTCTTGATGCCTAGTTTAATTTTATAGATAAGTTCCTGCTCGGGATCCAGAGAGTTAAAACGAGACTGTACTGGAGAGCAGTATTCGAGCTGGGAGAGGCGTAAAACTAATTTCGGGATACTTATGTTTGTAATTTTTTGGTCTTTGAGTTTAATGAATGTTTGGTTGCTATTGTACCCTTGATATTAATGGATTTATAAATGGGTTATGTAAAATTTTGGTGTACAGTAAGCATATTCAATCTACCTATTCATTATTGTGATCGTAAATAATGTGAAAGATACAGAGAATACTGAAAATGACAAGAACTTTTAAAAACTGATGGAAATTGTTGCCTTTAAATATCCTTAGATATAGGTTGACCTGACTTTGCAAGTGGCCTCTTTGACCATACAAAATTCCATGAACTTTGTTTACATTTCAAAAGCCGTACTATATCTAAAAATACATCGAACAAAACCATACTGCACCACAATACGAGTAACACGCCGACGCCAAACTCCCTTATCAGACTCGAACGCGCAGACGTATCTTAGAAACGTCTCAAATATCGATTAATATCGAGAAAATCAAAAATATAAATTACACCGAGTCAACATATCGAGAGATCAGCTTGAAAAATCCGAGTTACGACCACGGTATCGAGCTCTCGAGCAGTATATATTTATATATAGGAGGACAAATACCGCGAGCGCCGATATCGTAAATCTTTGACATTTTTGTGGTGTAAAAGAAGAATTAGCAATAAAAAATGGCGTTCGTGATGATTTAGAATGTTAGTATAGAACTCAAGGTTTTTAGCGGTCACTGTTTGAATTATGGGTTTGGTTTATTGGTTGATTTAGAGTGCAGGACAGTGGACTCTGATTGGAATGATTTATTAAACTGAACTGGTTTTGCTTTCTAATCCAAAGAAGACCTGAAGGACCAAAAAGTCAATGGGAGTTCAACAAATTAAAAAGGATGACCTGCTGACCTATTCTGTATCAATCGCACCGTGAACACTAAGTTGAAGTGAGCTGTCAATAGTGTCAATCCCTAGCATCAGGTGAAACGACAGCTCACTTCACCTAAGTTTTCACGATGAGACGCTTACAGAATTTACCGACTGAATTGACTTGTTGTAGACAGCGCGTATTATATTTAGCCATAATACTTAATGTCAGCACTAAATGTTTGCGGATGGGTTTTTGTTAATGTAGTAAAAACATACAATATATGCAGTTTTCAGCTGGTACCTACTGAAAAAGGATAGCGAAAATATATTAATTCACATTTGATAATTGTTTGTTTGGATTCAACATGCTATAATTACGAGTTCACAGTAATTCGCACAGATTCAAGAATTGTCCAACAAGTACAAATCCCTTTATTCCCAAACCATTAACAGGCTGTTACATAAACGGTATCGGCGAATCGGCGAGAAATAGTGCGGTACAACTTACGTTGTTAACCCTAGGTCGGGCGCAGCACTAAATTTATATTTAGTGATGTCAGCCGACCGATACGCAATCCCGCGCTACCGTGGCCCGGCGAGATCCCGCGATAACCATCACGGGACTTCGATAATTTGTTGACGATCGGGAATTAATTTTATGTGTTTATTTTTTAATGAGTAGTGACGCGACACCCGCTGTTGGTGATTTGTTGGCAACTATAATGTTATGAATGTGCACGTTTTTATTTATGGTAAAAGTGTTGTTGAGTTGGTAATTGCGATTGAATATATCGATAATATTATAGGAGTGTGCTTATTGGTCCTTTTGATCATTGCTTTGGTCTTTAGAGGCTGAGAATGTGGATTGTTTTTCACGAAAGAGGTCATATTTAGTTGTAGTTTTATTTAGTCTCGACCTGTTACTATGATCCGCTTAGTTCTCGGAAACTAATTAATTATTCAAGTCCTACAGCCTATCTAGTTTCTACACCGTGTGATGCGAACAGGTTGACTGCCACCTGACCTCCACAATCCATAAGGAAGCCGGGATTTATACAGCAGTGTTATACACATAACACGTAGTACATACTTCCCACACACTTGATGTAACTAGTTGCATAGGTACTTCACTAGCTAAATGTCCTGAATTGGCCTAACCTATGTTCCTAATCTATACTTCTATACTAATATTATAAAGCTGCAGAGTTTGTTTGTTTGTTTGTTTGTTTGTTTGTTTGAACGCGCTAATCTCTGGAACTACTGGTCCGATTTGAATGATTCTTTTAGTGTTGGGTAGTCCATTTATCGAGGAAGGCTATATATTATATATAACATCACGCTACGACCCTTAGGAGCCGCGCAGCGTGTGACACCGCGGGGAACAGCTAGTGCTAGAATAATATTGGAATTATTATATTAGTTGGTGGTTATAAATTATATTATATGCAAGGTTTAATGTTAGTCAAAGTTCAAAGATTATTCTAATATTGTTAAATAATATTTGCCAATTATATTTATGCATAAATTTAATATGAAAATATAGGAATTGCCGCCCACAGAGAGTAAAATGACTAAATCAAAAGGCCTAAATAAATATACAAACATTAAAATTAATACCACACTAATTTCGCTGCAGTCACAATTGTAATGCAGTCATTACAATAAAATACTAGCCGTTATAAATATATGCAAAAACTGTATGTTTGTCCGTGCACCTGTGTTGATTAACGGGATGGCACTCGGACGACGCCGGGGCATTAAACAATGCGATATCGTAGAATTATAGCACCGCTGTGGTTAGCGACGACACATCAAGAAGGATGGTCGTATGCAGAAATGGGGCAAAGAAGTCCATAGTTTGGTATGCAATTTGCTGTTATTAAAAATTACCAGCTTATATTTTTCAATACCTGAGAAATGAGAAGGTCTTCTTTATTCCTTCAAAAATCATTCTTAAGTCGCCAATCATCTGGATATTGACATTGAGGAAAATTCTGTAATGATACTGATATTGTTATGGTTAATGAACACACCCCGTTGGCTTAGAGCTGGTACTCTGTGTAATTCATTGGTGCTTGTAATCTTCAATTCTTCAGCTATTCCGAGAAAAATTATACCTACTGATAGACATTAAAAAAAAAACCTTTTACAGTCTTCTGCTGCTTCCGCATATGCAATATAGTTATCAAATCTTAGTCATTTTTATCTTAGAAAATATACCATAAACTCCGCACAAACAGTTCCCACACCTACATAAACGTCCGCACAAAAAGCAATAAGTATATTTTACTTGGCTCATTGCAGCAGCATATCATCACGCTAAATAAAACGGAGCGGTCCGGACCACCCGGGTCGCGACACGCGCGTTAACCGCCCGATTTACGAGCGCATCGCCCCGGCGCACGCGCTCCTCTTAGATAACCTGCGACGCATAAATGTTCAGCCTGGCTCTGTGGGAATTGTGGGGTTGGAAAAATTTGCAGTTTTGTTGAGGCAGTTGCAAATTTTTAGTTTTTAATAATCTATCACTTACTGCCGCATAAGATATGAAACAAAAAAATATAACAATTTATTTCATCCTAACTAATATTATAAATGCGAAAGTAACTTTGTTTGTTACCTTTTCACGCCTAAACCACTAAACCGATCATCCTGAAATTTTGCGTATACGTTGTCAGGTATACAGAAACGGACATAGAGTACCTTTCATCCCGAAAAAAGTGCTGTTCCCGAGGAAAACAATAATAAAGTTATTATGTTATTAGATGGCGCCACGTGTCTTTCGAATCAAAAACAGGACGTCTGTCGGGGCGGGTAGTTCAAAATAAACCAATTCAATCTTTCCATTTTTTTTCAATTGTTTAATTGTTTTTGTGAACCGTACCTAAATGTGTTTTTTCAGATTTTATATTTTATTTATTTATTTTCAACTACTTAGCGAACTCAAACTCAAAGCATTTATTACAATAAAACAATTTACAGGCACTGTTGAATTGTCAAGGGGTCAGTCATTCAGTAATATGAAGCTAGTTGCCCATTCCAAAGCGGAACGGGCAAGAAACACCATGGATACTCTTTTCAATTATTTTGGTTTAAGTAAGTGCGCCCACCAATCCGAACTGGGCCCACGTGGTAGATTACGGCCCACTTCCTCTCACAGAGAGGTGGCCTGGGTCCCAGCAGTGGGAATATTATAGGCTGATTATGCTTAAGTAAGTGCTAAAGTTACAAGAACTTTATCCTGGCTTTCCAAAATCCTCCTGCACTAGGCATAGCTTGTCCTACAGGTCATATGTAACAATAGTGAAAAGCTTACTTCCGCTGCAACTTATGTTTAGTATTTGTTCAAGGAAACGATTGATTTCCAGTCAAACAAGGACAAGACTTAAAGAAAAAACATAAAAGCTGCTATAATAGGCAATAAACATCATTTTAGAAATTATTATTAAAATAGACCGTGAAACCATTAAATTATTTTAACTACTACGAGGTCATTGAGAGCAAAATTAAGTAAAACACAAGCTATAAACGTCGTATAAGATTTACAGCTTCCTCAAACGAATCCTTGCTACAATTGATTTAAAAATTACACTCATTGACCAGTGGCGCCGCACCGTCCCCGAAACTTTACGACTAAACAAATAAAACGTGTAATGAACTAAAAAATGGGTTCAAGAGGCTATCGTAAATAAAATACCCGCTCATCAATGTCTGGAAGTCACTCTAAATCGCTGTTCGAACAATAAAACTTGATTCATTCGTATCCAAATCATAAATAAACTGGACACTTTTAATACGGACCTATTTTGAACTATTACTGCGACGTAAAGTAAAAAAAAAATGAACTAAGTTCCGAACGGAATTCGGCTCGTAAAATCGTTGAAGTGTTGTATAAAGTGACAAGTGTATGGTGACCACAATGGCGTCTAACACAATCATGATCCATAGAAATACACAGGTCTTCCTATTGTTCAGAATATACTCTGCGAGGTAGCTTTTCCATTTGAAAAACTGAAATAACATCTTCATAAGGAGAGGTCTCAAGAACCTATAGCATTAGAAAATAATATAACGTTTCAGCAAATAATAGTGAACATTAGAACAAAATCGACAAGAGAAAAATTAAGTTTGTGAATAAATTTAAATAAATATATATATGTAACTAGCTGCGCCCCGCGGTTTCACCCACGTAAATGTCGATCCCGTGGAAATATCGGGATAAAAAGTAGCCTATATGTTAATCCAGGGTGTTAGCTACCTCCATACAAAATTTTATCAAAATTGGTCCAGCCGTTTGAGCGTGAAGAAGTAACAAATATATAAACCAACACACACACGCACCCCCACACACACACTCACAAACTTTGGCCTTTATAATATTAGTGTGATTTATAAATATTTTTTTTATAAAAAAATAGTGATAACACTAATCACATTTCGCTACGTGAAGGAATGACCTAACGGCACCAAAGACAATCCCAAACAGCTCCTCAACATGGTGTCACGACAATGTAAAGCTCGCAGTTCAATCAATAAATTGTCTAGCATTGTCCCCTTGATTCATGGCAACGAATCCGAGCTTAATGCCGCGACATAAACTGTGTGTGGCCCCATTCGGATTTACTGGTTATAATTACGATAAAGTAGGCCCTGATTAGAGGATGTCGAAGGTAATATGATTTAGGTTGGAGCACTCTTAAAATCAATATTAGTTTAATTTGGATTTCATATTTAGGGTGAATTTCTGCGTCTGTGCTTATTACAAGTCCTGAGCTTCAGGATTAGTTACTGCGGTTCAGTTTAAAAACATATAACTTAAACCATACTTAATTATATTCAGCCGGTCGATTCTGTAAAAATCTCACCGTGAAAACTTAGGTGAAGTGAGTTTGTTTTTCTAGGAATTGACACTATTGACAGCTCACTCCACGCTCACTTCACCTAAGTTTTCACGGTGAGATTTTTACAGAATAGCCCCGCTGTACCTTTTTTTAAACCGTGTGCGCAGTGAGAAGCGTTCTCTGGATCTTCAAAGTTGTTACCGTCTTGTTTATTTATAAAAATAAAATGAATATTAGAACTTTTACCACAGGTTATTTTGTTGCACTAACTACTCGATGAAAACGATTTTGAGATTCAAATATGTAGGTATCTAATATTGACATCAAACATTAAAAACTACATTGAAACCGTGTTACGATTGTGCTAAACGGTACAATAAGTTTTTATCCATGCTAACTAGATCTAAATTCTAGCTTTTTGCATCATGCATTTTACCAACAATAAAATCCCAGTACTAATCGATCAGCATTACATTGATTTTAACAAATTGTCGTTTTACACAATCGTTTGATGGATCGGTGCTACCGTTTACATTATCTATTCATGCACCTTATCACAAAGTACTAGGGTTCAAGTTTGAACATGAAATGATTGAAATTAATGCTGCTGACATAACTATGATGGATATGGGTCTTGTTGTAAAGTCGTATGAAGGTTTATGGGACGATAATTTGATGGGCGACAATAGTGATGTAAAAAATATATAACAATGATTTAGGAATAACTAATATTTTAGGGTGCGACAAATTACTCTGCTGCAATTAATCGAGGGGTGATATCACCCATCATTTAAGGAATTTTTCGCTAGTATAAATTCACTTTGCACTGTCAGCATCTTTTCTCCCTCTCTATCGTTACAATAATGGAAAGCTAGTCTCCGTATTGACAGTTATCCAGCCAGTCTCATAATGCTGCTAGGGAGCGTACTACGCCATTTATTCTTCCCAGCTAAAGAACTAGGAAGGGCCTTTAAAAAGTTCTTATGTAATTTCGGCCCTTAAAAAGTGCTGTTTCTCAGCCTAGTTTGAATAAATTACCTTTTATTTTGCTACTAATTATGTGCTTCTAGAATGCCTTCTAGTATACCATCTTTTGACCGCCCTTTTCTGAACCGCTATTCCGTTTGTCCATCTTCTTTTATCCCTTAAGTCCATGGACATAATGTCCAAGTTTATGACCAAGTGCAATAACTGAGTCATTCTGTTTAATATTCATCGCAAGTATTAGAAAGAATCGGAGTGCTACTGTAGTTACAAACGACGGGTATTATTAATTTTGAACCCGACACTGTTATAATCGGCATTTACTTGTGTATGCGTGATGACTATTGAATTATTTGTCATCTAGTTCAATGCTTTGATTTAAAGGATTGAAGCCGGAGTTGCTTTTTTTCTATATTTTAGGAAAATCTTATTTTTTCTCAATCGTCGATAGTAATATGTATAAACATAACTTTTAAGAAGGGTGCTGACATTTCTATTTACCTTTTATGAGGTGAATTATGTTTATCAAATGGTGATAAAGGTATATAGATAGATACTTTATGTCTTATTGATTAAAATCCGGGAAATGTAAGATCAATCCTACAGATTCGATTTGGGAGGATTTTCTACGAGGAATATACATTTCCACTTTTAGCTGACCTCGCATTGTGACGGGGTTTCGTACAATGAGAAGTCAGCATATACTAAAAATATATAGCATGATATGTCGCTGTGGGTACCATTGATATGAAAGAAAAAGAAAAAGTCTCAAAGAAGAAGAAAATAAAAGATTGAATGTAAAAAGAGAGATTATTTTTTTGTAAAAAAAATATAGTTTTCTGTAACATAGGCTTCTACTCTGTTCACCCTGTTTTTTCCAGATGGTAAAAAGTCAGCCGGTTTATGTGTATAATCCAAAAATAAATAATCTACTCCTCCATCCATCTCATAAGTTAATATTATTCAAATGTAACCAAATCAATTCGTGGCGCCGCCAACAACCACTATGTATATAAAAACCGTCTTTTCCTTTAGTGTGAAATTTTATGTCAATTTGTCGAATGCCATTGCGTGCGACGTGTATGAATATTCAATATGGTCCGTTTGCCCAAAGCAAACGGGCTTTTGTGTAGTACGGGGTGAAGATATTGTGTAGGCGATGTGTGTACGTTTTTAACCGATTATGGTCGAGGAGGATTAAGAGTTCGAGTGGTCTGGGTTTGATGGGTTCTGAGATTAGATCTTGACATGATTCGTAGAATAAAAGTTCATCATAGAATGAGTTTTGAAAGAGTCTTTTGCTTTCATCTTAGTTCTATAGATTTGGTTCAGCTTTTCTAGTATTTTGGTCTAGACTTGTCTATTCGTTATTTCCAAATGAAAAGTAAAGAACACTACTTATAACATCACTCCTGTCCCCGCAGGGTTAGCAGAGGTGTACCCATAGTACATCCACATTTCGCCAGTTATGTTTAAGTCCTATGTTATAGGGGATAATCAGCCTATAATGTTCCCACTGCTGGGACATGGGCCTCCTCTCTGTGAGAGGTAAGTTGGTAGATGTCACATGTCTTCGAATTTTTGTTTCTAGGACATGCCGGTTTCCTCACGATGTTTTCCTTCACCGTTTTGAGAGCAGTGGTGATGATATAATTTACACAAATTAAAGCGCCTGTCTGGGTTCGAACCTACGACCTACAACTCGTAAGTCGCGGCCGTCACCACTTGGCCACCACTGCTCTAAAAACATTATGTATAGAACTATACTAATTTAGTTAGTGTGCATGTGTAAATGATACTGCAGTTGACGTTCCGAAAGATAAGCTGTCCTTCTAGATCTAGCCAGTACAAGTAGATTCATATTGAGTCCCTCATAATCACAACAAGCTTTGTGAAGTGAATCATAAAATTTGCCATTTCTCGTAATTTAAAACGTTCAAAATCTAGTCGCAGTCTTATGACGACGACAAACAAATGTCAAAAACTTGTCAAATATGTAGGAAAACTGTGTATTTTTGACAGACAGATAACACACGTACAGATTGAGACCGAGATCAGACTATGAACGTTCTTAAAATTTCGAGAATTGTGAATTGTGTATCCCATCAGAATAATATACTGTTATGAAATTTCTCGATGCTCAGAACTTAAATAAACAAACATGTATTATATTAAGAGAATGTTTTTAGACACACCTAAACTACAAACTTAGATAACTGTCCAACATTGTTTTCGTTTCCCATATCTTACAAATACTTTTTGTGTCGTTCATGCAAGCGCGCTATGTCGTGACCTATTGGCGTTTGAAACTCCGTTAACATGCAAACGGGATGTAAATCAGTTTATGTTCATTTAACTGTCTAAGAGAAAATCTTTTCTTGACATTATTTGTGTAGCAAGACTCGTGGTCAAGGGTCACCGCTTTTAGGTGACTTTGATGTTACACATTTAAATCTGCGGGACAGAAACTAAACGTGAAAGAAAATTGAGCTCTATTTTGTTTAGCATAAAGTTTGGTGGTTCGGTGCTTAGGTGTCAAAGTTATGTTGGTGTTAATAATGGGAAAAGTCACAATATCGATGGGTATTGTTCAATCGGTTACATTTTATCTATTTAACATACATTTAGATACATAAATAATGTCGGCATTTTTGTCGAGAAGCTCACAGAATAGTGTTGTTTTGGTATCGGTGCATAAGTTTTGTTTTTTATTTGTTAAAAGGAAAATTTGGAGAGTTTTAGCCGATAGGGTCATGTAAATGGATGAATATTGATGCGAAGAGCTTACTAATTCATGTCGATAATAGGTATTAGGTTGGTGACCTGTCGCATTGGGCATCAATCCGGTTTTTTTTACTAAAAATGTCCAAGGTTATCTCTTTCGATACAGTTAAAAATGCTAGTCCCTGAATTATAACGGGAAAATTCTCGTAATTTTAAGAACGCTCAGAGTCTGATCTCTGTCAAAAATACCTCTAGTTTCCCTACATTTTTGTAAAATTTTTGACATTGATTGTCGCTGAGCTGAGATTGTAAAATGTCTTTGGCAACTGTCGAAGGATCAATAGCTCTCTAACTATAAATCGTTTGCTATAAAATCTTCTCTTAAGAACACATCTTAAGAGAAGATTTTATAGCAAACGATTTATAGAAAAACAAACAGGCTATTCGGTAGGTAATAAATAATGGGTAAAAACGGTAATTAACTGTGTTAGGCGTGCATAAGAAGCCTATGATGTTCCCACTGCTGGACACAGGGCTCTCTTCGAGTGGGAGTGGGCTGTAATCCACCACGCGGGTCCAGTGCGGGTTGGCATAGAGATACATTTTATTTGTTTTGCAGCATAGTTAAGAGAAAAAAAAAATTAGAATTTCAGTTTATCCACCATCACGCTACCATAAAGGCTAAGCAGAGCCCATCAAATACTTAAATATATCTCTTAAAGGCAAAAACATTATCGACCGCATATTGCACCACGGCGCATTGTATGCAAAATACAGGACGTGTTCATTTAGAGAAAAAAAAAATCCATACGGAATCGCGTCTCTCGCATTCTGTTTTATATTATCTCAAAAACATAACACGAGCCTGAGACAAAATGTCGCTGCGTTTTTTTTGTCGCGCGACAAAAAACGGGTGCCAAAGTCACGGTTTACGTGTATCCGCTTTTGTTTTGTTTTTCGATGTTATATATAGGCTGGTTGGGAAATGATCCGGAGATTCCGTGGCCAGATGTGCGATGGAATATTTAAATAGTAGGTATTTGTTGATACTGTTATATTTCCCTTTGTATGGTTCTTGATCTAGCTAGGTAGGTATGGAAAAGGTGAGCTTTACCTTTTTTGTTTAAAAGAGCTTTTCGCAATAGTTTTGCTAGATGTTAATTGGGTAGGTAGGCATATAAGGTAAGGAGTACAAGTACGAGAAACGAAACTATCAAGATTCATATCTGTAGGGTCTGAAAGCGGTGAAGGAAAACATCGTGAGGTAACCGGCATGTCCTAGAACCGAAAATTCGAAGAAGACATGTGACATCTACCAACCCGCACTGGGCCCGTGTGCACCACACGACTCCCTCTCTCGGAGAAGACGCCTGTGTACTAGCAGTGGGCACATTATAAGCTGATATATGATATCTGTAGGCCGGAAAATTTGGTACCTACGTACTATTAACGATATTTTCAAAACCTTTTGTCTTGTTTTTCCTTGTTGTTTATAAAACCTATCGCACACAAATCTTCGCGAATTGTAGGTTAATTGATCTCACACCTACCTTTTATTATTAAAAACAGGTTTGTTCTCAAAACCTAAGAAGGACATAGGGCGTGGCCATCTTGTTATAAACGACAAATTTATCGTTGTTTCGAGAATCAAACATTATTTTAAACAGTTTAAATAAATTCACCATAAATAAACCCTGCTATGGTGTTGTTTACAGTTAAACTGACAATAAGGACATAAGGGCGTGACAATAGAAAAATTCACATTAATGTCATAGATAAGTGACTCAAAGAATGATGGACAACAAAGTTTAGTAGGACAATGCCCAAAGATATATTTAAAACAATCGATTTCAAGTTCTTATAAGCAGGTTGTAAAGCCTAGTACACACTAAGGCATATGCCACGATTAGAGATGAGCAAGGAGAGCAAGGATGCGTAAGGAGGTGTGTGTGTTGTCAATGGCCAGTCAGCCAAAGAGCACAGCGAGTCGCAAAGGGGATTGGAGATTTTTATATGAAGCCTCATCATCTGTCTAGCCATTTCCCAACTATGTTGGGGTCGGCTTCCAGACTAACCGGATGCAGCTGAATACCAGAATTTTGCATTTAGCGACTGCCTATCTGACCTCTACAACCCAGTTACTGGGTAGTACGATACCCTTTGGTAAGACTGGTTGTCAGACTTTCGGGCTACTGACGACCCGTAACGACTGTCAAAGATCCACGAATGACAGCCGGGACCAACGGTTTAACGTGCTTTCTGAGGCACGGAGGTCTTTTTTTTTTTGATGATGGACAATCATCAAATGTCCCCTCCCGCTCTGGGTGGAGCGGAAGCGAGTGTCAGACTCTTACTGATAAAAAACCCACCCGTGTTCCTTCTTAGCCCTTTATGTTCCGGGGTAGCGGTAACCCTTTCGGACAATGCCGCTTTCGGAGATCCGCGAATGACAGCCGGGACCAACGGTTTAACGTGCTTTCTGAGACACGGAGGGGTCCTTGGTATGTAAAGATGGTCACCCATCCACGGACCAACCGCGGCTAGCGTAGCTTAATCTGATCGATCGACCCGTGTGACTGTTATTACTTCGTCACAAGCTCCTCATACCTACCTGTCATGTCATTTTGTTTTCTTATTTCAAAATGATGACCACGAATGAACCCTATTATCAATATAACCAAAAGAGTATTCAATAACAAAATATCGAACTAATAGCTCCGGTTAAGAAACTACGGAAGCCAGGAGTTACTCATCTAGTTTTTGACATTTGTCAGCTCATTGAATTTGATTTATTTCTCCTATAATTTTTATTTTATTAATTTTAATTTAATTTCAATACGAAATAAGTTGCATAAATAACTATTGAAGTACTACATATCATTTATTTTACTTCTAAGTACCTAAGCAAATAATAACTAACACCTAATCAATTAATAAAAATAACAAAATTACATCTTAGCTTAACTAAAATTATAAACAAACTAAAATATAGCGTCGAAAAATTCATCCGCATCGCTGTCGACTGGTAATGTACCCAAGAGACTGGCGGATTACCACGTTGTATGGCATTGCTTAGTCTCTGGCCAAGGTAAAAGCCAGCCCTTGGGTCACGGGAAGTGTCAACCAGCCGTTTCGAAATTTCCTTAAAAAAAACATGAACACTCGGACCCCACGGCCCGAGGGTTTACAACCCCAAACGGCTCGAAAATATAATTTCCGACAAGGTTATTACATTTTCACCGCTAGAGATTTTCCGCAGCCGTTTTTTTCTCTCTTACTGGTAGAATATATAGTACAAATATGTAGCCTAACATTGAATCTCTAAAGAGAATATCGAGCCCTAGAAAGTATAAATATCGCGACAATACCCGCCCACTTGCCATCACTCAGTTTATGGGGTCATCCCACATAGGGCGATGACACTTTTACGATAATAGCCGGGGTTTCCGGCTGATCAATTGGACAGACGAGCGGCCAGACGTGGTGGTTATTTGCTAGATTTTGACACATATACGAGGTCTTTGTAAGCCAAAACAGATCATTTATTATTTTATTATAATAATGACCTCCCAAATCATTTCGGTCACGGTGGCCAATCTCAACGGAGATTAGCCAGGTACGCAAAAGATATTATAGTGTACAAGTGTGTGCGTAAACACAGGTGCACTCTCTGTACCTTTCCTCTCATAGTCCAATGGGACGGCAATCCGACACGACCGGGGAGAGATCAAGCGCAGGATCAACGGCTTTACGTGCTTTCCGAGGCACGGGGGTATTAAACCGCCAGCTTCTAAACTCCGGACTGTTACTCAGAAATTCCTAATGGAAAACCCAATAACACTTTGTCCGACCTGGGAATCGAACCCAGGGCCCCACGCTCAGCAGTCGCGGAATTTTATTATAAGTCTTTCTACGTTTCGTGCATCATATCATATCAACTTTGAACCTTATACTCTAGCGATAAAGTTAAAAATCTATAACAATCTATTAAAGAAATTTGACAGATTTTAGTAGCTTGATGTGCAGCTGGTGTCTGGACATATGAATTGAAAAATTTACATTGATAAGGCCTACTTCCTAAGAAATCTGTGGTTTCGGCCGGAGTTACTGGCGATTGCAACTCGAGATTAGTTAAAAATGAATGACACCACGAATTGACAGGAGTCCCTAATTCTACTAATAATAATAAACGGCATACTCACACAGACGCGCACCTACGGTACCCCTAAGCGGCACCCGTGACTGAGAGCACCACGACTATCGCTAGGGGTACCGTAGATGCGCGCGTCTGTTTTGTTTTCGAGGAAATTAATAATACCTATGTATGAATTAAGTAAATACTCCGGCGTTTATTTACGATTTTTCATGAACTGCTTTTACAACTGTTTATTTATTTTCTGTATGCCGTTTCGAACGTTAGCACGTAGTTTCCGTACTGTTCATATCTTTACTGTGCTTTTGCATTACAAAATATCAATTGACACTCTGTAATCAGTCAACATACGTAGGCATAAGCCTCTCCCAGGCTGCGCCACCACACCCTGTCCTCCGCCTTCCGCATCCAGTCTGTCCCAGCCACTTCCTCAGGTCGTCAATTCATCTAGCTGGGGGGTGTCCCCCGCTGAGCTTGTCGACACGCGGTCTCCACTCCAGGACTCGTCTGCTTTACTGGCCATCAGTCCTTCGACAAACATGGCCAGCCCACTGCCACTTCAGTCACTTCAGTTCACTCTGTAATGTAAAAGCCTTTTTATTATCTTAAAGAGAACTAATAAACATTGATCACTGAACTATTCTGACAACTCAAATCCGCAATAGTAATTAACTGGTGTAATCGCACTAATTTTATAATGGCGAAACTTTGTGAGTGTGTTTGTATGTTTGTTACTTCTTCACGCAAAAACGGCTAAACGGATTTGGACGAAATTTGGCACACGTATAGTTTACTAGCAGCGCCCCGTGTTTTCACCCGCATAAGTGTCGATCCCGTGGGAATATCGGGATAAAAACTATCATAAGTAAGTTCTCCGGGATGCAGTCTATCTTTCTGCCAAATTTTATCGAAATCCATTCAGTGGTTTAGGCGTGAAAAGGTAACATAAAGACAGAGTTACTTTCAAATTTATAATATTAGTATGGATATCCAGGATTAACACATAGGATACTTTTTATTCTGCTATTCCTACGGGATCGACACTTATGCGGGTGAAACCGCGGGGCGCAGCTAGCTAATCATACAAAAGTAATATAACAGACCGTACAAGTGCACTGATACCACTTCAGCCAGTTTCTACGGAAACGCCAGGGCGGCCATATTTACCTGGAGACCACACGCTAAGACAATCAACAATTACAACAGAATAATGTTCTAACGATGCATTTAACCGCCCGTCTATGTCGCCATCACTATTAAACTACTTTCACAACTGGCGCCATCTACATTTACAGGAATTGAAACAACACTATTTAGGTACCAAATAAAACCCAGCCTAGAGTTGTTTTAGTGCCTGTACCGTTGTTGTAATGTTAAATAGTCATTTATATACATTTTATTATGTGTTACGGAGCGATAAAGTTGAAATAACACTTGTTTACTCAGAGTAAGTACAGATTGTTATGTCTGTATGCCTACGTATATTTTTTTCTTCTCACTAAGCTACGAACTTACTGGGAGAAGGGGCAATTCTTGTAATTTTAAGAACGTTCACAGTCTGATCTCTGTCAAAAATACCTCTAATTTCCGTACTTTTTTGACAAGTTATTGACATTGATTGTCGCTGCGATGAGATTGCGACTAGATTTTGAACGTTTTTAATTACGAGAATTAGCCTTGATCTTTTTAGCTTTTCTCTAACGTTTTGTTTTCGAGAAAATTAATAATACCTATGTATGAATTATAAGTAAATACTCCGGCGTTTATTTACGATTTTTCTTGAACTGCTTTTACAACTGTTTATTTATTTTCTTCAAGATTTGACTGTCGTGTATTTCGTGTATTTTATTTTTGCATAATCAGCCTGTAATGTTTCCACTACTAAGACACAGGTCTCTTCTCTAAGAAAGGGAGATGGGCCGTAATCCACCACGCGGGCCCAGGGTTGGTGGATGGTACACGTCTATCGATGGTACGTAACAAACGAAACTTATTTGACATGCTTAAGCATGTCAAATAAGTTTCGTTTGTTCTCTAAACTCAGTCCGAAATGAGTTATTAAGAAGTGTCATTTTACTGCAGCTAATTAAAAGTCGGACTATAGTATCGTGTGACCCATATAGTTAGTAATCTCTTAGGAAAACAATACAGGTACCTTAGTAAAACCACTACTCCTGTTCATTTCCGACTGCTTTTACAGATCTCAAATCGGGTGTGGGCGTTTCGCGAGCGAAAGGATTGTATCAAACGCAAACGAATGGGTAGCAGTACCGAAGTACTTATCTTTATCCAGATCTTGTCCAACTCTGATCACTGATCTTTGTGGAGGAGGTCCATAGTTTGTACTTACGTCTTCTGTTGTGTGAGGGAAAAGGTCGCTGGTATATTTTGATGTAAAGTCTTGGTTGTTAGCGTGACGTTCCTAGGCACGAGTTACGGCCTCTCAAATTTTTGGCTGTACCGACAGGTTTCCTCTAATAGGGCATTTTAATTGTCGTGAAACTTTCGATCAATAAGTCTTTTGTTTTAGGTTATGTCGATCTCGACCTTAAACGTTGTGTTTACTTAATCATAATGCCTAGCCTTTTCCCAAGTATGTTGGGTTCGGCTTCCAGTCTAATCTGTTGCAGCTGAATACCAGTATTTTACATGGAGCGACTGCTTATCTGACCTCCACAACCCGGTTAATACGATACCCATTAACAGAAATAAAAAAATAAAGGAAAGAAAGAAGAAAGGTTGTGTTGTGTTGTTTTATTACTTTGTAATACCATTTATGTAATAATGCAATAAAGAATTGAGTATTGAGTATTGACATGTGAAATAATTATCATCTTGAAATTAATAGAGAACAGCATCTATTTCGATCAAGAATACGTTCGCTTTTTCCACAAATCTTGTGGATTCACCAATACGTGCAGGATCCTTGCATTTTTTGTCACTAAGTACTCAACACTGATTTTAAATACAACCCCATCTTTGTGAACGCAAGTGAACCTTCTTATTATAAAAAATAATGCCCGAGTGTATGTCGGTGTGTCTTCGCTTCGTCCAGTTTACGGCCGCTAGCATTACGACTATGTAAAATAACGTTTTACTGCGCACCGTACGGAGGGTATGCGTGTGCGCAAGCCATAGATTAGGTGAGGTCTGTAGACGTGATTTGACGTGTGAATTATTGAGAAAAAGATTTAGCTAAAATATAATGTGACTCTATCTTTCTTTTTAGATGACTTCAAAGCAAGTTGTCACTTGAAGTTTTGTTTTGTTTCTCTTGTAAGTGAATATTGTAAAATTCTTTTAGAGAAATAGACTCTTGAAACCGAAGTAAATTATTGTATAAATGCTGTTTCATTACAGTCTAGTTAATCTTCTTTGCACAAACTAAGATTGAAAGAGTGGTTAATCCGTAGAAAACTACACGTTTGAAAACTAAAGGAAACCTACAGCGATCTTTTGGCGCTCGAATGACGTTGAGGGAAGCTGTTTGTAACATTAGTGTAATTGTTTTGTGAAACGTTATGAAACGAACAATATGGCGTTGTTAGTTCCGATTTTGGCCACGCGCCAAAAGATCCTTGTACAGCAAAATTATTTGGTTATATTGTAGCGGTATCTACAACGCCACATGAGAACAACGCGTCATACTGACGTCACGCAAAATCCTGCATCTCGTAAGCAGAGTTTACCGCGCAACTAGCATAGATACAACAGCCCGACATGAATCATCGGGTACTTAGTTGCCCGCCAGACACAACACCCGTCTGGTCGGAGGATCCTCCCTTTTCTATGGAGGTTGAGTGAACTTTACACCCTGTTCTTCATACCTCTATAATATTATCTAAAATTAACCAACATGTCTTATCTGAATAACTTACAAGATTATTCTAAATATCTCAGCTCAGATGAGTCTAGTGCAGGTCCGGTCAAAGTAGTTTGAAGAGCAGAATGATGGCAAAAACTGTGCTTTGCTGAGGAGTCCTTTGTGTGGACTCAGGCAAACAATGGCGGCTATAAAGTTCAGGAAATATTAGATCTTCTTTATTGTCGTGTGTATTGAATGATTGCATTCCGGGTTTGATGGGTAGGAGCTAGACAATCAGCGGTAGGGGATGTGATGTCTTTGCCAATATTACTATTTAAGCAGTATGAAGGCGAGTTAGGGATGGGCATAATGTCAATTGAATTACGTCAGCATAACAATATAATTTAATAATTCTTCCTTGTTTAAAAAAAGTGACAACATTGTTACAGACATTGCTTTTTCGGGTTCCGTACTCAGAGGGTGCCAACGGAATACTGTTATTAAACCTCCGCTGTCCGTCCGTCCGTCTGTCTGTCAGCGGACTGTATCTCATGAACCATAATAGGTAGATATTTGAAATTTTCACAGAGTGTTGTTCTATTGCCGCTAACAACATGTATAAGGAATAAACTAAAGTTAAAATTAAAGCGGGCCACCATACAAATACCTAACGTGTTTTTTTCGCCGTTTTTTGCCTCGTGGTACGGAACCCTTCGTGCCCGACTCGCAGTTTGAAAGAAATAAAATGTGCGAACTTAGGAATTCTATTTCCATATTTCTAAAATTACTTATCATATATTCTTCTTCTTAGCGTGTCGATAGCAATCTAAATGGACTCGGCCCAGAATTCTGCTACAAGTTTGGCGCCATCACCAGCGTCCACCAGTTGCTGTAACGTGCAGCTGACAGGACACGCAGGACACGATATTAAGTGTCCCATCGTTTGTGGAACAGCACCACATTTACACTCCAAGGCGGAGTTGTCTATGAAACTCCACCTGAATAGGTTTTCCTTGCTTCGGCCAACCTGGATCCGGAGTTTGTTTAAAGACTTCCAGGTTACCCAAGGTCCATGTCCAGGTGGGAGGTCTTCAGCGGGTGGGACGAACGGTTTGGGTATGGAAGCACTGTCTCGCCACAGCTTCAATCTCTCTTGTGATGATTCGCCAGTGAGTGGGCCGACACACTTTAAAAAACTGTTTCGGCTTTTCAGCCTTTGTGGCACAAGGATGTAGTCGTGCAAAGGGTGTAACATACATTAACATCACGCCTGTAACCCCCAAAAGGGTGTACCTATAGCACACCCACAGTTCGCCAATTATGTTTAAGTCCCATGTAATAGGGGGCGAGCCTATTGCCATCAACTGGGGCACAAAGCACGAATTCAGAGTCCGGGCTGCTATAGATAAATTCCTGATGGAAAATCCCAATAACAGTTTGCCTAACCTGGGAATCGCCGAATCGAACCCAGGACCTCATACCAACGAGGAAGTCTCAAATAACTGGGCAACTCGCCGTGGGTCGACGGCGCGTTGTGTTCTTTCTCATCTCAAGGAGATGTCAGCACTAACTGACGGGGTCCACTAGGGCCGATGCCCGCCAGGGTCGCGGGTTATTCGAAAGAGATACCGTGGCCCCCTGGCACAGGCAACTGAAGGAACACGGGTGGGTTTTAGTCAGTAAAAGTCAGACATTCCCTTCCGCTCCGCCCAGGGCAGTAGGGGTCATTTGATGATTTACCACCCAAAAAAAAGGCTTCTCAAAACAGACGAACTTTATCGCCTTTCTCAAAGCCCGACACTCTTTCATAACGAATTGTTTTACCCAGAATGCCCCATGAGACTGGCTTATATGTTCTTGTAGTAATGGATTTAATTATAGTTCAGGAAATAGTTGCAAATCTCTTGCACGGCTTCTAGCATAATATTTCACTTCAGTTATTAATGTTTTAAATACCTTTGCGAGACATAAAGGTAATCCGGAGTTATTGTTAGTACTTGTAAAAGTAACAAAGTTGCGTTTAACTTTCTTAACCGAAGAAGGAACAGTTAGGCGAAGAACAGTTGTTGTAATAGCCATGTGAAGACCAGGATAATAAGCAGTATTCTTTCACAATTGAGCAAAATATTAATTTTGGCTCTTCTTGGATTCAATTATTTTACAGCAATATTATTACGTCTAGAATAAGCGGTTAATTTGATCCGTTTTCGGTAGTATTTCTTACTTTAATTCTTAATATTAATTGAGATTCGTTACAGTTGTAATGGCAATCATGTCATTTATTTTATTATGTTATTTATCTTTTAAATATATTGTTTTATATTTTGTGAATGTGAGAAAGTTGTAGGCCTTGTAGACTGTAGATTTGTAGACCATTTTCTATTTTGTTAAGTAACTGGTACTAGTTGCCAGGCCTACGCTGTCCTCTCATACCTGTTAACACTGTAATTTGAAAACATTGTAAAAGCCAATTATTTTAAAAGAGTAACCATGGAGTTTCTTGTCGGCTCTTCTCCATTCGAAACGACCAATAATTGGAACCATGCACCTAGCTTCTGACGTTTCATAAGTGAAACGGGTGGGTTTACGTGAAATAAAATATTTTGATTTTGAATAAAGTTGACAAAGCTTTGAATTTCGCAGTAGTTATCTAAACTAACTAAACATTAATCTGTAAATTGCATCCTTTAATTGGAAGAATAATGAGGGGTTTTAAATGCTAAAAATATATTTTGCCAAACACAAGACCGTAAATGGAAGATGACTTAAAGGCACTTGTAAGTCCAATGGCTTGGATAGTTGGGCTGAAACTCTTTGGAGACAATGGGCACTATCGACCGACATCTATCATATAATATCACTAAACAAAACCATAGCCGGGTCATCGAACCACAAGTGTCATTAATGATGAGTTCTCGCGGCCAACTAAAGCGGGGCGTTGGGCGAACCGTCACGCCTTTTAGTTGAGCCAAACACGCTCCACAAACATGTTGGACAAATGTTTGACCAACGGCCGGTACAAATTTCTATGTCGGAACTGTCGCCCTGTTGACGTTGTGGGAAAATCTTTGATGGATCGTACGTGAAATGTTATCAGGTCAGTCTGTTGGTGATGGGATTAAGGTGCTGGTATAGACATAACACTAGAGGGTTATGGTGACAAAACAGAGGTATGTACAATGGAAAACAAGGTTAGAGTAGTGTCGGCTGAACATTACACGGATTGTAGAATACATGATGTATGCTGTGACTCTAGGATGGGAGTATAGCCATTAAAAATCTCGATAAAGCCTTTCACTAAAGGGGGATTAGAAATGGAATAAAAATAAACAATGAGGAGACACAAGAAAACAATGAAGAAACAGGATATGTAGGTACGAATTGCAAATCGGATTGGCGGTTACGCCGACTTGAGAAAAGTTATGCTGCGCGCAAACTAAGACTGTAGCAGGCAAAAAATCACTTTCTGAGAAGAAATTTTGCTATTATACTATCCTAATAATTGTCGTCATAATATTAGAATAGTAAATACCCATCAAAGGTCAATCACTTTACAAGCTCGTCAACTGACAAGCTCGTCTTAACATCTCATCAATAGACAGCCCTTGAGACAGGCGCCACACAACAAACCATTTCATTACAATCTTAATAGCATAATGGGAACACAATACATTGCAATTAATTTTCACTAACACGAAACCCTTTTAATGACCCACCATTGGAAAAACCAACTCTACTACGACCAAGTCAGAGTTGAAATTAGCTTAAGAGATGACGTTTTAAAGATGGGTTTTTGAGCAGCCAAGGTAAATACACTACCGTGATACTTAATGCTGTGTCAATAGTGGTTGTTTATACTGAGCTACTGCTCTTAATGTGGGCTACCTTAACAAAACGGATTTGTGAACGCGAGTTTACGTGGCAGATCTTTGTTCCTTTTTTAAGTTGAGTGTAATATTGAGATGACTAAGATAATCATGTATTAGTGATTAGATTTGGGATATATAGGGTGACTGGTAATTAGTGACCGATACTTAAACACGTGACTTTACTCAGCATTATGAACAACTTTTACTATGGGACCAAACCTGAAATCGCGAAAAAAAATCAGCTGTTCCCTACATTTATGTTCGTCTAACTCGTCAAAATGTAGAGAACAGTTGTTTTTTTTTTCACGATTTCAGGTTTGGTCCCATAGTAAAAGTTGTTCATAATGATGAGTAAAATCACGTGTTTAAGTATCGGTCACTAATTACCAGTCACCCTATTATATTGTCATATATCTTTTATTGGAAGATGATGATGGCTGCATGTGTGTGTTTTATTTACTAGGTAATCTTTGAGTTATTCCGACCCCCCTCCACCCCCACCCCCCTCCTCGATCCCCTGCTAGTTTGTCTTCTGTTTTAATCTCTGTCTTATCCACTATAAACTATCTCATTCCGGTTTGATCCGCTTTTTCTTTTGTTTTTTAGTTTTATAATTCTGCTATCACTTTTCTTATTCAACTTGCTTGATATCAATGTAGCTTTTTCAGAGATCGCTATATTCCACAACAATAAGAGGAAATAAAATGGCAATCAAAGAAAGTAAAGAACCCCTTTTCCCTTCGTGATAGTCGACAGAATACGTGTTTCCAAATCCCAAATACTACCGCTATAATTTCTTATAGTACTAGTTTTAAACTTAGACCAATGAAACACGTCCAGAATTCATAAGCGTGACTCTATCCAATAAATCATTACACTCAAACCGATACAAATGAAATCAATACATCGCTTAACCGATATCGAATGAAAATCGATAACTTTCGCCGAGGGCACGCTTTGATAGAAGCGAACAAATATCGGCCGTGCCCAAATATAATGCAATAAATATAATTTATAATGTTTATACGGAGTTATCTCGAGCTACGATCGCGGAGACGCCCGACTTCGACCGATCGTCCGGCTCGGTACAGAGTAGTGTGTGGATACAGACACTACGTTTATTGGGTGTACTTGGGTTTTATATTATATATTTATCATGTTGGCAGCATACATAGTGATAGCTAGCGGAGTGGAGTGGACTGTTGAGATGAAAATAATGATAGAAACACGTATGTTATAAATTTATTAAGACCGTGCTCATAACCTGACAACCGCTCAGACCTGACATAAAACAAACATAAAAACAAAATACTATATTTAAAAAACATGACATATCTACAAAAAGGTCGCACCACAGCCTGTCGCCAACACAAAGTCTTCTCATTATTAAGATTAATATTTTTATTTTATTTTGTTCTCCTAAAGGTATGATTTCGATCTTGGCAGCACGCAGCAGTGCTGCCGCAGCACTATTGGTCCCCATATATTCTTTACAGGTTTATATGAGATTACATTCCGAGCACGGCAGGAATGCTGCGCGACATTGCTGCGTCATATTGCTGATTTGCTCGGACAAATTTTGGCACAGAATTTTATTGGTAACTGAACAAAAAATATTGCTTTCAGAACTTTCAGATCCCTATGAACTACGTTGGTACTTAAATCATCTCTTTCGTATAAACCCCATTCATCATCCACGCTACACTACTCTGTGCAAACTATAAAAGAAATAAAATCGTTACGTGTTACATATGACCTGGGCAGACCGAGTCAGGTTGTACAAATATATCTTTAATCGTACTTAAAGAAATTCATAATTAAATAAACTAATTTATGGACAGCCCAACCTCTTGGGCGACTGCCCAACTAATGCATATTTTTTGATAATTATTGCATCGTATTAAATTACAAGACATCGATATATTCATATTTTTTGTTGGATTAATTTTGTCAGTTTGTGTGTTTTAGGTTTTATTGGGTTTTCATTCAAGTTAGAGGTCAGTGTTTTAGCTGACCGATTTTAAGCTAGCTGTGAAGATTGTTTCTCTATTTAATGTTCTAAAGAAAGACAACAGGGGGCCTAAAAAGGCCACTTTGGCAGAATCATAAAAGTTAAAATCCCGTTGGTGAAGCATTTTTCAGTTATTTTTTTGTCTGTACTAAAATACCAATCAATCCGATCCAAATCCAATCCCAATCTGTTTGATTATACCTACGTAGCGCAGCGAAAAATGGAAAAACACGGACTGTCTTCACCATATTACGATTCATAATGTTATCCTTTTATGATTCTCCAATGTGGCCTTTTTAGGCCCCCAGGTCTGAAATACATTTTTTACGTAAATTCATGTTTTAATAAAATACATTCTGTCCGTATTTGGGCTTAAGAAACTTTTAAATAGTGTTAATAATTGTGAAGTTTCAGGCTGAAAAAGTTTGGTGAAACATTTGCAAGCAAACCCATTGTCCCAAACTAGTATTGGACTTATTCGCAATAATCTGCAGAGACAAGTCGCGGAAGCCCTAGCTTTGGTTATGAAATGAAATTATTTATTAATTTTTCATACTTATGGCCAGTTTCTCGCCACGATGTAGCACGGAGCTCGAATGTCGCTCGTATTTATATGAGACATCGTATGAGAAAACGGTGTTAACTCGGCTTTTTATCATTTATTTGTTTTTTCTTGTACCCTTTACTTAATTAATTTGCGTAGGTATTGATTTTATAGCTAGTGACAAAGTTGAAACGTATATTTGTGGCTGGGAAGTTTTCCTTTTATCTTTGTATTTCATTGAGTTGTAAGAGGCTTTTGTAACTCTGCCTCGCTTCAGTTATGTATGTATATTCTAAGGAGAGAATCCATCTCTAGGTCTTCGTAACAAAAATTTATATTAATTATTTTTTATTTCAACTAATATTTCAACTTTTATTATAAATTAAACGCTTTCCTTTCTGTATGCGTAAATCTAATTATTTCATCTAAAAACATGACCTTTATTTAGCTCAGGCTTACATCTCGTTTGATCAACAACAGAGAGACAGTCTAATCTGTCTCAATCTGTCAAAAATACCTCAAATTTCCCTACATTTTTGACAAGTTTTTGACATTGATTGTCGCTGAGATGAGATTACGACTAGATTTTGAACGTTTTTAATTATGGGAATTGCCCTTCAGATATCTCAGTAAGTATATCTGTCCCGATTGATCAGTATGTATTTTTTTATGAACTGGTGTGATTTCCAAACCGCAGCATTTGTATTTACTTTGACCTTGAAGCACATCCCTAGTTTAGAACAAAAAAAAAGACAAATGAAGGTACCTACATTTTGTTATGAAAAATGTCTCAACCAATAAAATGGAATGCAAGATTACATTTTTCCCAAGATATAAAGGTCAAGATAGTGATATGAAAATAAATTTAATTAACCCTAAAACGTCAAAAACGAAAGGTTCCGAGAAACGCGCGGACACCCGAATCGAGCAGCACCATCGATTATAAAATCGGATAAATTGAAACAATCGTTTATCGCGACGAATATAATGTTACATTCATTCGAATGGATTCTCTCGATTGTAATCGATTCCCGAGCGTTGTCGTGTTATTATTATTGATATTCGTGTTAACACGATCTAAAATAATCGATATCTTGGTGTACCGATCTTTAGTGACGTGTGGCTCGGAACGGGAACTTTTTTTATCAATTGGTTTTTGGCTTTGTCCTTTGTTATTAGATGATTTGTGTTATTATCCGATATACTTTTTTGTTTGCTGGTCTATAAAGGTTCGGTCAGCTGCCTATTATACATAGATACAAACATAAACTCACACCTTCTGCACATGGGGCTAGGCAGAAACTACAGAACGCTGCTATACCTGCTACGATAATGCTGCACCTGCTACGATCCTTACATACTCCTGTTTATTGTTAATAGGTAGAAAAGGTTTGCATTACATACTCGACCAATATTGTTGTACATAGGCCAGCACATCGAGCTACCCGAAACTGTCAAATTTTCCCAATCAACATTAAGCCTTATGCTTTAGCCATAAAGTTGAAAATATATTAAAGAAATTTGACAGATTGTAGTATCATTGTTACGCCAATTCATTCACGATCGCTTTAGTTTTGTCGAAGTTTATTGCGGTAAACTTGACGCAGAGAAAGAACACAAGTACAAGTACGTACGGAAGACGTACTTACGGCTAATCCAAGCTGAATTATTAAGTATATCTATAATACTTACATTGCAATAAGAAATATACAAAGGAATTTCTTCATTGTCAAGCAAAGCTTTACTCGTATATGACCAATAAAAATATAAAATCTTACGCATTGCCAAGTGTGAAGTAACTAGTGACATTGTTTCTATAAAATGTGTCCACAAACAATGTAAAGCTTTTAAGGTTTCGGAGTATCTTTATTCACACGTATGGCTTCCATACACAACCAAAGAACCAATCCCGTTCGACACGAACACATCGCCATTTTGGATTTATTTCATGGTACATTTAATGTTTCTAATTTCAAAAGTCCTTTAGAAGTCAGGGAAAATCGACCCCACACTTTCCGATTCCACAAAACAGACGTTATTGTTGTCTAATAGGGGAACCCGTTAGCTTTAAGACATAGCCATTACTAAAGTATCGTATTGTCTTCCCTAGGAAACAATAATTTTCGAAATATAGTAACGTATCAAATACCTTTTCGAGTAACATCATTTAAAATGGAATTGACTTTACGAGCAATCCTAGAACCTTTATGCTTCTGCCCACCCGGTGCGGTTTGTTTCCAGTTGATCCAAACTAGGATTTATGTCTTTAAAACTATTTTCAAGAACACTATTTCTTAGACTTTTTGGACCACACTGCGAACTCAGGTGTCGACTTCGCAAGATTTAATTAATTTGTGTATTACGGCAATGGGTAAGCAAACTATCAAAGCATAAAAAAAACCTTGGAGATTGTTTTATAGATACACTTATATCGGGACCCCTTAAGACAGTTAGCCCTCAGTTTTTCACTTTTAAAATAAAAACACTAAATCGACTTCAAAAAGAAATTAACTAAAAATTATGGAATAACTTGAATTTCGGAAGTCGGTGGCAAAAAAACTAAAACTAAAATATCGATTCCAAGACACCGACTTCCGAAATTAAAGTTATTTCATAATTTTGAGTTAATTTATTTTTGAAGTCGATAATTTTTTTTTAAATTCCTTTGTTATTTCGTAATTTTTATTAGTTTCAAGTAACAACTGGCGTATTTGGTCGTAATAAGTAGGTAATAGTTTTGTTGTTTTTCCTTTGACACTACACCCGTAGCTCGTATCAATAAACACTTACACGTATTAGTCCATATCTTGAAAATTACTGAATCGATTTTATATGCAACTTGCACTGTTGATATACATCTATAAAATGTTGTATTAAAGCCCTAATAGATTGTCATATGTGAATATAATGCAGTTCCATTATTATTACATACATCGTGTGTCAAATTGATAACCTCCTTTTTTTAAGAGTGGGCCCAATGACAGGATAAAATCTGATTTCACCCGCGCGTCTCCCAACCCCCGCATTAGTGCAAATAACAACCGCGGGTGGCGTGACGACGCGCGCAACGAAACTCTGTACACTAAACTTCAAGTGCAGTGCGTTTGCGTAGTATATGCAGGATATTCAGATAAAAATTGGCCAAGTGCGTGTCGGACCACGCACAATGAAGAGTTCCGTAGTTGAAATGAATTTACCCAAGAACAAACTTAACATTATAGTTGAAAATCATGTTCTCCCATACATGTAAGTTGGTCGACTATTATTCGTAAACTTGTAAAGCCTACTTAGCCGTGATAGTTTTCCTTTTAATTTCGTTATTATATACTACTACCATGAATTTTTCCACATATCCAAAGACAACCATTTAGATGGCAGGGGGGAACCCCTGTCAGCTAAATGTCAGAAAAATCATGTGATCGGAAACGCAAGCGAGCCCTACCGCTTGGACACGATCATCGGTGGACGGGATTCAGCGAGGACTGGTGGAGAGACCGAGTGTTGCGACAGTCGAGCTCGGACATTCTAGGCAAACGCTCAATACCAACGCACGTGTTAGTTCCCGACACACGTGTGCGTTTCGGTTGTTAATCGCTAGTTTATTAAAGTTACTTCAAATTCAAATAATCTTTTCGTTCGAGTACCCACTGCAGTGCCCATACCTATCTAAACTATGTTGGATCGTGAAGAAGACCCGATGTATCGCATCTCGGCCATCCAGTAATGCGACATATAATATCCATGCCAAATTATCGCTATCTAGTACTAAGAGTCTCTGAGCTAAGCTGCGGACGGACAGACGGACAGGGCGAAACTATAAGGATTCCTTGTTGACTACGGAACCCTGAAAACAAAGACTTTTTTTAAATTCTATTTTTAAATTTCTTTGAACAAAATAGTAATATGCGCTACGCTCTCGGTTTCACAAAATCATCAATTCGCAAAATGTAGCAGTGCTAATGTGCAGGGATAAGAATGTCTTTACTTGTGTAATATATACAATGCAATCCTATTTTGTGTTTGTATGTTGAGAAATAAAATTTCTGTATACTCCATTCCACCATAAAAAATTAGAAGTGATAAAATAGGTGATAAAAAATCCAAAAGGTATAAAAGCAAATCAAACACAGTGATAAAAAATATCTTATAATCATCACAATGATTGTTTTTGAATTTATTTTTCGTCGGGTCCTTTATTCAGTGTCGATTCAATGGATGAAAAAGTCAATCTGCTGACAGACAATCAGCTATACGATGTTCACGCTCAATTCATGCAGTAAAAATCAAGCATCTGCGACGTTATTACAAGCATCATGCATAAGAAAGCTGAAACTAAAACAAAATTGAAGTATCGGCCCTCTTCATCAAACCGTCCTTGTGGATGCTCACAATCGCTGCAATAACAATAATACCCACCGGTAGAGATTCCCAACGCTGCCATAACCACACATCACTTGAAAACAGAGATCTAGGTAAAGTCTGGAAATTTCATAAATCCATGGAAGTTAAAATCACGCCAAGAATCGATTCTTAGATACATATTATTGATTTACTGAATCAACACTTCTCATCTACACCCTGCTGTAATGAGAACTTAAAAGCATCCACAGTAAACTATCTTTCAAATGTTCCAACTCCGGACCATCCCCCATTTATTTTTAGTAAATTTTCTGATTGTTAAGAAGAGCGTTGTTAAAATCACGTCTAATGCAGTTAGTAGTGACTGTGTCAGTTGGAAAATGATGCTGGGATGTCCTCGACGAAATCCTTCCTATTCTATGCTATATCCTAAACTACTCTTTAACCTATGGTGTCTTTCCTTCCGATGTGGAAAGAGCCAAAAATCACTGCTTTACCCAAAAAATCTAATCTTGCTTCCTTTTCAGAATACCGACCTACTTCCATCTTGCCTTTCCTCTCCAAAGTCCTTGAACACCTTGTTCACAATCAGCTTAGTGCATTTCTTTGCAAGAATAGTCTGCTGAATATTTTCCAATCCGGATTTCGTCCTGGTCACAGCACCGCTACTGTACGCTAGTGAACGTTACTAATGACATACGCTTAGGCATGGGGAGGAAATCTGACGATTCTTTGCTTATTGGATTTAAGCAATGCGTTCAATATCGTCAATTTCGATATCCTGCTTGGCATGCTTCGCTCGCTTCGTAGTTACCTGTATGGCCGCCGGCAACGTATATGCATAGAACAGACGTGTTCTTCTTGTTGTTATACTTCTGCCGGTGTACCTCAGGGCGGTGGTTTAAAATAGTTTTCGAACTCAATGGTACTACCGATAGAACCATCAACAAACTCGATCACTCGATTAATATCCTTTTCCGGGAACTGATACCTAAAACAAGCGAGTTTTTGGAACAATCTTATATTCTTTGTTTTAATACCTCACTCGACTAGTTGTAAAAAAGTAACAAACAAAGAAAGAGACGGGTCGAGAGGGAGGGATATTGTAATTCTTTCGTATTTCTAATTTTAGTGAGGAAGCGTGGACAACACTCACATATTATCAAAAATAAATTCTAGCTAAATTATATAATTTCGCACGAAAACAATAAACGATCATATCGAGCGGTCAAATCATCTGTTTATTTTGCGTATACTATACGCATAAGTACCTTGATATAAAAACAAACCTTCGACTTCGGCAATTAGCAATCATTTTAGTCTTCAAGTGTTTAAGTTCTCGCTTTTTCATTGTATTTTTTTGTTTCCCATTTATTATTCAACAAAATGTCGATAATAATAATAGTTGCTAGGCGCGGAGAAAATTGTCATAGACTTCCCGTCTCAACAGAGCGAGGGGTACTGACTGGTGAAACAAACTGATGCCTCAAGCTCGTGTCACGCGAGACGGAAGACAGCGTATCTCGCGGATTAAAAATGTAGTAAGCGCCAAATGCTTTTTATTCGATTATCTTTTAAAATAGACATTATTTTAAAAAATCGCTTGGGTCATCGCTAGGTTATAATGAGTGTTATTACTTGTCTAATTTGTGGTTCAGTAATATGCACCAAAATAGAATGCAAACCAAATTAGATGAAAATTAGAGGTAACTTTGTGATGGTTTTCTATCGAGAAAATTTTATCGTATCGTGTTTTCGTCTGGGTCGACCCTCACATTTATAATGAAGTTTCCTGCCATATACTTTTTTTCCAATTTGAACATGATTTACTACTGTTTAAATCTAATCTAAGATTGAAGATTTTCCTTTGGGCTTGCCCTTAAGTCGGTAAAAAATTACCACGTTTTATATTCAAAATCATATCAAAGCTTATTTGGAAATGAATTAGAGATCAGTTGGGAATAACCCTCCAAAGACGTTTAAGTTGAACATAACATGGACGATAAAAACGATAATTATTGAATATACGCCGTATTTAGTTATACCAAACATGATAGCCCCATTAAAATTATTAATCATTATTTAACTGTAAATTATCTGTAAGTGTTAATTGTTCACCATTCTCGTTTACAGGTTAAATGCCTTTTTGGAGGATTATACTAAAGGTTAGCGCAGACATAGCAGCAAAATAATCGAGCACTTTTTCATTGAAATTGAAGAACTAAATCAACTAAAATAACAAAGAAAAAAAATGTTTATTCTGCACAAACAAAACGCACATTTATATAAAAAACTGGCCAAGTGCGAGTGGGCGAGTGCGTTGGTACGGAACCCTTCGTGCGAACGAAGGGTTCCGTACCACAAGGCAAAAACGACGAAAAAAAACACGTTTGTTGTATGGGAGCCCCCCTTAAATATTTATTTTATTTTATTTTTAGTATTTGTTGTTATAGCGGCAACAGAAATACATAATTTGTGAAAATTTCAACTGTCTAGCTATCGCGGTTCTTGAGATACAGCCTGGTGACAGACAGACGGACGGACAGACAGCGAAGTCTTAGTAATTGTCACGTTTTTACTCTTTGGGTACGGAACCCTAAAAAGACATAAAATATACGCATACAACGTAGTCAAAAGTCTCGTAAATGGAGTTCTAAGCAAGCGTTGCATCCTGGTGGCGCGTGTTCGAGGAAGCTCGAGTATGCTCGAGCATTTTGTCGTTCTGTCTATACTGACCATAAAAACTGAGCTTTGCTTTGTTGAGCTGAGCTGAGCTTTCAAAGATTTCCAGGGATTTCCACATAAAATTTCATATTTTCCTAAATAGGTTGTTGTGTTAGCTTATGGCCAAAGGTCAAAGGTTAAAACCATATAAATCGCAATGTTTACGTTTTCTCTGGAATTGTCTATGGGCTCTTAATTGCTGTAAGAGGGTTAATGAGATATTTCAGTTTGTTCATAACATTTAAGAATTATGAGGGTCATTTTAAGACAATAAATTAATCTAGCCAGCAGATGATTATAAATAGTTTCTAATGTTGCTTTAGAACAGCAATGTCGATAAAACGATACTTTATAGGAAGGTGTTAAGTACGAGTATATCTGATCGAAAGCTAATGTTATTAGTTGACTAGCAGCCCCGACAGACGTTGTTGTAACAATAACTCATACAAAAATCTATAGAAAAAACACTTTGAGTTTTTTCCGAATTTTCCAATTTACCCGCCAATTTTTTCCAATTTTCCTTTCCATACAAACCTAATCGGACTATTACGAACATTTTAAGACAAAAAAATTTACGTTCCATACATTTTGACTGCGTAGGTATTGTACTTTCTATGAACCAGCTTTTTGATAACTTTTTAAACCAGATTTTGTATAAGGGAAATGCTATTACTTTATATATATAAATCATATTACTTTAATACTTTAATCTATATCTATACTAGCAGCGCCCCGAGGTTTCACCCGCGTAAGTTTCGATCACACATTTGTCAGTAACCGTGCAGTTCAACTCAGAACCCGATCTTCGAATTTCAATCCCGTGGCAATATCGGGATAAATCCTATGTCCTTCCCCGGGATGCAATCTATCTCTCTGCCAAATTTTATCGAAATCCGTTCAGTGGTTTAGGATAAGGTAACATACAGACAGACAGACAGACAGAGTTACTTACGAATTTATAATATTAGTATGGATATACACTTTTCTATAATGCATTGCAAAAGTCTGATCACTTTTGTCTTTCACATTAATAAATAACGCAGCATCAAGTGCAAATTACCCACCTCAGGGCAACCGAGTGTTAAGAACTGAAGATAGATAACTTTCCCGTTTCATCCGTAAAGTATGTGGGTTCGATTCCCAGGCGCGGACAGCGGTGTCAAAGGTGGGTGTGCGTAAAAATGGTCGGGCGATAGCGGTGACACCTGCGCGGGCGCAGCGTGCGTGCGGTCGAGGAGGATGGGGTTATGTGAGGAAGAGTAATAAAAGGTTTAAAATAATCATTACGAGCAATTTTCATGATTCTGACATTTTTTAATCCGGATGTGCATATAGGTCTAAACACACGGACTGTATATTAGCTGCAACATCGCAGTTTGGATGCAGTTGACTTAAGATGCCACTAGTCGAATTTTTTTCCATACAAATTTCGGGAAAGTATTACTCCACTGTTTGACATTGTGCATCCAAAGTTAAACATGATATCGTTTTGACTTATTATTAATTTTGTCTGTACGGAAACAAAATAGTAGGATAAAAAGCCATTAAAAAGTTATGAGCCAGCAAAGATTCGTTCGAGCCGTAAATTTCATAATGATGACAATATCAATATGTTTATTTTAGTCCACCTAATTTGGTATTTGAGTTGGTTACGTAAGTACTTAATGATACTTCCGACAGAAAAGAAAACCCGAACGGCACGATGTTACGGCACATTTTCCAAAGTACCACTCAATATCCTTCCTGCTCCACTCCCATATTCCACCCTCCCAAAGTGTAAAGGTGAGTCGCATTCGGTCCACGATAAATGCCGTCGGTCAGAAGCGACGCACGCGCAATACATCACCGCGCATAACAAATGTCGCCCTTACGCTGAACATTCGCGACACGACACGTTAGCGGGTGACTGATGATCGCGAGTTATTGTCGTGTGAGGTAACCCTAATGTCGCGGTAAGGACTCATGTGTGGATTAAAGATGTATGTATTTTATGACCGTCAGAGGTATGAGGACACTCATCCTCCATAGAAAAGGGAGGATCTTCCGACCAGACGGGTGTTGAGTCTGGCGGGTAATTGCCCAATGATTCTGGTCGGGCCGTTGTATATATTCTAGTTGTGCGGTAAACTCTGCTAGCGAGATGCAGGATTTTGCGTGACGTCAGTATGACGCGTTGTTCGCATGTGGCGTTGTAGATACCGCTACAACCGTTTCGTGATGGTGCTTTAATTTGTAATTCAGGCTTCCAAACGGTCGAGCTTGAAGTGAGCGATCTTTCCACCTGATGATAGGAATTGAGACTATTGATAGCTCACGAGATTTATTGTATAGAATAGATCGGCAAGTTTATAAAGTTTTTTGATGTAGAGTACAAGTTCCTTAGTTGTTATGTTGTTGTTCCCACAGCATTTCTTGAACGAGGTATTTTCTTACCTTTGCATTGTACTGTTCCGCTTTTCTTTTAAATAAAAATCATAACATGTCATATTACATTCAGTTTTATTTCCGCATAGCTAAAGAAGCGCTTTCGCAACAGCACGCACTAGTATTATAACTACATGGACCCAGTAAAACGGAGTCTTTGTATGAATTCTGACGTTAAATCTGTAAACAGAATGGCGCCATGATGCAACTTTTCGACCTTGGTAGGCCTATAACCGTACTCAGCTACAGTTGACTCTAATATGATAAAGCAATAAACACACATGATTCGGTCGTAGGTTCGAACCCAGGCATGCGCTTTATTAGTGTAAATTATTTCATGACAGCTGCTCTCAGAACGGTGAAGGAAAACATCGTGAGGGAACCGGCATTTCCTAAAACCAAAAATTCAAAGACATGTGACACTGACCCGCACTGGGCCCGCGTGGTGGATTACCCTCACCGAGAGGAGGCCTGTGTCCCAGCAGTGGGAAAATTATAGGCTCATTATGCTAAACACACTTGACTGAAGGTACACTCAAAATCAATATCTCCAATAAGCATTATGTTCATGAGTAATGGTGCATTAACATAATAAGACGAAGGGCGTGTGTTAGTACTGTGACATGATGCGATTGTTTGTCAATATGAATCATACTCGATCGGTTCTCTTGTGAAAGGTAAGATCTTTGTCTAAGTGAAACAAGCATTACCCTTGATCCGATAAACTCAATGCTGAATAAGTGGGAAGACTAATTAATTCTACGATTTAATAAACGATTGCAACTGAACAGTCTTACTTACTAAACAGTCTCTATAAAGATAATTGTACTCCTTCTGTGGGAACCTGGAATGGCGAACCTTAATGCAGGTTACCATGTAACCTAGATAGGGAGCATAATTAGCTTATAATGTTCCCACTGCTGGGACACAAACCCCCTCTCTTCGAGAGGCAGTGGTCTAATAATAATCCTCCACGCGGGCCCAGTGCGGGTTGGTAAATGTCACATGTCTTCGAATTTTTGGTTCTGTGACATGCCGGTTTCCTCACGATGTTTTCCTTCACCGTTTCGTTTTGTTTAATAGAAAAGTGCAATACTTACGCGGTCAAAATGGAAATGTTTTTTTTTTAAATAACCATTTTATCCATCAATTCATGTTAACAGAAGGTTAATTGTCGTAACTTAAAACTTTCAAAATCTAGTCGCAGTCTCATCTCGGCGACAATGAAACGTCAAAAACTTGTCAAAAATGTAAGGAAATTAGAGGTATTTTTGACAGATTGAGACTAAGATCAGACTTACGTTCTTAAAATTACGAGAATTTCCTCTCAAGTTGCATGTTGATATCCCAGCCAGGCTGCATTACATGTAGCGATTGTAACAGTACTGTTGTGACAGCCGTCGGTCTACCATCGTATCCGTCAACATCTGCAATATAAGCATTAAATTACACGTTTAGCCTTAAATTTAAGTAAGCTTAGTACAAATGCCTACACGCGTAGTACAGCTTTGTTATGCGCTCGCGCTGGTGGGCCGTCGATATGGAAGCGTTACTCACTGGCTGCGGTTAGAACAAAGGCGTCTGCGGAGCCGATAGGACAATCACTTTCATTTGTTTATGGCTCTGTGATAAATATAGGGATTCCCTGTCGTTATTGTTGTTGAATTAATCGGCTATGATGGATGGAGCGCGTTTTTGAATCTTTGTTCATGTGATTGTATTGATTGACCTGGCATTTTTTTTTGAAAAAAACTATTTGCAATGAAATTAATTATTTCACTCAATAAAGTCTTTTGAGCTTTTCGCCTAACTGTTTAAGTAAAATTCACGAGAGCGACTTCATCGATTTCCTTTCCTCATTTCAACATATACCTAACTCAAGAATTTCAAGCAATCGTACCACCCGTTCCGAGTAATTTAGTTTACGAAAAAAATATAACTGACCATGTTTCTCTAACTGTTCAAATTAAAAACTATCGCGCCTTCTTCGAGATTTTTGGGTGAAAAAGTGATAACCGCCATATTTAGTAATGGGAACGGTCCGAATAAGGCACGCTGTTGGTAATAAATAAAAATTAAATTAAACTGTATTGACTTATACAGTCAACTAAAAAAAATATAAAAAAAACCGGCCAAGTGCGAGTTGGACGCGCACACGAAGGGTTCCGTAGCACAAGGCATAAAACGCCGAAAAAAAACGATTATTTTATACCTCTTTAAATTTTAAGTTTATTTTATTTTTATTATACAGACATACATCATCTGTGAAAATTTCAACAGTCAAGCTATCACGGTTCATGAGATACAGCTTGGTGACAGACAGACGGACAGACGGACAGTGGGGTCTTAGTAATAGGGTCCCATTTTTACCCTTTGGGTACGGAACCATCCATGTACATAGGGTATTTATAAAATACTTCGTTTTTTTTTTGTAAAACCTGTAAGCTGTAATTGCAACTATTATTAGAATAGTAACTGAAAAGCAATTGGGGTGTCTTCAGGTTACTTAATAATCACATCAATTAGGTCTGTAACTATTTTGATATTTTCATAAATTGATTTTTTATTTAGAATTCTAGAGTTATTATGTATAAACCTGACCTGTTAAATATAATATAATGCTAAAAATTATAAAAAAAAGATGTTCGATTACTTACCTACAAAAAAAAAAAAATGTTTCATTTTAATTTTTTCTGCCACTCAAATCAATTTAATATATTGTAGCAACAACGTTTAGCGAAGGTTTAATAATAATTTAATGCGTAGGTTTAGACTGATGGGTTTCAATGAGTTTGGTGGCTCCGGATATCTATGGGTGGCTCACTTGCGAAACAGATCTCAGCCAGAAAGAGATTGATTGCATAGCGCGTGAAAGAAATTCATTACTTATTTTAATGAATTATTTGTTAAATTGCGTGGTCTAAACTGATTAACCGTAGGTATTAATTATTTTAAAAATATTGCGATCTAAATTATGAAACTGTAAAGGAGCGGCGGTATTAGGTAGGAAGGTAAACGATAATTGAAGTTATATCAAAACCGGCTTCCTCCCGCGGCTTTGCCCGCGAGGTATGTCAATAAAAACTATCCTGTGTCCTTCCCCGGGATGCAATCTATCTCTCTGCAAAGGTAACATAAAGACTGCCAGAAAGAAAGACAAACTGACAGACAGAGTTACTTTCGAATTTATAATATTAGTATGGATAACTTGCGAAATAGTGTTAGTCACACTTTCGTGTAGTTATACAGCCCAGGCCCAGTCCGTTAGTTGAGCAGTGGTGGCCAGTTGTAGAGGCCGCTATTTACAAATTGTAGGTCGTCGGTTCGAACCCAAGCAGGCACTTTACTTTGTGTAAATTATTTCATCACCACTGCTCTCAAAACGGTGAAGGAGACCATCGTGAGGAAACCGGCATGTTCTACAGCCAAAAATTCGAAGACATGTGACGTCTACCAACTGGGTCCACGTGGTGGATTACGGCCCACTCCCTTTCACAGAGAGGAGACCAGTGTCCCAGCTGTGGGAACAATATAAGCTGATTATAAGCTATACAGCCCAGTCTAACTTTCCAAAAAAAAAGATGACATGCTTTGGCTTTAGTTTCTAAATCTGATTCTGATTCAGCAGAATACAATTAGCAAACCAATTTCGAAAATTGATATAGGACCATTAAATAATTAAAAATACCAACATGGTCTTGAAATTAACGTATTTTTTTACCGATGACTCTTTCTAATAGGCCGCATTTCCCATTATCTATGGGAAAAAATAGCGAAACGATATCAATTATAAAAGCAAATACGGACAGAATCATTCCACATTCCTGAGACCACCTCACGGATTTTACGGCCTCTAAAAAATCTACAACAGTTTATATGTTTACCATAACTTTATAATAAAATATTATCATTTAGTTTAGTGCCAGCACATTAGGGTTTTCCAATTCCTCGCTTCACCCATCTGTATGTAGATTTATCGGTGATCTGAAGGCGCGTGCTCATTCGTGATTGACAGCACAATGTGTCACATGCAAATCCACCAGAGGGCGCGACCGAGCTGTACACTTTTGCTTGCACGTAAGTGTACGCTAGGATGGGTTTTGCGAAACTAAAGTTAAAGTAAATGTGAGTTATTTAGATTTATAGTTTTTGTGGTTTTATGTGTAAAGTTAAATGTGTTTGTAAGTGATTGTTTTTGTACGTGTAATGGAAGGTACTTACCTACTTCTTTTTTATTTGAAATGCAGACGTATTAAGTTTTGTAATTGCGTACCTAAGCGTGCTCACGTGCGATATTTTTCAGAATAAGGTATGTTTTTCTTATATTCAGATACCTTTGAAGATCATTGTTTTTTACTTGCTGTTGGGTGACTTTTTGGTCATAAAAACTCAACATACTGCATTGTCCCAGAGGTATGACGAAATTAAGAGAGTGTTATATGTAAAGTGTGTTAAAAACACGCATTCTTAACACACCGAAAAATGAGCTCAACAAAGAAACCATAAAAATACTTCTTACATTTTATTTTCATTGAAAACACCTTTTAAAGTGATGTTTGTTCACGTAAACGCAAAGTGCATTGGCTCCCGGTTAACGCAAATATTGGACCAATCGCAAATTAGAATAACATTTCAGCATACCTACCATTGTTTGAAGTTTACATAAGTTAGCGTTTTTTTTAAGACCTGGTGATGATTTTAGAGAACCTTCATAATTGTTATGTTTTCACTTCCTGAAAAAGGACATGTTTAATAGAATATTTAACGAAAAACTGACACATATAAATGAAAACAAAGCAGCATCCTAATTACGTCACACCATCAATCACTATCTGAATCATTTAAAGGATATTGCTACTAATAATAATTTAACTATTGTAAGAAGTTTTTGTCACTGTTAGATCTATTTAAATGATTGGAACATTATTATTAAGTTCCTGTTATTTCATTATACAACAAAAAAAAAGTATTAAAAAAAAAAAATAACCCGACTGCGGTAAATAACTAGAAAAACTGAAAGCTAAAAACAACAGCTTTTTATTAGTTTACAAATTATGTGAAAGATTTCGCAGACGATTTGGTTCTTGGTACATGTTTTTTACGATTTTTCACTTCGAATTACTTTTAACCATACGAGTATAAGTTGTATATATTTTTGTAATTATCTTTTAAAACCTTTTATTTTGATAGGTACCCCACTCGATAGGTTTTGAGAAAAAAAAAATTTTGAACACTTAATATTATGGCGCTAAAAAGCGGCCGTTTTTTTTTCAATTTTGATATGTCCAGTGTCACTCCCACAATTAAGACCAATCTAACGGCACCTCTCAAGCTGAAATCGATCAAGCCGTTTAGGCTACAGAGCGTGCCAAAAAATATACGTACAAAACATAACCCTCCTTATGGCGCAGTCGGGTAACATAGATTTCATTCTCAATTAAAATATAAGTTGGTAACAAAAACTTCAGTATTTTCATGATTATTTAAACCAAAAAGCCACAATTAGCTACAGAATCAGTTAGTAGGCGAGCTTACCGATGTAATTAAGTACTTTTGCATATGCCTAATACTAAATAGACCCATAGCCGTCTCAGTAGATCAAAATCCATTCCAATTCAATTCCCAGCCTGTCGATATCTAGGTACCATTCCCTTTCCTGCCTTCCGAAGACTCTCACACCCCATCCATCAACTTCCTGACACCCAGACCAAGGTGTCAGGGCCGGTATAACGATGCCCCTATTACCGTTCACCTGTCACTTTACGCACACTGCCGATCTTTTAACCCGGCACGGTAAAATAGGCGAGGATCCGTAGCATTTATATTATTTACCGTTTGGAGTTTGGACTCTTCATTATGTAAAGGTGAAGATGGTAATTCGAAAGTGGGGTTTTTGGATCTACTTTCACGGCTTTGACTATTTTAGTACCTGGTTTTGCTTTTGCTACGTAGGTACTTATTGCACCAGTCTTTTTATTTTACATTGTCAATTTCTACAAGAATTTGATCTGGTCTAGGTTGGAGTTTGCACGTGGATTGCCAACTTGCCTGAAAAATAAAACAGTGTTTTTGAAATCCTTGAAGAAACTGGACCATTCAAACTCAAAGCATTTATTACAAAAAAAAAACAATTACAGGCACTTTTGAATAGTCAAGGGGTCGGTCATTCAGAAAGATGAAGTTAGTTGCCCATTCCAAAGCGTAGTAGGTACTCCTATAGATAAGAACGGGCAAGAAACTCCACGGATACTTTTCTAAATCAAAATATTATCTTTACAAAGTATTGGTTTACATCATTTATGTTAAAAATTATGCATGTGAGAACGATGCAGAACGTTAAAAGCGTCCGTAATGAAAAAATAAAAAAAAAGAATTCAAATATTTAATTAATTTATATATTAAGTACTATTTTTCATCTCGAAAAATAAAAATAATGATCTCGGTAGACTTTACACCGACTAAGTACAGTATAACCATGCCTTATGTAGCAGTTAAGAAAATAACAAATTCTGGATATTTAGGTGAAATAAAGTAAACTTAAAACAAAACAAATTAATCCCAAAATTTTAAGCCAAACACAAGCAAATCCGGGTTGTCTCGCTATGCCTAAAGGACATAACACATCTAATAACGCATGTTTGTACCCGCACGTACAAATAGACCGACAGACAGTAGTCGAGTGTCCTTATCTGCGCGCGCGCACTTTACTCGCTGCGATTTAGCTCTCGTGAACTTTACACGCTGCGCCGGGTTGGGTTGCGTGCGATATGAGGAGTGAGAGGAGTTTTGATACTTGCGTATTAACAATACATAGATATAACATTGCTGATACTGCTATTTCTCCCCAGTTTTCAATGTAGATTTGATAATTATCATTATCCGAGTTATGGCAATCTTGAGGAACTTTTATATTAACGAATTTGTCACCATATCAGTAGTTTTCAGTTATATTATGTAAATAAGTAAAAATACTTACTTTTTTTCTTGCATTTTGTACCTGCCCGCTGCTTCTCACGTAAAGGTACAGACGCCAGCACATCAAGCTACCCGAAACTGACAAATTTTCCCAATAAACTTTGAACCTTATGCTTTAGCGATAAAGTTGAAAATCTATTAAAGAAATTTGACAGATTGTAGTAGCTTGATGTGCTGGCGTCTGTACATGCCCCATTTTTGTTAGAGCACTTGCAAGTCATGCAACCTTTTCAACTGTGCAGTAGCAATACTGACAACATTTGCCAGAAAGTGCTGAGGAGCATACGACGTATTTGTAATAAAAAAAAAATAATGAACTATCAAAACTATCTCATCGTCGTACACCTATCAGTGAGTAGACTCGCTGGATGTTTGCGGTGTGAATGGAGCGCGACTCCTGCGCAGGCTGGGTTCAACAGCACATGCGCAAACAGCACTATGTCAGCACCAGTGAAAGTGCACGGATTTATGACATTTTGTTGTATAACTACGTATTACATATTTAATAGACGGTAAGTAAATATGACTGTACTGAAATGTGGGTAGTTATGACAAGTACTTCATTGATGTACCCAACCCTATTTCTGTTAGGTATGGTTAGGTACAACAAGCTGGAAAGCTGGATTTGGCACTTGTTCAATGCTGTATTTTTACGTTATTGCGTGGAAAGATCTCTAAAGGCTCCTTCAAACAGGCGCGACACGCGATAAAATCGCGCGCGACTCAATGGCACCGCAAGTCGCGCAACGAGCGGTGCCTTTGTGTCGCGCGCGATTATATCGCGTGTCGCGCCTCTTTGTAGGAGCCTTAACCCGGGTGTACTAAAGGATGTTTGTCTAAGCGTGCCGGATAATTACGTGTCGGTGCCTCGCAGCTGGACCAACCCGCCGGGTAAAGCACCTTTGACGCGCACCATGCATACACTTAAATTAATTAGCGAAATCGCGGAAAGGGTGGTTTCATTTACCTGTTCTTTGAATGAGTTTACAAAAATTACTTTAGATGTGTTAAGCAGTAATGAAAAAAATATTGTTTATGACCACGCTACCGATTTGGGGTAATCTGCAATACTAGTTGTGTTGGGAATAATAATAAATAAATAAATACTTCTGAAGGCTTAAAAAATACAGCATTTATTTAATTTGATTGATGAAGAAATTAAAATCCTAAGAAGTCGTTTTAACATTAATTAATGTCTGTTTTTAGAAAAAGACAATTGTGTCCCTAGCAAAATACACATGGTCCACCGTAACGTAGATCTAACACACGTATTTCGCTGGCAATAGCGGGAATACATTCAGTCAAAATAATAGTTGAACCAGGGCAAGGGGGCCTAAAAAGGCCACTTTGGCAGAATCATAAAAGGATAATATAAGGGACACTTAACTGTTAAGTTAACCGTATCAAAACCCATTGGTGAAGCATTTTTCAGTTATTTTTTTTTGTCTGTGCCAAATAACAATCAATCCAATCCAAATCCAATCCCAATCTCTTTGATTGTACCTACGTAGTGCAGCGAAAAAAAGAAAAACACGGACTGTCTTCGCCATACCATAATTATTCTTAATGATATAATTTATATGATTCTCCAAAGTGGCATTTTTAGGCCCCAAGTTCTGTGCAAAAATAAATGACGACACAAATAATAAACGAAGGATAAACGAAAATTGCTACACTGGCACGTATCAATATGATGCACTTACATATTTAAGTGCCAAGGAATGAGCACAGTATGTCCTTAAATTATAAAATTGTGACATTAAGACCTCCTGCGGTCATCTGCTCGACAGGTCTTCAAAACAAATCAATATCGTTACATCTTAACCTTTTCAAACGAAGTACAAACGTGTGTACGTTCACTAATTCACTGAGGAGCCTTGAACGTATGTGAGACAATGGCAGTTCACTCCTCCGGAATCGAACCCACGACCTGTGCGACTGCGGTGTGTGAGGACTTCGGCCTTTTTGTGAGAAACATAATCTTCTTCTTAGCGTGTCGATAGCAATTTAAATGGACTCGCCCAGAATTCAGCTACTTGTTTGGCGCCATCACCAGTGTTTACCAGTTCCTGTAACGTGCAGCTGACAGGACACGCAGGACACGATATTAAGTGTCCCATCGTTTGTGGAACAGCATCACATTAACACTCCAAGGCGGAGTCGTCTATGAATCTCCACCTGAACAGGTTTTCCTTGCTTCGGCCAACCTGTGTCCGGAGTCTGTTTAAAGACTTCCAGGTTACCCAAGGTAACTCATGTCCAGGTGAAACATAATAATACCAGCCTGTTATTGAAGTGAAAGTTCTTTAGACGCATTGGGTATTTTTTGAGATGGGAAAAAACCATTGAACTCGCGCCACTGTTACCGTAAGCGACACCGCGCGTGTTTTTTTTATAAGACGATTAAAAAAATACCCGCTTCGGATGTGTTCGGCTGTCCTCGGGATGTACTCGGTTCTAATGTATATATCCGATATGTCAGTGAGTGATGGCAAAGTATTCAGTTTGTGTTTTGTTGTCACTTCTGTCGGCACTCCCGGAGTGCCACTGTTTTTTATTGTCACTACAGGGCAAAGGCCTCTCCTCATACTAAAAAGGCACGAGCATTAATTACCACGCTTGTTCAAGATGGGTTGGCGATTTCAGACCTATATTACTTTAGGTCCAGGATTCCTCCGATATTTTCCTTCACCGATATCAGTAATGTCCAAGATAAACTAAGAAACTACATTATGACTTGAAAAAGTCACATTGGTAAATGTCTGAAGTTGAGCTCACTACCTCGTGCATGAGATAGCCATCACTCATTAGGCCAAACATGGATTATCTAAAATACAATAAAACATTTACTCTCTAGGGAGTAAATGATAATATTTTTTTTTAGTTAATGTAATATTAAGCCTGTATTAGCACGACTCCAAAAGAAGTTCTTTTCACACCGATACTTTTACAAAGTCCAAGCATGAACTAAAATAAAACAAAAGACGAAACTTAATAGCAAGATGAATACAAAGTTGCAGTAGTCAATCTACAAGTAAATAAAGTTAAGTGTCGATTGTGGAATCATGATATTGCACCTGCTTAGAGCTCTATCTTCTTCGTAGTAATGAACCTCGTAGGCGATATCCAATTTGCAGTTTGTGACATTACAACTGTATAAATTGCAAAGTTGTCCGTTTATTTCATTTTGCCATATTATACATATATTCATTACCTAAACGAGCGACTACTGTAGTATGTATAAAATAGTATTGTGTGAAAGTACAGACGCCAGCACATCAAGCTACTACAATCTGTCAAATTTCTCTAATAGATTTTCAACTTTATCGCTGACAAGATAAAAGGTTCAAAGTTGATTGGGAAAATTTGACAGTTGCGGGTAGCTTGATGTGGCGTCTGCACTTAGTAATAATAATAGTCCTCCGGATCGTATTTTGGTCATGGCTGCCAATATCTACGGAAATTAGCCTTCGGCGCGGGAGAAATTATAGTGTACAAGTGTGTGCGCAGACACAGGTGCATACTCTTTTCCCTCACTCTCATAGTCCGATGGTACGGCACGCAATCCAACACGACCGGAGAGAGATCAGGCGCTGGACTAATGGCTCAACATGAAAGACACGGGGGTATCACACCGCCAACTTTCAAACTGGGCTGTTACTAAGAAAAACCGAATAACGGTTTGCCCGACCCGGGAATCGAACCCAGGAGGCGCAGGAAGCGCGATTGCTGAGCGTGGGGCTCAGCAATCGCGCTTCCGACTACGAGACCAACGGGGCAGTTTAATTGTTAAGTGAACATAGGGGTTATATTGTTATTATATTATTGTTCATTCATTTTAATAAGTTTGCAAGGCAACTAAAATGTTGTAGTTGGACATAATAATTATGAATCTACGTTAAGCTAAGGTATATTCAAATTCATATTTCCAATTGATGTTATTTCAAGTTAAACAAATATCAACTTTAGCGGACTGAAAATTAAGTTAATTACAGAGGGACTAGTACTATTGAGCTAAAAAGTTATATAAATGTTTGAAGTTGTAGCGTAAACTAAACTTTATTATATAGGTGTCGGATTGGCCCAGACATCAGAAGTAAAACACAAGTTTATTCAATTGAACAATCAGTTATCTTAAATCTAGAAAATACAGAAATGAAATACTAAAACTAATAACGGCAAAAGGCGGTCACATAGGGCAGTACTGACTGTCAGGGACAGTGGTCCATGCACCCACCGCAATAAGGATAGTACTAATTGTCAGAGACAGCGTTCCACATCCAATAATCGGGCAGTACTGACTGTCGAGAGACAGTGGTCCGTGCACCACGACGCAACCGTTGGAAATGCGTACCGATCAAACAGCGCAGCTCCTTATAAAGGCGATCGCTAGTGGGGGGGAAACCGTTACAATATTTTACTGGATTGGATACCAAGTCCTTTAGGCCAAATGATCGATAGAGTGAATGATTTGCGTCTGGTGCACGTTCCACTAGCGCCATCTAGTCGCCGTCTCTCACAGCTGCTAATCAATGTGTCTGCCGACATAGGTATTAAAGTTATTTTTCCAATAACTCATATTTGTTTACATGTTTGGCAAATAAATCGCAAACACAGTACCTATAGGTATATTATTAGAGGCAATAGAGATAGTGTTAACAAATGACCACAACACAATTACCTACAATTTAACACCTTGTTTTAAAAATCGATACTTTGTCACTGGGTGATAAGCAATACAAATACGCGTTAAGACTTGCTTACATTGTTAATGAATATCCCAATTTTTGGTCAATTACTTCGTGTTGGCAAGACCAAAAAAAAATATATATATACCTATTGCTGAATGGCTCTTGACCTCGATCTTGCCTGATGGAAAGCGATGGATGAGGTCTATGATGGCACTAGCTTGCCCAGAAGATGACAGCAATTCCAAGATTGAATAGAAACTGCCACGAATTGCGCAATTTTAGTGGCTCGTGTAAGTATAGCATAAGTGTGATACACTCGAGGGAAATGCGTCAACGGCAAAGGATTTGAGTACGGAGCTCAAATACAAGAGCGGCCATGCTGTCAGCGACAGACGTCGACACACGTTGCATCGACAGCTGCAGTTGACCCTGCCGTTGATTCGTGTCGCTCATGTTTGTAAGCACTAAGGCAGTTTGTGAGGTAATGGCGCCGATTCCCTTGTTCACAAACAAAACTAAATTTAAGTTCAGTGCATCTTTTTCTTTCTATTTCATTAAGAAAAGGACAGAAGATAAATATTAGTTTAGTCCTGTCAAATTGAGATACGTACCCCATAGCAAGTTTAGACGTGATTAAAAACATGGCTACTAAAAATACGCCAATTTACGTTAGGCGCTGTCTAATTTGACAGAACTAAACTAATATTTATCTTCTGTCCTTTTCTTAATGAAATAGAAAGAAAAAGATGCACTGAACTTAAATTTAGTTTAGTTTGTGGACAAGGGAATCGGCGCCATTGTCACAGGTTATCGTTTTAACACCTTGTTGTTCATCTGACAAGCTCTATAATTTACTTTGTCATCCGAAGACTTCACCTTTAAAGCAAGTATACAATAGTTACATATTAAATAAAATCGTCGGCCCTCCACACTTCTCTAACTCATCATTATCACCTTATTAATGAATCCAGGCCTACCTTTCTCGCGATCACATCAATCGCAACTGAGTCACCGTGTCATCTTACACAAGACACCCACAGAGGCGCACGAGTTTAGTAACCTCGGTTGATCAGTGTGACTCACTCATTGGTGGAGGCTGTGGGGCGTGAGAGAAAACTGCTTCAGGGTTACTTTTCAGGGGATTTTGAAAGCTGAAAAACGCAAAAAGTTTTAAGAGAGAACTGCCTATCGCTTATGGGAATACAAGATGAATGTTATTTTTGTAGATGAAGAGATGATTGCTAGTCCTTGCAAAAAGGCTCGTTGAGGATCGGGTATTGATGGGACTTGCTGTATTTTGCTTTTTTTTTATGCTTTGTTTGTATTTGCTTGTTGTCTTGTTTTATTTGCAATTTGAAGAGATTTGGTTTCTGGCACATAATCTGATGTTTAAACCTTGTCGCCAGGGTCGGCAATATTGGCAAATCCTTTGATGTCTAGAAATAAACAAGCCGGCTATCATGTCCTATAATTTTCTAATGCTCGGTTCCTATAAACAAAAACGAATCGTTTTCTTACCAATGTGGTAGCATTTTTATTGGCAAACTGGCATAAGCTAATTTTACCTGTGATAGCTACTTCCATACGGGAGGGTCTACTAGGTATGCAAAGCTATGGGGTCTTTGCTTCATTATTACCAAGAATATAATAAATTATAGGAATCGGCCATTAGTATGTTCTAAGACATAAAATAAATAAAATAAATCTATTGACACAAAATACCTTGGTATACAATACCAATACATTTCACATAGGTACATTGGATTTTGGGAAAAGGCTACATAAATAGTGAAAAACCCAGCCTCCTAAACTAGAACCCTGTGACCTAGGAGTCAGTGTTCTACTGTAGCTTCGTGTACAAAAGAATCCTTTATTTATGTGTGTTAATAAACCCATAATGACCTGATTTAACTATGAATATGAATGTGTGAGTATGTGTATGGGGGGGATGGCTGTGTGAGTGGGATGGGGTGTGGTGTGGTGTATGAGAGGTCTTCTGTACGGGTTCTGTACATACAGCGTTTTAAAAACACGTCCTTACATTTTGAATTATCTGTATAGGGTTTTGGTGCGATATCGATAACGTAAAGAGATCCCAAACACACTTTGTACGATATCAAAGAAGTACATAAATAAAAAAGAAGTATGAAGTGAGCGTATGTAGAAACCTACTTGATTTTATGATAAGTACCTACCTACTGACTATCAAAACATGATTAGAACCAGTGCATTCAACTACCGAATCTAATGTAGTCCCGCTATATCAATATTTGCGTTTCCCATACCAGACACGAATCGATCTATTAAAAAAAAACAAATATTATGTGAACATGATGTACTTGATCTACTCTATGGCGAAAACTTGTTATGAGATTTAGGTTAATCGAGTTGATCTAACTAAAGACCGTTATGGTTTTTGTGCTTAAAATTTTTGGGCGTGTGAAAATAACATTATGTCTGTATTTTGCGAAGGCATAGGCAGAGGATAAAACAGGAGAGGAACTAATAGAGGTATGGGGAACAGGGTGTGAAGTTCACTCATACTCTATAGAAAAGGGAGGATCTGCCTGCGAGATGCAGGATTTTGCGTGACGTCAGTATGACCTAGTAGTTCGCATGTGGCGTTGTAGACACCGCTACAGAACCTACGAACGAAAATCAACTACGTGATGCGTCACAATGCTACTCTTGCCAAGTGATCTGATTGGCTGTTAATAATTCAGTCAACCAATCATAACAGTTGACCGTTTGACAATTTATTAACGAAAGCTTCGTTTTAGAATCCGGGTGTTAGTATAATAATTCATGGTACACTTTCAAATTGTGGATGAAAAAAGTCAGAAATATTAGAAGTGGCTAGAACGGTTATCCATATTTTAATGCAGGTCCGAATGAAATGCCAAGACAATTAGGACATACTCTGACCAATAAAGATGACCAATATCCTGTTCCTTTGTTCATTCGCGGTGAGATTTCTAAATTCAGATATCACACGTCCAAAATCAGAGCATTGGATGTCAAAACTGCCATAACTCGTAAATGGTAGCGGTTGTTAGCACTTCGCCCACGATTGTGTATTGTGCCAGTTCGATTTGTTGGCTCTTTACATCTGTAGTGTGGACAACAGCTGATGGACGCTTTGTTTCACTTTCTCTTAGTGTTGACGAGGTTACAAGATGAGTGAATTGATTGTTTGGTAGGTATTTTGGTAAAACTTTTTGCCTAATTACATGTAGAACATTCATTCTTGCTTGCGGTTCAATTATTTTCATTGTTTATATATTTTGTTTACTTGATTCCTTATTCATACATATTGATTATATCTGGACTATAAAAGAGACTGTGACCTCTGAGTTTGTTTCGTCTTTTCTTCTGAGTAGTCAGATAGGAAACGCCGACCTCATCTAGTTTTTAAAATATGATTGACGTGTAAAAGTGTTTGTCATCAAAATCAAATCATTTCAATTTTTTTTTTAATAATTCTGGTACCTAGAACGTCACTCTTTTCAGAATTCCTTTTTTACTTTCGGTGAGTCTCATTCGTGGCCAATGTCATCGACTTTTGATCATGAATTGTATTTATCAATGAAAATGCAATGTTTGGTACCTTATTCACATAAAAAACGTGAGCAATTTTAAATTGGAAAAACTACATAATGTTTAACAGTAGCAGACCGGGTTAGGAATACAACTATCCGTTCCATCACAAAGATAACTAGCTATGATGTCACTTCAGAAGCTGCCATGCTAAAATGAAATTGGCTGGACACATTTGCCGCATGTCAGATGACCAAATGGGCGGGCCATAGCCAGCGACGGGCGATGGCCAGATGGCGGGATGAGCTGGACTCCTTCAACAAGAACTGGTCCTTAGCAGTTTTAAACAGAGAGAAGTGGAAAAAGACTAGGGAGGCTTTTGCCCAGCCGTGGGACAACACAGGCTCTTATTATGACTGATAATCAATAAAGCATTTCATTTTGCATACGCTAGCTTAATTTAAATCACGTCATACCTAATATTATAATATCCAGCCGTTATTACTGCTTCGGTTAGTATCCTGTTAACAATACGAGCTACGCGTTAGGTAGGCACGGGGGAGCGTCGCTACGTGATCTCAAATAAAGTAAGCTGACACATTTGGAATGTGCTATAATTTCGTAGTGACACCAAGCTTTACGTGGGATATGCAGAGCGCTTTATAGATGTTTATTGGTTGAATTTAAAATGAAAAGAAACATGAAAACCTTTATAGAGGTATGGGGAACAGGGTGTAAAGTTCACTCATACTCTATAAAAAAGGGAGAATCTTCCGACCAGATGATTCATGATGATTCATGTCGGACCGTTGCATATAATTATGCTAGTTGCGCGGTAAACTCTGCTTGCGAGATGCAGGATTTTGCGTGACGTCAGTATGACGCGTTATTCGCATGTGGCGTTGTAGATACCGCTACACCTTTTTCAGTAGGTATCCCGTCCTTGTTTCTTGGTTCCTTTCCAGGCTAAAAACTATCTGTGTGGCAAATTTCATCTAAATCCATTAAGCCGTTTTTGCGCGATTGAGTAACAAACATTCAAACCATACAAGGTTTCACATAAAAAATATTTGTAGGATAATTATATATTATAGCATTATAATTATATTGTATTATTATAAATCTGAATGTGAATGATACTAGGACGTCGTAATATGTTGCGAACTGAGATTGTAACTTTCAGTTCTACAATACCTGGTTAAGCTTTCACATAATATTAGATCTACTGGACTTAATTAAATTAATAGATGATAAATCATAAAGTAAAACACTAATAAGTTTCTAATGTGTTAGCCGCCGCCGCAAGCGCAGCAGACGGGCGACTCGAATGTTTCGCTCCGAGGTAGATATTAATGTTATTTATTGGGGTTTAATAATTACAATTTAGCAATAGCTAGGTTATATCTAGATTTATAGTTCTTAAACTTGAAGTTTTAAGTGCTTGTAGCTTGCTATCAAAGATGACATTACCTGTTAATCATCATCATCATCATTTCAGCCGAAAGACGTCCACTGCTGGACATATGCCTCCCCCCAGGCACCTCCACAACGGGTTCCTGCGGCCTTCACAAGGTCGTCGGACCACCTCGAATCAGAAATAAGGAGATCCGCAGGAGAACCAAGGTAACCGACATAGCCCGAAGAATTGCCAAACTTGCGAGCCCTGCCCACTGCCACTTGGCAGTGGGCAGGGCTCGTTATATTGTATACGTTAATTCAGGGTGTCAGCTACAGCCTTACTAAATTTTATCAAAATTGGTCCAGCCGTTTGAGCGTGAAGAAGTAACAAACATATAAACACACACACACACTCACAAACTTTCGCATTTATAATATTAGTGTGTTATATAATTATTTGGACGTACATAATTGGAAGGGAAAAAAGCCCACCTGATGGCAAATGGTCGCCAAATACACCATGGTAGTCACATTTGGAATACCAGAGGTACTTATAGATAGTGTCATTCACGAAGACGCGCCCCACTGTTCTTACTAATCGCTAATGGTTATCGGTAGTTAATTCCGCTAGAGTTTTACTTTTTTGATACACACTAATTACCCACTAATAAGTAACTACTGGCGCCGATTCCCTTGTTCACAAACTAAACTAAATTTAAGTTCAGTACATCTTTTTCTATCTATTTCATTATGAAAAGGACAGAAGATAAATATTAGTTTAGTCCTGTCAAATTAGACAGCGCCTAACGTAAATTGACGTATTCTTAGTAGCCATGTTTTTAATCACGTCTAAACTTGCTATGGAGTATCTTAATTTGACAGAACTAAACTAATGTTTATCTTCCGTCCTTTTCTTATTGAAATAGAAAGAAAAAGATGCATGAACTTAAATTTAGTTTAGTTTGTGAACAACAGAATCGACGCCACTGTCTATCGACAAAACTAAAACACTAGCGGAATGTTGCACACTTGTACTGTAAGCGATTAGGAAGAAGAGTCGGGCGCGTCTTCATGGATAGCGCTATCTGTATCGCAGATGCGTTATTCAAGAGACAAAACTGAAATGTCTCGTGTGCCTGTAATAATACCGACACACTCAAGAACACACACTCTCCACTCTCCAAATAAGAACACAGGAACACTGTTTGGAGGAAAAAATAAGTATGGTGGTTAGACAACCAAACAGGAACACAGAAAAAAAATGTGATAAAAATTAATTTGGTGGTAGTACTTTCCCCGATGAGCTTTTCAACTACTTAGTCACAGACTATTGTCAAGTTCACAAGTCAGGTGAAAGCTCCAAAGGGTGTGGTTAGAACTTGGCAGTGCACCACACAATAAAATTACCATACGTACCAGAAAACACAGGAACATTAGATTAAACAATATGAACAAGTTAAATCGCCCCACCTACAAAGTCCTGCCAATTTCCCTGCTATTTTTCACTCCAACTTTACAGGTAAACAAACACTAGTTTACGAGGAGAATAAATCTTGAACAAATCGGTGTTTAGCGGGGTATCTGTTCGACCGCAACATGTGGTCACCGCTGGGGATGCGCGTGCGCCGACTGTCAAACCGCAGCGCCAAGCGCGCACGCGCTCTAGCGATATCGATATGAATTTAAATCGGATTAAGTATACTTAGCGTTGTTTTTGTTAAAACTTTTGTGGTTGTGGTTGAGATTTTTTTGGCGTTTTGAATTTACTTTTGAGGTTATTTTACATTCTGTGATTTTTAGGAGGCCTACTCGAGAGAGAATGCAATGAAATCTGAAAAAGATTGACCAAAAAATACGGTCCGAAAAAAAAAAAGATAATTAAGAAAAAAGTAAAGAATTAGGTAATAATAGTCTCAGCGATATATTATTATTAAATGAGGTACATCCTGGGCAGTCAGCCCTTACTGACGTTCATTTCCCAATTGCATTTTTCTGAAGTTAGCAACAAGCTACAATGATGTTGGTCCCATTCTACGGGAACAATAAAGTAGATAACAAGACGTCTCTGGTCTCCTCGCCAACCACGTCTGCGTCTGACGTGCTCAGATTAAACATAGGTGTCATATATGTAGCAGCAGCAGGTGGCCAGCTGGAGCAGTGAGTAATGCTAATAGTTTGGCGTTTACCTTCATCATAGTCTACTATCTTGGATATAAAGTTGTATTCACTATAGGTGATAAGATAACTCTTTGACACAGTTCCAGTAGGGTAAATAAATATATTTTCTTTCTTTATTATGATACTAGCTGCGCCCCGAGGTTTCACCCGCGTAAATGCCGATCCCGTGGGAATATCAGGATAAAAAATACCCTATATGTTAATCTAGGGTGTCAGCTACCTCCATACAAAATTTTATCAAAATTGGTCTAGCCGTTTGAGCGTGAAGAAGTAACAAACATATAAACACACACACACACACTCACAAACTTTCGCCTTTAATATTAGTGTGATAAACTGCTGATCTCTGCCATAAGTCACCAACTAAAACAATACAGCTTGCCCTAATTTTAACCTGCAACCTCTACTCCACTTGCACAGACGAAACTAGTGCAAGGCGTTAATGAAACTGAGATGATTTATGGTAACCACAGCGTGGGCGCATGCGCACAGATTATCAAGTTACGGATAATTTGGTGAAATAATAAGTACGCCCCCGTGCCGTGGAGTAAGGGCGCGTGGGATTTAGTACACTGGCGGACAACACTAGACTGAGTGTAGGATAAAGAAAGAAAGGAAGGAAAACTGAAAGTACAAACATTTAAATACAAACTGCACTGGTCGTTTGTGCTACAAATACAATTTTATGTTTTCTGAGATAAAATACTCTTTGCATTTATTAAGAGTTCATTCTAATCTTGATTAAAAGTTTTTATTTTAACGCATCAATAAGTTATTCTATACTATTGATAAAAATATAGGTATCTTAACAACGATCTAGATCCGTAATAATAAATCAGTATCAATATAGCGCCTGGGGCACTTTATAGCAGAAATTTAAATTTAATGTGGCTGTCAAAAATACACAGAAACATTTTTAAATCAATTAATTACATGACCAAAAATTAAAAATTAAAATTAATCTCCACTTTTGACCGCAAATGTACCAACCTACAAACAGTAATCGTAAGAATTAAAGATAATGCATTACGAAACTGTACTTTATTAGTTTTGATGAGCAACGTTAAATATTTTGATAGCGCCATATTTATGTCTGTGATACTTGGGCACGCTGATACCCATCTGTTTAATAATTAAGTGATATTTGATATTAATGGCGAGAGGATTATGTTACACCTGCTGGGATTAAAATATACGTGTTTTGTTTTTAATCGAGATTATTTTTTAATTCGGACTCTGTTCTGAAATTATTCCGAAGAGATAAAAAAATCTGGTCTTAGTAAATGTTCTTTATTGGATATAATTATAAAAGTTTTAATGGTTTATTAATATGAAAAAATGATTAAGTTAAATCTTTATGTTTTGTTATAACCATAATTAGTCTATAATGTTCCTACTGCGACACAGGCCTCCTCTCACTGAGAGGTAGTGGGCGGTAATTCACAATTCGGGCCCGTGCGGGTTGGTATATGTCACATGTCTTCGATTTTTTGATCCTGAGGCATGTTGTCGGCTTCTTCGCGATGTTTTCCTTCACCGTTTTGAGAGTAGTGGTGATGAAAATAATTTACACAGAGTAAAGCACCTGCCTGGATTTAAATTTACGACCTACAACTCGAAAGTAGCGGCTGTTACCACTTAGTCTGCTCCCTTCTTATTATAAGCTTGTGCCTAATTGGTCAACAAAATGCAAGTGACACAAAAGCTACCGTAGCAACACCAACAATACACATGATCTATAAACATAAACATACCTCACCAGTCAAAGGTTTCTGGCTTGTCACTTTTAACAACACAGCCTCAAAAATTATACATTCATACGAGCTACTACCAAAAAAAACTAGTGCTACTTAAAAAACATCCAACATTATAAATGACAGACAGACTTACAAATCCGTGCACCATAATAGGGCAACCAAAAAAAATAACAATCCTATTGAGACCAAGCTTCACTCGTCAGGCTTGCATACAATGCATAAAGAAACATTAGTTTGTCATCTTACCAACTTAAATTCACACTTCATTTGACCAAAACTCCACCTTATCACCTTCGTATAAATTTTATATAAAAGTGCACTTAATATTGTATTCAAAACATTACTTCAAACAGGACAAAATTAGTTTTGCAGTTGTAAAATTTTGGTGCAGGAACAAAATCGTAGGGTGGACAGTTTTTGTGGCCGTAAATGTAAGTTGGCAAATGAGTGCGTTTGTGACTTTGCCAAGTGGAGACAATGAGTCGGTACACATAAATAGTTTAGACGCGAATGTAGGAAACTTGATTAGGACTGTCAGGCGGGCTGGTAAACTTTCCACTATAGAGGTGTAACAAGCCAAGCTTTTCTTTCAAGAAAAGAAGATGAAAAAGGTCAAGTTACTGACAGAGAATGGAAAAAAAGTGGAAAGGGGTACTTACCTCTATTTATAAGATAATAAGCGGTTATAGACTAAACATTATTTTTAATTATTTTTTGTCTAGCCTATACTGACCTACTGCTGACCAAAGGCCAAGTCCTTCCAGTAACACTTTTCCTGCGCCACCTTGAATTAGCTCTCGCGGTACGTGTCCAGGTCATCTCGCCACCGTTTTCTGGGCCGACCTCGGCAGCGCTGTCCATCTTTTGTCCATCTTTCATCCATTCTGTAGAGACTTTTGCCCAGCCATCATTCTGATGCGGCTGATACTCGTACGATCCGCTCAATCCTATTTGAGCCTGGCAGTCTTCTTGCCTACGCCACGCTACGCTTGCTATACGTGGAATGGGAACGCCGCGCGCCGCATCATCATCTGCCTAGCCTTTCCCTAACTATGTTGGGGTCGGCTTCCAATCAAACCGGATGCAGCTAAATACCAGTATTTTATATGAAGCGACTGCCTATATGACCTCTACAAACCAGCTAGTTACTGGGTACTACGATAACCCTTGATAGGACTGGTTGTCAGACTTTCGGGCTTCTGACTACCCGTAACGACTGTCAAACATCCACGAATGAAAGCCGGGACCAACGGCTTAACGTGCTTTCCACGCACGTCTCGGTATGTAGAGATAGTCACCCATCTACAGACCAACCGCGGCAAGCGTAAGCTACGCTCACATCCTAATGGTTTAAAAAAAATCGCCCTTTAAATCTAATAAAAAGTAAATTACCGCGTCACCAGTATCGTACATCTCCTGGCCCACATACACTCGCATCATAATTAGCTGCGTACACGCAAGTCGGTAGCCGGACTAACTGCATTATAGGCAAACTATACACATTAGACTGAATGATGGAGTACGTACGGAGTGTTTACTGTGTCTCGGATTCACACTTCTTATAAGCTATCCGAACTCAAATGTTATAAAAAGTCGGATCAGTTTTCACAAATTGTTTAAGCTTGTTCATCCTAGCATTATTTTGGCTGCATTTATAGCTGCGCCCCGTGGTTTCACCCGCATAAGTTCCAGCCCCGTGGAAATATCTTGATAAAAAGTATCCTATGTGTTAATCCTGGTTATAAGATATCTGTGTGCCAAATTTCATCTAAATCCGTTCAGTAGTTTTTGCGTGAAAGAGTAACAAGCATCCATTCATGCATCCATTCCTACAAACTTCCGCGTTTTTATTATTATTAGTAGGATTGTTAGCAAGTATCTGTAGAATAATAATAAAATACACCCATCCATTTTCACATTAAAGTCCTAACCTTCACGGTCCATTTATCTCACATAGAAGTGTGTGTCACTAAAGTTCTTCCATAAATACCAATTAATATGTGGTCCCACTAAGTGTACCACTATCTTATCTTAAATAGTAACATTTAGATTCAGCTAATGGTAATGAGAACCGAATTAAATTTTCGGAACGTTAAGGCTCCCGCAGTCTGGCTCGACGCGACTCTTGTAGAATAATTTCTATGAAAACGTTATGGAAATTGTTCTACCAAAATCGCGTCGCACCGTCGCGGTCGCGTCGCGCATATCTGCCTTTACCATAAAATCGTGATGTGATGTTCACACATTATTGGTTGAGAAATATATGTAAATTTAAAGATTTATTTCCCAAATTGCGTAATGTAGATCGAGAGTTTAAGAAATCTGTGGGAAACTCGTGATTAAGTAAACATGTGCAGATCAATCCATTTGTAAGGTTAAGCTGCACATGCCTTAGTTAGGCCTTGGATTGGTGACCGTTTTCACCAAGCATTTTAATTCTGGAATGTTGAAATGAAATGAAATGAAATGAAATGATTTTGAAATGAAATGATTTTTATTTTGTAAGTAGGTTTGTACAAACACTTTTACACGTCAATCATGTTTTTTTTAAAACTAGATGAAGTCGGCGTTTCCTATCTGACTACTCTGAGAAGAAAGGCCGAAACAAACTCAGAGGTCACAGTCTCTTTTAAAGTCCAGACATAATCTTGGTCAGGTTATATGAAGACCATGTAGATCGATGTCTGAGGTGGTCTTTTGAGGAAAGAACCACACAGATTGAGAGGACCTGTCCAGTCAGTGCACGCATTTGTCAAAAATCGTGCAGCTCAACTCAAGACTTAAGGAGCTCAACGATTCGACGAACAATACCAAAGAAAGGACATTTGGGTAGGCCACATAAATAACTCAAACTGCCAGACCATGAAAAAAAAACAGAACAGAGAGAATAAAAAAAAAAAAAAAAAAAAAATATATATATATATATATATATGTAAAATGACCCACATCGTCTTCACATTCACAATGAAAAAATAATATAATACTTTACAAAGTAAGCAAATGTCATTGTTTAAAAAAAATCATCAATGTCAATGTGTATATAAAAAAGAAAAAAATCATTCAAAATGCAGAAATTGGAAGCAGCTCAATCCCAAGCCTTTTTGTCCTCAATATAATCTTTAACGGTATAAAAGGCTTTCTGGCACAACTTACGTTTAATGAAAGATTTGAATTTATTAAGGCTTAAATGTTATTGAGACACTGTCGAAAAAAGGCTTCAAATTTTTTAGAACGAAGTTCTTTAGTATGGCTTGTGGTAGGAGTTAACTGGTGGAAATGGTCACGTCACGAAAAAGCGTTATGCCACTCCATGCGATAATATAATAGAAAGAGAGAGAGAGATACTTTTCATGGTTTTCGGGGTGCTGAAGTCAATAGTGAGGTCAAAATGAAAATGCAAGATGGCGGCTGCGAAAATTTTAAATTTTTTCATAAGTGTAATTTTTATGGTTTTATAGGGTGCTGAAGCCAATAGTAAGGTCAGAATGAAAATCCAAGATAGCGGTTGCGAAATCTTTAAAATTTTCGTCATGGGTGTCGGTTTTCATGGTTTTTGAGGGTGCTAAAGCCAATAGCGAGGTCAAAATGAAAATCCAAGATGGCAAACACTTTATGAGGGCTTCTAAAGACTTATACTAGATGGATCTGTACTAAAACCGCGTATTAAATTCATACTTTTTCTTTCTGTGTCTTTCTATTATAAAACGAGTGTAGTGTGTGTGTGTGCATGCGAGTATAGCGTAAAGAACTTCATTCCTGACGGGGATCTCCCGACTGCACACTTTTTTTTTACTAAGCCACATTCTATATTTATTCTGTAACCCGTTACCACGTGGGAAAAAGCTAATTTTGATTAACATCCTGATGAGTTCTTGCACACTCTTAAGACAAATAGCTTGAACCTTCAACTTTTCATCTTGCTATTCATATCGATAATTAACATCTTGTTAATTAATGATGGAAGTGTAATTGCAATCAGGAGCAGTGGTTAGAATAATTTGTAAAGTTCATCCCTCTGCAATATCAGCTGAGATTGATTGCTACCGAGTTATTGCATGTCTAAGGAAATATTTTTCAGTTTTTGAAACTTTTTGACGTAATGCTTGACGGCGCAGCAAGTGGCTCCGTCCTGTTTTATTGCGAAGTCACTGGAATCATCGAAGAGTTCGGATAAGAGTGACACTGGCTGGTGACAGTCACTCTAGCAGTCTTTGATATTGAACAATACCGAAATATTGTATGTGCGGCCCGCACACACACAATATTAATGACAATATGTATTTTATTGACATTATTATTGTGTATGTGCGGCTAGTCAAATCAAAAACAATGAAATGGATTTTAAACAATTTAATTTGTGTGGCTATTTATTAAACACAGCATGTTTCGTCACCGGCGTATTATAAAACTAATTTGAATTAAATCATTTCTAGTGATTCAATAATATGCACCATTCATTGACCACAAATAAGGGAAAGACACAATACTCATAGGAGTCAGCAAACCGATTGAAATACCACGCTCCTAAACAATGCAACCGTTAACCTCACACCACAGTATATAGGATAATATATGTAAAACGCACAAGTGCTATAATGGTCATACACACGTGTCCGAAGACCAATAATAATGTTATTTTCAACAAAAAGATCATCGCCACTTTGCAAATCGTGACAAGAGGACGAAATGACAATCTGAGGTACTTGAAAGATATATGCAGAAGTTACACAGTATTCAATGTGGTCGGGTCGATTTCTATCAGTATTCAATGTGATCTGGTGATGAAGTATGGTCTGTTCCAAGAGTAACGGTAAGTAAAAATGAAAACGTAAACATACATTGTTGAGGGTAAATTCTTACATAAACACTCATTAAAGGGGTTTAGTAACACATTCATCTGTATTTATAAAGTTTCAACTGTATATCTCATTACTTTTTCCAATAACTTTATTGTTAGAATAACATAATAAACAACTGTAATTTAAGAAATCATCGACGAAAATTGAAGTTATAAAATTAACCGCAATCGTACAGACGCCAGCACATCAAGCTACCCGAAACTGTAAAAATTTTCCAATCAACTTTGAACCTTATGCTTTAGCGATAAAGTTGAAAATCTATTAAATAAATTTGACAGATTGTAGTAGCTTGATGTGCTGGCGTCTGTACCATGAATAAAACTTTAAGGTGATTTAAAATAAAAAAAATCTGTCTATGTATTCAAATAATCAAACCAATCAAACAGGCACGTAATGTTGTTACCATCTTGCATGCATGAATTTTCTTGTATGTATGACACATGTTTAAGCAAATAAATGTTATCTTATCTTATCTTATCACGTTTTCTGATCCATTCGTTTACATTTTCATCAGATACCTACTTTTGTAACAGACTAAAAGTATTCAGTTTCGCGTGGATTTCACCTTCTGTCCAATTCTCTCTATTATGTTGCATATTAATAACTTGAGCTTTAGGTCCGATGTCGCCCGGATTTTTCCATTCTTTTTACTTTATTATAATGTCTTCATTTGAGCCGTGATCTGAAGTGTTTATTTGAATTTAGTAATGTTTAGTGTTCTAGGTAATCGTAGGATTGCTAAAGTATTCATTAGTGGGTCTGCAGTTAGCAACGATATGATAATAGAGGTTGTTCTTTGAAAAAGTCGATCAACAGTTTTATTGACTGAGAGACGAAATGCTAGCTTTTTGAAGTGAAACCTTTTTAAGCGCGCTGGGCATTTTTTGAGATGGAGAAAACTATTAAACTCGCGCCACTGTTACCGTAAGCGACATAGCAAGTGTTTTGTTTATAAGACGATAAAAAAAATACCTGCTTCGGATGTGTTCGGCTGTCCTCGGGATGTACTCGGTTCCAATGTAACCGATATGTCAGTGAGTGATGGCTAAGTATTCTGTTCGTGTTTTGTTTTCACTTCTGTCGGCACTCCCGGAGTGCCATTGTTTTTTTCTTTTTTGATGTACCTACCTAGTGATGTAGTTTCATTAATCAACCTATAATATTCCCACTGCTGGGACACATGCCTCCTCTCTGTGAGAGTGAGTGGGCCGTTATTCACCACGCGGGCCCAGCAAACAGCTGTCGGTAGAACAGCGGTCGTCTATTTGATTTATACTGACAAAACTTTCGGGTTTTGAACTTGTTAACAGCGTTTAGAGGACTCCTACGATAACATTGATACGACACGGAAGCGTATCAAGTTGTTGTGAATACCTCTGTCCCGCTGTCCAGTCGGTGATCAAACCTTCAATACCACCAAACGGGGTGAATAGGTCAGCGGGATTGTCCGAAAGGGTTACCGCTGGCCAGGAACATAAAGAGCTAAGGAAGAAACAAGGGTGGGTTTTAGTCAGTAAGAGTCTGACACTCCCTTCCGCTCCACCCAGAGCGGGAGGGGTCATTTGATGATTTCCCATCCGAAAAAAAAACGCGGTGAATTGGGACAAAACTTTAAAATGGATTTTAGCGTTGAAATAATACAGTTTGTTGCCCAAAAGGACACTTAATAGTTCATTATAATACAATAAACACATTAGACTCTTTTTTGGCAACAAACTATATTATTTCAATGTTAAAATCGCTTTTAAAGTTTCGTCCCGATTCACCCCTACATTCCTATTCACCCCGTTTGAGGGTATCAGTTAATATCCTCAATATTATGGTCAGTACTATAAAATCGTAGGCTATTAACCTGAGTCTATATTCATCGGTCATAAATCAAATAACTGTAGGTATATACCTACGCGACATTTGTATTGTTGAAGCGGTACTTGCCATGCCTCCTATTGTTTACCCGAGCTATCATGTCAATGAAATATAGAAGAAAATTGTCATTGTTGGATAACGACCCCTAATATTGGGATGAAGTTCTAAATCAGACTGGCGAATGAGAGCTAGAAAGGAAACTGTGTAAAATTTTGGCCGTCACGACACTTTTGCTATAGTATGTGTGTTTGTGTGTTTACAACCGTACGTCAATGTACCTATAGGTATATAAACTGTAGTATTAGATGTGCGGGATGCGCGTCAGCTGTTAATTTTTGGGGTTCCGTACCTCAAAAGGAAAAACGGAACCCTTATAGGATCACTTTGTTGTCCGTCCGTCTGTCTGTCTGTTAAGACCTTTTATCTCGGGAACGCGTGGAGGTATCGAGTTAAAATTAAAACCACCTACTCAAAATGCCAATGACAGAGTGACAGAGAGTCACTCTGTTACAGCCTTACTCCACCTGTCATCACTGCGCCTTGTCAGATGTCCTGCCCAACTTCCTTTGAGTTCCATAATACGCTTTCCGATATCGAAGACCTTCGTAGGTCTTTGTATCTCGAACTCAAACTCAAAGCATTTATTTCAAATAAACCAATTACAGGCACTTTTGAAGGGTCGGTCAGTCAGAAAGATGAAGCTAGTTGCCCATTCCAAAGCGTAGTAGTTACCTATGGAGAAGAACGGACTAAAAACTTCAGGGACACTGTTAAATCATCGAAGTTTGGAAGTTGGTCTATTAGCCATTAAAAAACACTAAAACGAAGTAATTTGTGTCTCCAAATGTAACAAGAATTACAAGTCCACCTGCCTTCTAATCGTTTCCTGTGACTTACATCAGTATTCCGACACCGAATCGATTCCTTAATTTCGGGAAACATTCAAACGTATGTTTTTTCTTCTAAAAAGCGAATTAGAATGTCTAATGGCGGTTATCATATGAGTCATCTGGATTTATACGTTAGTTTCTGACATAGGATAGATAGAAGTTTAACTATTTAAACGATGGTAATATGACTTGCACTGAATTATTCAAAATTATTGTCAAGCGCTTTTAATCGCTTGATCCCCCCCGCTGATGAGACACAATTGATTTTCTATAGTAATGGGCCACCAGGCGCCCGCGCCGGGATTAACCCAGTTACAACTGTCACCTTTTGACGTCTATGAACTTTTCATGCTTTAGTTTCAGCACCTGATAGTAAAAGGTGACGTTACCACCAAATATCTGCAACACTACCAAGATTACAATATCATGGAGTACATAAATGCAATAAAAAACACAATTTTTCAATTGAAAATTCTGAAAACTAAGTAGAGAATTCTGTTTGGTGGGAAACTTGACTTGACAAAATTCATAAATTTGATGTAAAAGCCTTACTAGCTCCTGGAGGACCCTTCGTGTTATAGTTTGCATTCTTGCTTGAACAAGGGACCTAAAAAGGCCACTTTGGCAGAATCATAAACGGATAACAATATGAACCAAAGTAGACAGTTAACTGTTAAGTTAATCGTATAAAATCCCATTGGTGAAGGATTTTTCAGTTATTTTTTTTTGTCTGTGTTATACCTAATACTAATCAATCCAATCCAAATCCAATCCCAATCTCTTTGATTATACCTACGTAGTGCAGCGAAAAGAAGAAAAACATGGACTGTCTTCGCCTTAATATGATTCTTATGATTCTGCCAAAGTGGCCATTTTAGGCCCCCAGATGTGAGTAAATTCCAGAATTTTGGACTAGGAAAGTGGGTCTACTGTCCAGTCTTACCAAGGGGTATCGTATTACCCAGTAACTGGGTTGTGGAGGTTAGATAGGCAGTCGCTCCATGTAAAATACTGGTATTCAGCTGCATCCGGTTAGACTGGAAGCCGACCCCAACATAGTTGGGAAAAGGCTAGGCAGATGATGATGATAATGAAAGTGGGTCTACTGTTCCTAGCTATTTAGTGTAACCTAGTTTGTGTAGGCACCTAGCGTTTGGCTAGCACTAAATCTTTATACGACGCACAATGATGTCACACTGGACTGCTACTCTTTGAATTCAGATGTCGTATTGAATGTTGAGTGGTATAAGCGACAGACGGTGAGCGTTTTAACCTTAAACCGTTTTAAACTTAGTAGTTTTAATGTGACCGAGGTTGTATTGGGTGAGGGATTACAGAGCATGGAACAAAATCCTGCATATAATTTTAAGAAACTATAAAAAATATCAGATATTACATTACGTTCCTGTGTAGTATAAGTCGTTATAATAAAATCTCAACTTTAGGTTGTTGTATTGATATTTAAGAATTCTACTACACTTAACTTTAACTGGGCAGTTGCAAAATTGCATACTGTATGTAACTTTATTACCTAGTGCCAATTTTTGCAAAACAACTTCTTACAGTATTTGCCACAGCAGCCTATATCGTCACTCGCATGAGTAAAAGTCCTATCTCATTTTTCTCATGTTTTAGCTTATTTGAATTAGGACAACCACATTTTTCTATTCGTGATTCTTTACATTTTTCACTAACTTCGTGTCTCTATGTTATTTGGATCTCAAAATATAACCATTTTGAAAGTCAACAAAATGTAAAGAATCACGAATAGAAAAATGTAGTTCTTTGTCCTAACTCAAATCAGCTAAAAAACTGAGGACTTTTAGTCATGCGAGGGACGATATATCAAAACCAAACTCAAACTAAAATTAGCTTGTATGGAGTGCTGCTGTGGCGACTTATTTGCCTGGTGGGGTTTTCAAAATAAGACAGTCACTCAAATCCTACAATAAAACGCTCCTCTCATGCCTTTAGACCGTCCCAAACAAAGACACACATTGACAACAAATCAATCGCGCACGCGCCACGTTTGACATGTATATGCGCAGACGCACAGAATGTCGATCGATAAGCGCAGCGCTACTAAAAATATTCAATTCAGTGTTGTTTGAGCAAATTGTATATTTTATGTTGTTTCTCTCCTGTTGGCACGAGCTGTGCGAGAATGGGTCAAGCTAGAGGAAAAAATAAGGGTCTGCAAGGTTTGTAATAGGAACGACTGCTAAGTTAACAAATTGTGTGGATGTTTTGTTTTTTACACTAGCTGTGCCCGCGACTTCGTTCGCGTGCATGTAGGAAAACAATATATATACTGGTTTTAATTTTTTTGCGCGGTACCCCAATTCTTTTCTAAAATAAAAGTAAGCTCAAACTCAAAGCTTTTATTTCAATTAAACCATTTACAGGCACTTTTGATTTGTCAAGAAGTCGGTCAGTCAGAAAATATGAAGCTAGTTGCTAGTTGTAAGCCTAAGTTATTCCATATAACATCAGCTATCTGCCAGAAACTCCAGTCCAGTCGACGATTAGCCGGAACAAACAGACGTAACATAATATCCCTTGCGATGTGGAGCTGTCCTCCGCGGTCGCGAGCTATATAGACAAAAAAAGGTTTTCTTTATACATATAAATGCTCATCATTACGAACAACTTTTACTATGGGATCAAAGCCGAAATCGCAAAAATCCTTACATTTTGACGAGTACGAACATAAATGTAGGGAACAGCAGATTTTTTTTCGCGATTTTAGATTTGGTCCCATAGTAAAAGTTGTTCATAATGACGAGTACAATGACCTCTTAAGAGGTTGTTAATGTTTTACCAATAACCTTGTATAAAGGATATCAAATGTGCTCTCAATTTACGAAAACTCTCAATAATGAGAGCGATGTTTTAGAACGAGCTTTCAAAACTTTTTCCTGTAACAGGAAATACCCGCAGCCTAACAGCGACACTAAAAACTTGCAAATCATTTACCTATCACAAAAGTTGTTATCTAATCATCGGTTGGTGAGCAATTTCGATCGCAGGCGACCGCGACCGCGGCCGTGGGAATGTGAGGTGCGCGCGCGCATTATCTCGCGCGATCTCATCTGATAGCGGAGTTATCTGGCACGATCAGCGCACGAGTCGATGCTGCGGCAGGTGGGTATGTTAGACGGTGAAATGGGGATAGGTCCTGTATGTGCTGGCTATGGTTTTTCAAAAGAAGAAAGTCTGTATGGCTATAAAAATGAACTTCTTTGTCGGTTAGGTAGAAATGCGACAGTAACCGAATTTTGTTAATTCGTTGTCATCTGACAGGTAGAAGAATACAGCTAGATTTAACTTACTTTTCCGTGTTTTGTTAAATTAAGTGTGAAAACCAACAAGTCCGTATGTAAGTTATTCGTAAATTCATGCCTTTGTGCATTTTCTTTATGAATTTAACTATTCGAAAACAAATGCGTGCGAGTTTTCTGTAGCATAATTAGCCTATAATGTTCCCACTGCTGGGACACAAGCCTCCTCTCGGTGAGAGGGAGTGGGTCGTAATCCACCACGCGAGCCCAGTGCGGATTGTGTATGTCTTCCGATTTTCGGTTCTAGGACGTGCCGGTTTCATCACGATAGTTTCCTTCACTGTTTTCAGAGCAGAGTTTTCTGTAAAAATACCAACTATAAAATGGATTTCGCTTGCTATACGAACCCAACATGAAAAATATACTGTAAAAATCTCTGAAAAAATATCTGTGTATCTTGTACTTAAATGTAAATTATATGCGACATCAATTGCAGGTTAAAAGATGTTTCTCTTGAAAACAAAAAATTAAAGTAAGTAATCTACCAGACTAGAGATAATAATTATTTACTGCCTATTTCTCAATAATGTCTGTATCATGGCCACAGCAGTCGGGGGCGAGTGTTGGCGACGCTAGCGCCCTCACCGCTGTTAATCGTGATTTTAGATTTTAAATGGACACGTAGAGATTCATTGGTTCGCTGAATGGGAGATTTTTGGTTCTAACTGATTTGTTACATTGCTATATGGTTATTTGTTAAATGTTAGATTTACTGGTACCAGATGACGTTGGTGATATAGGTATACTCGTAAGGAATGCGTTATGCTCAGCAAAAAGCCGTTTTCCACATTACAGACAGCGCAATCCACGAAGACGCGCCTCACTCTTCTTACTAATCGCTAGTAGTTGTCGCTAGTAGATTCCGCTAGTGTTTTAGTTTTTTTTATACACACTAATTACCCACTAATAAGTAATTACCGTGTATCTCAAAAATAAACCAGTTCACAAGGGTTTTTTTTATAAAACGATATCGAATCATTGTTTATCAATGATGTACCAGCGATTATCGCCAAGAAAATAGATAGAAAATACAAATCTATCATCTTTTCTCTAAGCCAACTAACCACTAACATAATATTGGCAAATTAATTTAGCTAAATTTTATTTGACAGCAATAATCTATATATATAAAAGAAAGTCTGTTAGTTACACCACTTATAACTCGAGAACGGCTGAACCGATTTGGCTGAAAATTGGTGGGGAGGTAGCTTAGGACCAGGAGACGGACATAGGATACTTTTTTTTTTTTTTTTTTTTTATAGTAGGAGTAGGGTAGGAGTAGGGTAGGAGTAGGGTAGGAGTAGGGTAGGAGTAGGGTAGGAGTAGGGTAGAAGTAGGGTAGGAGTAGTGTAGGAGTAGGGTAGGAGTAGGATAGAAGTAGGGTAGGAGTAGTGTAGGAGTAGTGTAGGAGTAGGGTAGGAGTAGTGTAGGAGTAGGGTAGGAGTAGTGTAGGAGTAGGGTAGGAGTAGGGTAGGGTAGGGGTAGGGTAGAAGTAGGGTAAGAGTAGTGTAGGAGTAGGGTAGGAGTAGTGTAGGAGTAGGGTAGGAGTAGGGTAGGGTAGGGGTAGGGTAGAAGTAGGGTAGGAGTAGTGTAGGAGTAGTGTAGGAGTAGAGTAGGAGTAGTGTAGGAGTAGGGTAGGAGTAGTGAAGGAGTAGGGTAGGAGTAGGGTAGGAGTAGGGTAGAAGTAGGGTAGGAGTAGTGTAGGAGTAGGATAGGAGTAGGGTAGGAGTAGGGTAGAAGTAGGGTAGGAGTAGTGTAGGAGTAGGGTAGGAGTAGTGTGGGAGTAGGGTAGGAGTTGGGTAGGAGTAGTGTAGGAGCAAAACAACGTTTGCCGGGTCAGCTAGTAACTTATAAAAATGAATCAACGTTTAAAATAAAAAGATTAGTATATTAGGCCATTCAATCAAAGCCATAGGTAAACCGTCATTCGACCTCAACCTTTAAAAAAAAAAAGAAGAAAAAACTCGACACAAAAACAAATCGATATCAAAACAAAACGATCGCCTAATTATTCGAGCAAGCGTTGAAGGGAGAGCAGATCGAATCGATATACATCGATAAGACAAAATCAATAAAATCATTGCCAGATTAAAAAAAAGGATGGTTGTTCATCATTGCCACATTAAAAAAGGTGGGTCGGCTTGTTTGATGTCGGAGTGTCGGCACTCGTTTGATGTTCTAATAATGCGACCAAATTGAGTCAAAGGCTCTAAATGTGTGACGAATCGAGTTATCTAAGTGTTTCATCGACTCGTTGACGGGACGATTGCGATGATGTTATACAGGATGTTCAATCATTGGTTTTATGAAGTAATAACGATGTTATTGCGGTTCGATTAAGTGTAATTTTTTTTTTCAATTAGAAGTTAATTCTTATTTAGGTTTTGCTTTGAAGATTTAAATACTTTATTGATTTGTAATTGGGTTCGATTTATTTTTGGTTTGTATTTAATCGTGTGAATTCGTTTTACAGCCTAACAAACCAGTCGCGATTTAGTTCAAAAGCGCATAAATTCACAATACAGTTGTTCCATAGACATTAATGTGCTTCTTAGTTTATGAATTAACAGTGCAAGCATCATCGAAATAATACAGAATGAGAATCCCAACTTAAACCCTACAAAACAGACGTCAAGAGATTTTTTTTTCACACCACAGTTAAACCAAGTCTCGTTTACGCCACACCCTGTACACAAAATCTATGGACACTTTGATAATGTCGAGGTCAACACGCGTTATTTGCTGTTCTTTAATGTCATTTATTTTTTCCTATGAGTTCACACCGAAAGATGTAGGTAATATACGTGTGACCAATCATGTTGACAGGATTCTCGGATTTCTCGCAAATTCATGTCTTTATTTGAGTAATGTTATGATATTAATATAACCTTTTCATTAGGTTGCAAGGACAGTGCTAAATTGAAATGATTTGATACTTTTTGATGATGGTCAAAATCTGATCGTCGATTTGAAATTGTGTAATTTATCTGCAGGCCCATACATACTTAACTCCAGAGCTTAGTTTAGTGAATAGCTCATGCCCTAGTAAATGAAGGTAGGGGGCTGTTTATTTATTACATAAGACAATTACATACAGACGGAACTCGTTCATGGTGAGTGCGAGTCGTATGTACAACGCAACCTGCCAGGAAGCTGATGTCGACATTTTCAATACTAGCGTTGCTAAATTGAAGAAAATTTTATCTAATTGCTTCTACGAGGGTAAATAGTAGTTTTTTTTCTGTTTTGCCTTATAGTCTATTATAATTTTTTCTGTTAAACACGTACTACTACACGTGGAAACTTGTAATTGGCCTTATTTTGTTTAAATTATTACTTACTGTATTTGTTTAGCTGTAAGTTTTCCTAATATAAAATAAATAAATATTGACCACTTTCTGACCCCCTCCCCCTCCGTGAGAAAAAATAAGACTTGGATGAAGCCCTCCCCCCTTTTCAATCTTACGTAAGATACCAAAATTGCAAAGAAAATGTATCAAAAAACTTATAATTTTTGCTTATTTTTGTGAACTTATGTAAGAACAATCTAGACTACCACCTAAGACTTGTTCGAACCCCCTCTCCTCAGATCTTCTTACGTAATAAATGAACAGCCCTTGGCTTGATTAACAGATTCCAAAATATAGTTTCGATTCACATAATTACATTGGTTCGTTTTTATAAGAAAAACAGACAACGTTTACAGTTAAAAAAGGAACACATTACATAACATCACGCCTGTAATCCCCGAAGGGTCAGGCAGACCTGTACCTATAGTACAGCCACATTTCGCTAGTTATGTGTAGGTACATGGGTAAAAGGGGAAATCATGCCATCAACCGGCCAGAAATCCAGACTCCAGGCTGCTACTGAGAAGTTCCAGATGGAAAAACCGAATAACACTTTGCCCCACCCGGGAATTGAACCTCTATTTCAGCAGTGACGCATACGACTTCTAGGCCAACGAACCAGCGATCAATAGGAAACGTAATTTAGAATCTGCTTTCATTATTTTCCTTTTAAACTAAACTAATGACTCCAACAATCAATCGCCTCTATAAATCACGACTATCATTATTAAAGTTAAGGCGGTTTCACACGGGACGTGGCCGCGGCGACAAGTGCGCGCACGCAACGCTCAGACGGCTTCCGTAAGCAAATAGTCACAGCTCATTAGTGTAGCACGGTAGGTACTTCATTAGCTTTGTATGGATCATTGTTGCTTTAATATTTCAATGAGGTTCATTTGAATTTGGAGAACGATTCGTTTGTTTTTTTTTGTATTGTTGGTCGTTTCTTTCTTTTCAGGGTTCCGTACCTCAAAAGGAAAAACGGAATCCTTTTAAGATCACTTCGTTGTCTGTCTGTCTGTCCGTCTGTCAAGACAATTTTTCTCAGGAACGCGTGGAGTTATCAAGTTGAAGTTAATATAAAATACTCAAGGCTGCAATCCCCTGAAGGAGTGACAACATCAAAATTCTAACTCGACGCAATCGAAAGATACGGGCGTCTATGTTCCATGTATGCTGCATAATTTGACACTCTCAAGGGAATCAAAACAATTTTTTTTCCGTGATTGACTATTTACATACCTACAAATTTGTACGGAACCCTCGGTGTGCGAGTTCGACTCACACTTGACCGGTTTTTTTATTAGAAAGGCAATTCTCGTAATATGAACGGGTCGCATTCTAATGACAGCCGTAATTTTTCAAAAATACTTCTATAATTTTCCTAAATTTTTTACAAGTTTTTGAGTTTTTGAACGTTTTTAATCACGGGAATAAGGCCCTCAGACACAGGCTTCATGAAATAAATGGTTTATCTGATAAATTTCTTTTTTACAATAAAATAAAATTGAATCTCCATCTATATCTTGTATCTATTTGCACCGTTAGGGAAATTACATGAATTGAAACAGGTAGTACATAACACACATAATCAGCTTATAATGTTCTCACTGTTGGGACACGGACCTCCTCATTGTGAGAGGGAGTGGGCCGTAATCCACCACGCGGGCCCAGTGCGGATTGGTAGATGTCACATGTCTTCGAATTTTAGGTTCTGGGACATGCCGGTTGCCTCACGATGTTTTCCTTACGTGACGATTTCTACCACTCAACTCCTACCGCAAGCAGCGATAAGGAACTTCCTTCCAAAAAAATCTCTAACAAATTGATATCGTCGGACAAAATCTCTGGATTTCTGCCCAGCCCTCCGTAAGTAAGCGCGTGAAGATAATTATCTCCAACTTACTGTCCGCTCATTGCGGTATCGTTGAACTTTGCCACAGATGGTTGTCGCACCCGTACTTAGGCAATTATTTATAGCCCCATCCTACCTGCTGACAGGCCTGTGATGGCTGAACATATAGGGGTTAGATTAAGGTAGCTATTTAGTATGTGTATTCATGATTAATTGCAAATGTAAACGCTGTACATAAACGAGAAAAAACAAATGAATGTTATTTAAAAAAAAAAAATTCCTACTCAAGTACATAACTAACTCGCACATGAAGAGTTCCGTACCATAAGGCAAAGAATACGCTAAAAAAAACACGTTTTCTGTTTAGACCACCTTTATTTCTTATTAACTTCATTTTATTTTTGTTATAGCAATTAGAATAAAAACCCTTCTGTTTTCGGGTTATTTCACAGACTACCCACAGAGCATGTAACACTAGACTACCTTCAGTTTCATTTCACATTAAATCAGGTACATTGTGTGACGTCATTTGAAGCGACAAGAAAAACTTCTTAATTGAGCTGTTATTTAATTCGGCTGGGTTCCCCTGTTTTATGACAGAGGATTTGACCCTTTTTTACCGACTTCAAAAAAAAGGAGGTTATCAATTCGACACGTATGTTTATAATAGGTATTAATGGAACTGCATTATATTCACATATGACAATCTATTAGGGCTTCTAAACAAATATACAAAATATTATAGACGTATGTATGTATGTATGTTTGTCCATACAAATAAACAAACAGCTCATTTATCAAATTAAATTTCAGTGGACAACATCCATCGGTTTCTTACTAAACTTCAACTATATCCGACGATCCTGCATACTTATCTCTTTTGTTGACTGTACATGTATTACTTTGCAGCATTGTTTTATAAGCATGTATTTCTACTATCAAATCCTGTAACACACTAACGCGAGCACCATAACCACCAGTAATCGCGTCATCCGAATAGTCGGCGCGCGCGCAGCTCACTTTAAAAATGATCAATGATGTGCGCCGAGTCGGAAAAATGCCAAATATTCCATACATCACTCGTACTTTGAATATTGACAGGCGGATGGGTTGTAGACCATAGTCTTATGGTGTCGTAGAATGGTACTCAAATCAAATGCAAGAGAGATAAGATTAAGAAATAATAATTTTGTAATAACTAGCTGCGCCCCACGGTTTCACCCGCATAAGTCTCGATCCCGTGGAATAATTGGGATAAAAAGTATGTTCAAAATATTTTATATCACACTAGCTTCCGCCCGCGGCTTCGCCTGCAAGGTATGTCGATAAAAACTATCCTATGTCCTTCCCCGGGATGCAATCTATCTCTCTGCCAAATTTTATTGAAATCCGTTCAGTGGTTTAGGCGTAAAAAGGTAACATAAAGACAGACAGAGTTACTTTCGAATTTATGATATTAGTATGAATAAACCTACATGGGCACTTATGAAACGTCAGAAGCTGTTCACGGTTCCAATTGGTCATTTCAAATGGAGAAGAACCGGCAAGAAACTCCACGGTTCACACACCTGACAAGGTGCAGTGATGACAGGTAAGGTAAGAAGTAAGGCAGTTATCGAGTGGCGTCCAAGGACTGGGAGACGAGGTGTCGATCGTCTGGCGACGAGTCATTGTTACCATCGAGAGTAGAACCTGGATAAGGCTTGCACAAGAGCGTGGGGATTGGCACTTGAATATCATCATCATCTGCCTCGCCTTTTCCCAACTATATTAGGGTCGGCTTCCAGTCTACCCGGATGCAGCTGAATACCAGTATTTTACATGGAGCGACTGCCTATCTGACCTCCACAACCCAGTTACTGGGTTTTACGATACCCCTTGGTAAGACTGGTTGTCAGACTTTCGGGCTTCTGACTACCCGTATACACAAGAATATGATGATGATAATTATTCTGTCTTTTTTGCTTTACAATAATGTTTTTAATCCGTGTTAAACATTTCTAACTCTATAGAACACACATAAGGTCAAAAACGAAAACTTAAAAAAATCGTTTGGCGATGTAACTCAGAGCATTTGATTACTATTTGTAACGTTTATATTAATCCAATTGAATGGTAAGGTGCCTTGATCGTATGATTGACGTGGCTTGTAACGAGTCTATTTTGTTCGGGACCAGTGCACGCCGCAATGGGAGATCGGCTTTTTTTATTTTTATATAGATTTGGTAATTAATGGAGATCAGACAGTTCTGTTGTTTTTGTATTTGTTTTGTAGGATAGGAAATAGACCATAATTCAAAACCTAATAATCTATACTGTAAATGGTAATAAAATATTCTCAGGTCTTAATGAATGACAAGGCATCATCCCAAAATATTTATTTATAAATTCGTTACTCTATGTCTTCGAGAGGGCGCCATATTGAACCTAATGTTAAGTTACATAGCCTATAACCAGCGGACAATCAATACGCTTCCAACGACACCTCATTTGTCTAATTATGACAAGTAGTTTACAAGTTATGAGGAAACAGATGAACATACATACATTCATATATCTGGTCAAAATCATAATCCTCCTTTTTGCTTCGCCGTAGTCGGGTAAAACTAGTGCTTGCAAGCGCTACTGCTGAGTATGAGGTCCTGGGTTCGGATCCCAGATCAGGCAAAGTGTTGTTAGGTTTTTACATCTAGAATTTCTCATTAGCAGCCCGGAGTCTGGATATGTGCCCGGTTGATGGTAATAGGCTCTCCCCCTATTACATGGGACTTGAACATAACTGTCAGTTATGAGGGGGGGTAAAGTACACCTCTGCCCTATCCTTTGGGGATTACCCGGATTACAGATTAGGCGTGATTATTATGTTATAGTTTTGTTTTAATACGTAGGTACTATGTGTTATTGATTTTGTGGTTTGATTGATATTGCTAGGGAGTTTCTTGCGCCATTACTTCATCCTAGCTAAAGCACTAGTGGTACAGGGCAGGCGTTTTGGGGGAACTGTCTTATGTAATTTTGAGGGTCAGAATGTGCAAATTCTGAACCTAGTTTGAATAAATGACTTATAATTTAACATACCTAAAATAAGAACAAAGAATTACGATCGGTATTTTGATAATGACTTCATCGGACATTCTAATCAAATCAGTTTAAAATTCTACTTCCTTGAGAACTGGTAGATTGGGCTATTTTTGATTGATTGATTAATGTAATCAATCAGAAACACATAATCCATATATGTTTATTATTATATTTATAATTTATATTTTAACAGAGATCTATATATTTATCGATTTCAATGTCTAAATCGAGTTTATTTGACTTTATTACATACGTAACTGATTTTGAATATTTTATTTTATTTTTTCCTGCTTTTATTAATGCACTAGTTCATCAAACATTTAATTAAGAGAATAAAGACTTAATTAGCATTTCAATAAAATAGTGGCTGTTATAGATTTGATAAGGTATAGATTTTATAATCTAAGCAAACAATGTAATCTATTACGACAAATGCGTACACAATTTGGACATGTCCACTAAGTCTCTGTGATTCTTTCCTCAAAAGACCATTTCAGACACCAATCTGCATGGTCTTCACATGATCTGACCAAGATTATGTCTAGACTTTAAAAGAGACTGTGAGTTAGTTTCGGCCTTTCTTCGCAGAGTAGTCAGATAGGAAACGCCGACCTCATCTAATTTTTAAATTATGATTGACGTATCAAAGTTTTCTTACAAACTTACAGAAATAAAATCATTTATCATTTAGAAGGCTTATCGTATTGTTTTCTTACAGTGGTTGTGCGTCAGAATCAAAAATAGTCAATAACCTTCGCATCTCTTTAATTACCAACTATCTAATCTATGAACAATTGACAATCACCGCTTGACTTCCGACCTCTGTACCTTGTAATGACGAGTAGTTCATTATGTCTGATAAAAGGTGGCGACCGGCTGAAAGGTGATATGTTCATAGCATTCGGTTAAAAGCTGCTTAATGCTCCGATGTGCGTTCCCACGTTTGGGTATCAATATCTTGCATGTGATGTGCCAATTTTATGAGCTGTGAAAGATGTATTAGATTGTCCATAAATGGTGAAATATTTTTGCAGGCCGTTAAAGAAACAAAAGCTTTTTATATTATCGTATCATCTATATCACACGATTTATTTACTAAAATCTAGAAATAGAGATGCTTCCTCGACCTCGTTTCTGCAGTTTCAATTTATATTGCTGGCGTACCTGCTACACATATTTAAAAAACAGTTTTTATCCTACCCATCCGATTCATCTTAGTATTTATAACAACATAGTCTTTAGATAGAAAAGAGGGATCTCCATTTAGAAGAACGAAAGAAGAAAATACATTAAATTGCGGTAACAAACAAAAAAAAAAACATGATTCTAGCTCAAATGGAAGTCCTTAACTATAAATTTTGATTCCCTTGAGAGTGTCATAAACGTAGGGCATAAACGGCCGTATCTTTTTTTACGTTAACTTAGAAATTTGATTTTTTCACAGCTTCAAGGTACTAGAGACCTGAGTATATGGTTTTAATTTCAACTCGATATCTCCACGCGTTTTTGAGATAAAGGGTCTTGACAGACAGACAGACAACAAAGTGATCCTATAAGGTTCCGTTTTTTCTTTTTGAGGTGCGGAATCCTAAAAATAACAAGTTGGGGAAAATATGCGTCACATCCACGCAAAACATCCATTGCTCAGCATAATGCTAAAACCATAATGCGAGAACCCCAGTGCTGGGTTTCAGCGACAGCCGTTTCCTGATCTCACCATCACATTCCCTAGTGAGAGTGAGTAATAAGCACATTACTGTGTCTATGTATTTACAACAAGCAACATATGTGTTAAGCCCACTGTTCCCTTTTTCTCCAAAATCAGCATGAAATCAAAACCCAAAACACGGTACACTTTAGCCCAGAATGACATCTAAAAATTGCCAAATCAAGTCTCAACAGTTTACTAAACCGACTTCACAAAAAAGGTGTCACTCAAAATTAAAGAAAAACAAACAAAAACTTGCCTTACAGATGCACAGATTCAGTAAACAGTCATTATCACCGTGACAAAAGATGAAGGTTTATTGTAAAAAGTGGTGGAAAAAACTTGCGGTTACAAAAACAATGGTTCTTGGAAACTTCTGGGGCGTATTGTCTTGAAGGATTGGTAATTTTTGAGATCTATATACGGGGTGATTTGATTTTAGGAAAGAAATACATTAATGCAGCTCTAGTACTTACTATGAGCGGAATACACCGTCTCATAGATGGTTCGCTAACGTATTCCTGAGTAGTTAACTAGATGAAATTCTTTCAAAAATACTGTTTAGTTTCAGGAACAGTAAATTACCTATTGCAAAGGAAATGCTTTGAAAAGTGGTAGGTACAGCAAAAACTGAGAATATTATTAACTATTAAACAAAAAATAACCAAAAAAATAACCCCAAAACTCCACTCGAATATTATTAAGCAGTTTGAAGTAAGTATACAATATATACGAATAAGTTAAGCCATTTAGAAGATCAAACAGTTTGATATGTCAAACTTTCACGTGTTACTTTTCAATATGTATCTGACATTATCCACCCAATAACTATATTTTGTATTGTGTACCTCCAACATTCAAACATGCTGTATCTTATTTCCTGTCAAATTCAAATGCTAAACGTCTCGCGCATGCGCCCCTGCTGGTCCAAAAAAACCTCATAATGTGTCATAAATATTCCATAATCTGTCAAGAATGAGATTTTAGACTATCGTGAAGGTGTCTCATAGGAATACAATCCTTTTTTTGTAAAAATAAACTACAAACTATTTTGAACCTAATCCCCTTGTGTTAAGATCTTGTTATATTTTCTAGGTTGCAGAAATCAAATAAGCCATTTTGAGCCTTATTATTAAGAAGTAGGGTCGTAAATTACACGTCTAAATTTTTTTGGCCGGATTAGTTTCCATGAATGAAATCATTGTGGCCACTTGATTTTTGTGTGAAATCCGTCTATTTTGATATGTGTGTAGTTTTCGGTGTTCCGTTATTCGACTATTTCCGTAGTAGTTCCATTTGAATGACAGAAGTCAACTGTGTTAGGGGATTATCTACCCGCGCAAGTAAGTTAGTTGATGCCATCGTCCTACGTGAGCGGCAAAGGCAATGCTAGGCGATACAATAGTGATTTAAATGACGAAAAAGACAAGAAAGAAAAATTGTTTATTATGCACAAACAAAACGCACGTTACAAATAAAAATACATAAAATATACACATACAACGTAGTCAAAACCCTCGTACTCAAGCATACAAAATGTTGACAATTTTGGCCATTGCTTGATGGCCAGGGACCAAAGCCAACACACATTAACACATATTGACGACTGGGCTAATCAAATTGTTTATTTGGCCTAGACGGTGATGCCTGACCTAAGTTCATCCTCTGCACCTACGGACGAAAATGTTAAAGGTTTATCTTAGAAGGAGATTAATTAAACGGAATAGGATGTTGTTGATTGTGGAGTATGTAGTGTAGTATTTTCGTGTCCAAAATTAGCAATTTAACGAATAGGTAACAATATTTACAATCACAATGATATAGACAATGGAATACATAAATCACAGCAAACATTGTTAGAGGCAAGGAAAACAAAAAAAAATTGCTCCACCAGCATCGTACGTGAAAGAAATGAAACTTCAAACAGAAAAGAGAGAGAACAGAGATACAGTTAGTCTTTCATCTCTCTCATGTAACGAAATGTGCCGAAACGTGACGCGCTCTTAAAATTTCACTCTCAATTATTATCGTCGAATTATCTTAGTAATCGCCGCTTAAGAAGTTTAAATTCAATAAAGTCCCAGGTGGCACAGCTGCTGGACTAAAGTGGAACTGGGCTGGCCATATCTGTTGCATGTCGGAGCAGCATTATGCAAAAGCCACCACTCAGTGGATCCCCAATGGCAGTAAACGACTGCGCGGCAGGCCCAGAAAGAGATGGCGGGATGAGCTAGACTCCTTCTTAAAGGATTGGCCCACAATCGCAGTAGACCGGGAAAAGTGGAAAGAGGGAAGGGAGGCCTTTTCCCTGCAGTGGGACAACACAGGCTCGTAATAATAATAATAAATAATAATATAGCCAAGAGCCTCGACCAACACCTAAGGAGGCTCTCGTTGGGCAGCTGGATCAAGGGCTTGATTCAGAAAGCGGTACTTCTGGACACGGCCCGCATTGTTAGGAGGTTCCTCTCTCTGGAGCCCTGACCGCCGGTAGCTTGGACCCTGTTCCCGATACCGGTGGGCTACTATTTTTTATATTTTTAAATGTTTTTATATTTTTTATATTCTAATATTTAAAAATGTAATTTATATGTGTTATTTAATGAAATAAAGGAGATAATAAATAATAATAAAGTCCCAGGTATGTTATAAAGTAAAGCAGCACGTTATCGCTCTTGCGACTCACCTAGGACATAAGCCTGCGAACTGATTCAATAATATAGACTGGTCCAACAATGTAAGTGGGCGGGCTGGAGACTTGTCGCTACTTACAGCAATAACAAGCCTTAATCCGCTCGAATTATTGCCCCACGATGCCCTAAATTATCGCTTTATCAGCCCTATTCCGAGTATCGTTGTTGGACATATCTGCAGCCATCGATAAATCTTGATTATGATGCCTTATGGCTACTGTCACAGTTCTACTACCTCGTTAGGAATGGATGTTGTTGGTTATTATATTACCTTAGGTTTTGCATTAATGTTAAGAAGTGATGATATATTTTTTTTCTGCCTTTGACTGGGGTTCAGGGGGACTATCTCAAAGTCAGAGAAACAACGACCCAATCATTAAAAAGGGTTCTTTGAAGCAATATTTACATTAAGCTATATCGCCTGAAACCTTGTTTACTGCCTAAACACATGGCTATTGAGGTGGGATTAGACCAAAGGAACATCATCAGCATCATCTGCCTAGCCTTTTCCCAACTACGACCGCCGACCCCAATCGGCTTCCAGTCTAACCCGATGCAGCTTCTAGTATTTTACATTGAGCGACTGCCTATCTGACCTTCACAACCCAGTTACTGGGTAATACGATACCCCTTGGTAAGACTGGTTGTCAGACTTTCAGGCTTCTGACGACCCGTAACGACTGTCAAAGATCCACGAATGACAGCCAGAACCAACGGTTTAATGTGCTTTCTGAGGCACGGAGGGGTCTTAGTATGTGAAGATGGTCACCCATCCACGGACTAACCGCAGCAAGCGTAGCTTAACCTGATCGATCGACCCGTACGGCTGTTATTACTTAGCCACAAGCCCCTCACCAAAGAAACACCAAAGGAACATAGAACCAGTACAAGATCAAGAGCATGCATTTCTTGACATCTTATTATGGATACACCAACGGAAGAATGGTGTCCCGGTTTACAAAAAATAATTTGGTAGGATACCGGTACGTATTTGTTTGGTCTAAAACGACCTATATGTATAATCTAAACCCAAGCAAAGACACTTTTCACACAAGTACATAAACTTACCGCTAAGTGAAATGAGAGTCAGTTACGGAAAGCCAAGGTGGTGCGAAAAATAATTTATATTTTAATAAGATGAAACTCAACATAGTATCGCCGAGTTTATTTGTGTAACTAGTCTGCGGTGTGACAACTGTACGGTAGAAACAAATTGTTTAACTGTTGAACGCTGACGAATAGTCTTGATACTTTACTGGAATGGAGGTGACATGTCTTGAAAACTAAATGTATTGAAAGAAATGGTTTGCCCAAAGAGGGAAAAATATGAGTTGTACTATACTAATTAATTAATTTCATTTATCGCCTTATTCATCTCATGACGAAAGGCGTATTATAATTTCACAAAATACGGAAACACTGTTAGCATTCTGGCCCAGAATCATTCACCACTTTTTCTGACACCCAGGAGAATAAACCTTTGAGCCATTACATCTGCCTAAATCCCTAGAAGCAGCAAACATTAATTGATGGTCTGTAAACAACAGGCGCATAGTCTAAGCTTAGCTATAAATGCTAGCTGCTATGACTCAAAATCAGTAGGTTTAATAAATGTTGACTACATTGCTCAGCTGACAGTTTAAGTACACAATCTGTTTGCGTAACTGCCAGTGAAAACTGTAGCCAGAGCCGAATCCCCAGTCTGTCGTACTCTAAACGTGCTTAATGCCCTTCTGGATGCCAACCCTGAATGTGAATTTGAATTGTCAACGTAATTATTGTCTCTATGTTAATTAATGTAATTTGTGTTATACCGTTTTAATTAACTATAAATAAATAGGTAGTGAGCCAGCTGTCATAAATCATTTTTAAAGTATCAAAACCATAAATCCACCTACAAAACGAATATCGCTGCGGTTACATGAACATTAGCAGTTACCGCGGAAGTGTAAAAATGTAATCTATTTTAAACATTTGTCGTGCTTGCCTCCCTGCGCCGGCGGCGTAATGATACGCTGAACTAGGCTGTGGTTTATTACGGTTTCGCGGTTTGTCTAGTATCGTCGCAGAAGTTCATTTGGGGGTTAATGTTTTCTAGTTATGGAGCTTGTGGCTCGCAGAATTTTGTTTTAACTTTGTCGTTAAGGTCAACTCACAACTGTGTCATTTGATGAAAATGTTGCATTCACACATGTGCTAATGAAGCTGAAAGATCACAAAATCAAAGATATAATTTTTTGACGGTAATTCTTCTTGTCGTGTCGATGGTATTCTTTTTAATTTTGCATCCAGTTAGACTGGAAGCCGACCCCAACATAGTTGGGAAAAGGCAGGCAGATGATGATGATGATGATGATGGTATTCTTTAGTTCAACCGAGGTGCAGGTGAACGGGCGGGCACTTAGGACACTCCAGCAAGTCAAACAAAAGTCTGCCGAAACGAAAATCTTTCTAAACGGAAACAACCCGTTAAAAATATAATCAAAATTATCCAATTTACAGTGCGACTTTAAGCCAGTCTGTAAGTCTAACATCGTCGTTGCACTAGCATTTCTTCTGATATCTCAATCAAGACCAGACATAGTAAAATTTCATTATTACAATTAACTTATCATAAACCAAGCCATCTTCACACGCAGTGGTATATGCTAAAGATTTTATAGCTTCCTCTTTTCAACCAACAATCGCACCATTTTCACTTGACCCCTCACCTACCAACCAATTCTCCTGTTTCATTACATTTTTGTTCCTTGTAGGGAGGAGGGGAAGGTCAGGTTAAGTTGGATTTAGATTTTGGTGTTAACAAAAGTAATATCGCGTTCTATCAGTCATTAATAAAATTAACACCATGATTTTCCCGTGTGAAGACGTCACATGAAGGGGTTAATGCATTTTAAGGAATGTCTTTGGATAGGATTTATGGATGACCCCTTTAATATTTGTTTATTTGTGGCTAATCTTAGAACGGATCGGGTTTTTCCACCTGGAATTTTTCAGTAGGAGCCCGGAGTGTAGATTTGTGTCCAGTTGATGACAATAGGCTCATCCCCTATTTCATCATCATCATCATCTGCCTAGCCTTTTCCCAACTAAGTTGGGGTCGGCTTCCAGTCTACCCGGATGCAGCTGAATACCAGTATTTTACATGGAGCGACTGCCTATCTGACCTCCATAAACCCAGTTACTGGGTAATACGATACCCCTTGGTAAGACTGGTTGTCAGACTTTCGGGCTTCTGACTACCCGTAACGACTGTCAAAGATCTACGAATGACAACCGGTACCAACGGCTTAACGTGCTTTCCGAGGCACGGAGGGGTCACGGTGTGTAAAGATGGTCACCCATCAACAGACCAACCGCGGCAAGCGTAGCTTAACGTGATCGATCGACCTGTGCGGCTGTTATTATTTAGCTCACCCCCTATTTCATGGGACTTAAAAATAACTGGCGATATGTGAGTGTACATCTCTGCCTGACCCTTCGAGAAAGACAGGCGTGATGTTATGTTACGTTATCATAGAAAGAAAAATTGGTTAATGTTCGTCTTTTCAGTTTGACGTGGTGTTCCCTAGTAACAGGCTTTAACTATGGTTAGTGGAATGCTCAATATGTATGCTGCATAATAAGCCCATAAAGTTCTCATTGCTGGGACATAGACCCCCACTCGGTGAGATAGAGTGGGCCGTAATCCACCACACGGGCCCAGTGCGGGTCGGTAGAAGTCCCATGTCTTCGAATTTTTGGTTTTACGACATGCCGGTTTCCTCACGATGATTTCCTTCACCGTTTTCAGAGGCATGGTGATGAAATTTTTTATTAATATTTATTTAATCCTTAATGTTACAATTTTATTTTAACATAACACCTGCCAAACTGCAAGGAAATTTGTCGCAAAATAATATACAAATGCTTGTCTGTGTTCGAACCTAGGAACTACAACTCGTGAGTCGCGGCCGTTACAACTGGCCCACCACTGCTCAAATTTTGTATGCTAATATTGAAGTATTCTTAACTTACTGAGATCACTGAAGTGTTTGTCAAGCTCGGAAGACACATGCGTCTGATGTAGGTATCAGCAGAACTATTGCATGTTTGTCAAAATGGCTGAACAATGCGCAAAAAAAAAGAAATGCGCAAAAGGTGCGCTTCCCTGGTGCGCATGATGGACTCCAACAGTGTGTGTGTGTCTTATGTTACACAGTCCGACATAAGCAATTGTCTTTCTATTGTGTCTCTAATTACGACAATCAAAGAGTTAAACATGGTTGTGAGTCGCTTTGACTCTGTTTACGTGGGTCACTGTTGTGCCGTCTCTCATGGGATGTCGCAACGGTGACCAACCGTTGTCTTGTGTTTTTGTTTAGTGTCTGTACTTACTAACATAGTCGTAAGTTTTACTAACAATTTGGCTAAATGTGAGTGGACGATAGGTGCACATCTGCTCAACCCTTCGGCCAATAGGTACAGACGTGATGTTATGCATAAGTTATTTACTTAAGTTTTCTTTTTAATTCTAGAGATTAAAAGCGTGACCCCTAAGACATTTTGATACACAAAAACTAAACATTACCGACCGATCTATCTGTCAGAACGCATACACCAATTAGGATGTTTTTATAAAACTATGCAACTGCATACAATTTTTCTCATCTCAAAGGTCATTTTTTCCCAATTCTACTATTTACACTGACATCATCCAATTAGGTATAAATTTACCAAGAAAACATCATCGTACCGTCATTTTGGATCACGATTAAACTTTTGGCCTAATTACAAAAAGGTTTCGCATAAAATAATGTAATTAGTTTTTTGTGATTGAGGGATTGAGCGAAAAAATCAATTTGGTTCGCACTCGTGCCAAATCGGAGAGGTCGTATTTTCGGTTCAAAAGTATTTTAAGGAAAATTATTTGTTTTTTTTTTTGCTTCGTTTTGTGGTGACTGTCTTCTGTTTTAGCATCCGGATCTGGTTTTTTTTAAAGGTGTTATATTTTTGATTAACACTCAGCAAGGGTATTTTTTGCATTCATTTCCATATCATCATTCTTCTTCTCATAATGTTAAGAACATTCACATCTCAGTCTCAATCTGTCAAAAATACCTCTAATTTCCCAACATTTTTGACGAGTTTTTGACATTGACTGTCGCTGAGATGAGATTGCGACTAGATTTTGAACGTTTTTAATTACGAGAATTGGCCTTCATATATAAAATAAGAAAATCTAGTCAGTCTTCTTAGCAGTTATGTTTAGGTAAAAGGAATGCGATATAAATTACGAGTGATATAAATTAAAACTTAACTGTATGTTCGTCTATTTCAAACAGGCATTACTGTAATTACAAATTTAATCTGATTGGTCATAGACTAAGAAAGTCTACGCTTGATCATAACCGTTGCAAGATAATAATTATGAGTTTAGTTTTAGTGATTATTAAATTCATTACAGTTTTTGTTAGAATTGTTTATCAGGAATGACAGATTATCTTACAATTTAACCAGATGTTGCTGAATACCTGCTGCATCCGGTCCAGCATTCGTGTATATTATACATGGACCGACTGCCCATCTGACCTCTACATCCCAGTTACTGGGTAACACGGTACCCTTGATAAGACTGGTTGTCAGACTTTAGGGCTTCTGACTACCCGGAACGACTGTCAAAAGCCTACGAATGACAGCCGAGACCAACGGCTTAACGTACTTTCCGAGGCACGGAGGGGTCACGAATTGTAAAGATGGTCACCCATCCACAGACCAGCCGCAGCAAGCGTAGCCTTAACCTTCTATCGTGTAACTATTATCAATTAGAATCGGGAAAAAAAAAACTTTGCAAACCGAATAAACCAAGGTGCCGAAGTAGTCCAAAACCAGTCGAATCCCAAAAAAATAGAACTCGATCAAGTAATTACGATGGAACCAAAAAGTTGTTTATAATTTGTGGATCATTGGAACCAAAAAGTTGTTTATAATTTGTGGATCATTAGGGTTTCACGAATCAGCTACCGGACGCTTTATTAACATTTATTTTTTCACTTCAAAATCATGATCAACCGCCGTTTTACCAACTTTGAGCGAATTAACTTTTTGCGCTGACTGTGCTTCCTAGGTTTTTTTAGTGGTTTATTATTTTGTGTTAGCGCTTTGTAGGTATGTAAGATTCACCTTCGATATATATAATTTTATTTTGTACAATGAACTTGAAATTATTTGTGTTTAATTATTTCTGTTTTTGCTTTTAGTTACTTTTGTTTCCTGCTGTTATTTTTGATAATGTGTTTCTCGTCATCAATAAGAATAAGCATTATTTATTGGTCCATTGTTACAGAATACATAAAAAAAAAATAATATTGTGTGCTTACTGTACCAAAAATTCGAAGGCATGTGACATCTACCAACCCGTACTGCGCCCGCATGGTGGAATACGGCCCACTCCCTCTCTCACAGAGCGGAGGCCTGTGTCCCAGCAGTGGGAACATTTATAGGCTGATTATGATGATGATGCTTACTTAACTGTAAGAAACTTAAATTACTGAGTTATTTGAGCAGTGGTCCCCAAACTAGGCAGCGCCTGTATCGTAGGGGCCTGAGTTCCGTTATCTTAAATTTTAATTCGAGACATCAATATCAGGATGTTTGAAAATAAACAGAATATTTAAAGTGTGTTCAATGTTCAAGGTAGGTACGTTCCTTATTTCTCTAAAACAGTTGCATGTTTCTTTTTGAGGATATTCACGTCATTACGGATTAGGGATGCAGGATAGATCCCCTCTAGGTTACAGTTTGCCAATAAAAAAACTAGGTTTTAAATGTATCGACCCGCAAGCATCTGTATACTAATAATCTTTTTGCCTTATTTTTTCCCAAGTGGGTTGCAGATCACACTTTGGTGAGACAATAAACAATCTACATTCAAGACCTGCGTAGGACGGTACTCCTTAGTTAGTCAGTCTACTGCTGCGCGGGACCTGCGCAGATAAATTAGTACAATCAAATTACTGAGCTTGGCATATTGGGGTCGGATTACGAGCAATAATGATTAGATGATTTTGTGATGGAATAAAAATCTGTAGCTGTATGAACTTATATTTTAGTACGATACTTATCTGAACAATTTTAACCTAGCCGATGAAAACATATGATGGTACGGAACCCTCGGTGCGCGAGTCCGACTCGCTCTTGCCCGGTTTTTTATGATCTTTGATTTGTTGGATTTGTCTCCGCCCCGAATAGCAGAATAAGCTTAACTGTTCTATCATGGGATTTCTCGAAAAAAATTAATGAAAATAATTCATTTTCTCATACATTCATTCTTATTGATTCTGATGCGGTACGAAGTTCACCGGGGTCAACTGGTGATATGATAATTCCAACAATTAACAACAAGCAGATGATACCCATCACCACCCTCACCTCAGCTCTAATGACTCGAACTAATTGTGTACAATAAATCTGAGCTGTAAACGCGTTCGTTTCAACTTCAATATGTTAACATTTCGCGAGGCACAACGTGCGAACGACCATAGCTCATCCGATGCTATCATTTATCATAACTTCACTGCTTGTAGGGTGCCCATGCGCAGGAAAGTGAAAGAATGATTTTAATAATAATTTGTTACTTGCACTTGCAAGTCTTGTCTATCTATCTCTTGAGTGATAGTCAAAATAATTTTTAGGGTGCCCATGCGCAGGAATGTGAAAGAATGATTTAATAATAAATTTGCTACTTGCTCTTGCAAGTCTTGTCTAACTATTTCTTGAGTGGTAGTCAAAATAATTATTTGTTTTTTTGTTAAAATTAAGTTGTTCAATTTAAAATTAAATTCAATTGTTTGTCTTGATTACTATTAACATAGGTGTCAATTCGAATCACCTGGCTTTTCCTGCCTTATTTTTTTCCAAAATTCTTACTGTGTTCGTCATATCTTTTATTTACTTTTGGTCACTTCAGTTTCTTCTTTTTTTTTTTTTTTATTGCCGAATGAGCCTGCTCTTGATCTCGATCACGCCTGAAGGAAACCGATGGAGGTCTATGATGGAACGAGCATCATCAGAAAAAGCCTGTTCACTCTTGCTTTGAAGGCAGACGGGTTAAATGTGTAAGGGACACATTATGTATATTTTCTAGTACAACGTCTCAATTTTCGCAAGAGAATCGGACTAAGGATTGTAAAGACGTAGATCCTCTTCATTATTTGCTGTAAACCCATAAAGTTACACGTATAAAGGTGATAATTCTTTAACTTGCCAAACGTCCACAGAAAAATAAAAATACTGATTTTATCCCAGAACAACTCTCCAACATGGCCAAACTATCTAAATTATGATACGCGAGCCGATTTACATACGTTATTGAGTGTGAGTCGCTGACACACTGCCTGCCCTCCGTCGGCACAGCTTGAACATATTATTGATGTACTAGACCATAAGTACAGGATGTGTGTTTGTTACCATGCTTGGTTTAATTTGTTGTAGTTATATTGTGGTACATGGTAGGTCTACCAACCCGCACTGGGCTAGTGCGGTAGATTACAGCCCACTCCCTCTTGATGAGAGGATGCATATATGTGTCTGAATAGTGGGAACATTATAGGCTGATTACGCTGTATGTTAGGTGGGACTAGTGAGACTCCCAGCACATATATACGTGTGGACATATACGACAAGTGTTGGAGAAAGGCTTCATTTAGGGAGAAGCTTATGTCCAGCAGTCGACGTCTTGAGATGATGATAATGGCGTTGATTGGAATGGCACAGGACCTTTAAGCATTACTGTATTCAAGAAGGGCTTTTATCCATTAAAGCTACAGGATAAACTGTATGATTTTATTGGACAAGCATTAGGCAGAATCGGGGTAGCCTAGAGATGCTCATGTTATAATGTGATATTTAAGTTGGGAAAAGGCTAGGCAGATGATGATACCGAGACTAATTGAAAAGCCTCTCCAACCATCAACTGAATGTCAGTCAATGTTTTAAGAGGCTCTCAAATTGGCACTTGAACAGAACTATCAATCAAGGATAAGATTCAATCTTTATCTAGATTTATAGCCTTGACCTTCTTGATTTGATTATGTAAGGCTTTTTGCAACATAATACTTTTTTTATTTAAAAGTTTACCTACCTGTTCGTTTGTACATTGAAGTGTCTTTACAAGATTTCTCGATTTGTATCGGACCGGGGTTTATTTATAAACAAAATCAAAAATCATTTATTAAAACTAGGCTGAGAATCAGCACTTTTCGAATGTCAAAATTACAAAAGACAGTGCCCCAAAACGCCCGCTCTTAACCACTTCCTAGTGCTTTCGCTGGAGAGAAGAAGTGGCGCAACAAACTCCCCAGCAGCACAGCTGTCTGTTCAGTTAGAAAATACTTGATTGTATACAATACTAGATATGCAAAGTAATTAACATTACAGGACACAGAACATTAAATTAAATTATTTGCCATATGTTAGCTACCGATGCAAACGATGTTATAGTTGATTCTGAAATATCATCATCATTTCAGCCAAAAGACGTCCACTGCTGGACATAGGCCTGAAATATACAAGGTAGTTAAATGAGTGACAATGAAAATCATCAATGAGTATTCATAATACAGAGTTGTTTGTATATATGCGTTAGAAAAATCGAATACCTATCTTCGATATTTCCCAAAATCCGGAATTCCTAAAACTAACACCCTGTAAGCTTTAAGTAACTTACTCTGCATAAGTACCGTTTGTAATTACGTTGTAGGGAACTTTGTTATACTTACCTTAGCTTAGCAGTTCGCTTCATTTATTACGAGAAACGCTGAGAAACTTAGTTTGTTACTGACGTCTGTATTTCCAGGATGCTTACAAATATAAGCAGTATTTTAAGTCCTGGGATGAGTTACGTGTAAATTGTGGAATGAAGCAAATTCCATTATTTTGTATATATTGCTCATTTATGGCAATAGTAATTTTATGTCATAATGGTCGTACATAAAAGGCTGAATGCCAATCTATCAGCTAAACTTTGGGCCGAAAAAAATGGAAATATATATGTAGGTATATAATGAAAAATCGCATTATGTACCTAATTAAATAGTGTTTTATGAGTGGTCAGTAAACATTGTTAAAGGGTCGTCCAGAAGTACCAACTTAATTTTTGTATGGAAAGTCAAACGATCATGAAAGAAAAACAAAAAGAAAAAAAAAATACATTTATTTAGAACAATGTTAGCCGACGAATGTTGAGCCGACTAAAAGACACACATGCTTATCACCTCATGCGATGATGATAGTATTTCCGGGTTTCCTACATTTCCTTTCTTCAAGACATTATTTAGAATGAATTATTATTTCGTAGAAACGAGTCTAGGTACCAAACCTATCCATATGGTCAGTTAATTATATTGCAACTGTTAATCACATGTATAATACATAAATGCTCCATTAACTTGACACGTAATGCGTTCACGATTGTGTATAATTTGTATAATTAGCGTCAATTAGAGCGCGTCGTGTAGTTCAAATGAGCCACCCTGTGCTTTGTGGTGACCAGTTGTGGCCACCGTGAGAGCATCCTGGGTGACTTTGGAACAGACACTGAAGGAACCTGAAATATACCAATTTTTTTTGTAATTGTTAGAAGTGTTAATATACTTGTGCACGCAATCTTGGTGTTTAATGTAATAATAATGTAAACTGTGACAGTATGACTAGAAGCCGACCCCAACATGGTTGGAAAAAGGCTAGGCAGATGATGATGACTGTAACAAATTTCGCCGTGCGTATGATTTGCTGAACGTTTTTTTTTTAAATTAGAATAGAATAGAATAAGAAAGAGTCAGAAGTCAGTTTCAGTTTTGTGAAAACATATTCAGCCTATTAGTTCCCACTGTTGGGACACAAGCCTTCTCTCGCCGAGAGGGAGTGGGCTGTAATCTACTACGCGGGCCCAGTGCGGGTTATTAGACTAATAGAACAATCATGTCTCTGAATTTTTGGTTCTAGAACATGCCAGTTTCCTCACGATGTTTTCCTTTACCGTTTTAAACAAAGTGGAGCATAAATTATCATGTTTCATGTATAGAAGAATTAACATTCAAAACATTTTAACGAAAATAATTCTTAAGCTTCAACTACTTACCCTAGTAAAAATATGAAATTTAAATACCATAAACCCTTATCAAAGGCCTAATAAAACCTCTCGAGAGACATCTATTAACGAAAAAAAAATGGTCTAGACGCCATGTCACCCATTCAAACTTGTTCGAATCCAAATTCGAAATTCGAAATCGTATCGCGTCCTGACGTTTCCGCTACGTGCAGTTTCCGGCGCGCACGCGCACAACGAATCAGTAATCGCGCTTTTACATTCAGAAATGTTTTTTTTTTCTTTTTTTTCACTCCAACTATATGTATCCTGTGTTTTGATTGATGGCACGGAGATAGGCAAAGACCATTACCAGTCGAGCCTCATAGGATCCCGTTGATAAATTGGTTGCTTGTATTCTCTGCGTGTGCGCACAGGGCATGTTCGCAATTGGTTCCCCGATGTGGAGCTTTGTTGTTGAAATTTTAATGGGTGATTTTTTGGTTGTGTCGGAAGGTGTTAAAGATTATTGACTATAAATGTGTATTAAGTTTTTAATAATGTCTATTATGTCGAGAAACAACTATAATAATCTTTCATTCTTTATTATACCGTTGTTTACATAATGACACCAAAGCACGTGCTTTCGAATTGGGGATCCAGTAATTCTTCTTGCATTTTCATCAAGAAAACTTTGCAATATTTTACCAAGGTGTAACTAACAAATCGTGATCTTAATAGGCCGTCGAATATACATATTGCAAAACTATACGTAAATCAGTTATTAATATTAAATTATTCAAATAGAACGCGATAGCCCGACGCTGACTTATGTCTCCGCTAGTTAATATGTATCACGTCCGTGATTGGTCGTTGACAGGTGACGTCATCAGCGTACGCGCCAGTGCGGTTGCAAACTTGAATTTTAGTTGCCTATTTAATTTTCATCGGGTATTTTGTTTATAGTTTGACTATATTTCCCGGTGATACCGGTACACAATGCTTGATTAATTTAGAGTGAAATAGAGAAATAATTTTGCATACTTTAGGTTTCCTATTGTTAAGTAAATTTGAATTCAAGGAATTTACGAAAAAGGTTCTTTACATAAAGCTACACAAAAAAAAATACAAAAAGTTTTATGGGCAAAAGAAAAGGTAATCAGGCAGTTATTTTACATAAACACAGTTAAGTATGTACAGTCAACAAAACAGATAAGTATGCAGGATCGTCGGATATAGTATAGTAGTAGTATAGTGTAGTGTGGGGTAACGTTTTTAAAAAAAATAAAAATTCATAAATAAATAAAATAAATAGTTGAAGTTTAGTAAGAAACCGAAGGATGTTGTCGACTGAAATTTAATTTTAATAATAGAAAACAAACAGCTCATTTATCAAATAAAATTCCAGTCGACAACGTCCATCAGTTTCTTCATCATCATCATCATTTCAACCGAAAGACGTCCACTGCTGGACATAGGCCTCCCCCATCAGTTTCTTATTAAAGTTTAACTATATCCAACGATCCTGCATACTTATATCTTTTTTTGACAGTACATGACAATTTTTTGGTTTGACCGTTGACTTACCTCAAACTAAGCAAGGCAATCTTGGGGTAACTAATGCTAGATAATGTAGAAGTTAGTCGGATATCCGTTAACTCCAGCATTGTTTTATACATAATGATTTCGATCATCTATTCCAACCGAAAAATGTGAAAAAATTACACAATTAATTTAGTATACTCATTTAATCTGAAGCCAAAATCAAACGCCAAGCAAGCATACAAATATCATAATCTGACCAGCCTTTTCCCAACTATGTTGGGGTCGGCTTCCAGTCTAACCAGATGCAGCTTAATACCAGTATTTTACATGGAGCGACTGCCTATCTGACCTCCACAACCCAGTTACTGGGTAATACGATACCCCTTGGTAAGACTGGTTGTCAGACTTTCTGGCTTCTGACTACCCGTAACGACTGTCAAAGATCCGCGAATGATAGCCGGGACTAAGGGCTTAACGTGCTTTCCGAGGCACGGAGGGGTCTTGGTATATGAATATGGTTATTGGTCAGCCATCCACGGACCAACCGCGGTAAGCGTAGCTTAACCTGATCGATCGACCTATGCGGCTGTTATTATTTAGCCACGGGCCCCTCCAAGTACTACACCTTTAAAAATAGACCAGACACTATAATACCACCCATAATCCAATAACAATCAGACACAATAATCCACACACACCCACACACACACACCCCACAAATATGGCGCTACCTTTACCAACGTAATAATACGAAGTCTAATTCTAATTCAGGTAATACTCCCGTTTAGTATGCCAGTCGCGATCCGACCGCTGACGATACAGGTCGTATGATAAATACAGAACAATATGATGATCTATATACGAGGTGTACACGAGCGCAGGGATGTATATTGAATAGTTAAATAATGTCGTGCGGGGGGCATAGATTAGGTAGATTTGTGGGGTATATTTTATGCCTACAGGCATTTGAAGTTACGACTGGGTGTTTGTTGTCGGTTGTATGATTCATTTTCTTCTCCTAAATATAATTCTAAAAGGTGTAGCGGTATCTACAACGCCACTTGCGAACAACGCGTCATACTGACGTCACGCAAATCCTGCATCTCGCAAGCAGAGTTTACCGCGCAACTAACATAGTTACAACGGCCCGACATGAATCATCGGGCAGTTGCCCACCAGACACAACACCCGTCTGGTCGGAGGATCCTCCCTTTTCGAAGGAGGTTGAGTGAACTTTACACCCTGTTCCTCATACCTGTATAAAGGTTTTTAAATATTTGCCTGGGATTATTATTAGAAATTATAATTTATTATTTGAAGCTTATTTCACTGCCATCATTTGGTGTCAGATTTTATGCCTATTTTAGATACAAAAGACATCAACGCGTGCCATACATTTATTCTATTAATAAAATAATTATTTTACAGTTTTTTTTTCATTTCAAAGGCTGTTGTTATGTTACAGCAATATGAGACAATAACTATTGGCTTGCCTCTCAGAGGCAAGTCACTGAATATTTCGTAATTTACTTTAACTTACATAATGTCGAGTCTTTTTTTATTTACTCTCTGCCAATAAATTCTAAAACTTATTTAAATGTTGTATCACAAGTTAGAGATACTTATCTTTATATACGGGATTTCCGGCGTCTGTCGACTGTCGGGCTTGTCGCTAATATCCACGGAACTCTGATTCACGTGCTGTACCGGTCTTTGGCCTGAGGATCCCTAAATGATATTGTTTTGTATGCCTATGCGACGAACTGGAATTGTCCAACGGAAACTTATTTGTGTAGGTATGAAATAAGCCCGACTTCCTTCACTGTATAGTTATCAAGGCTTGTGTATCTACTTATCTGCAGTAAAACAATTTGGTGTGGTGTTACATTAAACAATACGCTACCAAATAAAGATAGCCATGACTAGTACGTAACTTCAAAATAGGATTTTTTAATTATGAGAAAATGTAAGGATGTGGGGAAGAAAATTTTTTTTTTTTTTATAGAACAGTGTAGGAATAAAATTTTCTAACAGTATATAGTATACATTTATTCTCTTTTCCGTAAAATACTTTAATGTCTAAACACCCACAAACAATAATAAAACGCTGTATAGAATACAGCATACATAAAAACCTTTAAACCTTTTTAGATAATGTGACTATCCGTATCAACCGCCCCACTCAACTTAATAGTGATCTCATTAGGTTAAAATCGTAAAAAAGTGCTTCGAAGCCATCTCCAACTTGTTTATGATCTCAGGTCAGCACATACCTATATGTATTATCTTTTTGATAAAAATACTGTACTGTAGTACATTAAATAATAAAATAAAAAAATAACCTATATGTATATAGCTTCAATTATTTGTCCAACATTAGAGGGGCAAATCCCGTTTTTTTTATGATCGTTTTATATTTTTCATCAGTCTCAATCCATGAAAAATACCTACGTCTTATTTTCCTTTTTAGGGTTCCGTACCAAAATGGTAAAAACGGGACCCTATTACTAAGACTCTACGTCTGTCCGTCTGTCACCAGGCTGTATCTCAAGAACCGTGATAGCTAGACAGTTGAAATTTTCAAAGATGATGTACATATTTCTGTTGCCGCTTTAACAACAAATAATAAAAACAGAATAAAATAAATATTTAAGGGGGCTCCCATACAACATACGTGTTTTTTTCAGCGTTTTTGCCTTGTAGTACGGAACCCTTCGTATGCGAGTCCGGCTCACACTTGGTCAGTTTTTATTAGATACATTTTTGAAATTGGTTGTCGCTGAGATGAGATTGCGATGTTTTTAAATACGGAAATTAGCCTCCTGATATTGCAACTATCCGTGTCAGCTGCCCCACTCAAGTTAATAATGATCTCATTACCTTAGTTGACAGGCAGCCGTGGATCGGTGATCCACATGAATATGCATCCACCGTCACACACAGCTCACGACCACCTGACGCTTTCACCATTTACACCGATTTTTCTCCTTTCTCTAAATAGGGTAATACGATTGGCTGTTGGAAAGCTGATTGACAATGTGTAATTGTGTACTGGTAGGAAAAGAAATCTTAGGAACTAAGTCGGTGTTAGCCACAGATATAGATAGATCTAGATAACGCAAGTATCGCGATCTGTATGAAAACCAAGCGTGTCATTTTTTGACTACATACTATGACGTCACAAAGGCTATTTAGTGATGGGAAAATCAAGTAAATTCAAAAACGCTGCCGCGTGCGGCACCCGTCTCGCCCCACCCCCGGGGCCGGGCGCCAGTGCTCACGCTCACCCAGCCAGCAGCACTCAGGACTGAGCGCGAAAGTGGTGGCTTACGATTTTTTTACGTAAGCTGGTGCGATTTTTGGCACGCGAACTAGTTGCTCTTGCGTTATCTGTGGTGTTAGGCTGTACCTACAAGTTCTCTGAGTTTAATGCTACGAATTTGTTTCGGTCTTTCTTTTCAGAGTAGTCAGTAGAGTACACCAAACTCATTTAGCTTTAAAACATAATTTAATTTTGATGAGTAAAAGTGTTTTTTTGAACCAATTTAGAGAAATATATTTCATTTTATCACAAGTGGCGTTAAGTTTTTTTTCGTAGTTGTTTCAAAGAATACAATTTGGGAATACCGTTTCTAACTACGTAAGCGTGTGTAGCAATGTTGCGTGCTACCAAAGAGTCTTCAGGGAACAAGAAAATTAAAGAAATGGCTTTATTAAGTAATGAAAAATTTGATTATTTGGTGATCTTAATACAAGGAACATATTACTGAATGAAAGTCAAACCAAGTTTAAAAATCTAGTTAAAAATAATGTATATTTAAATAAATAGGTTAAGATAAAATATTCGAAATTTAAAAAAAACATGACTAGGTAATTCTTTAATTTCTGTGAAACTATGACAAATGGATTAAAACAAAGATATAACAAAATTAAAAAACTCTTTTTACACTACAATAATTCCTACAAAGAAGTAGGTAATTCTTTAAAGAACAGTAATAAATTCCGTTGTCACACATAAGTAGTATTGAAATAATGTGTTGAAGGTTTGCCAATGTTATTGTGGACGTAAACAACCGTGTGTGGTCTTGGCTATTTAATATGGTCGCCATCACTCCTCCTGTCCAAAATCGCGACTAAGGGATATAGCTTGTAAGGTCGCTAAAAATAACTATCCAAATCATTTAATTCGCTTACTATGTGTGTAGTAACTACGTTTAAAGTTGGTTGCAATATAGTCGTGTCTTTGTAGGTTGTACTTTATGTGAATGCATGGTACATCAAACAAATGTAAGCCCATTATATTAACATCGTATTGTAGAAAAAAAAAACTTATATTTTTTTCCGATAAATCGAAAAAAAAAAATATTAACACAAATTATGAGACAGTGAAAGAATGATATCTTGCTTCTCTTCTTCTTCCCGCCCTTGTCCTATGTTGCCTTGGGGTTGGTGAAACACGATTTTTCTTCCATTTTCGCTTCTCAGCCATTGCTCCATCAGTCACTCCTTTTCATTTCTAAAAAATCTCGCTATTACACAGAAAATCCAAGAAAAATACTTAGAAGAAAAGCATTTTAAAAGTACAATAAGAATTAATAAGTTCAAAGCTATTTAGATATCAGAAAACAGCCTACAAGGCTAGGATAGGATGCCTACAAGACTTCAAAAGCAAAGAAAAAAAAACTGCAATTAAAAAACACAGCCAGACTTTACTAGACTTGAGTTTCAAAGAAAACAATGCAAATGTGTCTAATCCCAGAAATTGCTAAGACGTCAAACATTCAGATGAAGAAGAAAACTCAACATCCACTTAAAATTCAGCGCACAGAGATCGTGAAGGTAGGTAAATAAGGCTGACTCACACCGCAACATTACCACCTTAAATATGTTAACTCGATCTTAATCCAGACGATTTACTAGTCAATTATACAGCATCAAACGACTTTGTGATCCAAATCGACTGCTTAGTATTACGGTTAGGTTCTGTCGTGTGTTCAATCTACAAGTTTAGTTTGTTAGTTGAGCATTTGATTTGGATCGGGCGGTCTATTCTGAGAAACGTGTCATGGAGTCATAGTTTAAACAATGAGTGGGGCATAGAGTAGGTGTGGTTGTAAGTGGCAGAGGCGTGGCGTAGGTAGAAAGAGTCGTTTTGAACGCAGAGTCATGTCCTTACATCCCATGATAATATTCAGTTACTGATATTAAGTGGTATCTGAGTAAGATTAGTATTAAATGTAACAAAAAGCTTAGGCTAATTGCGTAACGCACTATCAATCTCAATCCTAATCATTTTGAAGCATAATACTAATCCATCGCTTCATATTTGCGCAAAATTTGTCTGCTCAACTGCGTAAATAACGCAATGAATGTTGTGGAACTGTCAAAATGAAAGTCAAGAGTGTTACGCAATTACCCCTCAGATATATGAACGTAAACGAAGCAAGAGGAGTATGTAAGGATCGTAGCAGGTGGCGTCTATAGTTTCTGCCGAGCCCCATGGGAAGAAAGCGTGAGTTTATGTATGTAAAAAGCTGGGGATTTTTTATTTGAGTTATGAAGCTTTATTTTTATGTGAGAAATTACTTTTTATAAAACTAGAAATTGGTCTCAAAATAGATAGGATATTCTAAGGACATTCTAAATAATGATCAAATCGAATGGTGCTCATGGTATACCAACGTTTCGGAGTTGTCAACGTATCCGTCAGAAGATATAAACGCCAGGTAGGCTAAACATCTTATCCTTTGCTGAAAATATTAAACTGTTGAACAATCTCCTTTAGCAACTTTTGTTTTAAACTACTGCAAATCTACAATTATTGGAAATGGAAACCATAAAAATTAAACTACGTAATTTGCCTCACAGAGGCAACCACTTCAAACCTATAAAACCAACAGCTCACTCTCAACACACAACTAAATGATCTATAATTGTATTATGGATCATCTGTACGATGCGCGTGGGCGCCATTGGGACGTGAGCGCGCATACGTATCGATAGTAATCGATTCCTATCGTGAAATTAGTATAGTGTCGCTCGATGACGCAATGTAATGGTCGTCTTCTTTTAGATGTGGTTTACAAGTGCTTGTAATTAACTGTTTTGAAATAATTAATAATACTATAGGCCGACCGCTTAACTAAGACGTTGCCTGAGGTAGCTGCGCGGTGCGGGAGGGGCGATAGAGTTCACGAATCACGGAGCTCTCGCATCACGTCACCACACCCCTCCCGCACCGCGCTGCTTTCTCAGGCAATATCTCAGTTAAGCGGTCGACCTATAGGCCAATATTGTCTCACTGCAGGGCAAAGCCTTCTTCTAATGAGAAGGCACGAACGTTGACCACGCTTGCTTGAAATTGCTTTGCTGGCAATTTCAGACATATATTAAGAGCGTTTACGACGTACGGCATTTCATACAAACTTTCAAGCCCTTGTTTATCGAAATGAATGAACTCTATACGCATAAGCAGGATATGAAGGTTTAAAAAGTAATTTAAGAACATTTTCAAAAAGTAGTGTTACAGCCAAATTAGACCGATTTTAAATTTTCCATGCAAACAGAGATTTCCAGTCATCTTTTTTTAAATAAGATATTTCGTTTATGTTCATATGTAACTTTTTGGACCTGAAGTACTTACTGCCGTAGTAAGCTATCTTTTGTTTTATTGAGGGTGAAGCGCTTACCAGTAAGCTGAAGTATTTTATTATGTTTATATCCAGATTATTAAAGCAGAAGATCATGACGCTTAGTCTGTTGACGTTTAAATTTTATTTACTGCTACAAAGAAAAGTTTATAATTCTGAAATTAGATAGCCACGATGATGTTAATACATCATCATCTTCCTGCCCTTATCCCATGTTACTTAGGGTCGGCGAAACACGTTTTCTTCTTCCATTCTCCCCTGTCACCCGTCATGCTATCATTCACTCCCTTCTCTTTCATATCATTCCTCACACAATCCATCCATCTTTTCTTCGGCCTTCCTGTCCCTTTCCATCCATCAACATGTATATTCATCACTCTTTTAGTCGCATGCGTTTCGTCCCTTCTCATCACATACCAAGATAAACGATGATGTTAATACAGGATACATTTTTAACCAATACGCAAACAGTATCCATGAATTGAGCACATGATTCTGGAGGCCCTTGTGTAGAAATACTTCGCCAGTTATCTAAAATCTTCTCTTTCATAGAAAAGAGCCCAGATAAAAAAATATCCTGTAGGTACAATAGGCTATTTGACAATGTAAAAAATAAGGTCATAATTATTGACACTCGTATAGATTATCGCTTTTAAAATCGATTTGCATTAATTTTACTACAAAACAATGTATTATTTATAAAAAAAATCCCGAAAAAACTTCATCTTTTTAAATCTGGCGCCACGTAATCGAAAACGGTCTGGATTGGCTGAACTTAAGATGACGTCATGATTTAGTAAATTTCTGTCTATCGTTGACAGAACAGATGACTCTTGTCTAGTATTTCGACCGTTTCAACGTTTGTTTACGTGAATCGTGACGTCACGACGCCATATTGATAAAGATAGCGTTTTGGCGACTTATTTAAACAGTACATCTATTTTTTAAAAGAAATACATTATGCAATTTGAAGTAATAGGTTTTTGTGGGCTCGTTAGACACCATTAAATAATCTGAGATGTTTATCAGAAACCAGTCAAATAGCCTATTGTATCATCAATATCAAAGGATGAAGACATGTGACGTCTCGTTTAAAATCATCGTCGATAACAAGACAAACAATGAGCATATATTCATCTCAAATGTCAAAGAGATCGTGAGCAAATCTCTTGTCTTCACCAACCCATGACCATATCCGGAATCTAATAAACACTAATCTTAAACATAAACAAAACACGTCTAAGATTCTATTTACACATCACAATCAAAATTGACCACTCGAAAGAGGTCACAACATTCAATCGTGATCATAAACACAAAATTCGTGACGATCTGTGTGCTAAAGGTCGCGCTGAATGTTATCACTCGGATAAATTAAGAATCGATTCTATGACGGTATCGATTTATTTATTGAATGAACATCGTTACGATGATCTAATTTTACGGCGGGCGTGACGAATGCTGGGTGTAGAGTTGGGGGGTTTTAGATAGGGCTAATGAAACTCATGTTGATTCTTCAAGTATTGTTAAATGCTAAACTTATTAGCGCGCACCTGCTCCTAGCCAATATGATTATGACAGTTTTCAGATTAGACCATTTTGTTAGCTCAAGAATTTTATTAATTTAATTTACCATTGCTGTACACACATATAAATAGACAAGAAGAAAGGACAAATACGTACAGACGCCAGCACATCAAGCTACCCGAAGCTGTCAAAATTTCCCAATCAACTTTGAACCTTATATTTCAGCGATAAAGTTGAAAATCTATTAAAGAAATTTGACAGATTGTGTTAGCTTGTTGTGCTGGAGTCTGTTAAAAGGTGATGGGTGGTGGGTGGGGTGTGTGATGAATTCTGGACCTATCAAAATGGGTCAGTCTGAATCTAGTCGTTCTAACTAACATTATTACTAGCAGCGCCCCGCGGTTTCGTCTCGATCCCGTGGGAATATCGGGATAAAAGTATTATTTATGTGTTAATCCTGGTTATAAACCTGGTTCCTTTCATTCAAATCCGTTTAGTAGTTTTTGCGTGAAACAGTAACAAACATACACACACACTCACAAACTTTCGCCTTTATAATATTAGTGTTATTATTATAGTAGGTAGGATAGTAGGCTTCCATACTTGCATCAAAGGATGTAACTATGTGATTAATTTATTATTATAAATAAGTAAAGACTTAATCAGACTAATACTATAAAGGCGAAAGTTTGTGAGTGTGTGTGTATGTTTGTTACTTCTTCACGCTCAAACGGCTGGACCAATTTTGATAAAAAATTTTTTGGAGGTAGTTGACACTCTAGATTAACATATAGGCTACTTTTTATCTCGATATTTCAACGGGATCGACATTTATGCGGGTAAAAAAGCGGGGCGCAGTTAGTTTATAATAATAAAATAGTTATTTAGTAAATTATTATATCATTAGATTTAATAATGTATATATTTTAACAAAATTTACATTTTATCTGTGTCTGTCTGTGTTTCTTCCTCGTTCATCTGGTCAGGTGGTTAGGACGGAATACCCATGACGTCAGACTGTTTTAAGACGAATTGGCCACTTAATCAATGACGTGAAGTAAATTAACCTATTCTATTTACAATATAAAACTATTTGAATGTTAATAAATATTTATATTATTTCAGTAATAGCCCGGAGTCTGGATTTATTCTCGGTTTATGGCAATAGGCTTGCCCCCTCAAAATGTGGATGTACTGTAGGTACAGTTCGCGTCAAATAACTTTGACGCTCTGAAGCTAGGCTCTTTCCTAGCCGCGCCAATCCGCGCCATGCGCGCTGCTGTTGTATTCATAGGATTAACTACTGCGCAGTGATTTGTTGCCTACTTCAGAGCGGCAAAGTTATTTGACGCGAACTGTATCTGTTTTTGTTTTTTTTTTTAGTTTTTGGGGCCAACTTTCAAAAGGCACCCGACTTCCGAAGGGGAAGGTCGGGGAGTGTGGGATTTTTACACTTCACTAAAACCAGCCCTCGGGCGGGCGGAGGGGCCTGTCAGACTCTTACTGACTAAAAACCACCCCGGTGTTCCATGTCGCGGGAACGTAGTAAGTATGCAACCCCCACCTGGTAGGTTATTTTCCTAGTTCAACATCCAGATACCGCATCTACAACCTTCCTAACTCTATATTCCCAATAAAGGAAGCTCGAGATATAGGTCATAGGACTAGCACGACCGCCACTTAAATCATTAGATATTATAATTATTATGAACGTCAGATTATTTCCTTGACTGTTTAAACTCAGCGATTCGCAGACATCAGCGTGCGATTAATGCCAGAGCAAGGTGATTCCGAATTAATGTTTTGTGTTCATAATGTTTGATTAAGTGCTGTTGTTAAATGTACAAGAGTATGAATAAAATTATATTGAATTCTTAACGTATTTTTTTTTTCAAAATTCTTAACACAACTAAGAGGGGCCCGTGGCTAAATAATAACAGCCGCACAGGTCGATAGATCAGGTTAAGCTACGCTTGCCGCGTTTGGTCTGTGGATGAGTGACCATCTTTACATACCGTGACCCCTCCATGCCTCGGAAAGCACGTCAAGCCGTTGGTCCCGGCTGTCATTCGTAGATCTTTGACAGCCGTTACGGGTAGTCAGAAGCCCGAAAGTCTGACAACCAGTTTTATCAAGGGGTATCGTATTACCCAGTAATTGGGTTGTGGAGGTCAGATAGGTGATCGCTCCATGTAAAATATTGGTATTCAGCTGCATCCGGTTAGACTGGAAGCCGACCCCAACATAGTTGAGAAAAGGCAGGCAGATGATGATGACTTAACACAACTAACTATTTACACGCCTTCTAGCTGTGTCAGGGCTCCACTTGGTGGTTGTTCACGCGACGAACTGGACAAAACAAACGACCAGTGGTCCACTTTAGTGCTGGATCGAAGGAGCTGGAAGTCATGGAGAGAAGCCTTTGCCCAGCCGCGGGATGATGAAGGCTAACAGTAACCACTAACTAATAACACTAGGTACTAAATTAAATGACTAAATAACTAATACAAAAACAAAAGGATACTTCGGCGTCGAAGTACTCGTCCGCACCGCTGTCATCCGGAAACGTGCCCAGAAGACTGGCAGCATTGCCACGTTGAATAACAATGCTAATTCTTTGGCCAAAGAACGTAAATGGATTTGCATTTCAGCATAGGCAATTACATATTTTCAGAACCTTGAGCTCTTCCAGGATTTTTTGAAGAAAAATTAAACTACATTAAACGTATTGCTCTGAACGATGTAAAACTATATTTTGTATACAAATCAAGTGCATAAGCAGCTGCGTTTGTGCACTTTGTTATAACACTTCCAATGTCTAATCAATTTGCACATGCACTTGACATACAGATGCCAGGACATCAAGCTACTACAATCTGTCGCTAAACCATAAGGTTCAAAGTTGATTGGAAAAATTTGACAGTTTCAGGTAGCTTGATATGCTGGCGTCTGTACCTACAGTCCGTATGTATTAATGTATTCCTGACACTGACACCTGTCAGTGCGACAATTCTAGTAGCTAATAAAGATCAAATTCGCAAAACAAGTATGCAACTGACAGGTGTCAAGTACGGATTCTCTCGACAGCCTGACTGTAATTTATTTAGTGATATCCATAGCCAATGTATGTTTATCGTAATATTCTGCTATAAATCGACATTAGGCCATTATGAACCATCTATTACACCATAGAAACAAAGAACCATGTCAAGATAAAATCACTGTCTCACAAAAAAATCATCGAATATTACGCCAAAGTGTTGCACGAATAGAAATTAAACTGCCATAGTTATCCGTCGGTGTGAAGATGGGTATCTGGACGATAAAATTATTAATTTAACTGATGGTATGGGTTCTGTTATAAAATAAATAATAAGTTCGTGTCTGTTCTCAAGAATTTATTGAATTATAACTTTGCGCGCGATCTTATTTTGTTTGTAGGAGAACTGATTGGTTTTGATGCTTTGTTGTATGGATACAAAAATATTTTACTTTTATCGCCTTTGGTTTGGATATTAATAACATTATTAAGTCAGAACTCAATGGAATATACAGTATAAGACTAATACAGTAACTCACAATATTCTTATAAATCAATAATCTTATTGAACATTAAGTAACAAAGTTGACATTAAGACAAAAAAATAATGAGTAAATGATTTTTAAATAAAATCATAATTAGATATTTGCAAATAATATCATTATGACATAATGCACGTAATACGTATAGTGTTACAGGAAAACTGTTAATCTGAGTAGGTTCTAGTGTTTTATAAAGATCATTTTTTAAAGTATCAAATCTTCCTCAGCGTTGTATAGGGCAAAATAGCGGAAGAGTCGGCCAATCGATGCTTTGGCAGTAAAAAATTGAAATATAATAAATCATTTTGGAGGTTATATCCGACGAGCGGCGCGCGCCGGTACACGACTGACGAGTTAGGTGTCGATCATGTTGATAAAATGTAGAAAAAAATAAGGAAAATTATAATGCCATGGAAGTGGCAAAGTTTTGGGAAAACAAGATATAAAATACAGTCGTGTCAGCGACAACAACAAGAAGAATCCTTCCGGGACAAAAGGCGTGATGATATGTTATAATCACACGTTACTGTTTCCGTGTTTGGATCATTTGGGACACCTGCAGTACATCTGTACTGCTGAATCAACTTTGAACCTTAGGCTTTAGCGATAAAGTGGAAAACCTATTAAATAAATTTGACAGATTGTAGTAGTTTGACGTGCTGGCGTCTATACATCTAATATAAGGAACTCTCATTTGTAGATCGAAACTTCTCATAACAAGTGTGGGGGACACTCTGTTATACAGTATGGAAACCACATAATTATAAGCATTACCCACATGCTTGATATCGCCTTTTCTGACGATATAAATAAAATCGCGAAAAAAAAATCAGCTGTTGCCTACATTTTGACGAGTTATGCGAACATACAAATGTAGGGAGCTGATTTTTTTTCGTGAACGATTTCGTAACTTTTTTGTATATCGCCAGAAAAGGCGATAAGTATGTGGTACCATCCATCCATACTGTTTAAGTAAAGAATAGTTAAATACTGGTCTTTCTGTTCACAGCTTTACTCCCCAGCTTTGTCGTGGGTATCCGTCGTGTATCGATCCATTTACCGGTGCTTATTATTTATTTACAAGATCATTAACATATTATTTATTGTTGGGCTAAAGGTCGCAGAGGGCACGACGCCCTCCATCGAGATGTTAAGTGAAAGCTTTGGTTTTAAAAGTTGTAGTTTACGGCACTAGCATTGGTTATCAATTATATGTTTATCGTGTGTGGTATCTATATAATTAGTAGCATTGGACATCATGTTTTGTAAAAATTATGTTTAAAATTATGTTTTGTTGTTAATAAGTTTGTTTAGCAAACGATATCGTGGCAAGCCCAGACGGAGATGGCAGGATGAGCTGGACTCCTTCAACATGAACTGGTCCTTAGCAGCTTTGAACAGAGAGAAGTGGAAAGAGAGTAGGGAGGCCTTTGCCCTGCAGTGGGACATCACAGGCTAATAATAATAATGTTTAAAAAAGTATGTCATCAAAATGGGCAAATAATGTGCTGTTCAAAGGGATAACACATGATTAGTCACATAGCATAACTTCACGCTTTGTTTCGCGGGTTGAGCAGAGGTGTACCTATAATACACCTATATTTCGCCTGTTCTGTTCAAGTCCCATGTAATAGAGCCTATTGCCATCAACCGGGCACAAATCCAGACTCCAGGCTGCTACTGAGAAATTCCAGATAGGGAAACCCAATAAAATTTTGCCTGACGATTACTCAGTAGCAGAAGAAAATGGGTTTAGATGGACAAGCCAAATTCCAACACAAGAACTCTATCCCGTTTAAAGGGGAGGGACTGACAATTATAGGTATGCATACCTAGTACAGTATGGAGTAATTTCTGAGCTTTTCACCATAATCGAAACTATCAGGGTTTTGATGGTTTATTTTCGTTGGAACCCAGTTTTGAATCCCAGTTTAATATTTTTGGCGTAGGATCCCACAGAGCATTATTATGAATTACCGTTAGATCCCAAATTAAAAAAAATGCAAGAGAATTACGTTTTATTGTCGTTGAAAAGTCTATAAAATTTTCAATTCAATTTTTTTTTTCAGGATCAATTTACACATTGTTTAAGATTTTTTTTTAAACTTTCCATGACAAATTGATATCCGGTCTACAAATACTTAATTGTTCCGGATCAGGTTTGTACCTGTGAGATCATTGTGTGCACTCAAAATTCTACTGACAATAATAAACGATCTATAATTTCCTAATGCCCTAAAACAACCCAAATACCATCCATTCTCCGAAAGCCCTGTGACGTCACTCCCTAATCTCCGGAAATAACAAGCCATCATTAATTGCTCCCACACTTGAGGAGCACAAACAAGCGATAACTCTTTGAGCCCACAATCGTATCGAGTGGTCTTAAGACATCTTAAGGTATCTTAAGCCGTCTCGAGACCGTTTTAAGAAGATCTTAAGACTATTTTTCGGAAATGAAGCGTGCAGTCCAGTTGGTTGAGGACTCTTGATGATGCGTTGGTCAAATAGAATGTGGTATGGTCGTGGGTCAATATGGTTTTGAATTCGGGCGTGGAGCGTTGAGTTGTTGGATGCGGCAGTTTTGAAAACAACACAAAACTATTAATTCCATTATTGTTACGATCTGTTTGTTTCTGATGGTTTATTGGAATTTAGCTGACGAGAATTAAGAGAAAGTAGCTTTGGTTAATTCTCAAGTAGATCCTAAAACAATGTTTTTTTATTAATTTTTTATTTATTTTATTGTTGAATGGGCCCCGCTCTTGACCTGCCTCTTGGTATTATCATAAAGTTGTTCAAAAGTATTAATTATTGAGGTAAGTATTAATTTTGTTTTAGAAAACAGTTTGTCTCATCGTAAAATAAGTAACATGTTTGATTAATGATGATTTAATTTCCGCCTTTTTTAATAGCTGTTTAAATCGAATCTCATGTACGATTTTTTCCCTAAAAAACATCACAGTAAATAATTATGTAGGCACAGCTTATAAAGAGATTTTCCCAATTTGATTATGCCGCATCCAAATATTCCGGCATCATATAAAACACCCGAATAAATTCGTCACATGCGCGTGGGCATGTTGTTATCATAGAAAGCAGATTCAAGTGTACCGTGTAATACCGGAATTCTAACAATAAACATGGAATTACGTTCGCTAAGTCTGTATGTTTGTCGACCAAGTTTATTTTGTCCAAGATCATTATTTGACAGATGTATGTTTGGCTTGATTTCTAATAGGCTGGGAATTCGATTGAAATTAGTTAATGGTTAAAGTGGTTCGATTTGTTTATTTTCTTTAATGAAATAAGATACATCTTGAAGATAGGCATGCCCGAAAGAATTTAGGAATCTACACTGTTTTAGTCGATGGTTAGCTTAATTAGTCTATAATGTTCCCACTGCTGGGATTTAAGTCTCCTCTCGGTGAGAGGGCTATAATCCACCATGCGGGCCTAGTGCGGGTTGGTAGATGTCACATGTCTTCGAATTTTTGGTTCAAGGACATGCCGGTATCCCATATTCCTTGTCTACATTATAAAGGAAACCTCTGTGCAAAATTTCAGCTCTCTAGGTCCAAGGGTTTGGGCTGGGCGTTGATGAGTCAGTCAATCAGTCAGTCAGGACTTTTCTTTTTATTAATATAGATGATACCTGCTGACCAGTCTATAACGACACAACAACATGAGCTAACCTAGTGTAGACCAAGCCAACAAAAGAGCAGTTCACCCCGGAATGTTCCCACCCCACTTCTCGACAAACAGCTATGAAAACATAATTTTCTCCACACTCCTACTTCCTAACCACTTAACAATCTCACACAAATACGCTTATAATATTCACATACATCAATATCCCACAATAATAAGTTTGCACCATAAATCGCACCGTAGGTCGAGGTCACGAGGCACAATTAATAAATTAAGGTGCGCGGTTTAGTCCGCTAACAGAGGAATATTCATAGCTGGCATAATGTATGATAAATGTAGCGAGAAATATGCATAGTCACAGACTTGAATAGTGGCCACAATGGCAGAGTGGTGCCTTAAGCGCGGGTAGGCCTCCATCCAGCTGTATGGGATACTTGGCGTTGTTGTTTTTCTATAGTAGGCTTTCTTGTAGTGCTCTGTTTACAGGATTTTTAGTCTTTACGGTTAGCGTCTGCATTTTATAAGCTACGCTTGCCGCAGTTGGTCTGTGGATAGATGACCATCTTCGGAAAGCACGTTAAGCCCTTGGTTCCGGCTGTCATTCGTGGATCTTTAACAGTCGTTACGGGTAGTTACAAGCCCGAAAGTCTGACAACCAGTCTCACCAAGGGGTATCGTATTACCCAGTAACTGGGTTGTTGAGGTCAGATAGGCAGTCGCTCCATGTAAAATACTGGTATTCAGCTGCATCCGATTAGACTGGAAGCCGACCCCAACATAGTTGGGAAAAGGCTAGGCAGATGATGATGTCTGCATTTTATAAAATATAGTCAAACTTGCCGTGTGGTGCCGGCCTAGAATAGCACCACCCCAACTCTTCCCGTGGGTGTCGTAAGAGGCGACTAAGGGACATACACCGGGGGGCGGGCAGCAGCGCCCCCTGCAGACTGATAACATTACCAAACTGCGATCCCCAACCCGCATGCCCAGCGTGGGGATTATGGGCATTACCCTCTAATGATAAGACAAGCCAGAAAACGGCCCCCAGTTCCCGGCCGCCTCGCTATCCCTGGTCATGGTAGCGGCCATGGTAACGGCGGGGCAGGGGGTGCTAAGAATCCCCGGGCTACATTAGGCTACCGATCATTACTTAAAAATATGACCCTGGCTACGTTTAACGGACGCACTCTGAGGCTTGACCACCATCTAGCGCAGTTGGAAGTGGAGTTAGAGAACATTAAATGGCATGTTCTAGGGTTATGCGAAGTCCGTAGAGAGGGGGAGGACACCGTAACCTTAGACTCGGGCCATCTTCTCTACTTTCGCGAGGGTGATAAAACATCCCAGGGTGGTGTAGGTTTCCTCGTCAACAAGGCGCTCTCAAACAACATCCAAGAAATCTCCAGTGTGTCGACCAGGGTAGCGTACCTGATCCTTCGGCTGTCCAAGCGGTACAGCTTGAAGGTAATTCAGGTTTACGCACCGACCTCGGCGCACTCGGATGATGAAGTGGAGGATATGTATGAGGACATATCCAAAGCCTTACACAACACCACTAAGGCTCACTTCAACGTTGTAATGGGGGACTTTAACGGCAAGGTGGGAACGCGGACTGGCAACGAATCTCGCGTAGGCCCGCATGGTTATGGAGTTAGGAACCACAGGGGGCAAATGATTGTCAACTTCCTTGAGAAGGAGGGGCTGTTCTTAATGAACTCCTTCTTTAAGAAGCAGCCCCAGAGGAAGTGGACGTGGAGAAGCCCCGACACTGTGACTAAAAATGAGATCGACTTCATCATGACGGATAGCAAGCATATATTCAGAGATGTCTCAGTGATCAACAGGTTCAATACCGGATCTGATCACCGACTCCTCCGAGGCTCTCTGAATATCAATCTGAAGCTTGAAAGAAACCGTCTGATGAAGTCCACGCTCCGACCTAACCCAATGCAAATCATGGCGGGAACCGAGAAGTTCCAGCAGCTTCTCGGGAATAGATTTGCTGCCTTGGATCCCACTGATGACGCTGACGAGACCCTACACAATCTGGTCGAAACTATGAGAGACGAGGGCATCAAGTTCTGTCAAAAGCAGCGTACTGGCAAGAAATCCAAACTCTCGGATGCGACTCTCGGGCTGATGACAAAAAGACGGGAAACCACCCAAGCGACTTCGTCAGACAGGTCAGACCTGAACAAGCGAATTGCGAAGATGGTACGGCGGGACCTTCGGAGCTCCAACACACGCCTCATTGAAGAGGCAATAGAGCGTAACCGAGGTTCCAAAGTATTCACTCAGCAGCTTGGCAGGAGCCACCTGACGAAGCTTAAAACGCACGACGGGAGGACCGTTTTGTCGAAACCTGAGATCTTCACCGAGATAGAGGATTTCTATGGCCGATTATACGCTGCACATGCCCTTCGTCCCCAACGAGACGGCCAAGATTCCAGAGCCACCCTGACACGCCACTATACCGACGAACTGCCTGACATCAGTCAAGACGAGATCGTGCTAGCCCTGAGGCAGCTTAAAAATGGAAAAGCCCCCGGTGAGGACGGAATAACATCAGAGCTTTTGAAAGCCGGAGGGGCCCCTGTTATACAGGAACTACAGAATCTCTTCAACACCGTCCTTCACAGTGGGAGAACTCCAAAGGCGTGGAGCGGGAGTTTGGTGGTGCTCTTTTTTAAGAAGGGAGATAAAACCCTCCTTAAAAATTACAGACCCATCTCGCTTCTGAGCCACGTCTATAAGCTGTTCTCACGGGTGGTCACGAACCGTCTCGCCAGGAGACTCGACGAGTTCCAGCCACCGGAACAGGCCGGGTTTCGCGGAGGATACGGCACCATAGATCACATACACACAGTGCGGCAGATTATACAGAAGTCCGAAGAGTATAATCAGCCCCTGTGTCTGGCCTTTGTGGACTATGAGAAGGCCTTTGACTCTGTCGAAACCTGGGCTGTTCTGGAATCCTTACAGCGATGCCAAGTAGACTGTCGTTATATCGAGGTGCTGAGATGTCTCTACGACGCCGCCACCATGTGTGTCCAAGTACAGGACCAGCAGTCCAAACCCATCCAACTGCGCAGAGGAGTGAGACAGGGGGATGTCATATCCCCGAAACTGTTCACGAGCGCGTTGGAAGATATGTTTAAGACGCTGGACTGGAAAGGTAAGGGCATTAACATAAACGGCGATTACATCTCACACCTGCGATTCGCTGATGACATAGTCTTGATGGCGGAGTCGCTGGAGGAGCTAACCCAGATGCTGGACGGCCTAGCTTCAGCCTCGCGACACATCGGTCTCGGCATGAATCTGGATAAAACCAAAGTCATGATCAATGGCCTCATTGATCCGGGACCGGTCGTCGTGCACGGCCACCCTCTCGAAATTGTTTCCGAATACACTTACCTCGGGCAAATTCTGCAGTTAGGTAAAAACAATTTTGAGAGGGAGGCCAAGAGAAGGATCCAGCTAGGCTGGGCAGCGTTTGGGAAACTACGTCGAGTCTTCTCGTCATCTATACCGCAATGCTTGAAAACGAAAGTTTTTAATCAGTGCGTCCTACCCGTCATGACCTACGGGGCTGAAACGTGGACACTCACGATACGGCTGGTCCACCAGTTCAAAGTCGCTCAGCGAGCTATGGAAAGAGCTATGCTCGGAGTCTCTCTGAAGGATAGGATCCGTAACGAATGCATCCGACAGAGAACGAAAGTTATCGACATAGCTCAAAGAATTAGCAAGCTGAAGTGGCAGTGGGCCGGCCATATCTCGCGAAGAACCGACAACCGCTGGGGTAAACGAGTTCTTGAGTGGAGACCACGACTCGGCAAACGTAGTGTGGGACGCCCTCCGGCCAGGTGGGATGACGACCTGCGAAAGACTGCAGGCAGATGCTGGATGCGTCAAGCTGAAGACAGGGCGCTATGGCGCTCATTAGGGGAGGCCTATGTCCAGCAGTGGACTGCTATAGGCTGATGATGATGATGATGATGAGTCAAACTTGGTGCGATAATACAAAATTTAATTCGAATTATTGCACGAGCTTCTTATACCTATAGAAGGCTGTGAACAAAATTGTACATTCCTTAAGACCAAGGCTTTATTCACATGCAACCTCTTAAAATCTGCTGCCATAACGATGGATTTCAAGGTTTCCTAAAACCGGTAACACCTTCCTTTCTCCTTTTTATGGTTCACAGAGTTTGCCATAAAACAATCGATTATTTTATTGAAAAAAAAAGAGAGCTGTCTACCATCGATAATACTAATAATTTTAGAAAATACTTAGCTGTTGAGTGAGATACCTGAGATACAGGTTTATTCCTAGTTCAGGTAGAATCCAATTATCTGAAGGCCCTATTTGTAAATATTTATGTAAATTAATTATTTCAATAAACAATTTCAATTTCAATCGATATTTATTTCTTCCTACCCACGAGTTCAAAATACATCAGTAAATTATCTCCCAGCTGCGGCCCTACAGCCAAGCTCGCGATGCGCCCAACGGCGGTCACTACACACTCATCGAGCCCATTGTCTAACATTTTTATAAGCGGCCGAACAATGAGAGATCATTCGACGAAGGCTTAGATACGCAGATACCTGGCCGCAGCATCCCGTGGCCAGTTCGATGTCCGAGTAGAGTATTTAGCTTTCTAGCTTCCGGAATGGGATCAGTGGGGTTCGAATGCTTGATGGTGAATTAATGCGGGAGGGTGTGTGTTTGGTGGAATCCGTCTTTTGTTTTTAGGTATTGTGTTTGCGAGTAACGGTGGTGGCATAGCTTAGGCTTAGGTCATCATCTGCCTAGCCTTTTCCCAACTATGTTGGGGTCGGCTTCCAGTCTAACCGGATGCAGTTGAATACCAGTTTTCTACATGGAGCGACTGCCTATCTGACGTCCACAACCCAGTTACTGGGTAATACGATACCCCTTTGTAAGTCTGGTTGTCAGACTTTCGGGCTTCTGACTACCCGTAACGACTGTCAAAGATTCACGAATGACAAGCGGGGACCAACGGCTTAACGTGCTTTCCGAGGCACGGAGGGGTCACGGTATGTATAAAGATGGTCACCCATCCACAAACCAACTGCGGCAAGCGTAGCTTAACCTGATCGATCGACCTGTGCGGCTGTTATTATTTATCCACGGGCCCCTCCATAATGTTGCTTAGGTAGGTACAATAAATTCATAATCTGCATGAATCCATACTAATATTATAAATACGAAATTTTGTCTGTTAACTCTTCACGCTTAAACCGCTGAACCGATTTAGATGAAATTTGGTATAGCGGTAGTTTGAGACCCGGGACCATAGGTTAGTTTTTATCCCGATATTCCCACGGAATCGACACTTATACGGGTGCCACCGCGGGGCGCTGCTAGTACGATATAAAAGAGTAGGTGCCTGTATTTAACTACTGTCTGACTGTAATTTTCATAGCATAATCAGCCTATGATGTTCCCACTGCTGGGACACAGGCCTCCTCTCTTCGTAAGAGAGGGCCCAGTGTGGGGTGATATCAATTGTCTTCAAATTGTTGGTTCTAAGACATGCTGGTTTAATCACGATGTTTTCCTTCACCCGGTGATGAAATTATTTACCCAAAGTAAAGCGTCATGTCTGGGTTTGAATCTACGACCTACAACTCATAGGTCGAGGCCGATACCACTGCTCTATTTGACCAATTTCCATGTTTCAAGCAAATATTCGAAGAAAATGGGTGTCCCTTTTTAGCGACCGTCAACTTACTTTGATAGCTATGATATAATAAAGTCAAACCAAAATGATGTGGCATAGGTCTAGTTTCATTACCCTTTTTCTTTGGGTGGGAAATTATCAAATAACTTCTCCCGCTCTGGGTGGAGCGCGAGGGCGTGTCAGACTTTTACTGGCTAAAACCCACCCGTATTCCTTCAGTTGCCTGTGCCAGGGGCCACGGTATCTCTTTCGAACAACCCCTGGCAGGCATTGGCCCTAGCGGACCCAATCAGTTAGTGCTGACATCTCTTTGAGGTGCGCGTGGAACACAACGCGCCGTCGACCCGGGCCTGGTCCTTACTGAACGGCGAGCTGCCCATTACTCTCCGTCCGCAAGCCCGCGCCTACGGTGGCCGGGAATCGGCTGTAGATTACCGACACCCGCGGGCGTCTAGCTTCATCACCCTGGGTTTAAATTTAAGACCTAGAAAACTTATCTGAAACACCTTTTATATCTAAACTAGTTTGGGATTCGATGCAGAATAGAACATTTTATACCATCAATTGACACTCTTTCTAAGTAACTAACTAGCCTGTACTGTCCCACTGTAGGGCAAAGCCCTCCCTCTCCCTTTCCCACACAGTTCCGGCTTTTGGGAGTGCCGGCCAGTCCCTACGGTAGGAGTCAAGCTCGTCCCGCCATCTTCGTCTTGGCCTGCCGCGATGGCGTCGTGCGTTTAGTGAGACCCAATCGGTGGTTCTATTAGCCCATTTGTCATGCGGCAGACATGTCCCGACCACTCCCACTTACACACTATCTACTTAAGAAAAAAATACGACAAATACTCCAAAAGTCATACACTTTCAAATTCAAATCCCATATCACAAATTCCATCCCCATTCCGTACTCATCCATCTCATCCCCGTCCCATCCCATTCTCATCTCCATTATCCCATTTCAGAAGTAAAGTGCACACGGAAACAGATCCATTCCTATCTTAGGCTCACCTAAGTCACGTATAACGTAAACTGTGGAATTCCAAGCTCAGCGGAATATGTTCAATGCTAACCATATTGTCGGCCGTTGCGTACTACATAAAACTGTTATGAGCGTTCGTTTAACTTTTACAGGCGCTGTTTTAGTGTTCGCGGGGTGAGGGGTTTTAGGGGCTACGGGACGAGGTCGTGGCGATTTGTGTTGTTAGATAGGAGTAGTATATTAGAGGAAAATGTTTTGAGGAAAGTTTTGTTTTTCAGTTATTTTTTTTTTCTGTGCTAAAATACCAATCAATCCAATCCAAATCCAATCCCAAAAAAAAGAAAAATACGGACTGTCTTCGCCATATTATGATTCATAATGTTATCCTTTTATGATTCTGCCAAAGTGGCCTTTTTAGGCCCCCAGTACAGACGTCATTATGCCTTTCAACGATAAACAAATTTTATTTTTATTACTTTCACCATTATTTTACACTGGTATTTTTTGTGTATCTAGAATTAAACGGTTTATTATCAAATTGACAGTTACTGAACAGTTCAATCTAACCTAATGTAAATGGTTATTTACGTGCAAACACTGACAATATTTGCTTGTCCTGTCTGTACAAACATCACTATACCTTTCAACGTTAGACAAATTTTATTTTTATTACTTTCACCATTATATAAACTAGTATTTTTTGTGTAACTAGAATTAAACGGTTTATTATCAAATTGACAGTTACTGAGCAGTTCAATCTAACCTAATGTAAGTGGTTATTGAAGTGCGAACAGTGACAATAATCAAATTATTATTTCGAGTGTCCACCATTCACTGTGTGATTGACATTCGGGTAAGTATGTTCTGTGATAAAGTGGCTACATACTGATTCTGAAAGCTTTATAAAAATACTAGCTGCGCCCCGCGGTTTCACCCGCGTAAATGTCGATCCCGTGGGAATATCGGGATAAAAGTAGCCTATATGTTACTCCAGGGTGTCAGCTACCTCCATACAAAATTTTATCAAAATTGGTAGAGCCGTTTGAGCGTGAAGAAGTAACAAACATATAAACACACCCCCACACACACTCACAAACTTTCGCCTTTATAATATTAGTGTGATTGAACAATAGGATAGGAGTCAATTTAATATGACTCAAAATCAATGTGAACTGAACATTAAATCTGTATTGGAATTTGAACTCAATAAACTTGATTACTATTTTATAAAGCAATATTTCAAATAAGGTACACCTCTGACTAACCCCTTGGGAAATACAGGGTTGATGATATATTATGTTATTTAGTTTCAGTAACTATTCATCATTCTCTTACCTTTGTAGAGTTATCTACAATGCCACATGAAAACAACGCGTCATACTGACGTCACGCAAAATCCTGCATCTCGCAAGTAGAGTTTACCGCGCAATTAGCATGGATACAACGGCCCGACATGAACCATCGGGCAGTTGCCCGCCAGACACAACACCCGTCTGGTCGGAGGATCCTCCCTTTTCTATAGAGTATGAGTTAACTTTACACCCTGTTCCTCATTCCTCTATACCTTTAACTCGATAGTCGGCTTTCTATACATACCATCTTTTACACAATGCATCCATGGTTTTTCAACAACAAGTTACTATGTGGTTTTCTTATTCTGTTTTGGTTCATTATAACAGAATTCAGGTATGACAACATGCAACTGTACAGCAGATAGTATAATGTACCAATTTCGCTGACTGTCTAATATTTTTGTACAACAACTTCGATTTGGTAGAAGTGAAAACTTATATGAGTGGAGTATACCTACACGATTTAGCGTTACCGACCGTCTGGAGCCGAGTATACCCGATTCAGCGTTACTGACCTGAGGGTGAAGTTTTAGTTTCGTTCACTGTTCAGAAATCTATCTAGAAACCAGCGCAAAGTGTGCCTGAAGACGTTCTCTTATGTTTTATTATTAAATGTTTTTAATTAAGTTAAGTACTTACGCTCTCAATTCTCAAAACAGTGAAGGAAAACATCGTGAGAAACCGGCATGTCCTAGAACCAAAAATTCAAAGACATGTGACAACCACCAACCCGCACTGGGCCTGCATGGTTGATTATGGCCCACTTCCTTTCACAGAGTGGAGGCCTGTGTCCCAACAGTGGGAAAATTACAGGCTGATTATGGAACTTCTTACGTCAGAACACTTAAAGCATATTATCGAAGTCACTTGTATCTTCAAATCGTGAAGTGTAAAAGTCCTCCAAACGTCAGTCCGGTTTACATAATATAGGATTATAAAATAGACAGAAGAGCCATTTCGCTAAGTTAATGCTATGAAAGACTGCTTTTTAAGCTTTTAATATTTAAGTCGTAATTAGCAGGGTTACGACCAGACTCGGTATCTGGGAGATAGCTTCTTCTTTTAGAGCTAAGCGTGCGCGTGGGGAGTATATTTTCATAATGCTGGTACTTATAGTTATGGCTGCGTATGAGCAATTTAGGTATAAGTCATTTAGATTGGAGTTAGCCGAAGTCAAAGCAAATGAGTTTGCGTTCAGGGTAGTTTACTACAATGTAGTTTATATTGTAGTACGTTTTGAACTAAGATTTCTATAAGTGGCTATTTTTGAAGAATGTCTAAGTAGATAATCAATATTTTGTTTTCTCGTCTGGTTTTTCTTTTAAACTCGATAAGCATAATCAGTCTATAATGTTCCCACTGCTGGGACACAGGCCTCCACTCTGTGAGAGGGAGGGAGTGGGACGTAATCCACCACGCGGGCCCAGTGCGGGTTGGTGGATGTCACCATATGTCACAAGCTCTCTAAGTATCTTCTAATTAATTCTTACATAGTCAAATAATGTATACTTCACCAGAACTGCATACTGAAAAATATTCAGTCATTGAATCAAGGTAATTAATTTGAAGACCAATTTACAATCACACTGAAATATGAACTTTAAATTTATACAATATCGAGACCTCACTATTCCCCTAGCCGCAGTACAGTTATAGTGAGTGTCCACTCATTGGCTCGCTGTTCGCGCAATATATCGCGCGTCGCGGGTCACATGCGCGACCTGCGCGCGCGCATCCCAACTCATTAGTATTGCCGGTGTCAGTACGGAGCGTTAAAATGGTGTGTAGTGACGATGGGTTGATAAAGCTTTTGTTAAGAGCTTTTATTTATATTTTGTGGTTTAGTTTTTCCCGCTATTGAAGTTATTTTACAGCGACAAGAGTTCGAAACAATTTGGTTGGTCCCGGGTGTCATTCGTGGATCTTTGACAGTCGTTACGGGTAGTCAGAAGCCCGAAAGTCTGTCAACAACAACCAGTCTTACCAAGGGGTATCGTATTACCCAGTAACTGGGTTGTGGAGGTCAGATAGGCAGTCGCTCCATGTAAAATACTAGTATTCAGCTGCATCCGGTTAGATTGGAAGCCAAACCCAACATAGTTGGGAAAAGTCTAGGCAGATAATGATGATGAAGAGTTTGAAACGATAGACCTAAACAAATACAAACAAAGCTACTTTAATAAGTTTTCCGGTTTGTTTTCCACCCCGTTGAAATTTTTAATTACCTCGTACCTACTGCAAAAAATGGTTTGTTAAAATTGTATCGATTGCCCAATAAAGGGTAGCTGAGTCGTCGACGCGCAAAATGTGTTTTTTTTTAATAACCGACGAACAATTTGAACGCCGTGTTTGCAATCATATTAACGTCCCTGCCATCAGGATGGCAGGGTCGTTGATTGCCAAATGTCAACTTGATGACAGTATTTTTAAAGAACTTGACGCCCGCACTAACTGACGGGGGACTAGCGGACCCCGTCAGTTAGTGCTGACATCTCTTTAAGACGCGCGTGGAACACAACGCGCCGTCGACCCGGGCCTGGTCCTTACCGGACGGCGAGCTGCCTATTGCTCGCCGTCCGCAAGCCCGCGACTGAGGTGGCCGGGAATCGGCTATCGATTCCCGACGCCCAGGGCGTCTCCTACGGCGGCGGCTAGGGGCGTGAGGGCGCAAGGATTGCCTCTAGTGAGGTAGAGGCAATCCTTGCGCCCTCACGCCCCTTCGCCTCCGGCGCTTCGCCTCCTCCTTCGTGAGCATCACTGCTTCGCAGAAGGAGGCGATAGCCTCCCATGCACTCTCGTTTCGTACCATGGCCTGGACTAGCCTTTACCTTGCAGTGGGACAACACAGGCTGATTATTATTGAAGTGAAAACTTCTTTAGGCGCGTCGGGCATTTTTTGAGACGGGAAAAAAACCATTGAACTCGCGACACTGTTATCGTAACCGACACCGCGCGTGTTTTGTTTATAAGACAACTATAGCTGCGTCCCGCGGTTTTACCCGCGTAAATATCGATCCCGTGGGAATATCGGGATAAAAAGTAGCCTATATGTTAATCCAGGGTGTCAGCTACCTCCATAGAAAACAAAATTTCATCAAAATTGGTCCAGCCATTTGAGCGTGAAGAAGTAACAAACATATAAACACACACACACTCACAAACTTTCGCCTTTATAATATTAGTGTGATGTGATTTAAAAAAATACCCGCTTCGGATGTGTTCGGCTGTCCTCGGGATGTAGGTACTCGGTTTTAGGTTTTAGTGTATATCCGATATGTCAGTGAGTGATGGCAAAGTATTCTGTTTGTGTTTTGTTTTCACTTCGGTCGGCACTCAAAAATTAGTACTGAATTTAGTACTAATATTATCATGACCACAGAAGAAACTAGAGATAATTCGCGAGCTTATTAATATTTCACCCATCCTGCATCCAGCGCCATTTTATCCCCAGTAATTGCTACGTTAGCTTTTACTTTAAAACCAGCAGTAAATAAGCCGGCCATTGTATTTATGTGTTATGTAATTTGAACCCGACGAGAGGATGTGTAATACATGAAGCGGGCAAAGTGCGCTATGTAGTGTACACATTGCCCGGGCAATGTTCGAAATGATCGCTTGCCTTATGGTGGTCCGGGATTTGCAGTTTTGTTTTATGAATGTTAATTAGATATAAATTTTGTTGTCTAAGCTTATATTTTTATAGGTGGTTGTTTTGAACGGGTTTTTGAGTAGGAAGCTGTAGTTTTTATTGACAGCGTCTGTTACTTTCTTTGTATGTTAAGAAGAATGTTATGTGGAGAGAAATACGTCAATAGGCTATAGTGTAGTAATGTGCACAATGTGCAGTATATTGTCAAGCAATGAGAAATTCTTTATAATCCCCCAAAATAAAAAATCATTTATTAAAACTTTGCTGGGACTGAAACTATGTTCAAGGCAGTCGCCCAAAACGCCCATCCTTCACGAATTCCTGTCAGCTGAATGCTGTAGTTGTAAAGATGAAATGGCGCAACAAACTCCCCAGCAGCACAGCTGACTGTTCAGTTAGAACTCAAATGATGTCTCGTACTAACTCGAACTCAAACTCAGCGTTTATTTCAATTAAACCATTTACAGGCACTTTTGAATTGTCAAGAAGTCGGTCAGTCAGAAAATATGAAGCTAACTAACTTACTGAATGTTACCTAATCCTAAAGTAGATGAAGTCATGCCATTACGGCAGAACTACCCTGGATTTTACGGTAATGACTCAATTTTAGCATTGAATTTCTAGCAATAAACCTATTTCTATAATTGCAACCTTTTGGTTTTCTAGTTATACCGTAACTAATTCAACAAACTTAGTAAAGAATACTTTAATACTGTTTATGTATTTGTTTATTGTATTTTTTTTTTCAATTTTCTTAATCACATCGAAAATGTAAAAGTAATTTATTGTATTACTAGCAGCGCCCCGCGGTTTCACCCACATAAGTGCCGATCACGTGGGAATATCGGGTAAAAACTATCCTATGTCCTTTCCCGGGACTCAAACTATCTCTAAACCAAATTTCATCTATATCGGTTCAGCGGTTTAAGCGTGAAGAGGTAACAGACAGACACACTTTCGCATTTATAATATTACTAGCTGACCCGGCAAACGTTGTTTTGCTCCTACACTACTCCTACCCAACTCCTACCCTACTCCCACACTACTCCTACCCTACTCCTACACTACTCCTACCCTACTTCTACCCTACTCCTACCCTACTCCTACCCTACTCCTACACTACTCCTACCCTACTCCTACACTACTCCTACCCTACTCCTACACTACTCCTACACTACTCCTACCCTACTTCTACCCTACCCCTACCCTACCCTACTCCTACCCTACTCCTACACTACTCCTACCCTACTCCTACACTACTCCTACCCTACTCCTACACTACTCCTACACTACTCCTACCCTACTTTTACCCTACTCCTACCCTACTCCTACTATAAAAAAAAAAAAAAAAAAAAAAAAAAAAAAGTATCCTATGTCCGTCTCCTGGTCCTAAGCTACCTCCCCACCAATTTTCAGCCAAATCGGTTCAGTCGTTCTCGAGTTATAAGTGGTGTAACTAACAGACTTTCTTTTATATATATACATAAACTTTGTATGGATGTACTCAAACTCAAACTCGTTGTGTCACCCTATGTAAAATTTCTACATTTATATCTGTTATGTATATGGTATAAGTTCAGACTCACATCAAGCTACCCGAAACTGTCAAATTTTTCCAATCAAATTTGAACCTTACGCTTTAGCGATAAAGTTGAAAATCTATTAAAGAAATTTGACAGATTGTAGTAGCTTGATGTGCTGGCGTCTGTACATAATAAAAAGTATTCTATTCTCCAAACAAGGTGATAAAATCAAGAATATACTCTTACATGTTTGTGCATCGATGTCAAAGGGGTTATAAATACAGAAACTAGTGTCTGAATGCTGTATTTGTCAACGTTATTCTTCCCTATTAGGACGTGTCGTAGGTGAAGCAACCTGATTGTTGATTCTGATATCAATATTGCGATGTTCACACCTTTTCACGACTATGTATGTAAATATATTTGGCAAGGTAAGTCTTATAGATAAATAACACTAGTTATGAATAGAAAGACACAATACCTATTCAAAAGAGAAATATTCGATTTCTTATCCAACAGTCCTTTCTTTGGTATTGTTCGTCTAATCGTTGAGCTCCTTAAGTTCTGAACTGAGTTGCACGATAATTGACAATTCCGTGCACAGGCCCACTCAACTCTGTGTGGATCTTTCCTCAAAAGACCACTTCAGACACTAATCTACATGGTCTTCACATGATCTGACCAAGTTTACGTCTGGACTTTAACAGAGACTGTGACCTCTGAGGTTGTTTCGGCTGTTCTGCTCAGAGTAGTCAGAAAGGGTAAGCCCAACTCATCTAGTTTTTAAAATATGATTGACGTGTTAAAGTGTTTGTAGAAAACTACTTCATCATCATCATCATTTCAGCCGAAAGACGTCCACTGCTGGACATAGGCCTCCCCCAAGCACCTCCATTTCGACTGGTTCTGTGCTTCTCAGATCCAACGGGTTCCTGCGGCCTTCACAAGGTCCTCGGACCACCTTGTGGGAGGCCTTCCAACGCTACGTCTTTCGGTAGGCGGTTGCCACTCCAGAACCTTTCGGCCCCATCGACCATTTGTTCTGCGAGCAATGTGCCCTGCCCACTGCCACTACTACTTACAGAATAATTTATCAATATTTTTTTATTTAAACTGTGCTGGGTCATTCCCAAAAAAGGCAAAGCCTTCTTCCATTCCTTGAAGTTGCTTCCAAGGCGTTTCACCATCTTTTCCTCGGTCTACCGCGACCTCGTCTTGCGATTTCTGTGACCACAGCTGGGCAGCATCTAGTAGGAACATACGAAAGAGCACTGGTGGTCCAGTGGTAACGGCCCAGACTCACGAGTTGTACGTCGTGGGTTCGAATTTGCAGGCAGACTTGCTTTATTTTGTGTAATTTATTTCATCACCACTGCTCTCAAAACGGTGAAGAAAAACATCGTGAGGAAACCGGCATGTCCTAGAACCAAAAAATCGAAGACATGTGACATCTACCAACCCGTACTAGGCCCGCGTGGTGGATTACGGCCCGTTCTCTCTCACAGGGAGGAAGCCTTTGTCCCAGCCGTGAGAACATTACTATAGAAGGAGAAATCATGCACTGGTGAACCAATATAAACTGAAATAAGAGCAAGAAAATTAGGTATTTTGCTTTCTAGAGGCCAGGGTGGTACTTTTAATTAAATTATGTACATATGTCTTGTAGACGGTGCATTTTAATACATAAGTATCTTTACCATATGTTCAGGTATACCACCTTATTATAGTTAGTATTCGCATATCGTAGCATAAAGCCCATAATTCGTTGCGAACATGACAGGAGGCCAGCCCTGCACAGTGCACAGTTAGCCGCCATTTTACGGCATAACTCAATTACTGACAAATTGTAGCCATTGTTGGTGATATTTATTAATCTGCACTTTAACTCCTGATATTTAAACGTTAATGCTGTGTTTACCGTTGATTGTATTAATAGTGATGATGATTTTGATTTAAAGTGAACCTTTGAATTGGCTTATTAATCGATTCTGACGAATTTAGTCGCCCAAATCGGGCGACTCGTCACTTATATTATTTTTATTGGCTACTCGCACGAATTGGCACATTTTGAATTTTATGCAATAAAGTATAGAAAAAAAAATACACTGACGCACAGAAGTCATAAGATATAAAAAGTGCACTTTTTCTATAATATTATTTAAAAAAACGATTCGCCCTATTTGAGTAAATAATTATGTGTGAATCGACTAGTAAGTCAATCTGTGAATCTTTAATTTGATACCTATACTATTATTAACTTTAAAGTCATTTTACATTATTGACTTGTCTAATCATAATAAAATCGGCCATCGGCAATTATGTCTCCTGTGAGTGTCATAAAGTAAATGTAAATCTAATTTAGTTTACTAGCTAAAGCTTTTCAAAACTAAATCGAATCTAGATTTTACCTTTTGTTTAGTTTTCATCAGTATGCTTGATGGCTCATATGAAGAAGTAAACTGGTTGTGAATAAAGTTTAAATAAAAACAAAATCTAAAACTAGGTATTTTATCTTTTATTATTTTATTTATATCTCATCATATATTGCACCGGTTGACGTCATTACGTCAATTTATTTATTTATTTATTTAAGGCGATGCAGGGCCCATACATAAATATTTTAACCTAAACACAGTATAAAACAGTACTTCACTAGCTAACTCTTGAGTAGTTCTGTGGTACTTGTCCGCGGAAGCGACGGAACACCACGTCCTGCGGCCAGAAGTCTTCTTCCATGACGACGGGCAGATAGCAATTCGGCACGCGCACCACGAACGCCTTTAAGTTGACGTTGCGGTGCGACTCCAGCATTGACTTATATCGTCGCTAATCTGACTAACTGACGTAACTGACTCGAAGCATATTTTACAGGGCAAGCTATTTGCAGTTGAGGGGTACCTATGATTGAGGGTAGCTTGCTCTATATACATTCTACTAATACAAAATTGAGTACGTGTGTAGTTCTGATTAAGATCTATAAATTGGTATTACTACTATTGTTATCGTGTTAATATTGTTTTAATAATTAATATTATAAACAGATACGTCACTTCGTGAGATCTTTGTTTTTATTTTGTTCGGAATACATGATCAGATAGGACGGGACACTTTCATAAGAAATTGAAAAATAATACTCAGTATTATACGAAAATCAGCTTTAATCATCACATAAAACATATAACTTGTAATTACTCAACATTAGCAATAAATTTTACTCACACAATTATACTTTTTATTAAATTAAAACAGATTTAGAACAAATGTATTTTTATTCTTCGAACTTGTACTCGTAGGTACTCTTTATAAAAGAGTACAAGTCTACTACACTACTACTAGTAAGAGCACTGTCTTCGCCATATTATGATTCATAATGTTATCCTTTTATTTTATTTATTTTCCGGTTAGACTGGAAGCCGACCCCAACATAGTTGGGTTAAGGCTAGGCAGATGATGAATGTTATCCTTTTATGATTCTACCAAAGTGGCCTTTTTAGGCCCCCAGATCACAGGTACAGGCACTAGTAGAACTAAAGAAACTAAGTCTTCATAATTTTCTTTGGCTATTTTCGGTTGTTTCATTTAAAATACGAATTTCCGTGTGCAGAAAAGACGTTTCAGATTTAAAGACCTGTACGATTCTTCGGTATGACTAGTTTTAAAGAACAGAGTCGTAGGGTCACTTTTACGAACAGACAATGATGTCATTCGGTCCAGTTCACTGTAAATCCTTGGTCATCACTTCGTACCGATAGTAGACGTAAATCAGTAGATAGATCGAAAAACCGATACATGATAAAGTTTACTTCTTCGTGCCAACTTAAATATTGAAATTAGTTGAGAAGGCACAAAAACATCTCCAGTTTTCTTTAAAGCATAGCCGGTTGCGCTATGGTTTGGCACAGAGAATTGTAATGTGATCTCTATAAGATTGCTTGCATTGTTAATCGCATACAATAACATTAAAGCCACAATTGAATTGCGGTTCTGACCACTGCAACCATCAGCGAATAAATAAGTGACCTTCAGGCCCTTTTGATCACGATTTAATAAAAAGCTGAGGGATACTAAACGACTTAAGTCACTTAAATGACCCCAATATTGAATTTTTATGAAACTCACTAAAAGACCTATGTTACTTAGGTCCCTTATTATGATCTTTTTTTTTGTAAACTGTAGATACATCGGTCTCGATTTTTGCATTATCATGGGAACGGTAAGGCATACGGATACGCCGATTAGACAGATCGATTCGACTTGGAAAATGTATCAAATTACTCTATTTAGGTCGGTTTAGTCCAAAATGTCAGATACGTCAGTTAGTCAGATTAGCGACGATATATTACTTACTTTTGAAATCATTGGACTCCAGTAACTGCACCCTTGGCGTGCTCCTCGTCTTCTGGCGCACGTACTCCATGATGTCAATGCCGGCTATCACTGGACACCAGCGCTGGGGCTCTGTCTCGCTTAGGGCCGTAGCATCAAACCGATGGCCGTTTTACGTAGATGTGACGCATATTTTCCACCAACTTGATCTATTTTGTGTTTGTATTTTTTCTGTGCCAAATCGAATGCCAAATAATCGAATTTCATTTTTTTTTTTAATCACAACATTGAATTTTCATCATTGAATTCACCTGTAATTTTCCTATAGAACCACCTATTCGACACAACCTGTAGGTACAATCTATGACAACACTAGTGATGTCGCAACTCAATCGAAAACTATCGATTCGCAGGTTTCACTAATTTACATCACAATACGATCGATAGCCGTGTGTCGAGAGCTGAACAAACGTTGTACGTCCAGTATTGTCTCGTGTTTGCTTTATTAGCGTAATATGAGGTTTGATATTTGAAGTTAAGACTCAAGATGCTTGTTTAGATACGGATTACGTTTTAAGAGTGGTTGAGTATTCATTTGTGAAATGAAATTCTGAGAATAACCGAGTAGGTATTGGTGTTTGAGTACTGGGGGCCTAAAAAGGCCACTTTGGCAGAATCATAAAAGTATAACATTATGAATGTCAAACTACCCAAATGTCCTGTCTTTGGTATTGTTCGTCGAATCGTTGAGCTCCTCAAGTTCTGAGTTGAGCTGCACGATTTTTGACAAATGCGTGCACTGATTGGACAGGTCCGCTCAATCTGTGTGGTTCTTTCCTCAAAAGACCATTTCAGACTCCAATCTACATGGTCTTCACACGATCTGACCAAGATTTTGTCTGGACTTTAAAAGAGATTGTGACTTCTGAGTTTGTTTCGGCCTTTCTTCTCAGAATAGTCAGTTAGGAAACGCCGACCTCATCTAGTTTAAAAAAAAAAATGATTGACGTGTAAAAGTGTTTGTACAAACCTACTTACAGAAATAAAATTAATTAATTAATTTATCAATGGTGATTAGATTATTCTAGAGATTAGCGCGTACAAACAAACAAACTCTTCAGCCGAGACAAGAAGAAGAAATAGAAGATGTCTGTAGACTTTGGTAGTCATCATAATGTATCTTAAACCTATAGTAACGTAAAAAGGCGGAGAAATTCAAAAGAAAAGTAGTACTTAATTAAAATAATCGCGATGACAAGTAGCCGAATCAATATAATTATAATTTCTTTCACTCAAGCGTAACATTTTTTTTGATAAAAACATACAAAAGAACATTTTTCTTTAATTAAAAATGACAATAAGTGACAAAGAAATTATTTTAAACGCACAAAGCACGCAGTTTAATTATTTTAATTACGCGTAAAACAATTGATGGTCACTAGGCAGATATTTTCAGAAATCCCAAACTCTCGAAAGTTGGAAAAGTTTCCTCGAAAATGTTCAAATTTGGTAAAAACTGAACATCCCTTGACTGTACGTACCTGTCAAAAAGAGTAAACCTAGATAAAATAGATAAGACAAAGATTAAAACAGAAGACGAATTAGCAGGGCATCGAGAAGGGGGGGGGGGATGGGGGGTTCAGGGGATCAGACCGGAATAAATCCTTTTTTCTATGGGATTTTTGCATTAATTATTCAAAATTAGACAGGACAACTTCTGTTGGGTCAGCTAGTCACACTAATATTATAAAGGCGAAAGTTTGTAAATGTGTGTGTGTGGGGGTGTGGGGGTGTGGGGGTGTGTTTATATGTTTGTTACTTCTTCACGCTAAAACGGCTGTACCAATTTTGATAAAATTTTGTATGGAGGTAGCCGACACCCTGAATTAACATAATTATAGGCTACTTTTTATCCCGATATTCCTACGGGATCGACATTTACGCGGGTGAAACCGCGGGCACAGCTAGTATTAATATAAAACAAACGAGACCGTAATTCTAATCAAAATATTTTTTTCTTTTTGTGAATGTCATCATATTCTCCGTATCACGCAGAGTGTACCTTTTGCTTAAATTTATTTATTGAGATAAGTTACACTGTGCAAGTGTTCATACTTATTAAGTTGTGTCTAAAATATTTTTATTACCCATTTTTATTGTCGGCGACTTTTGTTAGAGAAAGTATCGTGTATCGAAACAATACAACTTGTTAATTTCTTTTAAAGCCAGGGTTGTCAATTTTGCAAAATCCCCTTTATTTATAAACGTTACTTAAAATTAAGACACATTTGAACGTTATAAATGTAGGTTATACAGTCGCTAATCATTACTTAACTTTCAACAATATTTATAAATAAAGCCCCTTATTAAGGGGCTAACAGGACCTAAACGCAAAAAACGCAAGTTTTAGAAACAATAAAAGTATGTCGCATCAGCGGGTGGCCGAGATGCGATACATCGGGTCTTCTTCACGATCCGACATAGTTTAGATAGGTGTGGGCACTTCAGTGGGTACTCGAACGAAAAGATTATTTTAATTTACAGTAACTTTAATAAACTAGCTATTTACAACCGAAACGCACACGTGTGTCGGAAACAAACACGTGCGTTGGTATTGAGCGATTGCCGAGACTGTCCGAGCTCGACGGTCGACTGTAGACTGACTGTCGCACCACTCGGTCTCTCCACCAGTCCTCGCGGCATCCCCTCCACCGACGATCGCGTCCAAGCGGTAGGGCTCGCTTGCGTTTCCGATCACATGATTCTTCGTTTACCAAACAAATTGTTAGATGGCGCCGCTCACTATACTGTGTTGCCATCTATCCACGACACGGCCATCCCTGACTAGCACCCGTCCTCGGGTGTAGTACCTGTGGACCAAATACACTCACAGAGTAAACAAGCTCGGCTATCCTGCCAAATATCTAAGGTAATTCGGCTATCCTGCCATTACCTAATAACTAAGGTAACTCATTGTTACTTTAATCTCTCTAGTCTTCATTTACAATGCCTTGTTGTCAAGGTTTCGCACCCCCAACATTAATCATTAGAAAAGGTTCGATCAGTAAGTTGAACCAAAGAAAATCAAAATTGTAACGAATCAGTTACTATTTACCAAAATCTGTGCAAAAACACAGTCCCAGAATCACACCAATGATTCTTACTAGATCAGTTGTCACATAAGCTACTGCACATAAGGTGCGGTTGAGACTAGTCACCACATGTGCTCACTACACATGAGGCGCTCTGTGCACCAACACAGACTAGAATCGACCCATTGATTCTCAGTAAAAGAAAACTAGCGCAATATGTGCTACAACACATGAAGCGCTCTGTGCACCAACACAGACAGGACTCGACCCATTGATACTCAGTAAAATAAAACTAGCGCAATATGTGCTACAACACATGAAGCGCTCTGTGCACCAACACAGACAGGGCTCGACCGATTGATTCTCAGAAAAGAAAACTAGCGCAATATGTGCTACAACACATGGGGCGCTCTGTGCACCAACACAGACAGGACTCGACCGCTTGATTCTCAGAAAAAGAAAACTAGCGCAATATGTGCTACAACACATGATGCGGTCTGTGCACCAACACAGACAGGACTCGACCGATCAACAAGTTAAACCATCAAAATTGTAACAACTCAGTTAGAATTTACCGAAATCAAACTCATAGGCAATGTATACTCAACTCGTGAAACTTTCATTGTAATCTGTGCACCAACACAGTCCAGAATCGCACCAACGACTCTCTACATATCTACCGCCACATATGCTACAACACATGAGGGGCTCTGTGCACCAACACAGAAAAGAATCGCACCAACGACTCTTAAGATATCTGCCGCCACATATGCTACAACACATGAGGGGCTCTGTGCACCAACACAGAAAAGAATCGCACCAACGACTCTTAAGATATCTGCCACCACATATGCTACAACAAATGAGGGGCTCTGTGCACCAACACAGAAAAGAATCGCACCAACGACTCTTAAGATATCTGCCGCCACATATGCTACAACACATGAGGGGCTCTGTGCACCAACACAGAAAAGAATCGCACCAACGACTCTTAAGATATCTGCCGCCACATATGCTACAACACATGAGGGGCCCTGTGCACCAACACAGAAAAGAATCGCACCAACGACTCTTTAGATATCTAGCGCAATATGTGCTACAACACATGAAGCGCTCTGTGCACCAACACAGACAGAAATCGCACCAACGATTTCTTATAGACCCATCGCCACATGTTACTCATGAGGTTTGGTCTTAAGTTTTGAGTTTGAGTGTACAAGCCATTCTTAACCAAAGGTGGTCTCACTACCACTGTCATCAACTATGACATCTATTTCTGGAGTAACTTGGTGATCGGGTATCCTTCTCACACAATCATGAGGGTATTCTTAGGCTCGCTGAGTCAAGCGCCTTTACTCGTAAAACAATCATTAAGCAAACTTACTAACTTTACTTTAGTCAAATCGAATGTTATCGTAATTGCATTTTTTTAATACCCTGTGTCGCGTGGTCTACTATCTCATCTAAGTGAATATCAGTCAACTCATCATCAGTTGTCACTAAGCTAAGCCAATACACTTTGACGCAACACAATCATTGATGATAGAGTGACAGAATCTTAATAAAATGGTTGTGACTCACCCAGTATTCATCAATACACTGCTCGGATTGCTGTCATAGCAAACTTGAACCGTATCACTCGCTACTAGCAGCTGCTGCAGGCGCTGGCCCGAAACCGCCTGGGACCCCACCTTACTGGCGCCTACATCATTGCTTCGTGGACATCTCGAAGCAAAATGTCTGGTGTTGCCGCATCGAAAACAGATGCTGTAGGGCACTGCCATCCTGTTGCACACGTTCTTGTGTGTTAACCTGTAACCAAAAATTCAAAAGCAGTGCATGTTCCACTCGGCCAATTCTGACCATTTACGGCCTCTAAAACTCAAACTCAAATTATCCATTTCAATCAAACCTTGTGCAGGCACTTTTGAATTATCAAAATTAAATAGTCTGTCAGTCAATCAGAAAGTTGAAGCCAGTCGCCCATTCCAAAGCGTAGATCTCTATGGAGAAGAACTACTAACTTTTGAAATCAGAAACTTTAATCCTCTTCTTATTGTTTTTAAACTATACCTCTAATGTAACTAAACAAACTTTGATTAATCGTAGCAATAACATCCAATGACCAGAGCCATGTAAACAAACTTTGATTATCTAATCATAGCGAAAATCATCTACCAGAGCCATGTAAACAAACTTTGATTATTTAATCATAGCGAAAATCATCTACCAGAAACGGACCTCTGAACTTCCGATCTAACATGGTTATAACCGTCTAAAAACACTACCGCCCTGCACAACCTCCAGACGTAGGTAGCGGGAACTGGAGGTAGATGTCCAGAGTCCCGTAGCGCCGCGGCAGCGTCGTCCAGCCGCTCCCCTGCGGCGACGGCGGTGGCAGTATTAGTAACCGCCTCCGGGCCTCAAGCCTTCAACAGCGCACGTAGACACGTACGTCTGCGCAGGTGCGGGTGCAGGTGCAGAAGCGAAGTAGGCAGGCAGAAAGGTGGAAGGAAGGAAGAAAAAAAAAACCCTGTAACCAGTCGGTTTGTCCGTTGAGGTGATGTCCGGACACACGCGACCGACTGACATCCCGACAACCGTAGTCTGAGTTGTCTACGGTGGACAGCAGTGAGCTGGCATCCACTGGTTATCGAGATGTGGCAGCCCAGGTTGTGCGTTACAATAGAAACACATGAATAAAGAAAGGTAAAGAATGACATCCAAATGTGTAGGTAGGTGAAGAAGAATTATTAGACTTTCTTTTCACTTTTAAACCTACGCTACGAATAGATCTGGATATCCTCCGCTGGATACATGGTTAATAGAAATAAGATAACAAGATTGTAGGCCGCTTAAGAAGTTATTATAACAAAGAGAATTGATAGGTACCAGTATGGATAACGGTTACATTGTGAACGCTTAGAAAAGTGAGCTGTAGGTAGATCTAAGTTAACCGTGGTACGCGTAAGAACAGTGAACAATTCTAATTTACAAAGGGTTCTAATTAAAACGTTGTTTAAGTTATAAAGAGAGTTGGAACAACTATAAGCGGCGAAGAAATAGGTGTTTGCGACACTCACTTGTCTGGGGTTTTTTCACAACACTTAGGTATTATTACATAGTAGTTATAAAAAGTTAGTACTTTAACAAATAACTGTCGTGAAGTTTTTAGATAATGGTTTCTTCAGCCGCGTTCCCGTCAAATGAGCTCCCGGGTTTTCTATAGCCCGAGGTTGGATAGTTCTAGCTAGCAATATTTTGGTGGAAGGAGAACACAGCCAATCAGGACGTAGCTAGAGTGTTGCCACTATAATTCCTTCAAGATCCATTATAATTGTAGTGTTGCCCGTTATTTGAGCAAACGAGTTATTTTTGTTAAAAAATAATTAACAGAAATAACGTGTAACGTTACATCTTATAATCTAATTTTGCTCTTCGTTTTCTAATAACACGAAATCGCCAACCGAAAATGTTGTTATAGCTGCCTTTGTCCTATCATAATATTACTTTGCAAGTAAATGTCGGGTAGAAACGTAATAAAATCTCAAGTTGATGGTCGCTAATCACAACGCTACATATGATTCGTTCTGTGCTGAATACACGCGTTTGACCAATACCAGTCAACGGAACAACGTTATTAACTCGTTTGCCACATAATTTCGGTTGCACAACTCACTTTTACTAACTTGCATTCAGCACCAGAATTGTAAACAAAACAATACAGCTCACCTTTATTTTGTAACGTGCCTGAGGGCAGATAAACGACATCTACTCGCCCTTCACTACTTCCAGCACGTTGTTCACCATCCGCTTGGCTGTCACTGCTCGTGCAGGGCCGCGATATGTCCTGGTCTCTCACTTGCAGGACACGAAAGGTTTCACTGACGGCTGCGAGGCTGCTTGGCTCGATTCTTAGTCACTCAACGTCCTTATCCAGGTGAAATCCAGGCAAAGAAATATCGCACCGTGACGTCATCGCTCAATTCTCCATGATTTTTCAGCTCGAGTGTATCCCAGTTCTGATGTCGCATCAGCGGGTGGCCGAGATGCGATACATCGGGTCTTCTTCACGATCCGACATAGTTTAGATAGGTGTGGGCACTTCAGTGGGTACTCGAACGAAAAGATTATTTTAATTTACAGTAACTTTAATAAACTAGCTATTTACAACCGAAACGCACACGTGTGTCGGAAACAAACACGTGCGTTGGTATTGAGCGATTGCCGAGACTGTCCGAGCTCGACGGTCGACTGTAGACTGACTGTCGCACCACTCGGTCTCTCCACCAGTCCTCGCGGCATCCCCTCCACCGACGATCGCGTCCAAGCGGTAGGGCTCGCTTGCGTTTCCGATCACATGATTCTTCGTTTACCAAACAAATTGTTAGATGGCGCCGCTCACTATACTGTGTTGCCATCTATCCACGACAAGTATATGATCGACTACAGTAAACTAAATCAGAAAAATATGTGATATTTTTCAGAATTTAGGCTACGTAGATAGTGTGTTGAAAAGATAATACAACTAATTTGATACGATAGAAAAAAATCATGAAGATACCTCTAAAAAACTTTCATTTTACAATAATAACCATACTAATATACATACAATCATTCTGATTTTTTGTCAGATTGTTCTATAAGCAACATACTAAAATACTAGTGTTTTAATTTGACAGCAAATAAAGTTCAACGAATGAATGTGTATAATTTGTTTGACGTCACACAAATTGTTTATGCTCGATACGATTTCAATACCGGGGAACAAGCCCAATATAAACTTATTTATGTGCCCAGTTGGGCACGTAAATAAGATTATATTTTCTAATATTTTTCTCTAAACGAAAGGAATCGTCAACACTTCAACAGCGTTAATACAAATCCTTGTATTTATTACAAACCAACCATAAACATGTTATTAAGGACATTTAAATACTATTTATATCTACAAGAAAATCCTCATTTAAATATTTCGAAATACAATAAAGGCGCGACATCCCTAGCAACAGGTGTAAGCATATCGACATCGACACGACACATCGTCGGTGATTTATCGACATACGCTGACGTCACCAGAGATTAACTGCACTTGTGACTTCGCATGTTTCAATAATACCGCTTACGGTAAATTTATACAAGAAAGGTTCAAATTAAACGGAGCCATTGTTAGAAATTAACAAAAAAATACATCGATTACATGTCAATGTAACTTTGACTTGCTTTATATTTGAAAACTAGCTATCCGCTCCTGCTTCCCATGGTTTTTACGATTTCACAAGAGCTGATTTCTTTAATAATATCTAAGTTAAATATTATAATATATCATATTATAAGTTAATAGAATGATATAATATTTCTAATATCATTCATCTCTATATCATTCATATCATAATGATATGGTCTAATATCATTCGCAGGGCCAACAAGACAGGGAGGTTTGGAAGGAAAAAGGAGAGGCCTTTGCCCAGCAGTGGGACACAAAATAGACTAACAAAAAAAAAAAAAAAATTATAGGTTAAAAACGTTTCGACATAAATTCTTTAAATGATGTTGAAAAAAACTCCATCAAAATTCATTGCGTAGTTTAAACGAACAACGCACACGTCACACAGACACGAAACGCAACTTCCATTTATAATATAGATAATACGTTTTTTTTTGTATATACGTTTCTATAGATCGATATTTATTTCATTGACAGATGTCAAATGAGACGATTGACAGATTATTAGGAAATTCTCACATGAAGAACTTCGGTGATTGAGAAATTCACTGTTTCAATGTTTCCTCTAACCTCTTGCGGTTTTTAATACGGAAATAATGTTACCTAATTTATATATTGTATTGAAGGTCTAGTGGCATTTTTTACTGGTTACATACTCAGGTCTTTGTTTATATAAATTCTTACTTTACATAAAATACGTATATCATGAGAAAATTTCTCATGATATGTATTTTATGTAAAGTAATAATGTCATTATTAATGTCATTTAGTAGAATACAAAATGATGCTATGTATCATAATTTTTTGTGTGTTTAAATCAGTATATCATACATTTTATAAGCGTTTAGAAATCAGGATGGTTCTTTTTTCCGTGGATGACGTAAATGGCGACTACTGGATTTTCAATTCGTGTGAAAAGTCAGTCGCACCTAATAAAGCACAAAAAACACTGTAGTGATGTGACCTTTGTCGTTTTTCTCTTATCGATATAATGCCCTGTCATGCAAATCGCATAATATGTCAATGTTTGCAATAAATATAATGAAATCCATGTTCAATTGAAAGCATGTTCTAGACTTGAGCTTAATATATATTTTTATTGTTAGGTACGTAAGAAAAACATGGTTATTACTATTTTTTAAATATTTCAAACATGCACGTTTCGTAACAACTTTTATGGTTATTTGTCATCATCTGTCATGTCCCGTATTTCAAAACATGGCAGTTGAATGAATTTTCGAAACAATAAAATTACAGAAAAGTAAAATAATTAATTCTAAGACACATCAGCTGCTAACTTGTTATTAAGTATTTGTGCAATGTACAGTCACGAGCACGTATGTATACACTTGGCTATATTCAAAGGCGATTTTCTGCTTTAATTTTGAATGAAATTTTATGTTATTACGAACATAGTATTTTCGAACCTATAGGTTTATGTAAAGTGTCGTATTTCAAGGTTGCATTCGTTATTTCTCGAAAAAATCGCAATTGAAAGATACCACTATTGTAACTAATATTTTCTAGGAGTTTCTTGCCCGTTTTTCTCCATAGGTACCTACGCTTTGGAATGGGCAACTAGCTTCATATTTTCTGACTGACCGACTTCTTGACAATTCAAAAGTGCCTGTAAATGGTTTAATTGAAATAAATGCTTTGAGTTTGAGTTTGACCAAGTGTTGACATATTAGTGCTCGTGACTGTACATGAATGTCTCATGGAATGAGACTTGCCACCTGTATTAATTTAAAACTATTAGTAACAGTTGAAGATAAACTTCTGTCAATGTTTTATATTTTATTAAATGGAAGTTAGCTATCGATGTAGTAACTCAACTGCACTTTTATGTTTATTATTAAACGTAATTGTTCTCGTATTATTTACGTAGGTATGTCGACGTACGAGTATGTCGTGATGACCCAGTGGTTACGGCCTCGCCTTTCATGCATTAGGTTGTGGGTTCAAATCCGGGCAAGTACCAATATGACTTTTTCAATTCATATGTTCTTTCAAAGTTTATCTTGGGTATTACTGACAACAAAAAAAAACATCAATGAAAACATCGTGATGAAACCTGGTCTTATCACACAAATATTATAAAGGCGAAAGTTTGTGAGTGTGTGTGTTTATATGTTTGTTAATTCTTCACGCTCAAACGGCTGGACCAATTTTGATAAAATTAATAAAAAACCCTGGATTAACAATAGGCTACTTTTTATCCCGATATTACCACGGGATCGACATTTACGTGGGTGAAACCGCGGGGCACAGCTAGTAATTAATATAAGTCTGAAATCGCCAACCTGTCTTGAGCAAGCGTGGTGATCAATGCTGGTGCCTTCTCTGTATCAGAAGAAGCCTTTGCCCAGCAGTGGGACAATAACAGGCTGGTATTATTATAAGTTACGAGTAATTACAGTTGAGGCTGACATAAAAATACCCTTTCATCATAGTTATTTTTACTAATCCCGGAGAATATATAATTTCACTAAGAAACATCGATTTTAAGTTTGACATACTGCAAAATTTAAGTCAGATTGTTCAGCGTTTTGTTTGCTCTTAACTCACGTTTATGTAGCTTGATAAGTAGGTATTTTGATTGAATTAACTGTAGATTCACCAAATCAATTATTAAACACTACAAAATTAAAAAATAGAACGTTATTTTCAATATCCAATCGCCATTTAAATCCGATTAGATGCATCGAAAACATATAAAAAAAACATTATCTCCCAAAATTAAAGAACTATAATCCGTTATTAGATCACTCATTTTGACCAAAACATATTCTAAACCGCCAAACAGTATCATAATTAATATGATTATAGTATGCAGCCTAATTTATCAACACAGTTATTTGAATATTTTATAACTTAGTATTATGTATGACATTAATAAATACTAAGAGTTATCAAAAATAGAGATGAGTCAGAGTAACTGACATCATAAAAATATCGATAAGTATCGGAACCTGACCTTTATAGTATGATAAATGCGGTCGAGTACAGAGGTCGGGGCGGGCCATTAGGTGTTAGATTCGATATTTAAATGTCCTTTTGTTGAATTTTTGAGTGCTTCCGTGTTTACAAATGTTTAGAGACCTGTTTATATGCATTTTATGTAAAGCAAATAGTATGAACTTATGTTACTGACGCAAATGTCGGAATTACTCGTTTTTATCATTTACATTTATTGAACTTGAATCTTTTTGTGGACCACTATGCAATATCAGTATCTTAGTTATCAAACTAAGCAAGGTGGCTAGCCGCAGTGAAAAAACATGACGTTATGAAGCGCTGTGCGCACTTTTTTAAGATAGCGACACAATATGGAACTTATTTACAGGCAAAGGATAGTTTTAGTACAAAAGCGAAGGCGCGTTTACCTTTTTGTGTAGTAAATAAGTTTGATTTTGTATCGCAATCTTAAAAAGTGCATGCAGCGTCGCGCCGCGTCTCGTCTTGGTGTGGGTTGACCCTTGGGTTCTCCTTAAAAGACAATACATTACACACACATTGCATTACATAGCTGTCAGACTTGTAACTAACTTTACCCTAATTTTACCCACAACTAGATCAACTTCCCATAATCACCGCTCCTTTCAAAGCCATACATTTAATCTTAAATCTATAAAACAATATCGATATCAGAGGGCGGTGCGCCCCGCCCTACACGAATAAATATTTAATTAAACTTATGAGAGCGCATGGATTTGTTTGCCTGGTCGCTTGTAACATTTTTTATTGTTATAATTTTTTTTAATAGTGTATGAAGCGGATGCTATGAATGAAAGGTTCAATTGTTGAGTCATGCAAATTGTATGAGTCGTCATCGGGGTGTAGTAATACTCGTTTTACAAGTATATCGTAGTTTCCTGATTGACCTGATGGTGTTGAACGAAAGAGCTAGTTTATACACCTATTACTATACTTAGATATATTTGTAATAGACTAAATACACGCAGAGAAAAGCGTATTGTAGGTCAAAGGTGAGTTTATTTTTTTTGTGTTTTTAGACCATTTTTTTAGTTAATTGGTCTTTTTTATACCGTAAGTGCCCTCTGAGAAATTTAATATTATTAACACGGAAACTGCAATTCGATAGTAATTATATTATTGCAAAAACCGAATTAAGTACATGTATCGAGTACCTATTCCCTGAGACTTGTCAAGTGTCATGTTATGCAGTTTAATTTTATTTGTGTTAAACACTCATAATGCTAATTTATAAAAATAATTTATTTTATAAAGTCTTAATTTACATATGACTATAAATTATTTGACTTTTTAAAAGGATTCAGAGGTGGATTTTTTGTGTGATTTTTATTTCTCAGTTGTAAGATGCCTTGTTAAAAGTGATTTAGCATTATTATTAGTCTTGACTAGATATTATAGCCTTCTCTCTAGTACTGTTTACCCTAAACGGAACAAACCGTAACGTTAAACCTTACACCTTAATTATCACCTTAATATAACTTAATTACAGCCACAGAATTTTGCGGATAATTCTCCATACGATCCGGTCCAGGCTTCGATTCCCATGGACCTATGGGGAGGTACCTCCATAATTAATATCCGCCTACTATGCCCCATAGATATGTACCAAGTTGTAAGCTCTTTTGGTATAAAGATGATTTGTTTTGTATTATTATGGATTTTGGTGAGAGTGTGGGTGAGTCGATGAAGAAGTGTCTTGAAATGTACATTATTATTTGGAAAAAATATTAATTAAATTGAGACTGATCAATAACTTTGAAGTCCTTTTTGATATAATTGACAATGCCAAAACAAATAATATATAATTTTAATAAAGGAATTATCCAAAGAAACGATGAGGGCGCTACTGCGCGGTCGGTGTCGCCTTAAATATGCCCCAGAAATTTGGCCAAAAAATAGCGAGTTTTTGGCAATCTTCTGTCGTCAGTCAACTTTCCTCTGGAACGTCCTTTAAAAATACCTTTAATGAGCTTAGATTTCGATACAAGTTCCTAGTTAAGTGCTTAAATATAAATAGCATCTTGATTTCAGTTATTGATGAACATAGGCTTTTCCAGTGACCTTTGTAATAGAGGGGTTTCGCACTTGGCAAGTTTTATTTGCTTAGCATTTGACCAAGAATAAACTTTAGCACCGACAGACTGTTTAGTGTCTACATACCTCTAGTATTGGTTTCTTAAACTCAACACCTACGCAAGCGTAAAATTCCCGTTAAATTCAATTATTTGCTAAATCCTTTATGAATAATAAATCAAAACTTTATTAATTTCGCATAGTGCACCTTTACTGCTAATATCATTTTAACGAAACCTAAATTATTAATTACTGGCGATGTAATTGCAGTATTACTCGGGAATCTATTAGTGAAGTGTGGGTTTTCAATTATCAGTCGAGTGGTGGAACTCCTCCCGTGCAGTGCGCATGCGTGCTGTGTGCATGTGGAGTACTGGAAATGATTACAAGTGTTTTTAATTCTATAAAACAATTTTATATAGTTATTGCCGTAGAAGCATGTTACAGTTCAGTCCGTGGTTATTGTAAAGTCATCATATTTTTAATCAAACAGCGGTTTTACCCCGTAAATGTCGATCCCGTGGGAATATCGGGATAAAGAGTAGCCTATATGTTAATCCAGGGTGTCAGCTACCTCTATACAAAATTCTATCAACATTGGTCCAGCCGTTTGAGCGTGAAGAAGTAACAAACATGTAAACACACACACACACTCACAAACTTTCGCCTTTACAATACTAGTGTGATTAAGCTTGTCTCATTTATGCTTAGTTCATACCTACCTAGTAGAGAAGGAAATCGTCTAAAGATTTGTTTATCTCTTCAGTTTTAACTCGTGGACAGATACCTAAGCATTAGGAAAACAAAACAAAGCGACTATACCAACTGACCTTTAGGACAATTAAATAATGAGTAAAAACCCCTACGGTCGGACCAACACCGAAAAACTTAATAACAGTAATTTAAAACTACCGAAGTAATCACAGGTTTTTCAGTCCTTTTTGGGGTTCCGTACCCAAAGGGTAAAAACGGGACCCTATTACTAAGACTTCGCTGTCTGGCCGTCCGTCTGTCGTTCACCAGGCTGTATATCAAGAACCGCGATAGCTAGACAGTTGAAATTTTCACAAATTATGTATTTCTCCCATACAACAAACGTGTTTTTATCGGCGTTTTTGCCTTGTGGTACGGAACCCTTCGTATGCGAGTCCGACTCGCACTTGGCCAGTTTTTTTCTCATTCATATGTGATCCATATACTTCCTAATTGATGTCTAAAAAGCGAGTCTAAGTTCAAAGCGGCGGAAACGTCAATGTATCCCGCTAAACTCAAAACGTCATACGTTTTTTGTTGTTTTACGCTGTATGTTGGTCCGAACTAATGATGCGGCAATTATGATAAAATAATTTCATCATCATAAATTATAATCAGCCTATAATCTTTCCATTCTAGTTTGTTTTAACTGTATGGCAAAAGTGTGACTGTAATTTCATAATCACCATAAAATGTTCCCATTGCTGGGACACAGGTCTCCTCGAGAGGGAGTAGGCTATAATTTAACACCCAGACCCAGTGCGGGTTGGTAGATGTCTTCGAATTTTTGGTTCTAAGACATGCCAATTTCATCGCTATGTTTCCTTCACCGTTTTGAGAGCAGTAGTGATGAAAATATTTACACAAAATAAAATGCCTGACTGGGTTCGAACCCACGACCACTGGTAACTCGGGGCCGGTACCACTGGGCCACCACTGCTCTCGAAATTATATTTGCTGCAAATAAGACTATTTCGAAAAAATATGACGATTTGCAGCAAATATAAAGTTGAGAAAAATTGGAAAAAATATTAAATTTGACGGACTAAATTGAAGGAATCACCTTATATAAAAACCTGTAGGTACATACAAAGGTCGGGGCATGTTCGCTACTGTGCGCCGGCGCACACAATCTAACCTCGACCGCAACACTGATTTGCGAAAATAAAACGAGTGAGGATTACAGACGGCGCCGGGTAATAGAGTAGTGATGGGCTGTGAGGATAATAATGTCGATAATGGAAATCGATAATATAGGTAATTATTCTAATATTATTATTATTAGCCTGTGATGTCCCACTGCAGGGCAAAGCCCGGGCTCTCTTTCCACTTCTCTCTGTTCAAAGCTGCTAAGGACCAGTTCATGTTGAAGGAGTCCAGCTCAACCCGCCATCTCCGTCTGGGCCTGCCACGATGTCGTTTGCCATTAAGAGGGACCAATTGGGTCGTAAGTTTGGCTTCTTGTTCGTCTGGCATGCGGCAGATGTGTCCAGCCCAGTTCCATTTTAGCGTGACAGCTTTCCAAGTGACATCAGTTATCTTTGTGATGGAACGGATGGTCGTATTCCTAACCCGGTCTGTAAAAACAAACACAAAAAAAAACAAAACAATTGTAATAATAAAATAATTGTTGTATTGTAATTGTATTGTATAAACAATTTTTCTTTCTTTCTTTCTTTTTATTTATTATTGTAATAATGAGCATTTTTTTTCCATCCACCATATTTATTTCTAATCCATCACCATTAGTAATAAAGTTTGATTACAGGTTGGTTGGTTGGTTTGGCTGTTGGAAAAGCTAATCTACAAAACTTATTTCGAACTTTGGAAGAAATTTATTTATAGTGTTTACATAATTTTAAAAGCTAACAGTCTTAAAATATTAATATGTACAAGTATATAAAATGGAGGGCAAATAATCATCAAAGGTATCAAAAAATTCGTCCGCATCGCTGTCAACAGGAAACGTGCTTAAAAGACTGGCAGCATTGCCACGTTGTATGGCAATGCTAATTCTTTGGCCAAAAAATAGGCCAGCCCTCTGGTCACGTGAAGAGTCGACTAACCGCTTGGCAATGTCTCAAAATACTAAGTGGGCACTCTGGCCCCATTACCCTAGTGTTTTAACCCCAAACATATAAGTTCCAAAGAGATGGGAGTATTTGCGCCATTTGAGGTTTTCCGCACCTGCAGCAGCCGCCCCAGCACAGCTCACCGTGCTTGGAAGATGGGATGGCGCAAGGGTGTCGACACACGTTGCATCCCACACCAAAGGCCTACCAACCTTCCAAGGCATTATGGTCATTCCGTCTGGTATCTTCCCATCGTCGCGCGCCAAGAAAACTTTCGAAGAAAAGCAACTCGGATCGATACCCGAAAAAGAATATTGTTTACTTTTCAATCCAAAATGAAAAGCTCAGATACCTACCTTACTCAATATAAAAGATGTTTATGAAAAAGAAATACATAGTATACCATCCCACACATGTTATACAATGTATGTTTTGACAACCTCCTAATTTCTAGCCCCAAGGCCACTATCCATTTAAATATTTCAACTCCTTGTAATTATGTATTTCATGTCCATACCTTTAGGCACTATAGTTATTCATCTGCTTAATCCGCCAAAGGTCATAAGTGTCAATTTTTTTTTATGAAAAAGTAGAACTAAACTAAAAAAAACAAGATTGTAAAATTGTCTGTGTTGACACAAACGAATTACACACACAATATTATTCTTATTAGGCGAACATGTAGGTATATTTTACATGACTATAAAAATGTCATATCTATAAATAATATGCGCTTGTGCTTAAAGAATTAAGTAGCACTTAAACTTTGAACTATACGGAGCGGGTAATGGCTGGTCCATATTAGAGGATCTATATATATAAAATGATAAACTGACTGATTGTTGATATATCAACGCACAGTCTAAACCGCTGCTCCTAGAGACATGAAATTTGGAGGGTGTGTTCTTTGTGAAGAGTAGGTATCCACTAAGAAAGGGTTTTTCGAAATTCCACCCCTAAGAGGGTGAAATTTCACGCGGACGAAGTCGCGGGCAGAAGCTAGTCGTGTATAAAATAAGGTTGTAAACACCATCTGCATACTATTTTGTAGAAAAGTGCTTCTTAGAAGATCTTTTAACAAAGTGTCTGATATTTAAAGTACGTCAGGCTGATGGACATTTTCCTCAGCTTTAAGAAAATACTGTGAGCAGAAACCTAATGTAATTTTGCTACTACAAAAAAATACAAGTAAAGAGCTCTAAAAATCTAGTCCTCATAATGTTTACAAATTTTTAAGACTTTTGGAGCCTTTTACTTTTGTGTATAGGCACTGACTTGTAAATGTATCCTACAAATGGCAATAGATTCATCTTCTGTTACAAAGATTTACTTGGTGACTGTCACTCTAAATCATTTTACTTTGCATAAAGGTATTTTTATTCTGCTTCAAAAAAGGCTTACAAAAGTATTTTACGACGATATTATAAAACTTTTTGTCACCTAATGTGGATTTATCATTATAAAGTTCATGTTCACAGCTTCAAATCTGAAGCCGTAATATTTTTATGACCATCAAACTGTTTCGTAATATATTGGTAAGTAGTAAAAATATGTTTAACTATATTTTATGTTAGTAAAAGCGTTAGGGTAGAAAACTGCTGATTACTACAACTTCTGGTGTTAATAGAATTTGTATTGGTAGATTAGGCTGTTATGGTCGCCCTGGTGAAATAGGGATATAAAGTATTACTTTATGGAAACCTTATCTGTTTTCTTAAGGTTCTAAGGTAGAACTAGAGAATATAAAACCAAAGAGTAGTAAAATAGAAGTACCGTAAACTTGTACCTAATTAATGATGCCGTTTCTGTCTTGCACTTATAGTTTCACATTTGTGCGACAGTGACAGGAATAACGCTTAACCAAAGTACGTGTTAAGTACGTATGTTTAAGGATTTCAGCCTTAGATTGGATTGTAAGCTGTTAAACACAAGATTTTCGAAAATAAATTTGGAGAGGGCCATCGATAATTCTTATTACATCGATAACTGAATCACACATGTCGCATCACTACACTTCGGTATATTCCGCACAAAGTAATCATTTGTCTACTTGACTAAACTGAATTATATTATTATTCTTTTATTATTTAATAATGATGGTGGCTATAATTGAAGGTTGCCGGTAGGAGCGGCTTCTGTTCTAGCTCCACTCGTTGCACTGCACACTGGGCTTATTCGAATCATCTTTGTTAAAGGGAAGTCTGTGTGTGTTTAATTTATTATTTGGGTTTTTCGCAGAAAATCCAGAGAATTTTTTTGACCGCTGTGAACTACTTCGTTACTAATAAATCATTGCAATCATTTAACTGGGGCCCAGCGAAAAAAAGAAAAACACGGACTGTCATCGCCATATTATGATTCATAATGTTATAGTGGCCTTTTTAGGCCCCCTGATCCTTGTAACACAGGTTTTTCCTAGCATGGGGGTCATTGATAATTTATTTTGTGGCAGGCTATTTGCACGCTTAAATTAACTGTCACCTTGTATCTGTGTACTTTTGAGGTCAAACAAATAATTCTAATTCTTATTTACCACTGATTAGAGATTACAGCAGCAGGAACCCGTTGGATGCGAGAAGCACAGAACCGGTCGAAGTGGAAGTGCTTGGGGGAGGCCTATGTCCAGCAGTGGATGTCTTTTGGCTGAAATGATGATGATGATGAGAGATTACGTTAGATAAGCAATCTAATCTCTTCTTCACCGTGTCGAAGGCACAACAGAGTACGATACCCCTTGGCTCCCCAAGGGGTATCGTATTACCCAGTAACTGTCAGATTTTCTGACTGTGGTTTGAGGTTTTTTATGACTGTGGTTGTCAGATTTTCGTGCTTCTGACGACCCGTAACGACTGTCAAAGATCCATGAATGACAGCCGGCTTAACGTGCTTTCTGAGACACGGAGGGGTCTCGGTATGTAAAGATGATTACCCATCCACGGACCAACTGTGGCAAGCATATGATAGCTTAACCTGATCGATCGAGCCGTGCGGCTGTTGTTACTTAGCCAATACATAAACTTTATTTTTCACTAATTAGTTCCATTTCTAAAGCAGCGGTGACCTAGGGGTAACGGCCGCGACTTTGAGTTGTAAGTCGTAGGTTCGAACCCAGACAGACGCTTTCATCATCATCATTTCAGCCGAAAGACGTCCACTGCTGGACATAGGCCTCCCCCAAGCACCTCCATTTCGACCGGTTCTGCGCTTCTCGCATCCAACGGGTTCCTGCGCACAGGCGCTTTACTTTGTGTAAATCATCATATATTACATCACCAATGCTCTCAAAACGGTGAATTAAAACATCGTGAGGAAATCAGCGTGTCCTAGAACCAAACAATTCGTAGACATGTGAAATCTACCAACCCGCACTGATCCCGCGAGTTGGATTACGGCCCACTCCCTCTCACAGAGAGGAGGCCTGTGTCCCGGCCCCATGTTCCCAATAAAGGCTGATTATGCAGTCCCATTTCTAAGTTAAAGTAACCCTACAAAAATCCTACGAATCACCAACTTACAAGAAAAAGCTCATGTAATCTACAATGCACTGCGCCTTAACTAATCGTTATTAGATTACAGACAGGATCGCACAGTGTTCGAGATGATACGGCCGGTTCGCACGATAGTTATTAACACTGCCCATCATTGCTATGATTCAATTCAACTCTGATTCAATTAGTTCGTAATTGAAAACAGAGCTTTGTTATAACAAATATTGGCTTGGTGAGTTTGATTTATTTGTTTGAAGTACGAATCAAATCAAATATTGATTGGAACAAAAACTGTTTCACAAGTTTTCAGTGTTCGTTTACAATAATATTTGTTTAAAAAAAAACCGGGCAAGAGCGAGTCGGACTCGCGCATCGAGGGTTCCGTACCATCATATGTTTTTAAATTTTCGTCGGCGAGACCTATATTCATCAGAGAATTGTAACACTGTGCACTGCGGTGTAGAATATTGCAATTTTATGTCAGCGCCATCTCTTGACCGATAGTGGAACTAATGTAACTTTTATTGATGCTTTCTGAAAAAGTGTGCTATTTAGAGACTTCGTTTTATTTTTCAGATTTTTCTATTTGCAACCTTCGGAGATGAGGGGGGGGGAACGGTATTTTTTTTTACATTTTTCATCAAAAGTCGAAAACCATGCGGCCTAAAAAAAAAGAAAATATGTTTGAGAATGTGCAAATTGCACTCTTTCATATGATAGACATGCCCTATTAGCCCCACTTCGAATTTTTCCGACCCCCTTTCAGTCCCTGTTGCAAAAAATATATACATATATTTTTATTTCTTTCTTATTTGAAAAATAGTTGGGCAAACGTCATTTAAAACTGTTCCAAATTTCAAGTTGGTATGATGAAATGAAATGATGAAATGATTTTATTTTTTGTAAGTAGGTTTGTACAAACACTTTTACACGTCAATCATGTTTTTTTAAAACTAGATGAAGTCGGCGTTTCCTATCTGACTACTCTGAGAAGAAAGGCCGAAACAAACTCAGAGGTCACAGTCTCTTTTAAAGTCCAGACATAATCTTGGTCAGGTTATATGAAGACCATGTATAGATATCCAGCTGTGACAGACAGACAGACAGACAGACTTAGTCTCACCATAAGGGTTCCGTTTTTACCATTTTGGTGCGGAACCCTAAAAACGATGCCTTTATCCAAGCATACCATCAATACATTATCAAAACCATCTCTCTAATCTTATAGTCGACACATCACAAAGTACCCTCTATTACAACTTAAGTCCTCCATACAAAATCCTATGCTATCACATACTATTACGGACACTTAGCCGGCCCGGGCCCAAAAGGCCCATTAAAAACAATAAGGGCCCCAGCCTAGCCTTTCATAATAACTGTTTTTAAATTGATTTAAGATTTCACAGGCTATTACTTTAGGCTGTGTGTAGGTTGGAGCGGGACGTGCATTTTGTACTGCAGTGTACAGTTTCAGAGTACCTATACCTACTAAATATTATAGAGCTTTGTCAGGATCTATGTCGTGGTGGCCTCAAAGTTTACTGGTTCAGTTATACCACAAAACTTTTTTAAATAAAATAATAAATAAAATAAATACTTTTTATTTCAGACTTTAAAAAAAATCCATAGTGTTCGTACAGACGCCAGCACATAAATATGTGTCACGTATATATATATGAAATAATTTAGACAGAGTAAAGCGCCTGTCTTATGGCATTGAAACGTGGTCGCTCACAATGGGCCTTATAAGAAAGCTAAATGTCACCCAAAGGGCAATGGAGAGGGCTATGCTTGGAGTTTCCCTGCATGATCGAATCAGGAATGAGGAGATCCGCAGGAGAACTAAGGTAACCGACATAGCCCGAAGAATTGCCAAACTTAAGTGGCAGTGGGCAGGGCACATTGCTCGCAGAACAGATGGCCGATGGGGCCGAAAGGTTCTGGGGTGGCAACTGCGTACCGGAAGACGTAGCGTTGGAAGGCCTCCCACAAGGTAGAACGACGACCTTGTGAAACCCGCAGGAACCCGTTGGATGCGAGAAGCACAGAACCGGTCGAAGTGGAGGTGCTTGGGGGAGGCCTATGTCCAGCAGTGGACGTCTTTCGACTGAAATGATGATGATGATGATGAAAACAAACACTTAAAGAATAAGTCCCATGCTTTTTGTAACGTAAAGCTTCAGATCTGAGTCAATGCAGGTTTTCGGTTTTATAGTTCTAATCTACAAAGTTCGTGTAGAAGTTATTACTGAATGTTCTTGCATGCCTATATTTCTCAAAAATATACAAGTAGGTCCATTACCAGCATTTTCAGTCCATTATGAACCACCCCCAACCAAGGTCCGTCCAACCTCCAGCCCGCTGACCTCCGTCGCTTCCGATGTGGGTATAAATATTACAATTATATAAAATTAGCACTATTTGTTACCACCGCCACAACCAACCATTATGGCCGTCGAACATAATGCGTGTCATTTTTCTGCGCAGGAGTTCACAGCTGTTTAAATATGAGCTGTAATGAGTGCCGACTTTGATAGATATTTGAGGAAAATGGACTTTTGTTTTGAGCTGAATAATGAAGTATTTACGTGTTGTTCTTCTTCTTCTTCAGTCTTTGGACGCCATGCGGTTACTGGTTTTTTCCACCTTACTGTGTAAATACTAGCCGTAAATTATTTGGTTGAAAAATGGTTCCCTTTTGCATACTTTTTTGGGTATTTTACGTATAAAATACCCAAATGCATTTGCAGCATAGTAGAATATTGTTAACTTCTTAATTATAGAGAAATGGCCAAATCGAAAACCACAAAGCATCAAGAAGAGACTTGGTGCTTTGTGGTTTTCGATTTGGCCAAAAACTCACCAAAATTGCTTTAATATTTCGCCTCTTTTCGGACAATTATTATAATTAACTTTAAGAGGGCAGTATTACACGTAACAATTTATCAAAAACCGCGTGATCTATCGGCAAATAAATAAACTAATGTCGAACTCGACTAATATCGTACGAGGCGTTCCCGACGGGTGGTCTTATTAATATTGAGAAAAATAATATATCGTCTACTTGCAGGGTAACCGCACCTGTTGTCGGCCGTTGGAAGCGTACAGCGAAAACTTAAATTATTCAGCAGTGAATAAGGTTTTGGTGTCTTCGCTGGGGATTCAGCCACGATTTCTGGAAGAGATGACTAATAAGTTTACAAGAAACATATAAACAAAACATGAAAAATTCTGGCCTTAGAACATTTAAAAATTAAACAAACAAACTTACTTCGCAATTATATTATTTAGGATAGAAGCTATGTAAAGTCGTTTAAAAGATTTTAATTTCTCGGGAAAAGAGTTCCTAGGAGCGCCAGTAGGATGCCTAGGAGTGGGACAGAAAAGTGTAACAAAAAAAAAAGAATTTTCTTCCTCTAAACCCAATCAACAGAAGTACTTTATTTACCAAAACCAACAACTAGCACCTCCACCCGATCGGTATTGCATCAATCCCAACAATTAAAACGCGAATAAGCTCGGACAATAAATAATTGCTCGTTATAAATCAAGCAAAGTAATTGGTTGTTTATATTGCCCGGTCACCGAAGCCACAGTGCTCTCGTTCGGGCAATCCGAGCAATATGTCAAATGTTCTGACATTAGAAATGGTTGCTCGAGATCGTGTGTGCTCTAGATAGGTTGAAAGTTAATTGATGTTGTTTTGTTTTTTATTGTAGAAAGAGTTCGATAAATTACAGTGGAATCAATTACTAAAAACAGCCCGAGGAGTAATTCTCGTATTTTTAAGAACGAACACAGTCTGATCTCAGTCTCAATCTGTCAAAAGTACCTCTAATTTCCGTACATTTTTGACAAGTTTTTGACATTGATTGTCGCTGAGATGAGATTGCGACTAGATTTTGAAGTTTTTCTTTAATTACGGGGATTGGCCTTCAGTTCTTAGGTAAAGATGTTTATGATGATAATGACTTGGTGCAAAATCTTTATGAAAAGGTGAATTTAATTAAAACAGAAATGTTTATACAGTGTTATTGGTAAAACATTAACAACCTCCTAAGAGGTCATTGTGCTCATCATTATGAACAACTTTTACTATGGGACCAAACCTGAAATCGCGAAAAAAAATTAACTGTTTCCTACATTTATGTTCGTATAACTCGTCAAAATGTAGGGAACAGCTGTTTTTTTTTAATAGGTCACCTTTATGGGTGCATTATTTTCACTCGCCACCAATCACTGGTACTTCCTGAATCGAATTAGGCACACACGACTAACACATCAAGCTATACATTTCCAGTTTTAGATGATCTTGCATTGTATAGGCTTTTTTGACAATGCGAAGTTAGCTTGTAATGGAAATACAGGTTTATTAGTCGATTCCCACAAATTTACTCGCACTGTCAAGAAATCTCTTTTTTTTTTGTTTAGTCCATACTGTCCCACTGCTGGGCAAAGGTCTCCCCCAAGTCCTTCCTTAAGAAATATCTTACAATATAAAAAGTGTTAGCGACAGTTGAGCTATTAAATCGTTGGGCGTACAATTGGTGGTGGTTTCTTAAGATATTTTTTTTTTTTTTCGGATGGGAAATCATCAAATGTCCCCTCCCGCTCTGGGTGGAGCGGAAGGGAGTGTCAGACTCTTACTGACTAAAACCCACCCGTGTTCCTTCCTTAGCCCTTTATGTTCCGGGCCAGCGGTAACCCTTTCGGACAATCCCGCTGACCTTCTTAAGATACTAGAGTCTTCTATTCTTCTTCAAATTTTCCATACACTTCCCAACTTGGTTTGGTGTAACTCTGCCTTGAGAGTAACTCAACCTCTATCACTTCTTCAATGTTTTAAAGGTATAAATAAAGAAATATTTACTCACATACTAGAAAAACTGCAAAACAGAAACTCACACAACTCAGTCCAAACAAAAAGCAAGAAATCTAGAAACATAAATTCCTGACTTTTTCAAACAAACACACTAGTTTTTGCTCAATAAACTGACAATAAGTGAACATGGAATCGAACGTTGTACCGCGCAAAAACCAACTGAGCGTTTTGACCATTTCGCTTGCCGCAACTTATGCGCGAAGATACCAATACTGTTCGGGCGAACAAAAACAGCGTACAATGAGCCATGAAACAAGAACTTCGCTGGAGGGTTTTTATAGTACTAGTCGTTGTTAGTATGTAAGTCTTTGTGTAAGGTGAGAAAAATACTACTTTTTCTACCTAGTAGTGTTTTTAGGTGGAACGAAGGATGTCGTGCTGGCGCGAACAACTGGAACTATTTTTATTGATGTCCAATTTTATCAGTATACAAGGTGGAGACGACATTACGACAATAAATTAAACTGCGTTTATCTAAGGTAGTTCCCAGTCTGCACACGAAAATTCAATAAAAGATATCGAAGTCACTATAGCTGTAGTCCGCGCGGAACTAGTTGGCCGCGCCTTAGGTATGTGAGCGGTAGGACGGAGGGGCGGGGGCGCTTGCTGTCATTACTCTCATGTTGCGAACACTAGGCAACCTGCCGCCTCACCCCTGTCCCCACATAAGGCGCGGCCAACTAGTTCCGCGAGGACTATAGTCAAGGATTGGCAAAACCCTTAGTCGGACTACCACTACTATTTAAACATTATCTATCTAACTATTATTACGTATTTTAAAACAACTTTAAATCAATCCCTACATTTTGTCGAGTTATACGAACATAAATGTAGGGAACAGCTGAATTTTTATTCGCGATTTCTGGTTTGGTCCCATTAGTAAAAGTTGATGATGAGTACAATTACCTCTTAAGAGGTTGTTAATATTTTACCAATAACCCTGTATTCCTAAGCAAAAATAAGGATAAATATAGATACATATTATCGTCAAGAACCTCTCCCAACCTTCACAGCTCCTCGCGCCCCCGACCTGCTCGACCGCAGAGCTCAAATAGCTCACATTAGTAATGACAGTGAAGCGCCGATCTGTCGACCGCACCGTAATGTGCGGTAATCGCCACTTATTGCGCACTACTAGCGTTCTTTATACTACGTGGTGGGCAGGAGATCTACAATATACACAAAGAATTGCCCCTGAATATCAAAATTTTGTATAAACAAATCAATCAATCTACTAGCTGCACCCGGTTTCAGCCGCATAAATTTTCTAAGTCCTAATGCAGGTCATGGTCTATCCATGTGCCAAATTTCATCTAAATCTGTTTAGTCGTTTTAGCGTGAAAGCGTAAAAAAAAACATACAATTTTTTTTTTTTCCCTCAACGAGATCTTGCCTTCAATGGCGGTTGACAGAGCTATAAGGGTAAAATATTTACTTATTTGGCCTAAAGTAATCGGGTCTAGGTGTGTTTGCTGCTACTAGATTTTCAGCCATGCACTGTGAATTGATCAGTCGTTTGAAAATTAAAATTCCTATTATATTAACTATTGAAGATTCGAGCCCAATGTCAGCAGTCGTCATTTAGCATTATCAGCCTATAATCATCAATCTCATCATCTCTGTGAGTGGGAATGGGCCATAATCCACCACGCGGGCCCAGTGTGGGTTGGTGCATGTCACATGTCTTCGAATTTTTGATTCCAAGAGATGTCAGTTTCCTCACGATATTTTCCTCCACCGTTTTGAGAGCAATGGTGATTGAATAATTTACACATAGTAAAGCGCCTTTCTATTTGTATTTCTTTCTTTCGGTCGAAGTGGAGGTGCTTGGGGGAGGCCTATGTCCAGCAGTGGACGTCTTTCGGCTGAAATAATGATGATGATGATGAAAGCGCCTTTCGTGGATTGAACATACGACTTACAACACAACTTACAATTCGTAAGTCGCGGCGGAATTGGGTCTTCTCCAAATACGACAGTAAATCAACGTGGCCCACCTACTAGGCATAAACTATATAAAAAAAAATACGAATAAGAATACCATCGATACGAAAGAAAGAAGAGAGTAAAATGGGACCATGGGAGATCTACTTCTTAATATAAGATTGTTCGTATAGAAAAAGCTATCTTTACAATCAATACTATCTTACGATGTCACGAAAACTGGGGTCCACAGATCAGACTAACCTTGTACGGTTTCCATGCACGACTTACCGCCCATTCCTTGTAACAACCAACAAAATGAATAAGATCCTAAGACCATCATTCACATTATTTTATTATTAAATTCGTGGACCGGAAACTATAATTATCTGCTTCGATTGATACTCTGACCAATGAGGTCTTATTAATAGATGGAACCATAGAGCAAAGGTCACGACTGTAGGCTTTCACTTAGTTGATTTAGGATGGTAACATTTATTGTTGAAATTACTGATCTACATTACCAACTTAGATTAAAAAAACAAATAATTTTGCTATAGTAAAAGCATTTTTCCTTCGTCAGAAAATATAAAATTCATATAAAAATATAAATGACGGTTCTATACAAATTAATAAAACAACAAAAAAAATTTTAAGTGAATATGCTTCTTGATACGTTAACGGGCCGGCGAGCTACGCATGCTAATGCGTAGTTCATACAAACGTAATACAAAAATAATTTGTAAATCAAACATATTCTTAAGGTAATGTGTATTTATTCCGATTGGATTACAGAATATCCTAGATATTCTGTAATTCCCAAATATATATATTTTGAATGGACACTGATTTAAAGACGAGTTATGAGAAAAATAAGCTTTCTGTAGAAATTTGAAATTTCTCATATCTCGTCTTTATATCCTACCTAGATATTCTGTAATCCAATCGGAATAAATTTCAACACAACACACAACAGGAACATTTTCGAAAAATAGTGTTACAGCCAAATTAGACCGATTTTAAACTTTTCATAGAAACAGAGATTTCCAGTTATCTTTTTTTAAATAAGACATTTCGAAAATGTTCTCTGCTAACTTTTTAGACCTTTGTATCCTGCTTATGCGTATGAAGTTTCATTAAAATCGGTTCATTCATTTCGGAAAACAAGGGCTTGAAAGTTTGTATGAAATGCCGTTCGGCGTAAACGCTCTTAAGAATATGTTTGATTTACAAATCATTTTGGTATTACGTTTGTATGAACTACGCATGCTTCGCCGGCCCCCTAAGCATACTTCATCATCAGTATCCGCAGCCTGACTTCACCCACTGCTGGACATAGGCCTCTCTTGTGTTGTGCCAATCCCCACGCTCATTTTTTGTTTTTTTTTTTTTTTCTTGCGCCAGGCTCATGCAGGTTTTGCCCGCGATGGTAACAATGTCGTCTGCCCATCTCGCCGCCGGACGATCGACATTTCGTCTTCCTTGTACGCAGTCCTTGGACGCCACTCTGTCACAGTCTTACTCATCCTGTCATCACTGCGCCTTGTCAGATGTCCTTCCCAAGTCCATTTGAGTTTCTTATTACGCTTTCCGATATCAAAAACCTTCGTAAGCATATTTTACTGGAGTGTAATGAGTGAAAAGTAAAGGAAATGACACCAGAGCGACAAAATCATAAAAGTTCGGTAAGATAAAAGGCATTAGCACTGTCGTTTTTAGTAAACTCAAATTAAAATACACAATGTTATGGCTTCACATTCATGTATATAAAGTTCAACAGTGTTGAAGTGCAAACCAGGCTTGAAAAATCGTTTCACTTAAGTCACGGAAGACTTTGACTTAACAAGAACTCATCATAAGTACTCCGAACTCAAAAGGAGCAAACTTGAAAACCGTTCACATGTCAAAAATGTAAGAAATAACAGTCGTTCTTAAACAATTAAGCAATCAACGAAATTTCGTCAAAAATCCAATTGATGTTACAGTTATACGCTTGCAAAAAGTGGCGCCTGTAATTACAAGCTTATTTTACCAATCACATCATGTAAGTTGAATCTTATTGCTGTAATAATAAGCTCTAACATAACAGCTTTGCATCCTTGGTAATGAATAAAAATTAAAATAAACTTTACTGTCCTGAAATTACGGTTGAACTTCGTTTACTAATTGGAATTTTGTTTTGCATTCGTGAAAAGATAATGATTCGTATTTCGAACACGCTCAAATATTTAAATAATATAAACTTTCCTTGCGGGTGCGTTCAGATGACTCTGTTATTTGTATTTTCTTTTTTTTAACAAACATGTCTTTTTAATTCGCTCTGTGCGGTCAAGCTAAGAAAAACGTCAATATTTCTTAATATTTTTCAAAACTCTTGTTTTCTTGAACAGATTTCCTTGAAGAGTATTCCTTTGACTTTTAGTAAACTTAAGCATAATGAATAGGGAGGCCTTTGCCCTGCAGTGGGACATCACAGGGTAATAATAATACTCGTAATAATAATAAGCATAATGAATTGATTTTTAAAGCGAAATTAAAATCAAAAGTAATTTATCTAAATTAAGCTAAGAATCAGTACTTCAAAATTACATAAGACAGTACCCCGAAACGCCTACTTCCTCTAGTGCTTTCCCAATTATGACCCAATTAAAGACGTTGAAAATGAACTGATTTTCTTTTGGAAATAATCAATTCTTCAAAGAACTGTAATTTCTTATCGATGTTCATGATGAGCGTGTGTGGCACCAACGTTGGCTCCAACATCTGGGGAAAACATAACAATTCACATATTTTACAAGTCACGAACAACAAAACCGCACCATGTATGTAAGGTTTTTAGGAAACATTCGAAATTTAAAATTCAAACTAACTTGTTCGTTAGCTATTCTTTCCGGAATTGTATAAACAGTGTTGCTATATTAATTATAGTGATAACAGCTCGGAATATTCATAAATAAAGATTTAGGGTTTTTTTTGCTGTTTCAATTAATTTTAAATAGTGGTTATCGTGTTAGCACATGGGCGTAGCGGTGATTTTAAGAGAAGGATGATGTAAAAGATTTGACAGATATTTGGTCATGTTTAATAACAAAATCACCGGAAAACAGTGTACAAAATAGTGATAATAATATTTTTTTATTTTTGAAGACTTTGTGTACCTTATACATACCTCCATGTTTTTATGTTTTTTACTGACAATATTTTGTAAGTATACGGGCATTTTGCCTGCAATAAAAAAAACTATGTTTTTCTTTTTTAATATGATAATAAAAAATTCGTAGTTATCTGAAATAGGTACGTATTTTTAGTCTCATTTAATAGCCAGGCAGCAACATCAACTGTTAATAAAAGTGCGAAATATGATAGCAATTATAGGTAAATGGAGTATCACATTAATATAAACCCAAAGATAAGGTAAAATAAATAGATTTCCCTACATTGTAACGTAACAACACCTTTAACCTGAAACCAACCCTACCTCTTTGCGCATACGCTTGAAAATCTAATAAACAGTCCTATCTTCTAACCTCATTACGATGCAAATCAGACTTTAGCACATTGAAATAGAGTTAACATTCGCTTGAAGGTGAATCACATAACCGGAGCTGTGAGTACCATACCAGTGTGCAGTGCTTATATTTTTTTAATTGCCAACATTGCTGCAGTTGTGTTTGCATTCACCATAGTGCATATTGCCCGGTGCGTATTGTCTACCTAAGCGCGGTGTTTATACTACCCACACAAGACGGCAGAAGGATGCTATAGAGTTGACTTTGTTAGGGAATTTATTAAAGAGGGTAGTCTACGAAAATATTATTATTTTTATGAATTTATATATCTCGATTAATATTATACATTTATTTCAGGCATCAAGGCCCATATAAAACACATACAATACAATATGAAATATAACTTAAAAATACTATAAATACATACAACATTATAATTACACTAAAAAACTAACAAACTAAATCACACGAAGTGTCTGCGCTGTGTCTGTTGTGTCTGTGATATTACTGAGCTGTGATAATTATGATGAAAGAGGAGACAGTCCTATGGAAAATAAACAATCAAGTGGGAGTTAGACTCGTACACGAAGGGTTCCGTACCATCGTACAATTAATACTACATAAATATTTTTTTTAGATAGTGGGTAGATCCTGGATGAGGTTGGCACAGGAGTGTGGGGACATAAAAAGAGAGGCCTATGCGCAGCAGTGGTGGATGATGATTATTAGGTTTTAAAATACACGACACGAAAAAATCCGGTTCTTGTATGAAAATTTTCAGTGTGTTTACTATTACTACTATTTATAGCCACTGTAAGAACAAATAATAAAGATAAACTCAAATTATAATTATATCATATCCCTATGTATTTTACTGTGTATACATAAAATATAAAATAAATAAATAAAATAAAATGAAGTTATAAAATAAAGGGGGAATTTCATTTTTTTTTTCACTTTTTGTTACAGTGGCTATAGTAGCCATTGGCAGTCACGAACATCGGCACAATATTATCGCTGAGTTCACATCCTACATAGCGACAACCTCGCGAGCCAAGTTAAGACCGGTGTATTATTATTATTATCAGTTATATACGTCAACGCTACAATATCTTTTTGGTTTTGAACGTTTCAGCTTCTACAGAAACCTAAAATAGGAAGAATAAACGACTTAATACACCATAATATAAAAATAATTAACAATAAAAATGACACATCTAAACTAGATTTGGGAAACGAAATCACCTGAATAAATATTAATTTTGACGATTTAGCAAAATGAATATTAAATAAAACACAATGTAATTTCCAATAAATCATAAAAGTTGATTGGTAAAAAATATCATATTTATGACCAATAGGTAGACATAAAAAATATCATATTCATGACCAATATAGATCATAAAAAATATCATATTTATGGCATAGCTTACGATGCTATAAAGTTGGTCACAATTTTTTGATTGATTTTATAATAACCATTTACCAGTTTGATGTAATTTATACATATCTACGATTCTACATCATTAGGGCAATCCGTTAACCGAGTGTTATTCTTAATTTGACAATCAGTAGCAACGAACGCAAAAAAAAAATCGCAAAAAAGTAGTTTGATTTATAACTGCGTTACGCATGCGTATATTGATTAATTAATATTATGAAAGTTTGCATGAAAATTACATTCATTTTAAGCCTGACAGTAATTCTTGACTGTACTTATCTGTCAAAAAGAGTGAACCTAGATAGAGTGGATAAGACAGAGATTAAAACATAAGACGAACTAGCAGGGGATCGAGGGGGGGGATTCAGGGGATCAGACCGGAATAAATCTCATAAATCAATCATATTTTATTTAACATAAAAATTGCAATTTTTTGACACATAAGAATGATAATTGTCACAGTTCGAGCCTATTCTGTATCATTCTTGTTCTTCTTTGAGTATCTTCATGCTTTCAAGCCCGAACTTAAAATTAACCTTATGAAGTTATCATAAGGTTCAATTTTGATTGTTTCAAGCATCGTGGGTTTAAAAAACTTGAACATCAAAGGTAGCCTGAGAAGTTTCGCGTGCGGCCATTGGACAAATCGCTAATTTACATATAACAAATACTGTAGTCACGTTTTCAGTAAAAATGTTCGTGTTTGGGGTACGGCAGAGGTGTAGGCCCAAGTACCCTCTTCTAGAGAATGGGAGATTTTGATCTTTAAGGTTTTATGGTCAGATAGATTTGTGTTGCGGATGTCTAGATTTGCGACACAATACTATACTTAGGTCCCCATAAGGAATAAAAGAGACACTCGGTGTATATTTCACGGTGTTCCCATCCACGACAGGGGATAGACAGGTCATAGACAATGGATAATCTAGAATCAGAATCACGAAACTGTTCGCTGTAAAATAGCTAACTATATTAGTATATTTTAATACAAATTATATAATAATAACTTCCAATAAAATTGGGTCATAAACGCAAGCTGGGACATTTAAAACTAAACTATTTACTAAGTGCTGATTTTTCCAATGCCAGATAATTTTATACGAGGAATAGTTTTGAATTTTTGACAGTTTTTCCCTACACAATCTGTCAGACGTCAATTTTATTCTACGAATAAAAATTATCTGTCGATTGAAAAATCAGCCCTAACACATTTAGAACAAAACCCTCAAAAATAATGCCAATATCGTCCTCCATTTACTTACAAATCTCCGATCAATCAGTTGGGTGATTGTGTAACACATTAACAGTACTATTCAATTCATTTCATTCAATAAATTCAATTCATTTAGACAGTTCAACAACATTCATTGCGTTATTAACATGGTTAAACAGACGATTTTTTCGAACGTATGAAGCAATGGATCAAAATTATATGTGTTACGCAATTCGGGAGCAGTTTGCAACTGTTTAAAATTTCCCCTAATACCGTTCACTGTAGTACCGGTCAGACTAAAAACTGCACTGGCCATTCACAACCTCACTTATTGACATATGACAAATGAAGACGATAAAAACTTCACTCCAGAACAACCAAACATACACATTTCAAAGTACCTAACAACATACCAAACATCTAAAACAATACACACTTAAAATATATTACAAAATACAGTTACCAGTACGTTAGAACAAAAGTATTTGAGAGAACGCACGGACCAGCTGGATGTTATGGTGGTATAAATCTAGCTATGTTATTACTGAAGATGGTCAGCACGTATATATTACAAAATATCGCGAACTATACTGCACAATGGTCGGGCTTGGCTATTAGAGCGGTCAGGGCTAAGGTGTTGGTAGACGAGGCGCGGTGAATACACGCGCGATGACGCGGGTAAGATGCAAGTTAGAAGTGGTTGACTGGTAGAGAATGCCTAAGGCATTAAGTCCGCCTTTGTACCTTTTTGTGCGAAAAGTTTAAATAAATAAATAATAAATAAATGACTAAGGACACACAGTGTCAAACTGAAATGTAAAAAAACTATATAACCTACAGAGGTTCATCATTTCAGCCGAAAGACGTCCAATGCTGGACAATGCTGGTTCTGTGCTTCTCGCATCCAATGGGTTCCTGCGGCCGATCCACCTTGTGGGAGGCCTTCCAACGCTACGTCTTACGGTACGAAAGGTTCTACAGAGGTTAAATAGTTTTTTTTCATTTCAGTTTAACGGTCAGAATAAAGTCACTTGTCAAACTCGCAACCTCGTAGTTTACAAGTGACTTTACTCTTTTGCATTTTCCACATCACAGTTATAAGGAAGTTGTAATGGGAGCAAAGAATATTAGTAACTAACCGAATGGCATTTTTCATTGTTAACTATTTATTATGTTTAGAAAACAAGCGATCTTTCTGCCTTGTCAAAAATATATAAAGCTTTTGCAATGTTTTTAGTGATTGAGGTTTTTAAAGGTACACTAGGCACGGTTCAGTAGGAACAAAATCAGTACAAGCAGAACTCGTATCCTATTGAAACTCCGTACTACGCTAGTCCAGCTCATGATGACAATGTTGCCACTTTTGTACCAACTGTTATTTTTCTATACCCGATGCTTCATGAAGTCGATGAAACTGGTAAATTAATGATATGAAAAATTACACTTTTTGAGTAAGTAATTCAGTATTGAAAACTCAACAAAGACGCGCGGCTTAATATTTCAGTCACGCGCAATATTGTCTCGTGTACACCCCACCTTTATAGCGACCCTAGTAATAACAGGTCCCGTCTGCGCAGCCGCAGCAATTAACGCGCGAACCTATCGCGATGAGCTATGGCATTATTTAGATGCCACGATATTTACATGTATATTAAAAGGTAACATTATTTTAAGTGCAGGACTTAAATTTTCTCTTGATTATTTTTGGTATTTATAACGTGGTGTAATGTCAATGGGAGGCCTTAGTTCCTTGTTTCTAGTATTGCGGAAATTAGTTTTACGAGTTATTTCTTCCCACTATTATTATCTCATTGGTCGTAAAAGGATAATCTAAGTTATAATCTTTGGAATTGGATACTACAAGGTGGCGAGGTATTGAAGAGCAACCAAGGCTAATTCCCGTAATGTAAAACGTTCATAATTTAGTCTCAATCTCATCTTAGCGACAATCTATGTCAAAAACTTGTCAAAAATGTAGGGAATTTAGAGGTATTTTTGACAGATTGAGTCTGAGATTAGACTGTGAACGTTCTTAATCTAATTTAATTTCTTACTTACTAACTTCTAATTTCTTACATCGGACTTTGCACTTTTTATTTTTATCTCTTTTTTTGTTTTTATCTGATGTACGATTATTATCTGACTATCTGGTGTACTGTGTGTCTTTTAGTCTGTGTTAAATAAATGTATTTTCTTAAAAATACGGTGATTACTGTTACTATGGATTTAGCACATGATTTTGAACCCCCGTCACGTCACGTGGTCACGTGCCTACAATTGTTTTAAAAACCTCATAAATTACCTAGTTACAAAATTTTGTTTCAGTGCGGTTAATGGAAGTGCTCAGGTGCGGTTCGTCCAAGTGCGGTTCGAACCAGTGCTCTGAGTGGAATACCTCAAATAAAGCACTAGCTTAAGTGGTGAAGGGCGGTTGATTTCGGGGACTTATATGCAGCACGTGCAGTCTTTGGACCTGTTTTACGCAGAGGACATACAGCGACCTGTGTGTCCAATATATGCGCGTTTAGGATATTGTTGGGGCTGTAGTGGAGTTGTAGTGCGTCCACAATGTTTTCGGAGGCGCGCACAGACGATTTTTACGCCATAATAAGAAAAAGGACCGGCTCTGTAGCCAGCCGGCTACGCGCCACCACCAACGGTCTTCAGCGTGTTCTCAGATCGCTGGGACTCCCTTCTACAGCGCCACTAGATAAGAATCCATACCAGCTGATATTTTAAGTATTATCTCCTTATTACTAACACTAGTTATTAAGTTATTTAGTTTTTAATAACACTATGGACGGTTTTGTTCCGGTCTGATCCCCTGAAAACCCCCTCCACCGCCCCTCCTCGATCCCCTGCTAGTTCGTCTTCATTCATGTCTGAAATAAAGAATTTGAATATAATTTTGACGTTCAAAAACTGCTGATTCCAGGCGGAGAATAAATAACTTTTGATTGAATAAATAACTTTTGACATTTGATTGATTTGACGAATAACTTTTGAAGTACACCTCAATTCCCGCCGCTGCCACTGGGTTTACCGCTTCTTTAAATAGGTACCTACTGATGCCAATAAAATAAAACATAGGTACTTATTTTATCGTAATAGATATTATAAGCTTCTAAACCTGTCAATTCAACAGCTTTAACATAAACACCGGAACACACGACTCCAGCTTCGTCGGTCAAACGTCTAGCCTAGTCTCAGCCTAACCTGTAGCTCAGTATAATAAACATCACATTACGCCCATCACGAGATTCGAATCTGTGACCTCGCGACCCGCAGCCGACCCACTAAACCCTTATGTGATGTTGCGTTGTTTTAATAACTGTGCTTGCGATATTTTATGGGCTTTTGTGCAGGTACTTTGTGAAAGGATATGCTTATTTAAATCTGTCATATTTATTGTCCTTTGTAGAAGTTTTGATTCATTTTTTTACAAACTTTTTTTTTAGCTGACTTCAAAAAAGGAGGAGGTTCTCAATTTGGCTAAAAGGTATGTTCAAGCATAACCGCGCCGGCCGCCGAGGATGCAGTTACTGGAGTCGCACCGCGACGTCAACTTGCGCATACCAACATGGTAGGTACCTGCACCTGGTGATGGAAGAAAGCTTTTGGCCACAGGATGTGGTATTCCGCAGCTTTCGCGGACAAGTGCCACCAGAACGCACAAAGACTTAGTGCAACTAAGTGATACTAACATAGTTATTAAGTTTTATTTACTAACAAAATTGTTACTATATTATTATGTATACTTAGGTTAAGGTATGTAGGTATCTATGGGTCTTTGTTACCTGAAAATAAATGGTTTATTATTATTATTATTATAACTCCGTCATATATAGGTAGACGGATTTGCTAAATTATTTTTTAATGGATAAGGTATGCCTCAGAGGTGGTCCTATATAAATTTTATTAACTTTGCTTTGGTAGTTTTTGAGTTAGCTTCAATAATACGATTTTTTTCCACTTAGTTTATATTAATGATGTTTTAATAACTTCCTGTCACTAATATTTACATAGCAAGTAGTGTTAAGTATATGAAATTGTGTGGGGTAGATACAACTAAAAAGTGAAAAATAAAAACTTTTTACAAACAATAAACAACCGACTTTAAAAAAAAACACTACGAAGGGAAAAATAACTTTACAGTGTTTTTTGGCAATGAGTTGTTTTTTTTTTGTAAATATGTTTTTATATGTAAGCTTATTGTAGAATTTCTACATAGCTCGTTGCTTTTTTAATGTAAAGTTAGGACACGATCAACTTAATTAATCAAGTGCATACGACCTTTTTAGACACTTAAAACCAGTGTCTTCTATCTTAGATATTATGATGAAACTAGAAAAAGACTAGGCAGATGATGGTTATGATGAATCTGCGTTTATGTGAAAATGGCTTTCCAGCCAAAAAAACATTTCTTTACATAAATATTTATCTCCTTCCAGTGTAGTAAGAAGTCTCTCAATGAATATATATATTGATTTATTCATTTAGACAGGTAAAAATAACAAAATTAAATTCTAACATAACTAAAACTATACAGAAACTAGAAAATAGCGTCGAAAAACTCATCCGCATCGCTGTCGACTGGTAATGTACCCAAGAGGCTGGCGGCATTACCACGTTGTATGGCGATGCTTAGCCTCTGGCCAAGGTAAAAGCCAGCCCTTGGGTCACGGGAAGTCAATGAATAATTATATATTTATTTATTAAACATTTTGTAGACTTAACAAAAGTCAACCCAAGGCGTCTACAAACGAGTAATATTTAGTAGTATTACGTGTATAGTTGGTTGATTATTCAGGAGGATTGGGAACCGGGTCAGCGGGATTGTCCGAAAGGGTTACTGCTGACCCGGAACATAAAGGGCTAAGGAAGGAACACGGGTGGGTTTTAGTCAGTAAGAGTCTGACACTCCCTTCCGCTCCACCCAGAGCGGGAGGGGTCATTTGAGGATTTCCTATCCTCAAAAAAAAAAGGAGGATTGGGAAGTTACATGCAAAAACTCTTGATTCTAGCTACTTTAGGGTGAACTTTCAGTCTTACCACATGTGGCTGAACTTTTCAGTCACTTTCAGCAGAAACATTTGATAGTTCAAGATGTTCCTAATATGTCTTCTAATGATGCAACAACCTTACACAGACTTTTTGTCTTGAAACTTCAACTTGCCTAACACCACCCACTCTTCCGCTTTATAAAACTCCAATTCAGCATCTGTACCAATTAAACGATTACTAAAGAGACGACCTTCGTTCGCTTAACTTGAGATTAATTATTTCTATTGTACCTAGAATACTTTGAAACCAACTCTTACATACACTTCTAAAAGTGAAATATCATCCTTACGTGGTTGTGATAAGGATTGTAAGTATGGGTTAAGGTGTAAAATTAATGTGGTAATAGTTTAATCCAATAACAAAATGCTCGTCGGACGCGCTTGTCAGTGCGCAAGAGCATGATTTTTGTGTTGTTACCGGGTTCGTTGTCGATATTCGCTAGCGAAAAGTAGTTTCAAACGTAGAAGAGTTCCGAACAAAAAGATTTTCTTTTTTTGAGAAGCTTTTTGCTGATTGAAGATAAATACGTAATTTAAATGAGATTTGAATAGCAATTCCGTGTCTTTCTTACATGAAGTTTTGATTGTAGGTTATAAATAGCGCTGCGACATTAAAATATTGGTAATTTATTTTACTGGCTGATTTTTCTTTACCCTTCTCCTTTTCTCTAGACACTACGACTTACTTAAGAGGTTTAAAATAGATATCACTATAAAGGCGAAAGTTTGTGAGTGTGTGTGTTCAAATGTTTGTTACTTCTTCACGCACAAACGGCTAAACGGATTTGGATAAAATTTGGCACACAGATAGTTTATAACCAGGATTAACACAGGCTATTTTATCCCGATATTCCCACAGCAGCGACACTTACGCAGGTGAAACCGCGGGGCGTAGCTAGTAGAGTACTAAGTTAAATTAAAGTACCGTCGGAACGCAAAGGTCCTTTCGGCTCCCATTTCGATAATCGTCTATCGACATTCGCCCCTCACTACCTTCCAACCCCACATTATAAAGAGCACTCAAAAGGTACTTACACATCTTCAAGTTAAGCTTTTGATTTCACGTGGGTTTGAAACTCGTCAAGTGTGGGTCTTGCAGGCAGTAATTACTTTCCAATCTGTGGTACAAAAGGTACGGATATGGGAAGTACAAGGCTGTACTGTTTAGTGCTAATGAGAAATGGTGGGTGGAAAACTTTTGATTTGTGCATTGTTTTTGCGAGTACGGCCTTGCGTTGATTTCTTTCTTATTGTTTTGTGGGTGTGTATAATTAAGTGTGTTGTGTAATTTCTTTGAGGCAAGTGCGTAAAGCGTTTGGAGCATGAATGAAAAAATCATTCTTGAAATGTCGCTATCGGACCGTTGTTATTGCACGACTCATAATGTGAAGCATTATAGAGTACTCTACGAACAAAACATTTTTTTTGCCTCCTTTTTGCAATTGTTTCTATTGTTATACCTACTTCTTCTAGTACCCAGAAGTATAGATAATTTAATGGAGATGAATTCTGTAGTTCTCAAAAATTTATTGAATGCAGTAGAAACGAAAAAAAAACATCAAAATATTAAAAAAAAAATCCTTTCAATCAAGTGTGAAAACATTTTAGCTTGCGAAAAATCAATTAAATAAGTGATTTTTTTTTATAGATTCGTTTCACCCATTGGAGGAACCCCATTGAAAATGGCTCTTTTATTCAATGTTGTTTAATTGTAATTAATAAAAAACAAACTAATAATACATTATCGATATCTGTTTTTTTTATTACGATTAAATGAGCACTTTTGGACATTCCAATTTTTTTTTTAAATATCTGTGCTAGTTATTTCGGGTATTCAGAAGCCTGACTACCTGCAATACATTATAATTTTTACCCCCAACCTCCCCCCCACCCCCGGTAACCCTTTCAGACAATCCTGCTCACCAAACGTTTCTTCTTAATAAATGAATTCCCCCCTTCACCTTCATGTTAATCAAACATTTAACATTAATGTTCTTTATTCTACTTAACCAAATAATTATACACATCAAATAAAAAATCATACTAACTAAAAGTAACAACAAATTAAAAATATAATTACATTAATTACTATCAAATCAACATGCTCCCATTATTTCAAGTTCATTTAAATCATCCCACTCCAAATAATCGTGATGTTACAATCAAATGATCACGCCAACCTTATAGGAGGACTAACCAACACAAAATCAATCATATTTGATAAGCAACATTACTATTATTATGTCATGTCGACGTGAATACCGTGAGATCGAGTGCGCGCGCGCATGACTCATAGTAACGCATAGATCACGAATTAATTCTACGACTGTTTCATGTGCTGCTTACTGGGTGTAAAAATCTGGATTTATAGGTAGATTGGAGCTAGATAATTATGGTTTGTATTTATGAGTAACGATACAAGTAGTTAGGTAGGTACATCCGTTGCATCCTGGACTATTTTCCTATCAACATAATCATCATCTGCCTAGCCTTTTCCCAACTATGTTGGGGTCGGCTACTGGATGCAGCTGAATACCTGTATTTTACATGGAGCGACTGCCTATCTGACCTCCACAACCCAGTTACTGGGTAATACGATACCCCTTGGTAAGACTGGTTGTCAGAATTTTGGGCTTCTGACCACCTGTAACGACTGTCAAAGATCCAGGAATGACAGCCGGGACCAACGGCTTAACTTGCTTTCCGAGGCACGGAGGGAGTATATGAATATGCTCATTGGTCACCCATCCACGGACCAACCGCGGCAAGCGTAGCTTAACCTGATCGATCGACCCGTGCGGCTGTTATTACTTAGCCACAAGCCCCTTACTCGCCCCCTTTTTGCTTGTCCTATCAACATAACTGACTACTAATATTTTTACTTCAGCATTAGGTTTTCTTGTATATTAAATACTAGCTGCGCCCCGCGGTTTCACCCGCATAAGTTTCAATCCCGTGGGAATATCGGGATAAAAACTATCCTATGTCCTTTTCCGGGACTCAAACTATCTCTATACCAAACATCTAAATCGGTTCAGCGGTTAAAGCGTGACAGACAGACAGACACACTTTTGCATTTATGATATGAGTATGGATGTTCCTCATTTCGACACAAAATAACAAAACAAATAGTGCTGTTCTGTAAAAATCTCACCGTCAAAACTAAGGCTGAAGTGAGCTGTCATTCCATTTGATTCGGATTGACACTATTGGTAGTTCACTTCACCTAAGTTCTCACGGTGACATTTCACTAGATTTAGGCATTATGTTTTTGTTTTGATTGTTGTCGTTTTGTTGTCAAAAAAAAAAACTCAAAGCATTTATTTCAATTAAACCATTTACAGGCACTTTTGAATTGTCAAGAAGTTGGTCAGTCAGAAAATACATATGAAGCTAGTTGCCCATTCCAAAGCGTAGGTACCTATGGAGAAGAACGGACAAGAAACTCCATGGACACTCTTTTAAATTATATTTTTACAAAAATATTAGTTACATCATTAATGTTCTATTTATAATTATATGTGAGATCGATGTAAACAAGACGTACGCGTTAAAAGCGTCCTCATCTGCCAGTGCCGCGGGCGCATCACGGATTAATTTGTATTGTCAATTTCAATAAAATTAATGTGTGTTGTCTTTGGTCCCTGGCCCTGACAACAAATATCTGGCAATGGCAAAGCCAACTCAAGTATATAAAAAGTTGTCAATTTTGTAATTGTCAACTTTTTATATACTTGAGTACCTACGAGGCTTTTGACTACGTTTTATGTGTATATTTTATTACTTTTTTTATTTGTAACGTGTGTTTTGTTACCGCTGGCCCGGAACATAAAGGGCTAAGGAAGGAACACGGGTGGGTTTTAGTCAGTAAGAGTCTTACACTCCCTTCCACTCCACCCAGAGCGGGAGGGGTCATTTGATGATTTCCCATCCGAAAAAAAAAAAAGAAAAGGGTGTAATAAAGTTTTTCTTGTAAAAGCTGCACTTTAACCGGTAAAGCTCCGCGCGTGATCAATGGGTCACAAAACAATAGAAAATCAATTGGGTGTCATTAGCGGAGCTTAAGGGGCTAATATTGTTGTAGAGATAAGTTTGATTGGTAGGTTTCAGAAATCAGCTATCCAAAATACACAACGGCAGACAAATGAGTCACAAGTAGTAACAATATTAACCCTGAACCACATAACATTCGGTTGACACCCACGTACCTACAGACATGAAACGATATTATATTATTAGCTACTATTTGTTTCTACTTATCGAGGTGTGGGAATATATCTGTTCCTACGATTTGGTTGTGTTTATTTATAATTAGGAACATTAATAGCTTCTGATTCGTAAGAGATTAGGTTTTATTGGTTGGCGATGATGGAGGTGTAAGGTTTTGTTGATTTTACTGGATGGTGTTACCTGAAAACTGAAAATAAATGGTGTAGTTAGGACGAATTTAATTTTCTTCGCATCGGCGTTGGTTTGTTTGTCTTTTTTATTCTGGCATCATCATAATCAGAATATTGTTCCCAATGCTGGGATACAGGCCTCCTTTCTTTGAGAGGGAGTGGGCCGCAATCCACCACGCGGGTTGGTAGATATTATGTCTTCGAATTTTTGGTTCTAGGACATGCCGGTTTCCTCACGATGTTTTCCTTCACCGTTTTGAGAGCAGTGGTGATGAAATAATTTACACAAAGTGCCAGTGTGGGTTCGAACCTACGACCTACAACTCGTAAGTCGTGTCCGTTACTACTGGACCACCACTGCTCCTTCTTATCTTGGGTCTTAATCTTTCAAAAATCTTCTACTTTACCTAAATAAGTTGTATGTCAAGTAAATTAGCTTCTTCATTTACTGTCTTAGAATCTTACCTTAGCTTATCGCCCTTAGAAACACAAACGCGATGACACACTTAACAATTGCTAAAATGTAACCGAATATTAAGGTAACAATGAATCTTGTGACGTGGGCGTGCGCCTGACGCGAACTGTGCGCCATGCCTTATCTAGACTAGGTGTTATTCTGACAATAACTAATTATTCGAATAATCTGTTCTAAAGCACTTAGCAGAGGCCTGTGGTGAACAATTTCTATGCAGGGAAAAAAATGGGGCTGCAAGGACCAGAAGACTACAGAAATAAAATTCTTTGCAATTTAGTAATGAAATTGTTGTTGCCGTATACAAAAACACGAAGGGTTCCGTACCACAAGGCATAAAACGCCGAAAAAAAAGGTTTCTTTTATATCCCTTTAAATTTTAACTTCATTTTATTTTTATTATTTGTTGTTATAGCGGCAACAGAAATACATTATCTGTGAAAATTTCAACTGTCTAGCTATCATGGTTCATGAGATACAGCCTGGTGACAGACAGACAGACGGACAGTGGAGTCTTAGTAATAGGGTCCCGTTTTTACCCGTTGGGTACGGAACCCTAAAAAGTAACAAACATTGGTTAACAACGAGACTGGGTTACAGATCGAAAGCTTAGGATGGTGTCATTAATTGATCTCCTTTTAATCTCCCTTCTGCATTTCTTGCTCCTTCTTTTTTGTGAGTAGGTACTTTTTGTTCAAGATTATTAAAAAAAAAACATTATCAAATTGAAACATTAATTCTTGCTAAACGTTAGATAAACTGATACGTAGCAGTTGGGTTAGCGTCCTCGCTTAATACTCCGCCCAAAACTTCCGAGATAATAGTTCTATTACAAAATGAACTGAACAGACAGTTGTGCTGCTGGGGAGTTTGTTGCGCCACTTCTTCTTCCCAGCTAGAATACTAGAAAGTGGTGAGCATTTTGGGAGACGGTTTTATTCAATTTACAAGAGCTCATTTAAGTCAAGACTTAAAGCGTTCCTATTGGGGAAATGTCTGTATTCGATAGACGATGACTCATCGACGTTTAACAAATGTTGATATTAGGTAATGCGACTGGGTAATAATAGTTTGTAGTTCATGAGAGACTGGGTAATATTGGCTTGTAAGGTTATTGTATTATTATTTTTTTTTTTGTAATTTTCTATGATTTATTGTGCTAAGAATGTGTTTGAAATCATAAAATGATAAAACTATTATCATTTTTATGATTTCAAACAACGTGAATTGTTCCTGAATAAGTTGAATTGAATTGAAATTGAGTTGAAAATTTTTGACGTACCAAAAGTGCTGATTCTCAGCCTAGTTTGAATAAATTACTTTTGATTATGGAACATTGTTTGCGTTCAGCAAATCAAAATCAACCCAAATTCCCAAAATCAATCAGAATACGTCTTCTAGCAACAGTTTGATTACGATAAACTTGGCCGCAATCAGATCGTGCGCAGTATTACGAGGTATTCCACCAATGCGCATCCACTGTGGGAGACATATTTTGTGTGATAAATATCACGAGGTTACGTCATTCTTAAGGATGTTGGCTTGAATTGTTTTGATGAGCAAGTATATCAAGATTCTAGAATAGCTCCGTGTCTCTATATTTTTTTACTGACGCGACTAAGTACCTAGAGATGGGCGGTAAATTTGCTGGCGAATCTGATGTTAGTTGAAGTCTTGGTTTTGGTTTAGTAGGTAAGGATATAAGGCGGTGGGCAGGGCACATTGCTCGCAGAACAGATGGCCGATGGGGTCAAAAGGTTCTGGAGTGGCGACCGCGTACCGGAAGACGTAGCGTTGGAAGGCCTCCCACAAAGTGGACCGACGAACTTGTGAAGACCGCAGGAACTCGTTCGATGCGAGAAGCACAGAACCGGTCGAAGTGGAGGTGCTTGGGGGAGGCCTATGTCCAGCAGTGGACGTCTTTCGGCTGAAATGATGAGGTAAGGATATTTAATAATGAGTTAAATATGATTAGTATTGGACGCCACTATCGTCTTCTTGTCGATACAAAACAGCAATCAAACAGTAAGATTAGTTGTGATTCAACTGTGGACATTCACGGGTTGCTTATAATTATAATTTGCTGGAGATCCTAAATAAATAGGTATTATTTAAATATATAACGAAAACACGTCTCCTGGGGAATTATTACTTAAACCTTATGTATATATAAGACATACTAGTAAAATTTCTCAAACTTATCTGTCACAAAAAATAAACATAAACCACAAAGTTCACACGAATCGATAGACCACAATCCATTAAACTCAATATCACTTATCACACTTAATAGCAAGCAATTTAAAACTATGATTTGGGATATCAAAAATCTACATAGACCAAAATACCTTGACCTCCCACACTTCAACAAAATCCGGTCTTTCGGTACATTTTGGAGGGAAGCCAGAGGTCTTATTATACTAGGTGTAGGCCTATCTTTGATTTAGAAAAATAAGTCTAATGTCAAGAATAATAGATGTGTCAATGTGTTGAGAGATTGTCATAAAGTAAGCCTTTGTTTTTTCTGGTATTTGATTGTGGTCACAGATGGTATGTTATACTGACACATAGAATATTAGTGAGATACGTAAGTTAGTTGATTTTGTTTTTATTTTGGTTTTAACAGATGATTTATGTACAATCATATTAAGTAGCACGCCTAATGATCATCAACCCAGCACAATACTACCGTACCAAGGTATTATATCGTTCCTACTGTACTATACCATACCTACCAAGTTCTTCGTAGAAAATTCTTGTATCTTTAATATGTCTCGTGAGAGAGATTCCTAAAAATGAAAGTGCAAATCAGAGGAAGCTGGAGATTGCATAAATGTGTATTATAATCTGCTCTTATAGGAAGTGTGTGTGTGTGTGTGTTCACGAATGCACCCAGGCGATGGGCAAAGATCGTCACTCACTGGACGCCTGAGGGAGGACATCGCCGTCGAGGCAGACCACGACGAAGGTGGTTGCGACGATGTGGTAACATTTGTAGCACCACCATGGTCAGAGATCGCACAAGACAGGGAGGCTTGGCAGAAACAAGGAGAAGCCTTTGCGCCCAGCAGTAGCATACAATGTAGCCAACATACACAATAATATTTGTACACTTCCAATTTATTTTTTATCTATATACATATAATAAATTTGTAGAAAAGTGGTGTCTGTACAATGGAAATATATAAAAAAAAAGTAGCAGGGGTTGTTATTATATCGATGCCGAACCCGAAATTGTAATTAATTTTTTTTTGTCTGTTTGTTTGTGCACGCTAATATCAGAAACGGCTTATTCGATTTAGATGCGGTTTTCACTAATATATTGTAGTAGGCTTAACTTAACATTTAGTGTTTATTTCATGTCAATCGGTTCATAAATAAAAAAGTTATGTCAATTTAAAGAATCACGGCGAACATTTGTTAAGGTATTCTATCAGAGTACGTACACGCCTCGGGCCTGCGCGTCCGATCTTCGGAACTACTGGACGGATTTGAATGTTTTTTTTTTGTTGTATAGTTATTATATGGCTGGACAACATTCAGGCTATAATTTTTCTTGGAAACTTGAACACCTGATGCAGAACCGAAACAGACCAGCTTAACTATAAGAGATACAAAAATGGTACCACAGCAAAAATTGTTCCACGTGATGAGGATTTTCTGCTGAGAGAATAAATTTGAAGATCTGGAACACCTGATGGGGAACTCCAAGGGCCCAGCTACAACATAACACATATAGGAATGACGTCTTAGTAAAAGTTATTCGGTCTGATGGGCATTTCCTGTTGACTTATAAAAATCGAAGATCAGAAACATCTGATGTGGAAATCTAAGCTATCACTAATTTCACCTGCACGCGGTGAAGGCGGTAACAGTTTAGGACTGATTTTCGATTTTCGATGACGATGTCATTGAAAATTTGACTCTACTGGCCAAAACTCCCATTTAGTTTTTTTTAACGTGAAGAAATGCTCATGCATTCTGCACTACCACGGGGAGATAGTGCAGTTATGTGGGACTCTAACCCACTAAAACTCCACTGTGTCCTCCTCTGCCGCTTACGGCGGGAACATGGGCACGCGTTAGCACTCATCCGTGAACCCGCCGCGGCTGTCCGTCACCGGACCCTCCGCTGGGGAGTACTCCCCATCACCGGCGCACCAGAACACATAGCACGCCGTGACCACCCCAGGGACCAAACCAGCACATGGGCGCCAGACGATCCCGTGTCTGGGCACCCTTGGTAGGGGAGCAGTCACTTAGATTTTAATTGATCAGGTATCTTCATAATAAAACTATAACCATGCCTAGAAAGAGGTCAAATCTTTCCCAATGTTCCAAAGGAGCTAAAAGATTGAGGATCATAAGATCCCAAGAATCTGCCGAAGAGCGTCAGGAGAGACTTGATGCTGTTTGAGAACATCAGGCTGCAACTCGCTCCGTGGAAACCTCTTCGGATCGCGAAGCACGCCTGCGTTCACAGCGTATTTAAGCATCTACATCCAGATCTCTAGAGATCAGTGAAGAATATGATGCGCGACTGACCGCTGATACGGTGAGGTTATCATACATTGTTCCGAACACGCACACAACAAAATATTCATAATCAGAAAGTGAGAAAGAAAGAATTGCTGGAGTACGGCATGAAGAGACAGATTAAGAAGAGCGCAACGAACGTTTGAATTCTGATCGACTTCGACATTCTCTGAACAGAATGTCGATATCATCTGAAGAATCGGATGTGTCTCAAGATATAGCCGTAGGGCATGGCGACCTTCCTTGGGTTGATAAGGAACGGAGTGCATTTACGTATACTCCTATGATTGACTACGCCACATATTCCGCCATCGGAGGTATGGTTAAAAATTTTACTTTTTGTGAAGCTGTTAAATAGCAAAAAGAAACAAACGGTATGTGTTGCTCAGGTGGGAAAGTACATATTGAAATATTACAAAATCCTCCAGAAATATTAAGATCACTGCTAATCGGTGACCATCACAGTCAAAACATTTCTTGGACAACATACGTTTGTACAATAATGCCTTTCAAATGACATCTTTTGTTGCGAAACAGATTTCAGAAGGCCCATTTATGCCAACATTCAAAGTGCAAGGCCAAGTTTACCACCCTATTGGTTCATTATTGCCTGAAAATGACGTCTCGAATCGTCTCGCGCATCCCGTTGTTATCCAGTCCCCGGGTTCTTAGAATTCGACATTAGACGTTTCAGATCTTCGATTTTGACTACCCCGTTGTCGCTGGCATAACCAACAGGATCCGCGTACGAAGTCGCGGGCAGAAGCTAGTTAAAAATAAAAAATAAACTGGAAGTGTACAAATATTATTGTGTATTTTAAAAGATTCTTTGCTAGGCCATATTTCTGCAATGACTGCCCTAATCCTAATAATATTATAAATGTGAAAGTTTGTGTAGATGTTTGTTACTAATTCACGCATAAATCGTTGAACAGATTTGAATGAAAATTGGCACACAGATAGACCATTTCCTGGATTAATACATAGGATACTTTTAATCCCAATATTCCCACGGGATCGAAACTTACGCGGGTGAAACCGCGGGGTACTGCTAGTCTAAAATAATCCAACCTAAACTAGCCAGCTAAAACATTAAGATACGCAATAAAATAGCAATGTACAGGTTATTCTTGTTATTTCACGAGTATATTAACCTTGTGCAGCAAATGGTCCATTCATGATTGTGCACCGACATATTTATAAACACACCAGCGTACATAAATAGTTAAGTAGTCCCTCACAGAATAGCTAATGTGAATTGTAATAAAATGTACTAAATGTAATGTACTCAGATAGATCTCTATCCGAACTCACGGAATACGCGAGGCGCTCGCATAGCGTGGATGTTCTGTTGAAATATTAGCGTTAGGATAAAAGATTAATGTATGAAATGCTTACTCATTCACGTAAAGACACTTCCATTTATAAGATGCTTGATATTCATCATCATCATCATTTCAGCCGAAAGACGTCCACTGCTGGACATAGGCCTCCCCCAAGCACCTCCACTTCGACTGGTTCTGTGCTTCTCGCATCCAACGGGTTCCTGCGGCCTTCACAAGGTCGTCGGACCACCTTGTGGGAGGCCTTCCAACGCTACGTCTTCCGGTATGCGGTCGCTACTCCAGAACCATTCGGCCCCATCGGCCATCTGTTCTGCGAGCAATGTGCCCTGCCCACCACCTTATATCCTTCTTCTTCTTCTCGATTTCAGGTTTGGTAAAAAACTTCTACTCTAATTATTATTTACAACTCTAAATATTTAAGGTCCTCACAAATCCATCGTGCCACATTGCGTGGGCTGTGATACGCCACGTCAGCACATCTGGCACGACTCGCAGCTCCCAATGCTCCTCTGATACTATTGTCATGGGAACTCTGCGCCATATCCGGTGATTCGCTTCGAGATATATTCTTCATTCATGGGGACTTGCCTGGTTGGGTTTTAGTACGAAATTATTCAGGAGAAGATGCAAGTGTCGGTGTTCTTCTGTCATTTGGCACGTATCATTATATCTATGCCGTGGTAAGGCGAGGATCACAGACAGACGGACAGTTAGCCTTACTACCAAGTGTGGCTGACGGTCCAGGGTGTGCTCGGAGTAAATTTTATTAACGGTATTCATAAAGACGAAAGATTTAATTGCATTCTTTATACTTAATGTGTCGATTGATTGCTCAAAAAAATCCACGAATAACCTTTTATTAATTTCATTTTTAGGGCCCCGTACCTAAAGGGTGCCAATAGGACCGACCCTATTAACAAGCCTCCGCTGTTCGCCCGTCCGTCCGTATGTCTGCGGGCTGTATCTGATAAACCGTAATAGGAAGACTGTCGAAATTTTCAAAGAGTGTGTATTTCTATTGCCGCTATAACATCAAACACTCGTTGGTCTAGTGGTGGTTGCGCGACTGCTGAGCGTGGGGTCCTGGGTTCGATTTCCAGGTGGGACAAAGTGTTATTGGGTTTTCCATTAGGAATTTCTTAGTAACAGTCCGGAGTTTGGAAGTTGGCTGTTTAATACCCCTCGGAAAGCACGTAAAGCCGTTGCTCCTGCGCCTGATCTCTCCCCGGTCGTGTCGGATTGCCGTCCCATCGGACTATGAGACTAAAGGAACAGAGAGTGCACCTGTGTTTACCATTGTGCGTGGGCCATGGCGGCCGTCGGTGGTTATTCCGGGATCCTATTACTAAGACTTCACTGTCCGTCTGTCTGTCTGTCTGTCACCAGGCTGTATATCTCATGAACCGTGATAGCTAAACAGTTGAAATTTTCACAGATGATGTATTCTGTTCCCGCTATCACAAATAATACTAAAAACAGAATAAAATAAATATTTAATGGGGACTCCCATACAACAAACGTGTTTTTTTCTGCGTTTTTGCCTTGTGGTACGGAACCCTTCGTGTGCGAGTCCGACTCGCACTTGGCCAGTTTTTTAATAGGTTTTATACTCCGCCTTAAGTCGTCAATGCTGATTCTGACGTCATCATGCCCAACATCTACGGCCTAATAATGTGTTGTGTTTTCCAAACTAGAATATTATAACGTTTCAATTGTTTATTGTAACCGAATCATGGTAGTTTACGTGTGATCTTCCCGTGACGGTACTAATGACGTTGACAACTTTTTATATGATTTAGTCAAGGGTGAGCGTGTCAATGGAAACAAAGATAATGCTTTGAATTAATCAGTATTTTTACCAAAATATTTATAAATGATTTTATTTTTCTTGTGTCCATAATTAGCCTTCAATGTTCCCACTGCTGGGACGCAGGCCTTGTTTGGTTCTAAGACATGCCGTTTTTCTCACGATGTTTTCCTTCACCGTTTTGAGAGCAGTGGTGATGAAATTGAATACACAAAGTAAAGTGCCTGGCTGGATTCGAACTCACGACCAACAACTCGTAAGTCGGGGCCGATACCACTGCTCTCAATAATTGTAGAAAGTGGACAACCAAATACCCATAATATTTAATTTTAATCTATATATATAAAATTCAAAGTCGTGACGGACTGATATATCAACGCACAGCCTAAACCGCTGGTCCTAGAGACATGAAATTTGGAGGGTGTGTTCTTTGTGAAGAGTAGGTATCCATTAAAAAAGTGTTTTTCGAAATTCCACCCCAAAGAGGGTGAATGGGGGGAGGGTGAAATTTCACGCGGAAGAAGTCGCGGGCAGAAGCTATTTGTTTTATAGAGTAAGTGCGCCATATATGGACCGGGTCTATAATATGGACCACCAGCGTTTCTCAATGAATATTCGTTGTACTGACACAACTGTCAGCCCATACTAGGCTTACCCCCTCAGCATCTTGTCAGTCGCTTGCAGTGAGGCGGCATCCGCGCATGTGTTCACGGGAGCCATTTTGAGTTTTTGTCAACTTGCTTTGTAATTTTTTAGCTAATTGCGTAAGTTTATCACGTCAACAAATAGTATCCGATTTGAAAGTGAATTATGCTTAATGAAAGGTGAGTTATTTAACTACTATTCTTATTAGATTGTAATATCCTAAAGTTTTTATAATTTTATGTACTAGAAAAATAACGTTGAATTGTATGTGTATTACAATATGGACCATCGACCTGTTTCGAATATGGACCAGTAGTCCATATTATAAACAGCTACTTTTGATTATTTTTTATGTTTCAGAATGGCATCTCCAACACAAGGTAAGACCAACCTGCTGCAACCATGGATGATTCAATGCCTGGTCCTTCCACATCATCTAGAACATATTTGTCACCAAAAGTGTTACAGCCCATACCACGCCTTAAGAAAACTGTCAGCAACAGAGGAAGAAGGACTACCAAATCTATGGTTTTAACATCTTCACCATATACTTACAACATTTAGAAACATCAATAAAAAAGAAGGAAGAAACTGAAAATTTTAAGAAAAAGAAGCCATTGAACTTAAAAAATAAATCAAAGGAGAATTCAAAATATTTTTTCAGAAGAAAAGAAGGATCTCACATGATGAATCATCTCCTGAAAATTTTGATAAGAGTGTTTATTCGTCAATGATGCACAGATGAAAGTCCCAGATCATTCCTAAAATGAAAATGGTAAATGCTTGTATTGCGATGGGCTTTTTTCTGAAGATGTTCATGGAGAGAAATGGATCCAATGTGTATCTTGCAGGCGCTGGGCTCATGAAGAGTATGTTGGAATAGAAGATATGACTGACTTCTATGTGTGCGAATATTCTGATATCACTTTATATAATTATGATTTATGTAACTGATTAAATTTTAGGTATTTAATACTATTTTGTATTGTTATTTTGAACCAAATAAAACATGGTCCATATTTGAAACCATGTGGTCCATAATATGTTCACTTTTTGTGAGTTCCTAAAAATGTCTTATTTTAGAAAATGTTGATTATTTCTAAGATGTTGCTGTTATTGAAGAATTTAATCATTTCTTTTTGTTCCAAATTAAGTGTCAAACTGTTTAAAATAAATAAGACTGATTAAACTTTAAAATTCGGAGTTTTATTTAAGAAAATCCTTATGGTAGTCCATATATGGCGCACTTACTCTATATTATAGAATGTTTAATAATTATAATGTTTTATAGGTACAATTTTAACAACTTTTTTTTACCGAAAATGATATGAGATTGTAATTGCTAAGTGATAGTGCAATTACAAAGTGCAAAGTCGACGGCCCGCGTCTGTGCTACCGTCTAAACGTCACACTCTGGCAGAATAGTCGACATCAGAAAAAAAAAAGTTAGTAAGCACACGTAGGTAACCCAATAATAAATCTCATAATAAATCTTCAGTATCTACCCACGGACCCCTAATAGACCAGGTGTCATTGTAGGAAGTTCAACCCGTTAGTGACCTCTTTCCGGCACTTTTTTACTTTTCACGCCATCACCTAACGTGATGATGGGTTTTTAATAAGTGTCATCGAAACTGTTCAGTTTGACTGCTGCAATTATTTACTTATTACAGATATAGAGTGGCGATGAGCTGGGAACTTTTTTATTTTTGTTTTTTTTTTCTGAATCGCGGAAGTAAGGTATCATTATTTTGTCAAATATAACAAGCGGCTGTCCAAGGCGTAATATTCATCATCTGCCTAGCCTTTTCCCAACTATCTTAAGGTCGACTTCCAGTCTAACCGGATGGAGCTGAATAGCAGTATTTTACACGGGGCGACTGCCTATCTGACCTCCACAATCCATTTACTGGGTAACACGATACCCCTTGGTAAAACTGGTTGTCAGACTTTCGGGCTTCTGACACGCGTAACGACTGTCAAAGATCCACAAATGACACCCAGGACCAACGGCTTAACGTGCTTTCCGAGGCACAGAGGGTTTACGGTATGTAAAAATGGTCACCCATCCACAGACCAACCGCGGCAAGCGTAGCTTAACCTGATCGATCGACCGTTATTGTATGGTTACCGCTGGCCCGGAACATAAAGGGCTAAGGAAGAAATAAGAGTGGGTTTTAGTCAGTAAGAGTCTGACACTCCCTTCCGCTCCACCCAGAGCGGGAGGGGTCATTTGATGATTTACAATCCTCAAAAAAAAAATGCACTGAGACTGAAAGAAGTCTTTGGTAACCGCAGCAAGATTTATATTCAAGATTGTAACATTACTAGTTTTATCTATTTTATATTTCACATTACGGATCACCTACTATTTATAAAAGCCACTAACTATTTAGTTTAAATAAATATATTTAAATTCAAACTGTAATGGCGACTGGCGTGGTATCTAGAAAAATATGTCTTAAAATAAAATAAAATAACGAAGAAATTAATATTATCGTGTACGAAAATTGTCTCGCTAATTAACTATAATGATAGCTATTTAAATACCAATATGCGATAGCAAACGCCATTACGTAATTACCTACTATGTATGAAAAATACGAGTGCCATAATAAATTCAAGGTTTTTATTACAACTCTAAAACTGAAAGTTATTCAAAAATGGTCCTTAGGACTTTGGGTTAAGGTTCGAGGAGATTGTGATTAGGTTTTCGACGCCTAAAGAAAATGGTACCAGTAGATAATCAACCACCTGTATGTGTGACACACTGCCACAAAGGCTAGCCATCACAGCCCACAGTTCTTATGCAAGAGTGTCGAACTTGATGTTGAGACCTAGGATAGTTCTAGGTCTCCACATGAAGTTCGAGACTCTCTTACCTAACCTATTTATTTGATTTTTGGAGGGTTTCCTAAAAAATACATAATCAAGTAATTTTCAGACGCCAGCACATCAAGCTGCTACAATCTGTCAAATTTCTTTAATAGATTTTCAATTTTATCGCTAAAGCATAAGGTTAAATGTTGATTGGGAAAATTTTACAGTTTCGGGTAGCTCGATGTGCCGGCTTGTATACCAACAACATATGAGTCCCTTCATTCATCAACCACATCCTGACTTCACCAATTGCTGGGCATACGCTATTATTTGTTTATACCAGTCCCTTCGCTCCTGTACCAGCTTCATCTTGTTGTCATCAGCCCATCTCATAAGTTCCTCTAGGAACTACCTCTGGGTCTCCCGTAGGTTCGATATGAGCACCTAATGTAAATTTACACCTTTTAATTTAGTTATAGTTATCATTGTAACTAAAGTCGTATCTAGGACCAAACCGCTGTCAAAGAAGTATTTGTAGTAAAATACAAGCCGTATGTTCGATCGGTTTCCCCATCTGCAAAAATGACGAACTTTAGTACAAAGTTTCATGCTTCGAATGAATTTTCAAAAATCCTCCCTTAGTTCTTTAGTTTATTAAAGGAACCCTTGTGTTAAATTTAATGTTTCTACACCCACCGGATTGGGATACGTGTTGTCTGTCATTGAATTAATGAATTTTATTAAGTTGATAACTCAAACTCAAAGCATCTACATATTTCAATTATGACAATTTATATACAAGACCTCAACGCAAAAATCCCAAGTTTTAAAAACAATATGTATATTATGATTGACTACAGTAAACAAAATCAGAAAAATATATGTCATTCTTCAGGATATATGCTAGGTAGATAGTGTATTGAAAACATGATACAACTAAATTAATACGATAGAAAAAAATCATGAAGATTCCTCTACAAACTTTCTTTTTACAATTAAAATCATACTAATATACATATACAATCATTCTGATTTTTGTCGGATTATTCTACAAGCAACATACTAAAACACTACTGTTTTAATTTTTTAGTCCAAACAATAGATTTTTTTGTAATTAAATAATTGCTTCATATTTTGCAATAAATTACCAGCGTTGTGTCATCGCGCTTCTCTTTCTCTTCTATGCAGACCCACAGTGACCGCGCTTTAGGTCATGTAAGCCCCTTAAACCAATTACAGGCACTTTTGAATTGTCAAGAGGTCGGTCAGTCAGAAAGATGAAGATAGTTGCTGAAGAAGCTAGTTACACTTTACCAGCCCACATGCCCTATACACGTTTGTTTTTTTGTTGTCGGGGAGAAACCTTCAAAAGGTACCCGACCGCGGGGGAGGGAGGTCGGGCACTGTGGGATTTTTACCTCATTAAAACCACCCCGGTGATCACCATTAGCACATAGGGGTGGTCCCGGTTCCTCGTAAAACACCAATTCCGGAACCCCACGTGCAACGCCTGTAAGGCACATCCCTGGGGAGACTGTAAAAGGGCCTCCTCTGAGCCTCGCTATGCACGGCAGCACGTGACCACTGTGCCACCATCTCCCTGGGGTCACTTGGTGAGCGGACAGAGTCCCCACTCTGTGCGCCCGCGACCCCAATGCGCTATACACCTGACAAGTTCGCCATCCTACAAACCAAGAAGCCCCAAGACCCACAGCAAAAAATAATAAGTTGAAGTGCAATACTAATGCGTTAGCAGATACTCCTATCTACTCGATTTGTGCGCCACTAGTCGCATAAAATCGTTTTTATTAACACACGCTTATCGATTTAACGAGAGCATCTCGACTGAGTTGACATTTCGATTCGTTATTATAGAGCTACTAGTTTTTAATAATTTTCCTACTTAATGTATGGTAATGGGCGGGCTATCTGTTTGATGTGAAGCAAGGGTGTGTTGAATGTATGTAGATGATGGGATGTTGGGGGATGTTATGTATGGGTTGCTTCTTGATGTGCTAAGTGATTTCGATTAGTTAACGCTGGTATTGGAGTAATTAAAATGCTAATTGGAATTTATAGTTGCTAGATGACGTGTCAGTAAATCAATTTGAGTGTAATCTAACCTAACATCACGTCTGTAATCTTCGAAGGGTTTGGCAGAAGTTTAATTATAGTAAACTCTTATTTCGCTTAAGTTAAGTTTATTTCCCATATTATCGGAATAATTAAATGCCTATAGTTATGTTAAAATGTCCGAATGGGTTGAAGCAAAAATATTGTACCAGCAGCGCCCCACAGTTTCACCCGCATAAGTGTCGATCCCGTGTGAATATCGGGATAAAACTATCCTTTGTCCTTTCCTGCGACTCAAACTATCCCTATAACAAATTTCATCTAAATCGGTACAGCGTGCAGCGGTTTAATTCAGAAGATGTCACAGACAGACAGACTTTCGCATTTATAATATTAGTATGGATTACATCATTTCAATACTATAGATAGGTACAGCACAATCACAAAACACGCGTGGCTGACAACTATCCGCCAAAAACGGTGATGATGTCTTTATTAGTGACAGCACATCATCTACCAACAACATTGTCACTGTTTGCACTAAACTAGGAACCACAAAACGGCACACCTTAAAACCATTCGCACCAAACACCATTGGTCACCATAAATAATTCAAATAACATGGGAATCGTGAAATGGAGCCAATCAAGCGGAACAGCCGTACTGAAGCCGTTGACGATGCTACTAATATTATGAAATTTTTCAATATAATAACATTATAGCCTTAATAAGACGTCGTGAACCATAAGAACGTCCCATCACGACAATGTTAAGGTGAGTGCAGAGAACGATGGGATTTAAATATTATGTTAAATATTATGGTAAATTTTATGGGGCGAGTGTCTTGTAAGTTATATGAGAAGATGGTAGAAGAAGCTTTGCTGTGTGATTCTTGGCTTAAGAGGTGACTCTTTAATAAGTAAGCTGGTAGGAACACCTTGACAACAGTTGTCAAAAATAGTGGGGTTATAAATGCTGATCGAACTATTTTTAACCCCCGACAAAAACAGAGGGGTGTTATGTTCAAATATTTTGATATAATAATATGAAGCCTAGGAAGTATGGAAGAAGCATTGCGCCGGACCCAAATATTTATGAGTTTATGATACCATTATATGACAAACATGCATTTTATGGGCAAGAGAATACAGTAAGGCTCTATTCCTGCGCCACCTTGAAAGTTATTTATCTTTCCAAAAACTTAAAAAAAAACTTTGAGGAGGACAAAGTCTTTAAATGCAAATATTGCTTAAAATCTTAAGGTCAAAGACTTATAGGACCAATATTTTTTACAAAAAGACCATAATTCATCATTGGCGAATTGATTAATCAATCATTGTGAACTTCGCCTTGTTGAGCGGTTTTCAAACGCCCCCTGCGCTCCCATCGTAATTCCAATTCAATATTTGAACGACGCTCTGTCAACGTTACGTTTAGGATGGTTGCAAGCGAAGCGTTTTGAACGGGTTGTTGTCATGGTTATGGAAAACATGTGCGTGAGCGATATAAATTATTATGGTAACCTGTCATTGTGTTTGTTTAGAACAAACGTTTTGTGAGCAACTTGCATACATAGGTTGAGATTTAACTTCTTCCTTCTTAAAGATAGAGCGCATGTTATGTTATTAAGCGAAATAAAAGTACTGGGTTATTACATTTGCAGGACCAGATATTTTGCAGCAGTATCCTGCAGTAAAGTCTCTAGTTCTAGCAGTATTTGTAGCATATATTAATCCGCAGTTACGCATATATACCTACTGTATGTTAGTACTTAGAAGTGTCTGTCAAATCGACTACAACAGAATATATACCTAATTGTTGAATACATCCACATTAAAGAGCTGGTAATAAGTTAATCATCATTTCAGCCGAAAGACGTCCACTGCTGGACATAGGCCTCCCCCAAGCACTTCCACTTCGACCGGTTCTGTGCTTCTCGCATCCAACGGGTTCCTGCGGCCTTCACAAGGTCGTCGGTCCAACTTGTGGGAGGCCTTCCAACGCTACGTCTTCCGGTACGTGGTCGCCACTCCAGAATCAGAAATGAGGAGATCCGCAGGAGAACCAAGGTAACCGACATAGCCCGAAGAATTGCCAAACTTAAGTGGCAGTGGGCAGGGCACATTGCTCGCAGAACAGATGGCCGATGGGGCCGAAATAAGTTAATAACTAGTGATAATCACCAGATAAGTTACAGTTATTTCATTGGCATAATCTTAGTTCGGTTCGGAGAGGCTTGTGGCTAAGTAGTAACAGCCACACGGGTCGATTGATCAGGTTAAGGTACGCTTGCCGCGGTTGGTCCGTGGATGGGTGACCATCTTTACATATCAAGACCTCTCCGTGCCTCGGAAAGCACGTTAAGCCGTTGGTCCCGGCTGTCATTCGTGGATCTTTGACAGTCGTTACGTGTAGTCAGAAGCCCGAAAGTCTGACAACCAGTCTTACCAAGGGGTATCGTATTACCTAGTAATTGGGATGTGGAGGTCAGATAGGCAGTCGCTCCATGTAAAATACTGATATTCGGGAAAAGGCTAGGCAGTCGCTCCATGTAAAATACTGATATTCGGGAAAAGGCTAGGCAGATGATGATGATGTATCTTAGTTCGTTTTTTATGACCAATAGATTCTGCCATGATGGTGTAAATTACTCCTTGATTATTTTCTTGCCATAGCCTTTTTCTATCAGGATTCTCAGAAATATGGGAGTCCAGGGGCCGGTACTTGCCACTTTTGTCAAAAAACCAGCGTTCCAACCGCGCGTCCAGCCCGCCATCCTCCAACCCCCTTACCGCGGTTGTCGTGCGCCGGCGCAACGATAACACGCTCCTCGCCAACAATCGTGCGACATTCCACTACTAAAGCGTTATAACTCATGAATGTTTTAATACTCCAAGTCTGCATCCGATCCCGATAATTTATTATGCTCCTCAGCTATTTTAAATAAACGGGAAGCTTTGTTTCGCTTTTAAATTTCAAGTTCTGCTGTCTCTCACGCTCCGTTTTGGTGAGAGGGTTAAGTTATTCGGTGTTTTGTTGCTGGGGAGCATATAGCGCCACTCCATCGCCGCATTAAATATTAAGATGCGGTCGAGGGCGGTAAAAGTGTTGTTTAGCGGATGTTGTTGTGTTGAAAATTTCCAAAAAAACTTAAAAAGTTCAATAACTTGAAAACAACCCAATTTCGATCCCAAGTTATCGGGTCAAACTAGCTCTTGTGTACCTGTTTTCATGGAATGGACCCAATTATCAATCACTCTCTATAGTCAGATCAAAAACAAATGTGTAGTTTTTATTCAAAATAAATGTTATATGCAAACAGTACTTTATTCCATATGCTTTTATGCTAGAAAATCACACTAATACTATAAAGGCGAAAGTTTGTGTGTGTATGTGTGTGTTTATATGTTTGTTAGTTCTTCACGCTCAAACGGCTGGACTAATTTTAATATAGTTTTGTATGGAGTTAGCTGACACTCTGGATTTAACATATAGGTTACTTTTATCCCGATATTCCCACGGGATCGAAACTTATGCTGGTAAAACCGCGGGGCGCAGTTATTGTTACACAATATAGACATTCGATATTTATAAAGATAGTTGAATGGCAAGGTTCAAAAACTCACAAGTTTTATTTTGACACGTATCCAACATAATACCTACCTCTAAATAGTGAAGGCGAGTGATGGAAAGTGTGTGCTCCATATACGGTATTTATTCACAGAATCAACACTCGATTATGTGAGTTAGAACCGCTTAAGGGAAAAGTGGTCCTTTTATTCGGAGTGTGCAATGCACGCAGGCGCCGAGGCGTTAAAGGCGCCACAGCCAACTACCGTTTTATAGAGTGGAAACTAGTTTATGTTATTCAATAGTCGTATTAAACCAGTAGCTGTCACTATTAGGAAACGTTTGCTATTTATTGCTTGTAAAATATAAACGAGTTTAATGTTCATTCTGAAGGAAAATTATTTCAATATCTACTAAAATAACAAATCTAATTCTGGCGTTAGTCCTCATAAACTAAAACAGTCACATCAAGCATTTTTCTTTAAACAGTTTTACGAAGAAATTAGCTATTGTTATTTTTTCCAAAATATCTCTTTTATGATCTGTGCAGTCGCTCCATGTAAAATATATAGTCTGCATTCGCGACTTATTTGCCAAAAATGTAAACAAATGTGAGTTTATGGAAAAATAACTTTAATTCCTACACAATAAGGTGCAGTTTACGCTACAACATCAAACATTTTTATTTCTTTTTCAATAGTTCTAGGCACTCTGAAATCAACTTAATTACCATTAAAAATCAATTTGAAACATAAATTTGAATAGACTTTAGGTATTCATCTGCATCGGGTTAGACTGGAAGCCGACCCCAACATAGTTGGGAAAAGGCAGGCAGATGATGATGCTGCACTCTGCCTTCTACAAATTAATAGAAAACGGCCATCATTTACTGCCTAGTTGGTGTAGTGGTCGCAGCCGCTACTGCTGAACATGCAGCTCTGGGTTCGATTCCTAGTTTGGACAAAGTGATAATGGGTTTTTCCATCAGAATTTTTTCAGTAGCAGCCTGGAGTCGGTCTACGTTCCCGGTTGAAGGCAATAGGCTCGCCTCCTATTACATGGGACTTACAAAACTGAAGAAATGTAGATGTACTGTACAGGTGCATCTCTGCAAGGTCAGGTCGATCGATCAGGTTAAGCTACGCTTGCTGCGGTTGGTCCGTAGATGGGTGACCATCTATACATACCAAGACCCCTCCGTGCCTTTCTCGTCTCTCTGAAAGCACGTTCCGGCTGTCATTCGTGGGTCTTTGACAATCGTTACGGGTCGTCAGAAGCCCGAAAGTCTGACAACCAGTTTTACTAAGGGGTATCGTATTACCCAGTCACTGGGTTGTGGAGGTCAGATAGGCAGTCGCTCCATGTAAAATACTGGTATTCAGCTGCACCTGTTAGACTGGAAGCCGACCCCAACATAGTTGCATAGATGTGGTCATTCTTTATTTAAAAGAATTTGTATTTTTTGTATGACTCATCTGACTATTTATTTACTACTTATCTGACATACAGCTTTGTAAACACTTTTCTTATTAAATCTAATTTATACAAAAAACATCTGCAGTCTAGTGTCTTTTTTCAACATCGGACTTATTGGCAGTATTTAATCTCAGCGCTCGACTATCTGGCCGGGTGTTATCGGCTGATCCGCAATGTATCGACGCCATTACTGCTAGTCTTGTGATGCTATTAAACCTATTTATAAGTAAATCTGTTTTTTAGTCTAGTGGCTATGTCTGGTCACTATTTATTTCGCCAGTCTGGTCTTTACATGGCGTCTGTATCGTGATGAGGGGAACATCATGTCACTATGTTATTGTATCAATTTTGTTTTTTTTTTTACCAAAATCTCATGAGATATCTTTATTTTTTAAGCCTTTGTTTTTTAAGCAATGTGTTGGTAAGTCACTTTTGCTCTAAATATTACCTGGATACTCTTTTCAAATTTAAAATACCCATACAATATTCAACGCAAGCGATTATTCTACAAGTGAATATTGAATATTCGCTTGCGTTGAATTTCTTCGGTCTGTTGATTTTACCAACAGGCAATTCAAAAAGATTGGATGGACAATACCCTAGCTGCCCCTGCCCTAGCTGTATATACGGAAGCCCATATTCAGTATTGAGCTGCTACCAAAGTATCGGCTGAGCGTAAATTAACTTCCCTATTGAAGTAAACAAAATACTCAATCAACCATCACTCACAGAAAATTCACCTCAAAAGTATTCTGGCTCTAAAATAAAATAAATCTTTAAATAAAACTAAGAAATTGTGAACAATTCTCGCACATAGCGCGGAGCGTGTCTTCGCTCCCTGTATGGATGGTATCGGGGTTCGATTCCCGGTGAATGGGCAATGTTCCATTCAGTGCACACTCGTCTCTCACTACACGCTATGTCGTTTTGTTTGTCCGTTTGTCTGCTGGTTCAAGTTAGAGGAGGATGGTTGAAAATTTGTGTGAAAAGTTGTGGCTATCCGAATTCAGAGACTGAAAGCCACTACGATAAGTGACGTAATACTAAGCTAGCATTCCCCAAGCTATTTAATAAGCCCCATGCAATAAAAGGCGAGTTTGTTGACACTAACTGGGCAGAAATCCAAACTTAGAGCTGCTAATGAGAATTACCCTAATGGGAAGGCCCAATACTACGTTGCCCAACTCGGGAATTGAACCAAAACGCCATGGCCATAATCCAACAGTCGAGCTGAGACTAGACCAACAACGAAGAAATCAACAAAATATTACCGTTCCTACTTGGATCATTTTATTTAAGTTTAAAGAGCTGAGCGATGAAACAAAACCTAGCAATTTAGACAAAACATTTCGTCTTCTAGAAATCAAAACCTGCCACCCTGAATTCAAAAGCCACCAACCAACCTTAAGATACGGACTCATTTCCCAAAGCATCCTATTACGTTCTGAACTCATTACTGTAGCTCATAAATAACAATTTAGTTCTAGCTCTAACCTTACCCATTTATGCGGCATAAAACCAGGGCTAAGACTGTGCATGGAGAATTTAACGAGCCTCCATTTTGTTATGATATTTAGCTTTAGTGGAGTTGTGCTATTGGGCGATGTGTGGGGTATCTTGAGCATAAATACCTTACAGTTACGCAAAATTCTAAAGCGTTTTTGTCATAATTATGTGTATTGAGAAAAATGCTTTAGAATTTTAAATATTTTTTTAAATACCTACTCAATTCTTTATTGCATTCCATAATGTTGGTAAAACAGTTGGTAGGCTCAAAATTATTGAAACAATTATGGACCTTGTCGGGCACAGCATAATAGGAGAGAGGAGGAAGGGCGCTTATTACCTATGTGTGATTATATTATTTATGTATTCTGGTACTTAATTGTATTTTTATTTTATTAATACTTTTTCTTATAGAATTCTCTTTTTCAATGAAAATGGTACTCTCAAAACCACAAAAAAACGTCTTTTCTCAATGTTGTAATTTTTATTTGACAATAAAAGTGCTTTTGAATGTTGCGTAACTGTAAGATTATGCTTGTGACTTTACTTCCGAGATTCGGCATATTACGAAGTTTTTCGAAAAATGCTAGAGTTAGAAGAAGACAGATTTTGGATTTTTAAAATGGCGTGATGACTAGTATCACATTTGCATACTACCTTTCACGCAGAGACAACTTTGCATGCAACGTAAAGCGATATAGATAACGGTAAAACGCACATCTCAAAAATAAGCAAGGCATCAAATAATCATAAAATGTGTATGAAACTTAGGGCATATTCTTTCAAACTTTTATACCTAAAATAAGTCATAAACTAAGAAATATTTTCAGACGTCAATTTAATTCTATGGATAAAAGATGTCCGACATTGGTGAAATCAGCCTACTAAAATTACTAAGTAACATTATACTGCACTTTTTGTCTCTTATAATAAAGTTGGCTTTTCAATGTCACTTTAATATTTAGTCGTAAGTGGATTTTACACCGTTTCGCTACCACAGCGCCATAATTAAAAAAAAAAACATATAGGTTATTCGAATTCACGTTGTATCCCGCCATTTTGGTTCGATATTATACCCTTGAAACTACATGCTCTTGAACGTCTGAAGGTATCCTCATTGAGGATTTTTTTCTGACAAATAATCTGCGTGATGCTACGTACCACGTCTTCCTTTAGAACTAAAAACTGTGAAATCGGAATTGTGTAGAAATTGTGAAAACTAGCAGCGCCCCGCGGTTTCACCCGCATAAGTATGGATCCCGTGGGAATATCGGGATAACATATCGGGATTTCCATGTTAATCTAAGGTGTCAGCTATCTCCATACAAAATTTTATCAAAATTGGTCCAGCAGTTTGAGCGTGAAGAAGTAACAAACATATAAACACGCACATACACACCCACACTCACAAACTTTCGCCTATAAAATATTAGTGTGATAGACATCTTCGGATTCTATTTTATAGGCGAATAACTCAAGAACCGATCCTAACACATGAAGTAAAATATAACACTCACCAAGTCGACGAGGTTATCATAAAATTTAGCCCGCATAGCTGCTATCTGGGCTGCTTTGAATTTGTTACAAGTTCACGTATATCTGGAGGTAGGGAGCTAGGACGTTAAAGGGATGTGCTATGTGTGGGAATGCAGCTTTCAAAAACTGTATTTTAATGTCAAAACTGAATATATTGCTCCTGATAAAGTTTATTTTCGTTCAAAATCAAAAGTCATTTATTCAAATAAATTAGATTGAGAATCAGGATTTTTCGAACGGTCAACTAAGTACCAACTGTGAAGTGTTAACCAATTTCAGACACTTAGGCCCGGCGGCGCCCACTATCGGCATCGGCACGGCAAGGGATTTTTATTAATTATCTATTGTTTGTTGGCAACAGGGAAATCACTGAAGTACAGACGCCAGCACATCAAGCTACTACAATCTGTCAAATTTCTTTAATAGATTTTCAACTTCATCGCTAAAGCATAAGGTTCAAAGTTGATTGGGAAAATATGACAGTTTCGGGTAGCTTGATGTGCTGGCATCTGTACCTTGACAACTCTTTTGTGGGGGTCAAGGACCGTAGTTAGTGTTGTCACTTGAATATCGGTTTAAAAATCAGCTCTTTATTGTGTAAACTTCACAGACGTGATGAGTATCGATATCTCAACACGATAAAACAAAAGAAAACAGATTTTCTCAACTTATACTTCAAGACACAATACAACCAGCGGTCGTTGAACTCTAAAAAATAACATTGATTCCCATCCCATGTGCAGAGTTTCGCTAGCGAATTTAATTTGACCCTGTATATCTACACTAATATTATAAAGAAGAAAGATTTGTTTGTATTGAATTGGCTCCGAAACTACTAGACTGATTTGAAAAATTCTTTTTGTGTTGGATAGTCCATTTATCGAGGAAGGTTATCGGCTATATAACATCACGCTACGACCAATAGGAGCGGAGCATAAATGAAAAATGTTGCCAAAATGGGAAAAATTATTCCTTTTGAGAGCTTCTCTTGCGTACGCTGCGTAAACGGTTAAAGTTACGCAAAAATCATGTATCACGGAATTGTTTCCCTTTACAAGTTAAAAAAAAGTCCGCGACAGCATAATATCTATCTTTTAAGGTTGACTCACTATAACCTTTTTTATGGTAATCAAATTTGTTCTAAAATAATGAATTATTTCCGAAGGTGTTTTTATAAACATGCAAGGGGAGGTGGAGAGGGTATTAATTTTTTTTGAGGAAAGTACGAAACCCACGCGGACGAAGTCGCGGGCAAAGTGCTAGTCTATCTATATAAATAAAACAAAGTTGGGTTAGTTACACCATTTATAACTCAAGAACGGCTGGACAAACTTTTATGATCTTTGATTTGTTGGATTTGTCTCCGACCCGAATAGCAGAATAACTATTAGAACATTTTCAGATAATTAATTTTCTCATACATTCATCCTGAGGCAGTACGAAGTTCGCGGGGTCATCTAGTTCTGTGATAAGAAGCCTTTGCCTGAACTACAGTAGGACCTTATTATTATGATTCTTCTAAACAAAAAGAACATCCTCACATTCGCAACTCCTGCGCACGTATTAGCGATGCGCCTCGTCCGGCCCACGCTCGGAAAAGGGCACAGATGATCGTCGAACTCACGCCCCTCCGAACTGTGTCGATAATAACTCCGCGCTGCTTCTAATGGTATGCCCTAGTTTAGCTGGATATACCGGGAATCTGTGTGAGGGAAATGGGAGTAACAGATTATTTGAAGGGTTATTGCTGTGTGTAATAACATCCGCAAGGGATCGATCAGGCTAAGCTATGCTTGCCGCGGTTGGTCCGTCGATGACCATCTTTACAAAGTCAAAGTCATTTATTTCATTTATTTCAAATAGGCACATTAAAGGCACTTTTGAACGTCAAAAATTACAACAAAATAGAATTAATTCTATTTATTTATTCTATTTCTATTTCTATTCGCCCATTCCAAAAGGTTATGTGAAGACGATGCACCTAGAATAAAATGAGTCTTCCACAAAAGGTAAAAAAAGAACATATCAAGATTTACATATCAAGACCCCTCCGTGCGTTGGTCCCGGCTGTCGTTACGATTCGTCAGAAGCCCAAAAGTCTGACAACCAGTCTTAACCAAGGGGTATATCGTATTACCCGGTAACTAAGTTGTGGAGGTAAGGAAGGCAGTCGCTTTATGTAAAATACTAACTACTACTGTATACTGTTATTCAGCTGCATCCGGTTAGACTGGAAGCTGACTCCAACATAGTTGGGAAAAGGCTATCAGATGAGGCAGATGATATTACTATGTGGAACTATACGGCAGGGGATCAGACCGGAATAACTCAGTACTACGCACCTGACCATTCTGAAGAACACATGAAGAACGTCACCAATAAGTTCATTGTATCTTAGGACGTTCCCTCCCGGTGTTGGTGGAAATATGAGAACTTAATGCAGCTCTGGTCGATTTGATGATGCTCCGGAGAAGTCTTTGTCCAGAATTGACCGACTTTCTGTTGAGACAATGATAATGATTCTGTTAAAGTTTTTATTTTTTTTAAATCAGCTTATTCAGAGTGCGAGAGATTAGTGTTGACCCAGTAGCATCGACTCTGACTTACGAGTTGTAGTTCGTGAGTTCGAACCCAGGTATAGGCACTTTGTGTATTTCATTAAATCAATTTTTTTGTTTGAAAGAAATGGTGAAGGAAAACATCATGAGGAAACCGGCATGTCCTAGCTAGAACCAAAAATTCGAAGACATAATTATTACATTCACCAACCCGCACTGGGCCCACGTGGTGGATTACGGCCCGCTCCCTCTCACCAAGAGGAGGCTTATGTCCCAGCAGTGGGAACATTATTATTAGCCTGAATATGCAGCATAATTAGTTTCTCTTTTAGAACACAGCAAAAGTTACTTACCCAATTGTTACTAAGATCATTTCTTCAGACCACTCTACCCACGAAAATCCAACGAAAATACAAAGTAATTAACATTTAATTACGTCAAAACAATTCCCGGAGCTCAACGTACACTGGCAATGGTCCGAAGGCCGTACATTGTTGGTTCTACACCAGTCGCCTCTCACGGTCCCCTGACCTCTGGGTTCACGTGGGCAAATGAAATCAGATGCATCAATCATTTTACAATCACGTGCATATATTGTGTGCAGCATTATGTTGGTGCTCGGTGGTTTCATTTAGGTACTTATTATGTTACGATGGAGGTAACTTGAGTTGGTGGAGTAATGAAGGCAGATTTTGTAGCACAGTCTAAGAATCACTAGAAGACTATACAATCTATATGTATATAACTCTATACATATTATATATATATGGATATAGTTATATACATATAGATTGTTTGCCAAGAGAGCAAACAACTATTTTGAAGGCGAGAGTGTTTCAAAGTACGTTACTCAATCATAAGTGGATTACAGGACCTAAACGCAAAAAACGCAAGTTTTAGCAGCAATGAAAGTATATGATCGACTACAGTAAACAAAATCAAAAAAATATATGATATTCTATAGGATATATGCCAGGTAGATAGTGTGTTGAAAACTTATTACGACTAATTTGATATGATATAAAAAAAATCATGAAGATACCTCTAAAAACTTTCTTTTTACAATAAAAACCATACCATTTGACAGATTGTAGTGGCTTGATGTGCTGACGACTGTACTTCAAATGCGAGATATATAATTAACTCATTACAGGCACATCGGAGGTGATTAATTTGATAACAGAATTTCAATAATGGTCCGGGTAACAAGATACCATAACAATTTTGGACCAGTAGGTATTTCAAAGATTTCGTCATAACAATTTTTTTGCTGCACACCATCTAAATAGAAACATAATAAACACGTAATAGGCAAAACAACCGAAAAATTAACCCAACAAAATCAAAAAACACTTTAGCAACTGAAAATTGTCCAAATTACATATCAATTTCAGCGACAAACGACATTCGTACATTAGTATCTCGTGCGACAAAATTAACGCATTTGCGACACGAGACTGCGATTGAAGGTCGCTCGAACCTTGTGGCGTCGCAAACGGATATTGCGACTAAGCAAAAAGTTGTGACTTGCATTATATATGAAATTGGGGTCAGTAAGGTCATGTAATTTGTTGTGGTTCGCTTGCCACTGGGAGGTTGGATGCTAGTTGGTCATTTTCATAATATGTTGACTGTGTTATTTTGATGAGTGCTAGGTAAATATATATCAACTGGTAAGGGGTTAATAATCGTCCTTTGACAGTAAGTAGATTTCTTTTACTTCAAAATTGGCTAACACATTCAATGAATCGTCAATTATTATCTCTGCCATAAGAAGTCACTGGAGAATATATTCCTCCCTCATAAATCTCCAATAACTTTTAATTCTATTGACCACCAAAACATTCTGGGGGCCTAAAAAGGCCACTTTGGCAGAGTCATTAAAGGGTCACATTATGAATCACAATATGGCGAAGACAGTCCGTGTTTTTCTTTTTTTTCGCTGCACTACGTAGTTATAATCAAAGAGATTGGGATTGCTTTTGCATTGATTGGTATTTTAGCACAGACAAAAAAAAAAAAACTGAAAAATCCTTCACCAATGGGATTTGATACGATTAACTTAACAGTTAACTGTCCATTATGATTTATACTGTTATTTTTTATCCTTTTATGATTCTGCCAAAATGGCCTTTTAGGTTCGTTATGAGTTATGAAAATATACGGTACCGACGCGTGGACACTGACAGTTGGGCTGATCCACAAATTCAAGGTCGCTCAGCGCGCCATGGAGCGGGCTATGCTCGACGTTTCTTTGAAGGATAAAATCTAAAATGAAATTATCCGGAAAAGAATTGGAGTTACGGACATAGATTGCAGAGTTAGCAGACAGAAGCGGTAGTGTGCTGGCCATGCTTATCGAAGGAGTGAAGACCGCGTGTCGGCAAGCGTGTCGTGCGACGCCCAGCTATTTATATGTACCGACGAGATTAAGAAACTGGCTGGAACAGACTGGATGCAAAAGGCGGAGGACAGGGTGTTGTGGCGCAGCCTGGGAGAGGCCGCTGTCCAGCAGTGGATTGACGTCTTTTTTTTTTTTTTTTTTTTTTTTTTGCGGATGGGAAATCATCAAATGACCCCTCCCGCTCTGGGTGGAGCGGAAGGGAGTGTCAGACTCTTACTGACTAAAACCCACCCGTGTTCCTTCCTTAGCCCTTTATGTTCCGGGCCAGCGGTAACCCTTTCGGACAATCCCGCTGACCCGGCAGGCTTCGGCCCTATGGGGCCCCTCCTCGATGCTGACATCTCTTTGAGGCGCGCGTGGAACACGTACGCGCCGTCCGGCACGGGCCTGGTCCTGATCGGACGGTGAGCTACCCATTACTCTCCGCCCGCAGGCCCGCGCCTACGGTGGCCGGGAGTCGTCGCGCGGCTCCCGACGCCCGGAGCGTCTCCCGCGGCGGCTGGGACGGGAGGCTCTCTCCCTGAGCCGTCCCGCCACCTCCTTCGCTAGCATGACTGCTTCGCAGAAGGAGGTGACTGCCTCCCACTCCCTCTCGCCCCGGACCATGGCTTGCACCAGGGCCGGGCGCGAGAGGTCGCCGCCGCTGCCGATCGCCTCTACGAGGACACGGCGGTGCTCCGCCCAAGCGGGGCAGACCTCCACCGTGTGCTCCACCGTGTCCTCTGGGCGATCCTGGCAATGGTGACACCCGGGCGTTTCCTCCCGCCTGATGATGTGCAGGAACCTCCCGAAACTTCCGTGTCCGGTGAGGACCTGCGTCAGGCGGTAGGTGAGGGCGCCGTGGCGCCTCCCTAGCCACTCCTCAAAGAGGGGTCTTATCGCCGCTATCGCGGCGTGCCCTGCGCTGGGTTGCGACAGTCGTTCCTTCCATGTCGCCATGAGATCGCGCCGGAGCTCAGTCCGCTCCGCAGCGATTTGCCGCGGAAGCGGAACTTCCCCCCGGCTTAGTGCCTCCGCGCGCCACTCATAGACGCGCGCGAGGACCATCGCCTCCAGATCCCATGGCGGCAGTCCGGCAATGAGGCTTGCCGCCTCGCCAGAGATCGTGCGGTAGCCCCGGATAAGCCTTATGGCTACCACCTTCTGGGGCGCGTTCAGGTAGTGGGCGGCTCGCCGCCGCAGTGAACGCGCCCACACCGGGGCCCCGTATAGGGCCATGGACCGCACGACCCCCGCGTAAAGCCTCCGGCAGGAGGCGTTTGGCCCCCTCAGGTTGGGCAAGAGCCGCTTGAAGGCGGCCCCGGCCCGTTCCAGTTTGGGGGCCAAACGTCGGAAATGCTCGACGAAGTTCCACCGGCTGTCGAGGACGAGACCCAGGTACCTCATCGTTGTCTCGACGCCGATGTGAACCCCTCCTACCGTTAGTTGGGATCCCGATGGTGGCGCGTTCCGGGGCCCATGAAACGACATGGCCTCGGACTTGTGCAATGCCACCTCGAGACCCAACTGCCGGATCCTCTCCACGACTATCGCAACCCCGCGTGTCATCGCGTCGGCCGCCGCCTGATGCGACCTCCCCTGCGCCAGGACCAGCGTGTCGTCAGCGTAGCAAACCACGCTGACGCCATCAGGGAGGTCGGCCCGCAGCACCCAGTCGTAGCCGATGTCCCACAGGAACGGCCCCACGACCGATCCCTGTGGGACACCGCACGACATCTCTCGCCGGTTCCACTCCCCATCACGACCGGGGTAGCTGACGGCTCTGTCCGTCAGATACGCCTCGACTATTCGACGGAGGTAGGGCGGCACCCGGTGATACCGGAGTGCCTCCACAATGCAGCTCCAGGGCAGGGTGTTGAACGCGTTGGCGATGTCGAGTGACACCGCCACGACGACCCCACCCTGGGACACCGCGTCCCCCGTCGTGAGGGCTCTCACGCGCATGATGGCGTCCACCGTCGAGCGCCCCTTGCGGAAACCAAACTGGCTGTCCGCAAGATCCGGCCCCGTCCTCACCAGGTGCCCGACGAGGCGGCCCACAATCACTCTCTCAAAGAGCTTGCCGACCTCGTCGAGCAGCACGATGGGCCGGTATGCGGACGGAGAGTCCGCAGGGCGCCCTGGCTTCCGAATGAGGACCAGCTTCCCCGTCTTCCAACGGAGTGGAAACTGGCCTCTCTCCAAACATGCGCTTAAGAGCGCCTCCAGTCGAGGCCCGAGAGCCCTCGAGGCCAGGACCCAGGCTTTACCCGGCAAGCCGTCGAGTCCTGGGGCGGTATTTTTGGCTTTCAGCCTTCCTACCGCCGCTCTCAGTTCTACCCCGGTCACTTCAGGGATGTCGTCGTCGTCGTCCGCGTGGTCCGCTTCGGGCACCGCAATTGGCGGAGCCATGGGCGGGGGGGTGTGCACCCCCCGTGAAGGGAACAGAGCGCTCACCACCTCCTCCACCAGCTGGGGGCGGAGACTCTGCGTCAGCGGGGGGGCCCAGGTGCGGAGTTTATTCCGCACCATTTTATAAGGGCGCCCCCACGGATCTCTGTTCAGAGTCTCCAGCATCTCCTCGCGGGCCATATCCTTGGCCCGCTGGACAGCCTCTTGGAGGGCGGTCTTCGCTGCTCTGTACCCCTCGTACAGCTCCGCCTCCGTGGCTTCCGCATCCGGAGGACGAATGCGGAGCCTGCGGTGCCTGGTGTACCGGTGTCGCGCATCGACGCACGCCTTGCGTAGCGCATCCAGCTCCTGCGACCACCAGTACACCCGACGTCGGGCGCGTCCTGGCCGGACTCGGGGCATTGCCACGTCGCAAATCTCGGACATGGCCTCCCGGAACCACTCCGCCTCCTCGTCGATATCGGCAGGCCTGTCCGGTGATGACACCCAGGCCTGCACGATCGAGGCTTCCAGGAGGAGCTCCCGGTCCAGCTGCTTCAGCGCCCACCGCGGACCACTCGGGGCCTGTTGGACCAGCGCGCTAGAGGTCTGGGCGGAGACGTCGAACCGGATATACCGGTGATCGGAGTAGGTCTCCACCTCCTCCATGACGCGCCAGTCAATTACACGCTGCGACAGAGCGGGGCTGGCGAACGAGATGTCCACCACTGACTCACCCCGCATCCGCACACACGTGGGAACAGAACCCCGATTTAGGACGACCAGGCCTGTTTCCAGAGCCCAGTCCTCCACCATCCTGCCCCGCACATCCGTGCAACGGGAACCCCAGGCCAAATTCTTGGCATTGAAGTCCCCGAGCACTAGCACGGGGAAGGGATGGCTTCCGGCGACGACGACACTCAACTCTGTTAAAGAGTTGTGGAACTCGGCGAGAGTTCGGCTCGGAGAGAAGTACACTCCCACGACTACAACCTCTCCGAACCGTGCTGCTACACACCCCTGTCCCTTCGTGACGCATTCCAGGGACGGGGTGCCGGCGGCGACCGACGAAACTATGGCCACTGAGCCGCTCAGGTCCTCCACCCAGTCATCCCTGGGCGGGACAAAGTACGGCTCAGCGACCACGGCGATGTTGATCGACCACTGCGCCACGCTCTGGAGCAACAGGTCCTGAGCGCAGGCGCAGTGGTTGATGTTCGCCTGGAGGAGGCGCAATGGAGCCATTAGTCCTCCATTTCAGCCCCCTCCCGGGCCCCCTGCGAGGGCTCCACTACGGCAGCGGCGGCGGTGGCGGCGGTAGTGGCGGCGGCAACGGCGACTGCGGTGGCGGCGGTTGTGGCGGCGGCAGCGGCGGCGGCGGTGGCGGCGGCGGCGGCGGCGGCGACGGTGGGAGTGGCAACGGCGGCGGAGGGCCTGCCTTTCCTCCTGGTTCCGGCGGGTGGAGCGCAGGACTTGCTCCCCGCCCGGTGATCGGCCGGCTTGCCAGCAGCCGCACATGTGATGCAGTGCGGCGCGGCGTTGCACGAGCCGGCCTTGTGTCCGGGCTGACCGCAGCGGAAGCACAGTGTGCTGCGGTCCACCTCGGAGGTGCACTGGATGCCAACGTGGTGCCCCACATGGCATCGGTAGCACCTCAGAGGCTTGGGGTCCAGGAGTTTAACCTGCGCTGAGACCCAGCCCACCAGGAGCCTTCGGCCCTCCGTGATGGTTCTGGCCGCCGTCACGGGGCAGCTTACCGTTATGGTTCGCATGCCCGTGTAGTCAGGACGTAAGGTGCCCGCCTTCACCTGGTCGGCCAGACACCCGCCCGTCCTGACAACGGCGGCCACCACATCTCCCTCCGTCACGGAGTCATCCAGGCCCAGTATGCGCATGTCTGCGCACTTGACGGGCCTGGTGATCCGAGCTTCGTCCGCGAGGGACGCCCTTAGCTTCTCAGCTAGGGCGTCAGCGGTGGGGCCACTTGTAGCACCGGGGATCTCCAGCATGCGGGCGCCAGTGGCGGTCACCCTGTGCCGGAGGCCCCCGGTGATCCCCAGCTCCCGGAGGTCCACCTTCTCTCTCGCCTTTGAGAGCACGTCGCAGTACGTCACGCCCCTCTTGACCGCGTCCGGCTGTAGCGTTATCACTACAGCCGCGGTCTTCGGGGCGCGAAGCCTAGCCGCGACGGCTCTCTCCTTGCGACGCCGCCTCTGCTCCTTTTTTTCTGGCCGCCTTGGCCGCCTTCTTCTTCTCCCCGACCACCTGCCATTGGGCGTCGGTCGTGGGAGAAGTGGGGGAGTTTTGGGGGCGCGGCGTAGGCTCTGGGGCCTTCGCCTCCCGTGCCGCTCTGCCCTTCTTCTTTCGGCCCTGCGCCGGGGGATTGCCCGTAGGCGCCGGGGCCCCGCCAGCTGGCGCCGGCGCCGCGGCTCCTCCTGCCGATGCCGGTTTGGCCGACGCCGGTTTGGCCGGCGCCGGTTTAGCCGACGGTGGATTGACGTCTTAGTTAATACTAAGTCGTCCATGGTATGCCGCTAAATTTTTTTTTTTGAGGTTGGTAAGTCATCAAAAAAATGACCCCTCCCCCTCTGGGTGGTCAGGGAGTGTTAGACTCTTACTGACTAAAACCCACCTGTGTTCCTTCCTTAGCCCTATATGTTCCGGGCCAGCGGTAACGCTTTCAGACAATCCCGCTGACTAAATATTAAAAGGTTTTTTTAAGGGCTTGATATGTAGAAATAACAACATACAGATACTGTTATTCTTATTAAATCGTTTCCTTTTTCCCAGGATGTTGATTTTGCACAAAAACAGAAAATGATTGTACGACCTTAATAATTAATTTTTCAACGCTGTCAGTCCTGAAAGGTCATTTGAAATACATTCAACCTCAGTACCGCGCAATTATCCAAACCTCAACATTAGCAGAAACACGCTAAATTCATTACAGAAATAACACAATCTTCATTATCCTGTGTTTTAAATCGCTACATTATTGTTAATAAACATACAAGGCTGGCTATAAGTATACCATTATGTCACTGAATAGGTAAATGCAGAAGCTTAACAGCTTATGCACAAACAAGCACAAAATAGAGAAGATTTGTTCTAGAAATTTGAAAAATAATCAAACCACCACTTATTTTATTTACAAACAGGCGGAAGTCGGTTAAATATATCATCATTGTCAGGAGGCCATCATTTGGGTAACTCCCTCAGTCTAATGAATAGGAATTCAAAAATGTGTGTGATTTCTCACGCACTCTTCCAAACTGAAACAAGATTGCTGAAATAAATAATTATCAGCTGTTGCCCGTGACTTTGTCTGCGATCCAGAATGAAAAGAAGCCTATGTCCTTCTTCAGGTCATGGTCTATCCATGTGCCAAATTTCATCTAAATCTGTTCAGACGTTTTAGCGTGAAAGCCTAACAAACAAACTTACTTTCGCATTTATTAGTTAGGTTTAGGATAATGAAAGTTAGGATAGTGATAATAGGTATTTGACCCAAAGACATATTTTAAAAAGAGTTTCCTTTTTTAGACGAAAAGTATGTAATTATACGTTTTTCTGCTTCTTAGAGTAATCCTTCTTTACCAACGTCTTTCATGATCGCCAGCCATCATTACAACAGATCATGGCCAAATAACGTCGCAAGATCGTAAAATAATAACGCAACGGTGTTAAAATTGTTGATCTACCCGCAAAAGTGAATGACGCTTGAGATCATGATAGGTAGCCAGTGTCAATCAAATGGTCGCGGCGACCACACGTCTGGTGCAAAGAGGAACGTTCCTTTATTGAAATAAAAACAAATGTCGGTCTAGTAATTTTTGTAATTAATTAATTAGTTTAGTTTTTGTGGTGCCTTCTTTGAGATGGGTAATTGATGGTAAACATCAGAGTGGTTGAGATTTTTTTGTTTCATTTTATCATTAAATTTTATTTGGTACATTGTGATAATAAGGAGATTAAGAGCGTCATTTTATCTACTTCAACCATAATTACCTACATAGTAAGGATATCAGAAAAACCTCAAGTTCTGACCAATTCATTGAGTAATTGTTACTTAGTAAGAAATTGTTAATTGATGTATTTATTAGATTCGGGGTAGTTTTTTCATTTCTTCCAACAGTTTATTTCCCAAGCTTTGTAGGTACTCAATATTATTGGAAAGAAAGTTCAGGTCAGTTCAGTTCGTTGGTTGTTTGTTGTTTCGGTTGTTTTGTTCGTTGTTGATTGTTTGTTTCTTTCTTTCTTTCAAAACCAAGATGAAAAAATAAAGAACCTAGACCAGACTTGCTGCACTGCCAAACGATGGTCACCACAGTCTACGACACCGCTAATGTTGGAGCATTAAGATTAAGGACATACCTAGTTGCTTTACCGGAGATCGTGTTTTTTATACCACTATTATAATTTCAATGGTTGCCATTACAGATGCTGTTCTCGACGAGGTAGATACGGCATTACATCAGAAATTCTAGATTTTTTTGAAATCTCCACTTTAAGTCGATATGGTAAGTAATAATTTATTCAGAATTAAAATAATATGTACGGACGCCAGTACACCAAGGTACCCAAAACAGTCAAATATTGCCAATCAACTTTGAACCTTATGCTTTAGCGATATAGTTGAAAATCTATTAAAGAAATTTGACAGATTGTAGTAGCTTGATGTGCTGGCATCTGTACGTTAATTACAACACAATACCTAAAAAAATCATAAAAATAACAAAATTATATCCTAACCTAACAAAAATTATAAACAAACTAAAATAAAGCGTCGAAATAATAAAAAAATATTTTCTATTTTGCCTTCGACACGCTAAGAAGAAGAAAGAAGTGGCACTCCAGGAGTGCCGACAGAAGTGAAAACAAAACACAATACACTCTGCCATCACTCACTGACATATAACGCATATACATTAAAACCGAGTACATCCCGAGGACAGCAGAACACATCCGAAGCGGTGTCGGTTACGGTAACAGTGGCGCGAGTTCAATAGTTTTTTCCCATCTCAAAAAATGCTCGCGTTGGGCATTTTAAAGAAATTTTCACTTCAAAAATGTATTATCCTTCAAAATAATTCAGACTGTGATTGAGAATGTGACACAAAGGGTGCAGATACGAAAATCGACTTTAATTAATGTATAATTCGTATAGATTTATAAGGAAGTGCCGCATCAAATCCTCAGCAACAAACACTTACCTCATCGCAGTGTACAGTATCATTACATCGCGAACTCTACGATCGGTCACCTTGACTTTTCCCGATCGGTATAAAATAATTTGACATAATACAACGTCAGTCATTAGGTACGCCGCCATTACTGATGCGCTTGCTACTAATGTAGGCTTTAATTTACGTACATTTTTGTTTTTGAATTAATTTTTTTAGAGCGTTAACATTTCCGTGTCTTGTGGTTATAGAGTAGACTACTTCCTCGATATATTCATTATCTTTTGAACTAAAATAATTGGTTTAATTATCTCGCGGCTAAATAATAACAGCCGCACTGGTCGATCGAAGGTTAAGCTAAGCTTGCCGCGGTTGGTTCGTGGATGGGAACCATTATGTATCGAGTCCCAGCTGTTATTCGTAGATCTTTGACAGTCGATGCGGGTCGTCAGAATCCCGAAAGTCAGACAACCAGTCTTACCTTGGGGTATCGTGTTACCCAGTACTTTTCCCAACTATGTTGGGGTCGGCTTCCAGTCTAACCAGTGTACTATAGGTACATCTCTGCCTTAGGCACCCTAAGGCGTGAATTAGACACAGACGGCGTAAGGTCAAGGCGCGGCGCAGGCATGATGCTGCTTCAAAACGTTTTCATACGAAATGTACGAAGGCGACGTGTCGTGAATTACACTCAAGCGGCGCGGTGACGCGACGGGCGGCTCCTTCGTACATTTTGTATGAAACCGTTTTGAAGCGGCATCATGCCTGTGCCGCGCCTTCACCTTACGCCACCTCTGTGTAATTCGCACCTTATGGGAATACAGGCGTGAAGTTGTGTCATATTAAAAAATTCTAACGAGTTTATTGCCCCGAGCGATAGGTAGCACCAATCGTACCATGAACTACCGTTCAGCGAAGTGACACGCATTTAGCGTGATAACTGGCTATTAACAAATTATCATACCCACACGACAAGATTACCGTGAAGAGATTTGCTTGCTTCTACACACATTATCCTTTACAGCAAGGAGCGTGACTGATGGCTTTGTTCCTATTCATATTTTTGGCAACTGAAAATGTAATCTTGTGATTAAAGATCGCAAGCGTGCAGTTAAATAACTATTTTGTAATCTTTGTCATGAAAGTCTATTTTTAACTACAATGCGCCCGACGCCGAAGAGAGAATGCGTTCTTGACAGCTATCAGTTTCATCGCAAACAAATACGTGTTTTGCAAATTTGATCTTTAGCTACAAAAATTGTCGCATTGACAGCTGTCATGAACGCATTCCATCGACGACTGTAGACTCAAATCTGTAATCTGTAATATTTTTTTCAAATCTGTAATATGTTTTTTCAAATGTGTAATAATTTTTTCAAATCTGTAATATTTTTTTCAAATCTGTAATCTGTTTAATTCGTGTTTTGTGAATTTGATCTTTAGCTACAAGAATTGTCGCATTGACAGCTGTCAGGAACGCATTCCATAGACGGCCGGACTGTAGATTCAAATCTGTAATCTGTAATATTTTTTCAAATCTGTAATCTGTTTAATTCGTGTTTTGCGAATTTGATCTTTAGCTACAAGAATTGTCACATTGACAGCTGTCAGGAACGCATTCTATAGACGGACGGACTGTAGGCTCAGAATCTGTAATCTGTTTAACTTGTCTTCCTCTTTGGTCTATGGTCGCAAGCGCTGCTACTGACCATGAGGTCCTGAGTTTGATTCCCGGGTCTGCCAATGTTATTGGATTTTCCAACTGGAATTTCTTAGTAGCAGCCCGGCTCTAGATTTGTGGCCGTTTGTTGTTTTTGAGCAATTTGGTCTATCAATACTTTGGCTAAAGAAGATAATTAGTATAGACATGTAAAACTACTAGTTTACACAATAGGTTAGAGAGAGCTTCAGTCATCCCTGGACACACCCTTTTTCATAAGCAAGATAATATTTTATTACTGTGGCTTCTAACAATGAGTTTATTAAGACATTAACATTTATGTGTGAAAATTGCGAATATCTTTCTAAAATGACGATAAAATTTTACTATTGTATTAAAAATTTTAATGACACCTGTCATTATGGACACACTAGTGTCACACCTCGGCGTGGCGTGCTGTTGGCAATAAAGGGTTAAAAGCTTAATTGCTCACACTTTTACGATGATTTTCCGTGTCGGATTTGAATCAATTTGTCACCGTAGGGCGATTGTTTTATTAATTTTGTGAAAGTTTTTTGTTGTGAATTTGTTGTTCCATACTTTTTTAACTAACTGTACTTTACTGTCAATTGTATTTATTTGATTGGTGATAATTTTCGGGCGAGATCAATTTTCGAATCAGTCTTTAAGAATCATCGTTCGGATTCAATAGTTCACACGGTGTGAGTGACCTCTGAACGCTGGAGAGAGCAAAAATCTAAATGTTGTCAGTTAGAACTAGTGACTACATTTCTCATATCATATCGATTCTAAAAATGGATAGCTAATTAAATGGATGATTCTTGAATATACTTTCATTACGTGCAAGATGATAGCGCTTTACAAATAATACGTCGGTATCAGGTCGAACTAGGGCTGGCAAGTTTGTAATGTGGTATAATTATGTCTTTAGCGCTGTGGTGGCCCAGTGGTAACAGACTCGACTTACGAGTTGTAGATCGTGGGTTCGGACCCAGACCGCTTTACTTTGTGTTAATTTATTTCATCACCATTGCTCTCAAAACGGTGAAGGAAAACATCGTGAGCAAACCGGCGTGTCCTAGAACCAAAAATTTGAAGACATGTGACATCTACCAATCTGCACTGGGCCTGCGTGGTAGATTACGGCCTATTCCCTCTCACAGAGAGGAGGCCTCTGTCCCAGCAGTGGGAACAGTATAGGCTGATTAAGTATGTATATGTCTATATGAGAGCAGCGGTAGCCAAGTGGTAACGACAGCGACTTACGGGTCGTAGATCGTAGGTTCGAACCCAGACAGGCTCTTTAATTTGTGTAAATTATTTCATCACCACTGATAACTAAAAGCTGCGCTTTTAGTTATTCACAGCTTCACTATTATTCAAAGTGTCACTGTCTGTCTCACTCACAGTCTTCCTCTCGCTAAAACTAGAATCTTAGTTACGCTCAAGGCAAGCTTTGGTTACACTAAAATAATTTTTAGTAGATATTTTTTTTTTTTAAACTGGTATTCTTGAAGATTTTTTTTTTTTACTGTAATCTAAGAAATAATGTAGTAAGTGCTATACCATTTTAGAATCCTTATTAAATGCGTCAACTTTTAAGGTTACTTGCCAAACTGGCGTAGTACATTTTTTTTTTCAGTACAGTAAGTTAAAGTTGGGCGAAGTAATAATTTTTCATTCTTGGTTCGGATAAATATGACATTTTCTTCTAAGTTGGAGCAGTTAGCTAAAAATTTAAAACAACAGATTACACAAACACTACTGAAGATTACACAAAAAAAAAGAAAATCTAAAAAAAGTAAAGATTTGTAGCTAAAGGAGCTAAAAAACCATCACAGGGTGTACATTTTTCGAAAAAAAAAGAAATTACTGTAATTTAAAAAATACATGACTAAGATTTTTTAAATATTTTTCTGGTAACTATTATGATTTGTCCTATCACCCGATTCCGGCTTGTCGTCGACTTACGGGACACCCTATTATTATACGGTAATTGAATTAGGCATGTAAGGATTCATTACCTACGTGCAAAATAATAAAAAATAATTTTTTTGAATAGGGAACGGTTTTGCAAGAACTTCTCCTATAAAACGTATGTACAGTCAACAAAAGAGATAGGTATGCAGGATCGTCGGATATAGTTGAAGTTTATAGTAAGAAACCGATGGATGTTCTCGACTAAAATTTAATTTGATAAACGAGCTGTTGGTTTTCTATGAATAAAATTAAATTTTATTCGAGAAAATTCATCGGTATAAACTTCAACTATATCCGACGATCCTGCATAACAGTTTCTACATAATACTGTAGTAAAAAATACTAAATTAATTGACTAAAATAAACTGACCAGTGCCAACCCTACACTAAAAGAAAAGTAAAAAAATATGCCATAAAGCACACGTTAACGCCGCGCCGATCATTCGAATGATTAATATATTTAGAGTTAGTAGTGAAAAGTGCTCATTAATGCCCGGGCTTCATGCTAGGTGGTAAAGTTCAAACATTCAAGCCTTTTACTTTCGGCAGGTGAGCAGGGTACTTAGTATCTACTTTGTGTGATGATAACTTTATTTAATGGAATTACTTTCGTTCATTTGCTTAAATTAAATTAGGTCCAGCTATAATTTTTAGACACATCTTCAAACAAACATACAGAATTATCTATGCCTAGCCGCGCCCTGCGGTTTCACCCGCGTAAATGTCGATCCCGTGGGAGTATCGGGATAAAAAGTAGCTTATATGTTAATCTAGGGTGTCAGCTACCTCCATACAAAATTTTATCGAAATTGGTTTAGCCGTTTGAGCGTGAAGAAGTAGCAAACATATAAACACACACACACACCCCAACAAACTTTCGCCTTTATAATATTAGTGTGATATTTCTATTTTAATTAGATATAGTATTCAAGTTTATGTATTTTTAATTAAAATTTAGAATAGGTAGGTATTAATATTTATCTATCAACATTAAAGTTAATTATGTTATTTTAATTTAATACGAGTGCCACACGCGTTCTAGTTTTTCATAATAATCATAAACATCTTCACCTGTTCACGGCTTAAAATAATCATATTTAATCATTAAAATCGCAATTAAAATTAAAATAATGATGACAGAACCAATAATATTTGACACTAAAACTAACCACCACACACAGTTACTAACTATAATAAATTCTCTAGTTACGTATCAAATTGATAATAAAGTCAATTTCTATGCAAATTATATCTCAAACTAGATCGGTAATGGTCACTATAACTTGTATATTTTGAACGGTGACAGTTACTTGGGGGGTGCGCACATAAAATGTTCTAAATAGTTGCAGTTTAGATAAAGTCTGCATTAGTGTGGCGGGTTGGTGGTCGCCCACGTGGGTGGTATGGCTTTACTGGGAGCGGGGAGCGATTTCTAAATCAATGTGACATAGAACCATGCAGCCAAATTGATTTGAATCAATTGTAGCGTCAAGTGGCAATCACGTATTTTACATAATATGTGAATTAAAACTTTGGATGAAAGTAAAATTGTTTATTTATTGTACAATCATCACATTCAGCATAGTGTATGAAGTTTCGGAATAGGAATTTATTTTTCGGACGTTTTTTTTTTTTTGTTAGACTATTTTGTGTCCCACTGCTGCGCAAATGCCTCCCCTTTTTTCTTTCAAACCGAAAAAATGAAAAAAACAATTTGAAAATGACGTTATTTGAAGGAAATGTTAATTATACCTACATTTTCAACTAATATGATTGTTTTACTAAACAAACAATAAAAAACACGTCGCCGTCAGTGGCACCACGCCTGAAAATTAATAAATCGTCATTAAATTCTAGAAAATCAATTTAAATTAAATCAATCTAGGAAACTGGCTCAATGAACTTCCAAAGTCCATTTAAGAGCTGTTAGCTAGATTAAAAATGTCTCACCCAACCATTAAGTGAGCCAGCTAGTTTAATGGTCCATAATTATAAAATCACAATTATTTTAAAGGTTAGTAATACAAAGGAAATAAACTCATTCGACCCAAATTAAATGATTTTAAAAACTGGTACATAATAATTGTATCTTTAAGAAAACAATGAATATTATTGGATTCCGATAAACATAGAGTTTTGTTTACCCTCTTTTTCCCAAAGATTTAAATCGTATCGATTTCCCGTCGCCACACTTAAGACATTTGAAAAGTGTCAATACTGAGAAGAGTGAGCTCACGCATCCCGTACCAAGCGTTTCCAAGTGAAGTCACTACGTCACTGTGTGTCAACGGAACAGAAACACGACTCTCTTAAGACACAGTAAAGCGAATCTAACGATTCAAATCTTTGCTACTTCCAGCCTTTATTTCAATACTAGCTGCGCCCCGCGGTTTCACCCGCATAAATGTCGGTCACGTGGGAATATCGGGATAAAAAGTGGCCTATATGTTAATCCAGGGTGTCAGCTACCTCCATACAAATTTTTATCAAAATTGGTCCAGCCGTTTGAGCGTGAAGAAGTAACAAATATATAAACACACCCCAACACACACACTCACAAACTTTCGCCTTTATAATATTAGTGTGATTAGTGTGATTATTATTGTGATTACACTACACCTGGTGAATGTATCCATTAATCTGAACAACTTTGATCTTCCATACAATCTGTATTAACTGTCATCTCAGAGTTCAATAAAATTCCTTCCTCTAGCCATTCGTCGTCTTTTTTTTTTTACAATTCATCAAAGTCAAAGTCAAATCATTTATTTCAAATAGGCACATTAAAGGCACTTTTGAACGTCAAAAAAAACTAAATAGAAATGATTCTAGTCTTTTTCTTCATCTTTTTCGATCTTGCTCTGACACCTGAAAAATAACATCGATATTTATAAATATTTTTTACACATCATTTGTTTGAAATAAAAACTTCAAAAACAGATCTCATCATATTATTTTGAGACGAACTCGACCAATTTTTTCTCCTTCATAATTCACCACTTTTTTGTCCAACCTCAGTACCTACTTAGTGCTACAAAAACCTAATCAACTTCACAATTGATGTATTAGATGTGTACATAATGATTTTGTAAACTTTATTATTAGTTAAATGATTTTAATCATGAGGAAAATCACGGGTTCATCCGCAAGATTAGTGTTTTTTGGGATGTATTGCTGTGATCTTTTTATTTGAGACGCAATTGTGTTCCTTTATCGACAATTTCAATTTAATAGGTTCAAAATACAGTTAAATATGCAAAAAAGTTACATAATAAGACTTTTAAATAAGACTTAACATAAAAATTCATCACGTGTGATACTTATTTAACTGTATATATGATATTGAATTCCACATAAAGTTTAAATAAAGTTAAGATATGAAACTCTGAGACATTACGAATGTCATGTTTTGCATCTTTGTCAGTCGTTACGGGTCGTCAGAAGTCCGAAAGTCTGACAACCAGTCATAACAAGAGGTAATTGTAACCCAGTAACTGGATTGTGGAGGTCAGGTAGGCATGCGCCCGTGTAAAAATACTGGTATTCAGCTGCATTCGGTTAGACTGGAAGTCAACCTCAACACATTTGAGAAAAGGCTGGGCAGATGAAATGATGTTTTGCATTGTTTCACTTCGTATTTTCAAAACCAAACAAACAACTTCAGTCTTTGCGACTTATAGGTCGGAGTAGCTGCGAATACTCGCAGAAAGATCGACAAGGCCATCCATTGTATGTTTTATATTAATAATAATCGTATTGTTTTGCTATGTATTATCTAGTGTACAATCTTACATATAAAATTCTCTTGTCACAATGTTAGTTACCATACTCTTCCGAAACGGCTTGACCGATTTTTGTGAAATTTTATATGCATATTCAGTAGGTCTGAGAATCGGCTACTATCTATTTTTCATACCTAGGAGTAGGGTAGGATTAGGGTAGGAGTAGGTTAGGAGTAGGGTAGAAGTAGGGTAGGAGTAGGGTAGGAGTAGTGTAGGAGTAGGGTAGGAGTAGGGTAGCAGTAAGGTAGGAGTAGGGTAGGAGTAGTGTAGGAGTAGGAGTAGGGTAGAAGTAGGGTAGGAGTAGTGTAGGAGTAGGGTAGGAGTAGTGTAGGAACAGGGTAGGAACAGGGTAGGAGTAGGGTTGGAGTAGGGTAGGAGTAGGGTAGGAGTAGTGTAGGAGTAGGGTAGGAGTAGGGTAGGAGTGGGGTAGGGTAAGGGTAGCGTAGGGTAAGGGGTAGGACACCACGCGAGCACCAGGCAGCTAGAAATAATTTATATGGCAAAACAACGTTTGCCGGGTCAGCTAGTAAAGTATATAATAAATAAATAGGTAAATACTCAGATTGGTCTATTGATCACTGACACACTCCATATATAGCGTTGGAAAAGTTTCTGTTCACAAGTTAAGTAAATCAGCACGTTTACACTAAGTACCCGATCGTGATGGAAACTGTCAATGTCTTCCACTGAATATACATGACCTTCAATGTAATTTAAATTACTATTCTGGAATTTCACTTCTTGGGAAAAAATACTTGCGAAATTATTCGTCTGATGCCATGAACTACTAGTTACTATGTCATTGGGTAGACGGCTGTTGCCGTCGGCATTGGTGACTGAGTAAAGCTAATTAATTATACAATGGAGCAACCTCTTTTAAAATACTTTAGCTAGATCAATGCTTCTCACAGAAAGATAGCCTGGGTCCCAGCAGTGGGAACATTATGCAGACCGATGGATCTGAAGGCCAATTCTCGTAGGTAATTTAAAACGTTCAAAATCCAGTCACAGTCTCATCTCGGCGACAAATAAATGTCAAAAACTTGTCAAAATGTAGGGAAATTAGAGGTATTTTTGACAGATTGAGACTGAGATCAGACTGTGAACGTTCTTAAAATTACGAGATTTGCCCGTCTGATGTTTTAGTATAGCAGTCATGACATTGCGTGCTTCAATTCTTAATTATTATTCAGCGTAATTTTTAATTTAACATTTTTTTTTTTTTAAGCTCGAGTACGAGGCATTTTACTACGTCGTGTGTGTATATTTATCTTTTTTTTGTTTATTACTTTTTTTTTATATGCAATGTGCGTTTTGTTTGTGCAGAATAAACAGTTTTTCTTTCTTTCTCTTCTTTTCTTCTTTCTAATTTTTTTGGTATTTTGCCTAACTTTTGTTTTTTTTTTTCGTATTTTCATGACACTCGTTTCCATGCTCCTTTGACATTATGTTATTTTTATTGTGAAAATTATAAGATAGACATTGTGAAAAAAAAAATTATAACAATTTTATATTAGGAATTAAAATGTATAATTAGGATTGCATGCAGTATTTATATTTTTAATTCAAACAGCAAGAAATAAAAGGCTATTTTTTTTTATTGCCTTCCAATACCAACTTGTTTCTCGGCTATTTTTATTAGTAATTTCTAAATATGTAGGTAAGTAACCCATGGCCTCTAAGGCCGCGTCCTAACCGAAAGCGACAGTCGCGCGAGCACACGATATCTAATATATGAATATGACATACTCGCACGATCAATCTTGTCGCATATGTACGTATTAATCCGATAAACCATTGCGAAATTGCGTATTCAGACGACTGTCACTTTCGGTTAGGACGCAGGGTAAAACCTATTGCCAAAGTTGAATTTTTAACTCGCATTAACAGTCAAGAAAAAACTGGCCATTTGCGAGTTGGACTCGCACACGAAGCCTTCCATACCACAAGGCAAAAACGCCGAAAAAAACACGTTTGTGATATGAGAGTCCCCCTTAAATATTAATTTTATTCAGTTTTTAGTATTTGTTGTTATAGCGGCAACAGAAATACATCATCTGTGAAAATTTCAACTGTCTATCTACCACGGTTCATGAGATACAGTCTGGTGACAGACAGACAGACAGACGGACAGTTGCGTCTTAGTAATAGGGGCCCGTTTTTACTTTAAAAAGTCCGCCCCAATACTATAACGGTACTTAAACAATAAAAAATAAACTAACCACACCAGCCTTCTCGTAATCTACTTCTATTTAAAGTTTGTCATTCACAATGACTGATGGTACACATGTCAAGCCATTGTTTTACCCATTCATCGTCCACCGATCTACTTAACCGGCACACGTTGGTCTGATGATAAAACTGTAATGTGGACCACCCAAACGCAATGCGTATATTGGTTGTTCGGACTGTACTGGTAGCTTAGTGTGGATTTTTAAAGCCTACTGAATGTTTTTTTTATTTGTGCACCTGTTGATATAGGTAATTTTAATGATATCAAGGATTTAAGATAATTTTATGACAGGCAAGTATTTTAGTTTTTTGTATACTTATCGCTATAAGGCTCCTACAAACAGGCGCGACACGCGATTTTATTGCGCACGACACAAAGGCACCACTCGTTGCGCGACTTGCGGTGCCTTTGTGTCTCGCGCGATTTTATCGCGTGTCGCGCCTGTTTGAAGGAGCCTTTATGCGTATTTAGGAGAATGGTTTTCTTTTTTTTATAATGGAAAATGATTCTGAAATTAATTGACAATAAACATTACCATCCCATTGGGCTTTGCCACAGATCGATAAAAATATTACATTGCTTGTGAGCCTCGCCGCAGACGGTTGAACGACCGGAGATTGTCCATCGAGTTTCGTATAAGTTCTTTTCCATAGAAAGAAAGAAAGAAAATACATTCATTTAGCATAGACTAAAAGACACACAATACACCAGATAGTCAGATAATAGTCGCACATCAGATAAAAACTAAAAAAAAAGATAAAAATAAAAAGTGCAAAGTCCGATGTAAGAAATTAGCAGGAATTTGTGCCTCATGGCTGCGCCAAAAATGCGCCATAGGAAGTTGATTCCTATGGCGCATTTTTGGCGCTTTGGTATCGGTAACTAGCTTCATCTTTCTGAATGACTGACTTCTTGACAATTCAAAAGTGCCTGTAAAGGATTTAATTGACATAAATACTTTGATTTAAAAAAGTGATAAGCAACTCTTTTTTTCTTTTTTTTTATAACAAAATGAAAAATACAATTTCCTAAATAGGTGATAGTGATAATATTATATCCTATGATAGTCACAGCAATCAGGGGGTACTACGATATCCAATAGTTAGAATACCTACATAAAAATTTCACCATGACTATCAACCAATCGCCATCACCGTTAGTAAAAAAATTCTCTAATTAAATTCAAACCCGATTTTGAATTTAATCCCTTCGTATCCACACTAATCTCTCCAGCTCCCATGTATATCATTGTAATTGGATTAAACGATTCTTTTTCTGTCATTGTTTCCTGTCGGCCATTGTTCTTGTTTGTACGTCTGTCTGCCCATTGCTACGGAACTCGTGTGCTAATAAGCTAATGTGGATCAATTATTCATGGAGATTGTGATGCTGTAAATAAATGTAAGGCGTAATGGACAGATTATGTTTGAACTGTATTTGGGTGAGAGGAAAGTATTGTAGCCGTGACGTGATGTATGGCATACGTAATGCTGTCATGAGTTTGTCAGATGTGGATTAATTCTTGGTTGAAATGGTGATGGGGATAATGGTACGCATTTATTTTGTTTCAGGCTTCGTTTTTATATGACTAGCAAGTTGATCTGATATTCTATATTATTCTGTTTCAGTTAGTTTAATAAGTTTTTTGCTTTTAGGTGTCTCTTAGTTGGTGAAAGGCATCGCAGTGTATTGTGATAATCTGCAGGGTAATTGCGTAACACACTATCAGTAGCAATGGGTTTCATTTTGACAGTTCAACAACATTCATTGCGTGATTTACGTTGTTGAGCAGACACATTTTTCGAACATATAGAGCAATGGATTAGCAATGCTTCAAATTGATTCAAATTGAGAGTAATAGCTGTGTGTTACGCAATTAGAGTGCTGGAGAGTGTTGTCACCAATTTTAATAAAAAGCGAATTGCCACTGATGACACTCTAGCGTCGCCTGGTGTCAAATACCTGATTCAATTGCCACTGATGACACTAGCGTCGCCTGGTGTCAAATACCTGATTCTCCTGCTATTAGATAGATATATTTATATCTATCTATCTTTATTATGTACCTACACCATATGAAATACAGATATAAACCCGTGCCTCGGAAAGCATGTTGAGCCGTTGATCCCGGTTATCATTCGCGGTTCTTTGGCAGTCGTTACAGGTCGTCAGTAGCCCGAAAGTCTGATAACCAAGACTGGTTATCAGACTAGGTATCAAGGTGTATCGTATTACCCAGTAACTGGGTTATGGAAGTCAGATAGTCTTCGGCGCTTCATGTAACATGCTGGTATTCAGCTGCATCCGGTGAGACTGGAAGCCAATCAAGATAGTTGGGAAAAGGCTAGGCAGATCGATTAGTTAAAAATATAAACTTTAAATTTTATTTTTATGGTCCTATCGCTAATCCACCTTACTTTGAATATAAGCCCTTAGTTATCATTATCCATCTTCCTCTTTACCTATTTCCAAAATCTTTCATTTTTCACTACATCGTTATTAAATTCCCGGTTCTCACGACCAGCCATTACCCAAATAACCGTACCTCATAAATTCATCTACTTACAACCTAATCATGCAACATTGCCCAATCAGAACTAACTTGCACCTACCGTCCAATTTTTACCCAATATACAATTTGTGCACATTATAAAAGCAGGGTTGGCCCACTGGGTATAAATTTTGCGAAATTGGAGCCGGGATCACGTCATAAATTCTGAAATTAAAGTTTTCGGGCGTCCACGGTGATTGTATGAATTAAGAGCTTTCTTTATGGTTAAGTTGGCACTTTATACTCTCATTATTATGGTCATCTGTAATTTTGGTGCCGCTGGGTTTCGTTCCCTTGCTTGACCTAGTTGAGTTAAAACCTCTTTCTTTTTTTTTTCATATACGTTGTTTTTTTTCAAGTGTTGCTGTCATCGAAATTATAATTTGTGTGGTTTGGGAGTTTTGTTTGCTTTCAAAGAAACATCATCGACTTATAAGCACGTTACTGTTTTTGGTTCTCTTGGTAAAGCTTTTGATCTTATTTCAAGTAAAAATGACTAGGAATGATTTTTTTACTAAAGGCGTTTTTACTGCAACACTGCAAGTGTATGGTCGTTAATAATATCTCTGCTTATCTTTTTATTGTTCACATCCATGACAGCTCAGATTACAACACAAAATTGACCATCAACCTTTAAAATGTCGTCTTATGCAAACACCACACATTATAAATATCACTTATCTTCCAGCAATACTCATTATCCAAAAGTGTAGGTACATAATAATTTATTAAAAAATATCATCCGTAAAGAATTTTTATGGTAATTATTCGAGTCAAAAAATCGTACTCTCTCGATATTATGATAATCGAATACCATCTTCATCATCGGTTACGCAACCATTCGGTATCATCAATATTTCATTGCGCGTGCAGATATCTCGATTCATATCGTTTCGAATATTTGTAATCGATACTTTTTGTTTTATAAATATTGAATTGTATGACTTTCTCACAGTAACTGAGAGGCTTATTGACTACTTTAAATTAATTTTATTGTTGTAATTTTCGCTCTTTTCATGAGGCGGAAATTATAATGAACATGGTCCGTTTTATGACTAGAATTTTAACAATGACGTATTTAAAAATGATCATTTAAATAGATGCTGGTTTGAATTTTTTGGATCATAGAGGTGTGAGGAACAGGGTGTAAAGTTCACTCAACTTCCATAGAAAAGGGAGGATCCTCCGACCAGACGGGTGTTGTGTCTGGCGGGCAACTGCCCGATGATTCAGTCTATGCTAGTTGCGCGGTAAACTCTACTTGCGAGATGCAAGATTTTGCGTGACGTCAGTGTGAAGCGTTGTTCGCATGTGGCGTTGTAGATACCGCTACACAGTATGTTTTAAATGCTTTTTTGGTCCTGATAGACATACTTCAGGCTTGGAAAGAGATGTGTATCAGTTTTTATGAAAACTATAATATTGTAAATGGTCCATTCTCTTGATCGAAGAATATGTCTTAGGCGAAGACTGTAAAAATCATAAAAGTAAATGTTTTTAGAAGTAATTGAATATAAAAATAACAGTTAAAAACTCTATGATTCATAGGTGACTACGTATTTCTCAAATCAAATACTAAGATATTTAAAACCCAATCGAAATTCAATTTGAAATACAACAATAATTGAAGCCATTTTAATTTGATGAATCGATTTCTAAATCGATTCAAAATAACTATTTGCATTTCAATCCGAAATACAAATCTGAATTTAAAACCAATTTTTCGCTTGAGACTACCTATTACGATTAAAGAGAAACCCCGCAATTAGGCTTCAATATTAATATTACCGATATTTGAATAAAACTGTAATGTTTCTAAAAAATATCGGCAAAAAAAGTTGCGCTCTCTCTTGGAATAAATTAGCCAGACGAACGATATGATATCCATCACTCGGTCAACTATAAAATAAATAAATCATCGATGTTGAGCGCAATAAATCAATCGATTCATAGCATCGATCCAATTCGATTCATCTCTCGATTGGACCGAATCGGCGCGAAACAATCGGAACTCGTAAGTGTATAGAGCTTATGAATAATTCACGTATGAATATAATTGAATGATTTATGGTACGTTTGTGCTTAGTTGTTTAGGTAACTGCTTAGTAAATTGACTATATGTGTACAGGAGTAAGTGAGCCTTTAAATTCCGTTTGTAAAAGTAGACTAGTTGGCCATAGAAATTTATAGACGATCCTAAAATCCTTAACCTGCCCGTGAACTAATCTCTACTGGTGGTTCCTACAAATCCATAGAACACCATACACCTTTTCATGAACTTGATCATTCTGTTTGTATCATCAATAGTTCTTCTGGGCTGGCCACGTGTGCCGTACGACCAATGAGCTATGGGCCAAAATAACCACTACGTCTGACACACCTAGAAGGTGTCGCGGCAGACCTTGTAGAAGATGGCGATACGAGCTGGAGCAAACAAACAGCCAGTGGTCCACTTTAGCCCTGGATTGAAAGAGCTGGAAGTTATGGGGAGAGGGCCTGCCCAGACGTGGAATAATGCAGGCTGTAGCGGTATCTTCAACGCCACATGCGAACAACGCGTAATACTGACGTCACACAAAATCCTGCATCTCGCAAGCAGAGTTTACCGCGCAACTAGCATAGATACAACGGCCTGACATGAATCATCGGGCAGTTGCCCGCCAGACACAACACCCGTCTCGTCGGAGGATCCTCCTTTTTCTATGGAGGTTGAGTGAACGTTACACCCTGTTCCTCATACCGGCTAACAGTAAAAATAATGTTCTTAGTCCACCATGAACGAGCCTGTATTTCGATACGACATAGGACCTAATCCGCTGTTAGTTTGTCATTCACTTATAAAGCGCTGCATTTACAAACAATAATCTGACATGACCAAACACTAAATAATAATGTCGTGCATGAAAATGGAACCCGCGATCCATAGTGCCTAAACGGAAACGCTTAGCTAAATCGAACTTTACTGTATTCCAAAATCCCCTAAAGGATCTCTGACAAGTCTCCGCTTAATTTTACCAACAGACAGAATCAGTTCCATTTTCAACAAAGATCATAAACTGCCTCATCTGCCTAGCCTTTTTCCAACTATGTTGGTGTTGGCTTCCAGTCTAACTGGATGCCACTGGGTACCAGTTTTTTACATGAAGCGACTGCCTATCTAACCTCCAAAACCCAGTTACTGGGTAACACGATACTCCTTGGTAAGACTGGTTGTCAGATTTTCGGGCTTCAGACGACCAGTAACGACGGTCAAAGATCCACGAATGACAGCCGGGACCAACGGCTTAACGTGCTTTCCGAGCCACAAAGGGTTTTCCATATGTAACGATGGTCAATTGGTCACATATCCACAGACCAACCGCGGCAAGCGTAGCTTAACCTCGATCGACCCGTGCGGCTGTTATTATTTAGCCACAAGAAAAAAAAATCTAATAAAACTAGATGATCCATTTCCCTCACCCGCCTCGACACTCAACTACAACATAGCACTCACTATTACTACACAGATTTAATATTAATAAAAAGAATCAGTATTGTTAGTGCGTGCGTCCATTGTCTAGTAGCGCCCACGCAGCTCCAGATAAATTATTAATAGTGAATTTGTAATGAATTGTAGATCAAGAGGAAAGAGACAGGATTGTAATGTCGGTGGTTTGATTTTGCGTTCAACAGTGAGTGATTGTTGCGTTGCTGTATGTAGATGTGCTGTGCGAGTCGCATTATATAATTTTTCTTTCTTTCTCTCTGTAGTTACTTATATATGCTTTTAGACAGGGATGAAAAAAAAGTCATATTACTATCGAGCCGTTTGGGGTTGAAACCCTCGGGCCGTGGGGTCCGAGTGCTCATAGTCTTTTTAAAGATATTTCGAAACGGCTGATTGACACTTCCCGTGACCCAAGGGCTGGCTTTTACCTTGGCCAGAGGCTAAGCATCGCCATACAACGTGGTAATGCCGCCAGCCTCTTGGGTACATTACCAGTCGACAGCGATGCGGATGAGTTTTTCGACGCTATTTTCTAGTTTCTGTATAGTTTTAGTTATGTTAGAATTTAATTTTGTTATTTTTACCTGTCTAAATGAATAAATCAATTTCATCAAGTGTTGGAAGATGCATATTGGCGCCGATTCCTTTGTTCACAAACTAAACTAAATTTAAGTTCAGTGCATGTTTTTCTTTCCATTTCATTAATAAAAGGACAGAAGATAAATTTTAGTTTAGACCTGTCAAATTAATCAGCGCCAGACGTAAATTGACGTAATTTTAGCAGGCAAGCAAAGAGTATTTAATGTCTTTGCAGGTAAGTTTTTAATCACGTCTAAACTTGTATGAAGTAGTGTCAGTTGCTGATTAATTTGACAGGACTAAACTAAAATTTATTTTCTGTCCTTTTCCTAATGAACTTAAATTTAGTTTAGTGAACAAGGGAATCGGCGCCATTGTACCATTGAATTTATATTCTGTGGTCTTTATGCATCGCCATAGTCACTTACTCATCCTAGTTTTGACGTAAAGTCGGGTGCCAGTGTGTACTTGTGTAGTGTGCGCTACATAGCCTAATCGGCCTATAAAGTTCCCACTGCTGGGACACAAGCCTCCTTTCAGTGAGGGGGAGAGGGCCGTAATCCACCACGTGGGCCCAATGCGGGTTGGTTTTGTTGTTGCTACATATTTATACACGTATAGCACGTTAAGCCGTTGTTCCCGGCTGTCATTCGTGGATCTTTGACAGTCGTTACGGGTCGTCAGAAGCCCGAAAGTCTGACAACCAGTCTTACCAAGGGGTATCGTATTACTCAATAACTGGGCTGTGGAGGTCAGATGGGCAGTCGCTCCATGTAAAATACTGGTATTCAGCTGCATCCGGTTAGACTGGAAGCCGACCCCAACATAGTTGGGAAAAGACTAGGCAGATGATCATGTAAGCTGCTTTCTCCCAACTTATCCTTCTCCTATCGTTCAGCTTTAGTAAACACAATTATATCTAACACGTAGTTATACCTACACACCTCAACATTTTTTTTTTTTTTTTTTAAGTTTCCCCATATTAGGAATTTCTCCTGTACTGGTGGGTGCGTTTACAAACATTTAAACTCACATACACAAACAGCCAGACCCGGAACAACTACTTGTAGTTCATACAAATATTTGTTCCGTGCAATATCTGTTAATACAAAGACTAATTCCCAAAATAAATCACAATTACAACGCCGTCTGCACTAATTAGTCTTTGCTATTGTCTAGCAAGCCCGGTTAGTCACCATGCGACAATGACGGCGTTTGTAACAATATACCGGCTGAGATATCGGTTCTATAAGGTATTTAGTTCGACACTCGGTTAATATATCCCTTTAGTATACAAACAAGTATGCTTATTTGTTTAGCGGTAGGTAAACAATGGATAGTTCTTGGGTTTGCTCGAGGATTTCAGAAAATTTGGGATTTTTTTTCTCGTTTCAGATGTACGTAAACTTGTTAGCAATATTGGTTTTGGTTTGTAATATTCTAAAGAGTTGTGTAGTGTAGTGTACAAGCTCCTTACACATAATCACACATGAGTGGGCCTTAATCTACCACGCGGTCCCAGTGCGGGTTGGTAATCTAACATGTCTTCTAATTTTTGGTTCTAGGACATGCTGGTTTCCTCAAAAATTTTTCCTTCACCGTTTTGAGAGCAGTGAAGATGAAATTATTTACACAAAGTAAAGCGCCTGTTTGGGTTCGAATCTACGACCTCCAACTCGTAAGTCGCGGGCGTTACCACTGGGCCACCACTGCTCCAACTGTGACAAGCTCCATGTCTTTATTTAAATATAGTTAAAACTTTGATCATAATATATAATAGACTAGAGGTATAACCATTCGTTTCATAGTTCCTGAAAATTACCCAAAAATGCTGGTCTTTAGGAAACGCATAACCGTACATTATACGTTTCCTGGGTACTAAAACTAAACTTTACCCTTGACAACTGTTTAAACTCGTTGGAAATGATAATCCAACAGATTACAGTTTTTGCCATTTTATCTAAATTTAGAAAATATGTTTTGTTCTGTGACAGAAATTTACTTTCTAAGACTACTTTATATCTTGAAACCACAGCGTAAAAAAAAAGTAAAGAAAACACGTTATAAACGCACGTGCATACGTCTTAATATTCACAGCTCATTCTCAAAAACATACACCACATCATAGATTCAGCGACCAGCTTATACCACACCCAACATTGTTGACATCGTCATCTATAACAAATAGCTAAGATTACTATCAATATCCCATAACTGAGCAATAAATAAAGATTTTTTTACAACTCTGCTTAGAAATACCATGTATTTATGGGCCTGCTGCTAACAAATCATGGTATTGTTGGAAGTCTATGGGTATTGAAACTCGACGAAGTGTTTAAATTTATTTCTCTGTTCATGCCATAGGTGTGTCTATGGTTTAAACATTAGGGCTCTCGTTTGATGGGGTTCGAAGTGATGAAATGGGGAGCTTGGCTCTTGATGTGTGTGAAGCGTAGTTATTCTGTTAGGTTATCAATGTGATAGCTTTCTGAACTTCTCAGTGCATCACACTCGTTATTCAAGATAACTTTCAGTGTAAGAATAATTATGGATAAGCTACAATTGCGATAGGCAATTCTAATGTCCGCACAACTTGAGTTAACACATAACCCTTTTGAAGAGATAATTCGGATGGGAGGACCAAACGGTATCATTAATGTGCTTTCCGATTAGAGAAACCAGGGGACCTAAAATGGCCACTTTGGAGAATCATAAAAGGATAACATTATGAATCGTATTATGGCGACGACAGTCCGTGTTTTCCGTGGATCGGATTGATTGGTATTTTAGCACAGACAAAAAAAAATACTGTAAAATGCTGCACCAATGGGATTTGATACGATTAACTTAAAGGTTAGCTGTCCATTATGTTATTCGTTTATGATTTTGCCAAAGTGGCCTTTTTAGGTTTCCAGACCTCTGTTGCTAGTACACTCACATCCAATCGGCTCTCTTCAGAACCAACAATCAGGCAACGACGTTTCCAGTACAATATAAATCTCTTTGTCGGCGAACTTCATAAATGTCAAAATATTTCGACCCTCGCCATTACGGGTTAGCTAAGGTGGCGACCGTTTGTAGGGCATCGCGCCTAATTTTATTTATGAACCGTGATCTCTCGATTTTAAACCAAAAGAATACTCCTTATAGACTCCTTTTACCAACTTACTTTTGCGGTTCCAAAAATATCTACCATTTAACTATCAACCTTATGCTTTTATAGTTTGGTTGATACTGTTGTGTAATAGGTGCCAATGTTAAGTGTTTTACATTTTGAGTGTGTCCATAAATTTTGCTATGAGAACAGAATTGTAACAATCGCTCGATTTAAAAACTACTTATTGTGATTTAAAGGGCGCGTCAATAGTATTGACAATTTGTTCAGGCCCCTAAATAAAATCTAATATACTTTTACTTTGACAAAGGTTACATAAAAAAAATCGGGCTGACTTTCTTTAAAAGCTATTTATGTTTTTTTGGGTAATATTTTATTACATTTAAAATGGTTAGGATGATTTAGTTATTAAACAGCTATTCTTCCTAAGGGAGTAAAATGAAGTAAGATCTATACAATAATCACTAAATATTATAATATTGTAGCGGTATCTACAACGCCACATGAGAACAACGCATCATACTGACGTCACGCAAAATCCTGCATCTCGCAAGCAGAGTTTACCGCTCAACTAGCATAGATACAACGGCCCGACATGAATCATCGGGCAGTTGCCCGCCAGACACAACAGCCATCTGATCGGAGGATCCTCCCTTTTCTATAGAGTATGAGTGGACTTTACACCCTGTTCCTCATACCTCTATAATATTATCTGTAAATATTGTTGCTAAGGAATAGTCGGATAAATTGTCACGATGCTCTATACCTACCACTTTTTGAAGGATGAAATTGATTTTTTATTCACCTTGCACCATATTTGCGTAACACACTATCAATCCCAATCTAAATCACAGTTAAAGATCTATAAATGACTGCTGGGACCAACGGCTTAACGTGGTTTCCGAGGCATGGAAGGGTAGAGGCTTTGAGAGGCATCGATAAGTAATAGATGCTCACCCACCCACGAACCGATCGCGGCAAGCGTACAAAAACTAAAAAATACTGTAATTTCAATAACACCGGCACAAAACTTAGTTTCCTAACCAGTACCCAATAACTTCAACCAGAGTGCAATTTACACCACAATTCAGTTCAAATCTTAATAGCTGACGTGATTGGCACATATAAAACTACAGTCGAGCTGACAAGCGAGTGTTTAGCGCATTAGTCACCGGAACAGCGCAGATAATATTATGCTAATGAGGGTAGGCTGGAGTAAATCATGCTGCGGCCAAGGTTGGGCCAGTGATGTTGAGCTAGTGTTAGAGTTTGGGTGTTGCTTTTGTTTACTCTCAGAACTGTTATGGGTTATACTAAAAGAAATTTCTGTTTTGTTGCTCCACACTGGAGTTTCTCTAAACCCGGAAAGACTATTCCCAGGTCATTGGAATATTTAGATATTCTATAACGCAAAATCTATTCCGTCTTTTCAGAGTTCACACAAATGGATATCGGTGTCTGTCTATCTACCGGCTATCGGTTCTAAGCATATAATGTTCCCATTGCTGGGACACAGGTGTCGCAACAGTGGGAACAATATAGGTTGATTATGAATCCAGCTCACTATAGAAATCTGTTTGAGATCTCGAGTTTACAGAGAAACAAATAAAAAAAAAGTAATTTAAAAAAATTAAACCGACTTCAAAAAGAAATTAGCTCAAAATTATGAAATAATTTTAATTTCGGAAGTCGGTGTCTTTGGGATCTGTATTCTATAGTTTTAGTTTTTTGCCACCGACTTCCGAAATTAAAATTATTTCATAATTTTGAGTTAATTTCTTTTTGAAGTCGGTTTAATTTTTTTAAATTACTTTTTATTTCGTCATTTTTAGTTGTTGCACTAGAATTTGACCAAGGTTTTGAGATATTTTCCCTTTGACACTACACCCGTAGCTCGTATCAATAAGCCAGGCCGTCACACTTTCACGTCTTAGTCCATATCTTGAAAATTACTGAATAGATTTTGATGAAACTTGCACTGTTCCCTAATTTGAAGTAAATGTAAGCCAATAAAAAAAGAACGGTCACGATCCGATTAACAGTTACGGAGATATGCGTGGACAAACATACATACATACGTCTACAAAATTTTGTATATTTGTTTGGAAGCCCTAATAGATTGTCATGTGTGAATATAATGCAATTCCAATAATATTACATACATACGTGTCGAATTGATAACCTCCTTTTTTTGAAGTCGGTAAAAAAGTATCGATTGTTGTTGTTGCTACCGCCATCTGTCGTAAATCCACCGAACCTATAAAAAATTGTTTCATTAATTCTTGCTTCGTCTTTTAAAATATAGGTACTTCAATAAGAGTAGTATCCCCCAAGCTTCCTACATCACTATCGACTCCGGCGCACCGCCCACGCGTCATTTCGCGCCCGATATGCGCGCGCAGTTACGCAACTGTTGACACCTAGATCAGTGCGCGAGCGCCGCGCGCCGGGAAGCATATACTATTATTGTCTTAAAGCTGTTTGAATGACAACGTGTGAAACTGCGGTATAATGAAGGGTTTTGGATACCGAGTTAACTATAGATCCTATTTCTCAAAGTAAGACTAGGCAGCAGACAGAAAAGTGGTTAATGCTTGAGTCTCTCTCGTTGGATTTTAATTGAATCAAATTAAATCAGCAGTCATTTATTCAAATTAGAGTAAGAATCAATAGTTTTTGAACGTCAAAATCACATAAGACACTCCCCCAAAACGCCCGCTGGCGTCTGTACATGTCACAGGTTGGAACTATTTCACGAAACAAAGCCTGATAATGAAGTCGTAGTTCCATTAATTATCCTCTTTCACACAATAGTAGTAAAAACAGCAATAGCCAATAACCGTGCGATCCCATTGATGAATGTAAACCGTCTGCTAAAGATAATCTAGCGTTAGTAAAAACTAAGATGTTTCAGCTAACGAACTGTATTGTGCGATATGGATCCGCGGTAAAATCGAACGTTGGAAGCGTATGGTACAAGTGATGAGATGATAGCGTACATAGATACACGAAAATTTCATTAAATTAATGTTCATTGCTAAAAATAAAATATCAAATTGACACAGCTCACATTCAAAATCATGTACCAGCCGGTCGATTCTGTAAAAATCTCACCGTGAAAACTTAGGTGAAGTGAGTTTGTTTTTGCTAGGAATTTACACTATTGACAGCTCACTCCACGCTCACTTCACCTAAGTTTTCGCGGTGAGATTTTTACAGAATAGCACCGCAGCCCATAAAAGTGATAATACCTTTTGGTATTTTCTTTTATGAATACCATTGTGATGACAAATGTGTATTAAATACATGAAAACATATTGATCCTTCTTAGTTGTTATTGTTTCTGTGGTTATGTTGAATATGATACCTGTGAAATATAATTATTAGATTAACATGAATTATATCACGTCTATCTAACTAGCTTTATTATTTTACCACACTAATATTATAAAGGCGAAAGTTTGTGAGTGTGTGTGTGTGTTTATATGTTTGTTACTTCTTCACGCTCAAACGGCTGGACCAATTTTGATAAAATTTTGTATAGAGGTAGCTGAGACCCTGAATTAACGTATAGGCTACTTTTTATCCCGCTATTCCCACGGAATCGTCATTTACCCGGGTGTAACCGCGGGGCGCAGCTAGTAAAATATAAAATAGAGATTTAAAATAAAGCCTCGTAAAAATCTCGTCATGTGATTAGAAGCTCGTTAAGATGAGCACATCTATCCTTCCCAGGAACAACAGTTGAATATCTTCAGCTACATCTTTTAACCGCTCAGCTTATGAACACTCCCGCTCTTGTAACATGCACCGCCTCCGTACAAATCCGAGCAAAATCGAAGTGCCACGCAACAATAGGGCGTCCTCAATACAAAATTGACAATGGCTGGAGTAAGCAGCAACAAATTTATCACCTTCTGTTTCTTGCAAAACGCTGTCAAATACACTGTGACTAAATTGTTGAAAAACGATGTTGTGCACCGTGTTGTTCGGTTCCATTGAAGAAGATAGGAGTTTGTGAATGTTATTATGTATCTGTTTGTGTTTTATTTATATTCCTGTCTAAAACTGTGGTAGGCTTTTAGTTGTTTCCTGCCATAAGAGCGTTTACGACGTTCTTCTTTCTTCTAAATATATAAAACTCAAAGGTGACTGACTGACATAGTGATCTATCAACGCACAGCCCAAACCACTGGAGGAATCGGGCTGAAATTTGGCATGCAGGTAGATGTTATGACGTAGGCATCCGCTAAGAAAGGATTTTTCGAAATTCCACCCCTAAGAGGGTGAATGGGGGGAGGGTGAAATTTCACGCTGACGAAGTCGCGGGCGGAAGCTAGTTTTAACATAAAAGTTATTTGCTTGATACTGACAGACTTCGCCACTTTAAACTATCAAAAATAACACTCCACACTACGCAACTGTCATGAAATCAAGGTCAAACTCATTCTAAGAATCACACATTCTACAATCGACAATTATATTTATGCAACCGCATAAAAACCGCGACCACATTCCCGACAAAAAAAACATCAAAAATTCAGTTAACACATTTATGACCACAAAAACTATTGCAAACATCTCTACGCACCCTATATTTAAATAGAAAAAAAAAGTATAATATTATCACACATCAGTAAAATCATTGGAAATCACGCGTAAATCAATGAAATGATAAAGATCAACCGTGCGGCTGCGCGGCCGGTCGTTAGGACCCACACGTTTGTAAACAGATGCTCTAGTCACAATAGACGAATATTCGGTAGGCGGTGACGGGTGAACTGTGGTACAAATGTGGTAGCAGGAGATGGGTTGGAAATGTGTGGATAAGACAGAGATTCTATCTGAAATGATACATCTAATCAAAATAGAATGAAATAATTACTGATGAAAGCAAATAAAGATAGAAAGTAGATTTGACTTAATATTTCCTACAAGTTTAGATATTATTATCAGATCGAAAAAAAATGCAAGATGTGAGAAGCACAGGTTCATGTGAGGATGCTTGGGTGAGGCCTATGTCCAGCGGTGGACGGATTTCGTCTGAAAGTCATTGTGATGAGCATATCTTTGTTTGTTTATGTTTTTGTTTATTTTTTTTTTTGTTTTAAAAATTAAAACACTAGTGCTTCAGTATATTGCTTGTAAAATAATCTGACAAAAAATCAGAATGATTGTATGTATATTAGTATTGTTTTTATTGTAAAAGGAAGGTTTTCAGAGGTATCTTCATTATTTTTTTCTGTCGTATCAAATTAGTTGTATTATGTTTTCAACAAAACTATCTAACTAGCATATATCCTGAAGAATATCACATATTTTTCTGATTTTGTTTACTGTAGTCGATCATATAACTTTAGGCATTATAAAACATGCGTTTTTTGCGTTTAGGTTCTGTAGTCCCCATAAAACACTAATTTGTTTCTAAATAATCAACTTCCTAAACTTTAGCTGTAAACCACATCCACACTAACTCAGCATACTTAACTAATCGTAACAAATTATACTACATTATATTATGTGAACAGCAATAGTAATTTATCTTCACCGACCACAATAGTAACGACAATATTGTTCAAAATATTGACACGTTTTTGTTCAGAATATCGCCAGGGGTCGAATCGACCCCCACTTAACATTTATTATCTGTTATAATGTTTGTGGTGTGGTGTTAATGGGAATAAAGATGCTTTCTTGTTGCTAAGTGAGTTCTTGGAGTATGAACAGTGGATTTAAAATACAGAACCCTAACCCCCCAGCTCCGCTCGCAAATAGCGCAACCAACGTGGCTGAACTGTCAAAATGAAAGACATTGCGATCAATTCATTTTATGTGTGTTACGCAATTACTTCACAGGGCTAGTAACTTTGAAAGTTACTAATTGAAAATTGCAATTAATGCAGGATATTATGTTTAGATAACAACAATCTACTATTAGGATGCAATATAATAGATAATGTCATTTGAAGAGTAAAAAATCAGAGAACGTGTATTTGAAACGATTCTAATAAATCTTACTAGTATTTAACGTTACTTAAGCAATAACCAGCCTTTTTCATTGAATAAAATTTATCTAAGCAAATGTAGGTTATACAAATTACAAATTGTCACCCGCTACCGCTTGTTACTCAAATCGCTTCACATTGCGCATTTAGGTCCACAATATTATGAAAGATCATGTCAAATGATTGTATCTGTCCCTATTGGTTTAACACTATATCCTATAAACATTTCCAGAACACATTCACTGAAATACCATCCCTACTACTGTACTAACAAGAGCTAATATAGCTTGTCGATGGGCAAATATTGTCGGGTACTTGCATAGAAAATTGAAGGTAAATTGTATTAGAATTTGGAATCATTCGTCAAGGTACTTGATTTCTTTGTTATTTTTTTTCTCTTCAGCAAGTTTTTGTATTGATTTGGTAGAACTTAGAAGTGTATTAATATCCCGCTGTTTTGAAAAATGCTACTATTTTGTGTTTCGTTTCTTCACGGTAATGTTTTCTGGGGATAGTTAATGGGGTGTCATGGTGGTGAATGGTGAATGGTGTACCACGTGGTTCGGTGGCAGCTGTTTTATGGGACAGGTGGCGCTACCAACTTAGCTTTTGAGATACTGTATGCTCATAGTAGGTACGTAACCTAATCAACAGTCAAATCTTTTTATAATTTGTGTGTTATGTAATCAAGAGATTTTGTCAGACTAATGAAATGATTAAGCCCTGTCGATGCCAGAAACCTTCCTTTGAAATACTTTTCTACAGCTGAGTTGTTTTCTTGAGTCTATAATTATTCATAACAAAACATTTTTGGCCAAATAATCAGCATTGCCATACAACGTGGCAATGCTGCCAGTCTTTTGGGCACGTTTCCTGTTGACAGCGATGCGGATGATTTTTTTGATGCCCGTTGATTATTTCCTCTCCTTTTTATATACTTGTACATATTATTTATTTACTATTTACTTACACTGAAATTATATAACAAAAAAAGCAAAATAATAATTCCACCCTGGCATCCGGGAGTGGGCCATGATCCACCACGCGGGCCCCCAGTGCGGGTTGGTAGATCTCACATGACTTCAAATTTTTGGATCTAGGACAAGCCTGTTTCTTCACGATGGATTCCTTCACCGTTTTGAGAGTAGTGGTGATGAAATAATTTACACAAACTAAAGTGCCTGACTGGGTTCGAACCTACGATCTACAACTCGTAAGTCGCGGCCGTTGCCACCAATGCACTCAGTTATAATATTATGCAACAAAACATTAAGAGGAAATGCAGTCGGAGAGACGAGACTTCATAATTCAAAGTTTGGCTCTCGCCCATTTCCTCCTCCAATATTGGAAAATAAACTGACTATGAAGGATAATTATATACTGTGTCCCTATGTTTTTCATTAATAGTTGTCAAATTTGTACACTATAGGCATCTATTGACAGCGGTTTAAATCGGCATTTTTTGAGGGTTCTAGTGCTTGTAAAAATAATGTATCATTAGAAAGGAAAACATAAGGACATACAAGTACTTAATATTTATTATTCCATAAATAACATTGCTTTATGGTCATTAACCAGAAAGAAAACAGACGAGAGCGTTTCTATGGAGAAACGACCACCTGCGTTTCCTCATAAAGTCATAACCTCTCTCAATAATAAAAATCTGGCATCGAATCCGAGACACAGCGATATCACAGCCGATGTTCCGCAAAGCAATCGCCGCTTTAATAAAATATCACCAACACAAAAATGAATGACAGAATATCTCAGAAGTGACACAAAAAAATCGCACCGCATTGAAAAAGGATGGTCCAAAAACGATAAAAACCCAACCGATGCGCAGGCGCGCATTAATCAAAATGTGGATCGCAAAAAAATGTTGTGTCGTGTGGGCGAACTTCGTGTAGCCGAAAAAGGTTAATTGTGAATTTGAAATATGTTGGGAGTTCCGTATAAAACTTCTGTCAAAAATTGTTCATGCAGTCAGCAGTGGTAAAAAAACACTACAAACTGAAAAATAACTTTAATTTCGGAAGTCGGTGTCTTAGGATCAGTATTTTAGTTTTTGCCACCGACTTCCGAAATTAAAGTTATTTTTCAGTTTGTAGTGTTTTTTTTTTCAGTTTGTAGTGTTTTTTTTGGAAGTCGGTTTTTTTTTTTGTTAAAAAGTTTTTATTTCTCGCTTTTTAGTGGGTCTATTTATAATTTATCTAAGTTACAATAGCCTAAAGTCAACTTGCCCACCGCCTTTTTATAAAATATTCCTTTTCTCGATGCAGGGACGTTAATTGTTGAGGAGTTCTCCTTTTATTAGTTTTTAGATTAGATGCTGATAATCCTGGCTGCAACATCAGGCCAGACTTATGTCAACATTGCATTGAACTTAAAATTAGTCCTGTTTAAAATGAGCCCAAACACGACTACGGTGCTGTAATTTAAAGGTTTGTACTTTTTCTGATGCTCCTGGCGTCAGCATCAGGTCTTCGGTGTTCCTCAGTAACAGTACGTTTATCCACACATCGAGCCCTTTTCTATGAGCCTAAACACGATATATCTGCTGTTAGTTGTCGAGGATTAGAGAGGGTAGCATCAGGTCATGACTTGATGATCATGAGACCAAATGTGGCAAATGCCCTATCAAACATCAAAACAATTTACTAAAACAGTCCTTGCCTGTTCGAGTAACTTCTTACTGTTAAGGAGTTGTACCTTCCATCATCAGCCCAGCTACCTGAGATGGTGACAACCATACACAAATACACAAGATACTTCATAAAATATGCGAAAAACAATAAGTGAGCCTATAAAATTTGAGGGTTGCCCTCGATTTCTCTAAGATCCCATCATCAGATCCTAACTTGGTGACAATGGGACCACCTCAGAACTATCTACTTTCGAACAAAAAAAGAATTTTGAAAATCCGTCGATAATTGGCGGCGTATTCGATGAACAAACATACAAAAAAAAAAAAAAAAAAAAAAAAAAAACATACAAACATCCGAACATAGTACCTCCTCCTTTTTGTAAAGTCGGTAAAAAGATTAACAAGCTATCTTTGATGACTGGCTGAAAAAAAATGGTGTAAAATATTGTCAATCTTGGAGCATGGTGATAGTACCGGCTAGCCAGATCATGTGCTGTGTCATTGTCCGCATGAAATGCCTCGTAGGTAAGTACAGACGGCAGCACATCAAGCTACCCAAAATAAATTTTCCCAATCAACTTTGAACTTTATGCTTTAGTGATAAAGTTGAAAATCTATTAAAGAAATTTGACAGGTTGTAGTAGATTGATGTGCTGGCGTCTGTACATGACTCACTAACTTGTTTAATATTCTTTTTGTTACTAATCCTAGTGTTTAAGTTATAGTATCTAAGGTGAGTACTAACAAAAATGGTTCCTATGTTTTTCCAAATAAAACAATTTATTATTATTATAATTATGTCTTTTTGCAGTCACGGTAAGCCATGGTGCGATTTCGGTGTACCAACAAAAGAGGAGAGCAGGTTTTCTTAAAATGTAATAATGTCTGTTTGTCTGTCTGTCTGTATGTTACCTTTTCACGCCTCACCACTGAACGGATTACGATAAAATTTGGCAGAGAGATAGATTGCGTCCCGGGGAAGGACATAAGATAGTTTTTATCCCGATATTCCCACGGGATCGAAACTAATGCGGGTGAAACCGCGGGGCGCTGCTAATAAGAACTAAAGTTCTTAGCCATTGATTACAATCTAGCCTTATAGACTCATAAGCACTTTAACTCTTAACCTAATATCCCCTCCGATGTCGCGAAATCTCCTAAAGATCGGTAACAATACAAAAAGTCATTGTGTCTCATTAGTGATAGTTGAGCCAATATTATACTAGATAGATTATGTTATAACTAAGAATCGTTTCAATTTGCAATTACTCAATTTCGTAGCACTTTCTTACGGTCTGGTATTTGATCAGTTGATGTTAACTGCTTGGAAATTACCTACTAGAGACAAGTACCTAGATTCCATTACTACAGACATTTTACAAAGACATATGAACTCCTTAATTATATTTAATAAAAAAATATATTTTATTTTCTGACAATTTAATGGGGGTTGCATTTATCAGAGTCAGCCCGTAGAAAAGTATAGTCTGAAGACCAATTTCCGTAGTTAAAAACGTTCAAAATCTAGATGCAATCTCATCTCAGCGATAATCAATTTCAAAAACTTTTCAGAAGTCTGCGAGCCTGAAACATTACTGCATTTTTAGTTTAGCATCCAAAATAAAATGGTTTTAATAAAATAAGATGAAATTATAACTCATGCATGTTTGAGGAACCCTAAACAATTTTTGATTTTATTTTTTTCATTTGCAACGACCGTTGCCCGCATTTTTTTATCATATTACTTTGAATTAGGACAACAATAAAATATAGAGCAAAACATTAGTTTCATAAATAATGACATGTCTTGCGGAGCCATATTGTCTATGGTAGTTTTTGAGAATTTTTTGCAATGCTATAAAAATATACCAAGAATTTGCAGGTACGGTCCAAGGTTAGGTTGTCATTGCAACGGTATAGTGATACAAATATATTTAAAACTTTTTTACAAAAAAAACTCCCAACTTCCAAAAAAACACTACAAACTGAAAAATTACTTTAATCTCGGGAGTCTGTATGGTTTGTTCCGCATTTTCGTTTTTTGACACCGACTTCCGAAATTAAAGTTATTTTTCACTTAGTAGTGTTTTTTTTTTGGAAGTCGGTTGTTTTTTGATTGTAAAAAGTTTTTATTTTTCACTTTTTAGTTGTTTTAGTTGTAACCTGCCCCACACAAATTCTTATAACATTACTTGCTATGTGAATATCAGTGACAGGAAGCTATTGAACACATCTGCGTACCCCTTTAGAGGGTACAGGCGTGATGTTATGTTATGTGATTGCGTAAACAATGCATAGATATGCGATAGCAGCAATCGCGGTTGATTTGCTGGCATTTATTGAAGAATTCCGTTGTCTGTCTCCGAAACTCATCATCAGATCTTTACGAAATTGGACCATAAATGGGACCATTTCGGAATAAACCTCTTTCGGACAAAAAAATAATTTTGCAAATCCGTCTTTATACGACGGAGTTACGCCCGAACATACATAAAAATAATGTATATAATTATACTTAAACATCCGAATTGAGAACCTCCTACTTTTTTAAAGTCGGTTAAAAATTTGGAAACATGGGTCAGGTAGGTACCTATAGTACTCCCACATTTCGCCAGTTATGTTTAAGTCCCATGTAATAGGCCTGTTGCCTGTTGCCATCAACCAGACTCAAATTCAGACTCCAGACTGAACTAAAAAATTCTTGATTAAAAAAAAACAATAACAATTTGCCCGACCTGAGAATGTAACCCAGGACCTCAATGCCTAGTAGTAGCACTTTAGACTAAGATACCATAATCAGCCTTAAATGTTCCCACTGTTGGGACACAGGCCTCCTCTCTTAGAGAAGTCTATAATCTATCACGTGGGCCCAGTGCGGATTGGTAGAAGTCACATGTCTTGGAATTTTTGATTCTAGGACACGCCGGTTTCCTCACGATGTTGTCTTTCACCGTTTTGAGAGCAGTGGTGATGAAATGATTTACAATAAAAAACAAGTAATTGAAAAAACTAAAAAACCCGACTGCGGTAAAAAAAAATAGTTTAAAAAAAACTGAAAAGCTAAAAACAAGGCCATTTTAAATTAAATAAAAGTTGGAAGCAGGCGGGACCCATACTTTTTTTTTATTATATTTTCAAACTCAAATGGGTCCCGCCTGCTTCCAACTTTTATTTAATTTAAAATGGCCTTGTTTTTAGCTTTTCAGTTTTTTTTAAACTAATTTTTTTTACCGCAGTCGGGTTTTTTAGTTTTTTTAATTACTTGTTTTTTATTTCCAGCTTTTTAGTTTACAAATTTGAAAGATTTCGCAGACGATTTACTTATGTATTAATTATTAGCTGACCCGTAAAGTCACTCAACAGGGAACAAGAAATAATTATTTTATTTAACGTGTTTTTTACGATTTGTCACTTCGAATTACTTTTAACCATATAAGTTGTATATATTTTTGTAAACACCGTTTAAAACACTTAATTTTGATATTTCACTCGATGGTATTAGAAGAAAAAAAAAATCGAACTCCACAATATGGCACCCTAAATGGCCATTTTACTTTGTTTTTTATTTTAATGTAGCCAGTGACACTCGCGCTACCAAGACAAATCTAAAGACGTATAATTTATCCAAATCCGTTCATTCGTTTAGAAGTTACGAGGGAACAAAGAAACGGACATACATACATACATACATACATACATACATACATACATACATACAGGTCAAACACATAACCCTCCTTTTGGGCTTCGCCGCAGTCGGGTAAAAAGTAATGCGCCTGTCTGGGTTCGAACCCGCGACCTACAACTAGTAAGTCGGGGCCGTTACCACTGGGCCACCACCACTGTTCTATAAATGATAATACAACTAAGATAGAAATTAATAATTAGCATTTATTTTAGTGTGACCTAGGGCTTTACATGTAAAACAACTCATATTTTTTAATTATACCAGTCTAAAAACTCATTAAAAATTACTACTTTGTACAATTGCTTCGTCACACGATAGCAATAACTTCATTTCTTTATAGCCCTTATCCAGATCGCAAGCGCACATATGTAAACAAAGAAAGTTTATGACGTTGTAAAAGCACAATAAACATGTAATCATACTAATATAACCATTATGAGCATTTACCGTGTTTACAAGAAACATTAAAACTATGACAAACTTTGTCGCTGGTTGACTCAAGGTTCAAGTGATGAGCGATAGGAATGTTTCTGGGTTCTGCTAAGCAATTGGTTGAAACTGATGTTGGTCGTTAATATTAGTGTAGTCTGATCTCATCAGACTACATGCCGTTTATGAAAAAGGTTCACAAGACATATTCTTCAATAACATTTAGTAATTTTTAAGGGCCATTTAAACATTCCAGAATGTAACTCCATGCAGACCGTACTATTTCTAAACACACTGATCCATTTTTAAATAAAGAAACCAGGAATAAGCTGCTGATCAGCTGTGATTTTAACAAAATGTCTGCTGACAATACAGTTGAAGTACGAAAAGCATTTTCATCTATGGTCAAAAGAAACCAGATATGCTTTCGGCAGTTGCAGCTGTCCACAAAATGTAGGAACATTCTGCTTTCTGTCCAGCACCCTTAAAACATAATGAAAAAAACTTCAAAATTTCTTCATAGTGTTCGAAAAAAAAATTACTCAACGTCGTAATATAACGAAATGAATGTCGGTTGTTGAACTGTCAAAATGAAAGCCATTCCTACTGCTAGTGTATTACGCAATTAGTCCTCGGTTTACTGGACAATCAAGGATATATCCTGTAGATAGGTAGGTATGATATCACCAAAGCCAATATAAACTTTGTGAGGCACACGATTTAGAAAAACAAAAAATGGCTTTTCTCGGAAAAAAATACTGGCTGATTTTCCACTAGCCCTGTCTTCATCAGCACATAACTTGGACAACCTCATGCATATTCGTCCTTACAAATGCAATGTTTGTTTATAGCAGTAAGTTGCAGTTTTATATGCGCGTGGGCAGAAATAGTGCAGTAAAAATTATCTCTATATAAACTGCGAGGAAATTTTTGTCGCAATTACTTTTATGATTCACTTCCTTGAACTTCTTTTATGAGATGAGCTGCTTAGTGAAAGCTGCTTTGATCCCATAGACTTTATACTTATTAACTATTTAAGTTTAGTTTTAATTCCAGTGGTTAGGGACATACTCTTCTTCATTTCATGAAGAGTTCCGTAGGTACTTCAAAAAGAAAGACGGATCCCATATAAGATCATTTCGTTGTTCGTCTGTCTGTCCGTCGGTCAAGGCTCTTTTTCTCAGGAACGCGCGGAGTTATTAAGTTGAAATTAATATCAAGTAATCAAGGCTGCAATCCCTTGAAGCAGTGAAAAAATTAAACTTCTGAGTCAACGCAATCAAAAGATACGGGTGTTTATGTTCCGGAATCAAAACCTATAGGGTACTTCCCATTGAGCTAGGCAAGAAGTAATGTCTTGTAGCACAAGAAAAGGAAAAAATCCGAAAACCGTAAATTATTAGAGCTACATTATAAAAAAAAACATTCTCGTGATAAACTATTTACATACCTACCTACAAATTTGTACGGAACCCTCGGTGCTCGAGTCCAACTCGCACTTGACCGGTCTTTGGTATTTTAGTCTTACCATCATTTTAACTCTTCAATTCGAAGGTAAACTGAAAATAATGCACTTTTACCAAAAAAATGCATTTAGTGCCCCAAACGCTACAACTAACGCCATCTGTTGTCATACGGTTGAACTGCGTCGGCAGCACGCTCACTTGAGTCGCTTGAGTGACAAGTTGACGTGCGCGCGCGCATCACTACAGCGAACCTGTGAGTTATGCGTAGGAACTACATTATAATTATTTGAAGTTATACGTTAGCGAAAAGTTTTTGTAATTTTGTTTGTTCCAAATAAAGATATAACTTAATAATAATTTTATGTAAGTACTTACGTTTGTTTGTTTTGATAAAAATTATAATTTTGATTGACTTTGTTGATTGACTCAGAATTTAACTTAACTTCCTTACTGGAGTGGATTGCGGCCCACTTCCTCTCACAGAGAGGAGGCCTGTGTCCCAGCAGTGGGAACATTACCTACAGACTGATTATGTTATGCTAAATACTGCGCTTATGAAAATCAATTGCGAAAATTAAGGAAAATATTTCTTGCTCATAATTTTTTAATAATTATTTACCTTTTTAAAAAAAAGGATGTAGGTAGACACTGGTGATAATTGCTTTATGTTTTTCTTTGAAGAAATTTCAGTACTGTTTTATACGATTCAAGTTTTGTTTCCTCCTTTAATTGGTCTCTGTACTTTATTTTGAACCAATTTGGAGTCGGCATTGAACAAAAAGAGATGCAGCTTGCTGTACCGATAGCACCTAAATTATGGAGGATGGGATTAAGAATTTTATTCGAAGTGGAATAAATATAATCTAATATCAATACTGGAGCGAAAGACGCAGATACAACAGTGAATTCGAGGTGATTTATATATACCTTTTAATAGGTTACTCTTGAACCTATAAATTATAGGCGCGTGATTATACAAAATTGTACTTTTTAAATTGGGATAAGCGTATAGAGATTGGAATTGGAAATCTTAATTATTGTAATTGGAATGTTAAGTTAAATAACCGTTAAGTTACGTAATACTGATCAAAATATACATATTTACAAACATTTGAATTAAAAAAGCATGTGAACCAAATAACTATAAATGTAGACTGAGATATATTTTTTATACTTGATTGGAATAACATGAATAGATTGAATGAAAAGTTAATCTTTGAATGTAAATACATTTTCGTTTCGATAGGTGGTTTCGTAATCAAATAGAGTGCAGGCATAAAGGCTTAGTTATGATTTCTAATAGGATTTATAGAATATTCAATTTTAGTGGCGATTAAAATCCTGTGGTCACATTTCTTCTATGCATTGAGGAATTTAAGTGATGGAATACGTGCAATGTTCTTCTTCTTGATATAGTCATGATGAGTTAGCAGTAGCCTCATATACTTAATACAGGAAACTTTGTAAATTTTAATTGTCTGGGACAAGTTTAGGTTCGATAAACTTGGGGACAAAAACACAAAGATATGGTTTCTTTAGACTCACTATATCAAACAATGCAACAGTAGGTATATTATTGAAAAAGTGTACATGAACGAAAAACGATTTAAATCTCAACAATTAACAAAAACCTTCTTTTAAAATCCCGCTATTTGAAAACCTCACTTTTAAAACTTCCTGCAGAGCTCACCGCGGCCCAAACTCGGCGTGCGACAAAAAAACCGTCGACTGGTCCGCAATTTGTTGCAGCGGCCGGCCCAACGATAAAGCCTTAAATGTTCCTCGCGACAGATTGCGTACCATGTTTGAAATCCGATTATAAAGTAGCCTCCTTTGTGTATGGCCTTTTCTCTTTGGAAAGTGCCGAGATTGGATAGATGTTGGGTTTAATTTTAAATGATTGGTCATTGGATTGGTTGATCAAAGGTACACAGAAAAGTTAGCTATACCTGTTCTGCGGTTTGGATATCTTGTAAGAATGTCAGTTATAAATTGGCGAAATGTGGGTTTACTGTTGGGTACGACTCTGGAAAACAATCCGTGAGGGGTCAGGCAGGGGTGTCCCACATTACGCCAGTTATATCTAAAGTCCATGTAATAACGTGTGACCCTATTGTTATCAACCTATTGACATAAATCCAAATTCCGGGCTGCTCTGGGTTTAGATATTTGATCTAAAACACTTTGTACACACATCCGCACGGGTCGATCGATCAGGTTAAGCTACGCTTGCCGCGGTTGGTCCGTGGATGGGTGACCATATTAACATACCAAGACCGCTCCGTACCTCGGATAGCACGTTAAGCCGTTGGTCCCGGCTGTCATCCGTGGATCTTTGACAGTCGTTACGGTTCGTCAGTAGGCCGAAAGTCTGACAACAAGTCTTACCAAGGGGTTTCGAATAACCCAGTAACTGGGTTGTGGAGGCAGCTGATAGGCAGTCGCTCCATGTAAAATACTGGTATTCAGCTGCATCCAGTTAGACTGAAAGCCGACCCCAACATAGTTGGGAAAAGGCTAGGCAGATGATGATGTCCTTTGTCACTTTGTACTTTTGTTTCAATTATTTGTTTAAGGCATTCTCGTCAGAGAACTTTCAGACATGAAGGTTAGGTATTTTATCCGTCATGAAGATCTATATCTTCAGATCAGTATAATATTGATAACTTTCCTTCCCATTTTCTCGACTTATGCACGCCATGCCATGCCATTTCCGCTCCAATAAGAATACTTCCAATTTGCAGTGATTTTAAATAAGCATCATTTTCAAATTCAAATTCTATTAAGGCAGTTTCTTCATAGAATTATATTTGAAACCGATGTGTATTGGAATCTTCCTCTGTATATGTGATATGTCCGTTAAGTAGTTTACTGTTTTATGCACCTGCTTATGAAAGGTATAATTTTGTGTCAACTAGAATTATTAGAGGTGTGTCATGTACTTATCGATGAGGTAAATCGATATTTTTCATAACCAGTCGTTCTCTTTATCAGTTTTCACTTTTGTATTAATTATGTTAATGATGGTATCTTTGACAAGACAGTGACCAGTTTGTGCAATTATTTAAATCTTTTCTCTTCTTTATTGATAAAGTTTTGTAACACGAGTTGTATGATACTGACATTCTTAAAAAAGTGTCATTATACCCACAACAGTGATTGATAGATTTGGCTGTTGCAATTCCAAATTAGAGACGTGTCATTATCGACGATATCTCCGTATCATAATAAATCTCGATGTCCCATCGCAATATCTAAATCAATTGTCCTCCCTCAATCTGTCGAAGCACGTACGATAACACCTCTAAATATCAAGTTACATCAAAGCATTACCTAACGTAATGTTATGCGAAATGGTCATTGGACATAAAACCTAGACTCGGCGACCTCTGACATACATTGACGCAACGGGGCACTAAAACCTAACACGAATGGCATTAGGCTCGTTTTAAAACACGTTCTAGAATGTTACTTACTTTGCGACCTTTTGGTATGTAATGATGCGGGGAATCGTGTTGAAATTGAGTGAAATTTTTAAGGGACATCAGGATAATGTGTAGATAGTTTGAAAGGAAATTAATAGGTATCAAGTCGTGAATAATGAGTCTAGCAGCATTTACTTTAAGGTCTTTGTATAATAATGGACGTCTAGGGCATAGTGAAACTAACAACTAGGATAAGGCATCATAATCGGCCTATAATATTCCCACTACTGGGACACAGAGCACTTCTCTATAAGAGTGAGTGGGCTATAATCCATCACTCTGGCCCAGTGCAGATTGGTGGATGTCACATGTATTCGAATTTTTTGGTTCTAGGACATGCCGGTTTCCTCACGATGTTTTCCTTCATCGTTTTGAGGACAGTGGTGATGAAATAATTTACACAGTGCCTGCTTGGGTTGTAACCCACGACCTACAACTTGTAACTAGCGACTGTTACCACTGAGCCACCACTGCTTGGATAACCCATCATTAAGCAAGATATATTTTGTTAACACTGAACGATTTTTTAATAAATATGATGAACAATGTTAACCTTTAAATTTTCTTCTTTTAAGTTATATTTTTCATCTGACTGGATGACATCACGTTGTAGCAATTTGCTGCTGTATGAAGGTTCCTCGATGCCTGATCTTTGACAACTATGAGGAAAGTTTTAACGTTTGACAGTACGAGTATTTACGTCTTTTGTTTCTTTTTCCAAATATATAGTAAAAATTGCTCTAGAAACATTATTGCAGCCGATTTCCTTATGATGTGGATTATTTTCAACTGCTTGATAAAATCAAATTGTTTCGATTTTGCAAACCTTTGCAAACCAAACCTTTGACTGCAAACTTAGAATGAAGATTAATCCTACATGAGTACCTGTTTCTTCTTGTCACTGAGTAATATCAAGTATCAAGGGACGCATTAGAGCCTGCTATAGCAATAATGTATTAAATTTCAAAATACTCGCAGAAGAAATGTTAATCACATTCATCGTATGCTGTGATTTGTCATATGCGTTTGATTCTATAATAGTGTTAACGTCGACTGGCTTAAGTATGTTTCTGTAAGTTTCCAAATCAGACTCGAAGCTTTACGATCCTGCTTCTTTTCAGGGATTATTGCTCGGATTGCCTGTAAATGATAATAATGTTTGTTTCTATATGTGTCAGTTACAAACGTTGAGTCTGTGTTAATGTGAACATCTGATTGAGTACCTGTAAATCAAACTTTTCATGTAGCGATCCAGATTCTAAAATAATGTAAATTTTATTTTACTTAAAATTCTATTATAATTTTTTATGCAGAAATTACTCAATCTGCCTTGCCTTTTCTCAACTATGTTGGGGTCGGCTTCCAGTCTAACCGAATGCAGCTGAATACAGTATTTTACATGGATCGACTGCCTATCTGACCTCAACAATCCAGTTACTGGGTAATACGATACCCCTTGGTAAGACTGGTTGTCAGACTATCGGGCTTCTGACTACCCGTAACGAATGACAGCCGGGACCAATGCAAAAAGAACTATCGGAGAGTAAAAATATAAGTAAGAACAGTCTTCGGAGTTACACGGAGATTTGAATGAAAACAAAACCATACCTAATTTATTAAAAAAATCTCTCTAATTAAGACTTTTTTGTACGTTTAAGTTATTTACCCAAGCATGTGTTTAGAGATTATTCAACTTTACTCTGAACCAGAAAGTACGGTCATTTCAATCAATATTTGCCCGAACTAATTAGTATGTAGGTACCGCAGATCATGTCGTCCGTAGACAAAGTAAACAACCAAATTGTATTTGCCATTAACGGTTCTTCAAGACGTTTTCCTTGTGTTACATTTGCTAAAATTCCCTTAAGTTTTCTTCAATTATAACAAAAGTAGGTCACGACAGACCAACGTTATATGTAAATAATATATTAATGACATATTATGAAAGGGCCGTGAGCAGTTTTAATTAACCAGCACATGCCATATGTCACAAGTCTCCACCAATTACGCGATGATCCACAAATCCCCACTTTTAGGGGGGCAGTCATTGCCCCCCTATAACGGTACAGGCGGGGCCTGCGCGGGACACGCCAATCGGCGCAAATGCGGCGCGCGCGCACGCCGATGATCTAAGCGAATGATCTAGCGTGCTTGTCATTTCGCGAGCACCGGATTGGTCCGTGATAAAATATTTCGTTACGCGATCACGATTCGGCGCGATCTAGTTTCGGTCGCGCGTTATCTTATTTTTTGTTGATCGTAAATGTCTTGTGGCAATTGACATTTTTACGACATAAATAAACTTTGACCCAGTTAATTTCATTCAACAAAATGTAATAAAAAAATAAAACAAGAGATACCGTGTCTTAATGTGTGATGTAAATCATGATTACAAAAGAACGACGCATCAATAAATTGAGGGTGCAGCACCTGTGCAGGCGCACCAAACAAATAAATTACCCGAGCAGCGACGAGACGACAAAATAGCTGCTCACACTACCATACGGTACGTGTTTTACGGTCCTACAACATAGAGAAAGTAACGGTACAGAGAGCACGGCCTTCCCACCCGATGTCCGACCGCTAACTGACTGATGGGCGAAGCTTAACCTCTGATAATAAGAAAGCGGGAAGGCAATACTCGCGGCTCGCGCGCGAGAACGGGAAGCAAGATGTATCTTCTTCGGTGATCGTGAAGTGCAAGATGAGTACACAGTCACACAGTCACATACGGACCACATCCGAGTGAGGCCCGGCTTCGGTTTTTAAAAAACGAAACGCGCGATCCGCGGTGCGCGTACGCACGGACGCGCGGACGAATTTCGGATTTGCGAATTTATGAAAAACTTTTTTTTTATTATGACGTTTTGAACTGTAACAAGTGCATTTTATGTGATTATTTTTGTGTCGTTTTTGAAGTGTAAATATGAGGAACGAGAAGTAGCTGTTTAGTGGAGAACTATTTAATTTTTCGCAAAAATTAAGGAAGTCCAGATACCAGCTGTTGTAAGAAACAGGTGCCAAGGTGAGTTTTAAAAGTTTACAGTAGTTTATGACTTGAATCCTCATTATATTTTACGAGTTTACAAGAACATTAAATGCGCATTAATTTATATAATACATTTTAGTATTTATTTACGCGTTACGAATAAAAAAATCGATTTGACAGATTTTATAAAAGACAGGCATGTTTTTCTATGTCATGATATTTTTATGATCGTGTTTTAATGTATTTTAATGGTTTGTTTTACGGTTATTAGCTACTAGAGAACATTAATTTTTAAATTGCTTTTTCATGGATTCATTAAAATATGAATAATACCTATGTATATAATAGGTACCTGTATTTTCAGTAGGTATGTATATATAATTCATGTTTGCGAAAATAAAATTAGTTCCATATACTAGGTGTTATAAAATATGTTAATGTAAATGTTAAGTCACTGTTACATACACTTCATCTATAATTAATTATATATAATTAAATTATAAAGTGGATCTTCACCACCAGGATATTTTCAGAATTTCATGTTTTTAATGTTTTTTCATGGACTTTTAAAGTTTGCAATTTATTTTTTGCGAAATGGTTTATCTTCATTAAAAATCACAGTTGAATATGTTAAGATTTTTTGCGGCTTTTCCCTAAGTACGGCTAAAAATCACGGAAAACCCATTGAAGCAACAAATCTTGTATCAAACGAAACCACAAAATACCTACCTACGCAAGACGCGTATTGCCTTTAATTAGCCAATTTACCGCTACAAAAAAAAAAACATACTTTACTGTTTTCCGTAAATACCGGGAAAAATATATAATATCTGTTTTCCGTAAAAATATTATAATCCTTTAGCTTTGTATGACACCGCGCCTTCGAGAAGAAGATTTAGCTACTGTTCTAAAGGCTCTTTTGATTGGTGTCTACTTAATTTAATAATTTTATGATGCGTATGCTCATTTTAACTTTGTTCTCTACTATTACCTACGTAGCACAGAGATACTGCATTTGAGGTAGTTTAACAAAAGTTACCCATCAAATTACGTTTGCATAAAACATAATTGTGGTCTAACGAGGTTTTACTGAATTAGAAAAAAATAAAAAAAATGTCAAACCTCTATCTATTATAAAAATTGCAAATTAATTAAAAAAAAATGCGAATCAGTACTTTGTAAGTTTTACTAGTCCCACATAAAACTTAGTCAGCATACTCCTATACAGTGTGAGTCTTCATAATGTGCACATAAGGAAATGAGGGAAACATAGCTTAATTTTATCGACAGAAAAAATATTTGAAAAAATAAAAAAATATTTAAAAGGATCTTTCCCTGCTAAAGTATGGTGATTGCAAGGCCTTTCTTTAACAGTTGATAGGAAATGTTGTGATTGAGTTATACACATGGTATTTTTACGTTTAGAAATCTGATACGATGGAGAATAATTTAAAGTAATAAAAAAGGGTAGGTAATCGGGGCTTTTTATTGAGTAATTTTACAATTATTGTAAAAATTGATGAAAAAATATCAGATTTTTGTTAAAAAAAAAACATAATTCTCAATTGAGGGCGATTGTTTACACAGGGGTCACAGCAGCGAACAAGAAATTTAAAAATGCTACTTTTTTTTTTAGATTTTTCTAAATATTTTTTTCGTCGATAAAATTAAGCTTGGTTTCCTTCATTTCGATATGTGCACATTATGAAGACTCACACTGTATATTATAACCTCTGAAAAAAGGCCTAACAATGCCTGAATAAAAAAACCCACAGTAAAATAAAACACCATAAGTACACAATCGCAAATAAAACCTCCATACACGGGACCTATCGGTTGGCGACTTGGCGCCAAATATTTCCGTACAGCAATCATTAATCTTACTCAGCTGGTCCAGCCACGCATTCCGATCGAGATAAGATTTGAGATCAAAGTTCACACCTAGTCGATACTTATTGTTTTTACTATAAGTACTTACGAACTTATGAAGAAGTTGGAAAAATTTATAATGATGTTTCTTAGAGCCTCATTTTTCTGTGGCGTTGCGAATGTTTAAGTACTGTTGGTATTTTATGTAATGCTTTTTGAGACGAATGCTTAACATTTAGGAGTAGTAGCTTCATTTTGAGATAGGCCATGCAAAAAAAAGTCGTTCGATAGGTACCAGGAACCATGAAACGTACAATTTTTTCAGTTTTGCAATTATTATGAGTGCTACTGGGTAACAAGACAGATTTGTTATTGTAGGAAAATTGATATTTTATAATTAGGTTAGAAGGTATATACGTATGTATTTCTAAATTGGGTCCTCTCGGAGGAAGAGATATAAAATAAGAGTTCGAATGTTTGTGTAAAGTAACATTTTCTTTTACAAAACTTATTAATGCGAAATGATTTAAGATTCAGCGAAACTGCGAACCCATTTTTGCAGAGTTAGCTTCCCATTCACTGTGCTGAGTAAAGAAATTGACATCGACTAGCTTTTCGCACAGATAGAGTCATCATCTGCCTAGCCTTTTCCCAACTATGTTGGGGTCGGCTTCCAGTCTAACCGGATGCAGCTGAACATAGAGCGACTGCCTACGCATTTCACGCGGACGAAGTCGCGAGCAGAAGCTAGTAACTTCTAAAATCTAAAGTAACTTTAAAAAGTCTCGCCTTTAATTATAAACACTAATTTCCTTGTACCTACACTTGTTATCATTAATTATTTTGTAAAATTACAATCTCATTAAAAGCCCGTAATTAACACTTTGAAATTTACAGTTCTCATTCGTAATGTTGCATCTTATCTTGATTAAAACCGTAATGTACTTTTAGTGTAGTTTTGTTGGTAGTTATTTTGTGGAGTAAATTATTTTATCTAGGTAGGTACTCAAGTACAGACGCCAGCACATCAAGCTACCGGAAACTGTGAAAGTTTCTCAATCAACTTTGAACCTTATGCTTCTTTTACCGATAAAGTCGAAAATGTATTAAAGAAATTTGACAGATTGTAGTAGCTTGATGTGCTGGCGTCTGTACAAAATAGCTTTCATGTCTATGTACATGTGTCCGTATTCAACAGGCACTAAAGCCAATTCTCGTAATTAAAAACCTTCAAAATCTAGTCGCAATCTCATCTCGCCTCATGTCAAAACTTACCTTTACCGTAATTTTTTATATTGTCGGGTCCCGGACCTTTGGAAGGCGTACGAGGGGCCGAAGCTAACTCGCAGGGGCCCATTAGACGTTTTTAATGAAATGAGGCACCAACCAACAACGATTATCCCTGTTCGCACTATGCAAGACTTACAAATTATTATTACGAGAATTGCCCGTCTATTAATATATGAGCGTGGACGAAACAAAATGAGTAGGTAAGGAGGTGGCGTTCTCTAGGTTTTGCCTACAGGTTTGGCCTACCCTCATGGGATGAAGGTGTTAGTTTATGTAAGTCATCATCTGCCTAGCCTTTTCCCAACTACGTTGGAGTCGGCTTCCAGTCTAACCGGATGCAGCTTAATACCAGTATTTTACGTGGAACGACTGCCTATCTGACCTCCACAACCCAGTTAATGGATAATACGATACCACTTGATAAGACTGGTTGACAGACTTTCGGGCTTCTAACGACTTGTAACATCAAAGATCCACGAATGACAGTCAGGACGAACGGCTTTCCGAGGAACGGAGGGTTCTTGGTATGTAAAGAATAAAAGATGGTCACCCATCCACGGACTAACCGCGGCAAGAGTAGCTTAACCTGATTGATGGAACCGTGCGCCAATTTCTTAGCCACAAGCCCCAGAACTTTATGTAGGTAAGTGTATGTAGGTATTAAGAAGTTAATTAGCGCAAAAATATTTCACAAGCCACTAAGCGATCACTAAAGGGAAGGGACCGATTCGCCGATGCATAATGCTGAGCATGCATAATGCTAGGTCACCTGCGGAAGTTCCACAGGTTGCCTAAGAACAAATTTCTGACAAAATTGACGGGCACCCGAACTTGACAAGAGGCAAGAGTAAAAAATATGGCCAAGTGCGAGTCGGACTCGCACACGAAGGGTTCCGTACGACAAGGCAAAAACGCCGAAAACACACGTTTGTTGTATGGGAGCCCCCCTTAAATATTTATTTTATTCTGTTTTTAGTATTTGCTGTTATAGCGGCAACATAAATACATCATCTGTGAAAATTTCAATTGTCTAGCTATCACGGTTCATGAGATACAGCCTGGTGACAGACGGACAGACGGACAGCGGAGTCTTAGTAATGAGGTCCCGTTTTACTCTTTGGGTACGGAACCCTAAAAACCAATCAAGTGCTTGTCGGACTCGCTCACCATGGCCACGAGGGCTCCGTACAAACTTGTAGATAGGTATACTATGTAAATAGTCTACGGTTTTTTAATAATATTATAGTAACGTATAATCTTGTGGAGCACAACGTAACATGCAAATTTTCAGCATTTTCATTCTAAAATAAAAGAAATTACCAAACAAACGATGAGGGCGCCACTGCGCGGTCGGTGTCGTCTTACAACTGTCAATGGTGTTGTGAAAACCGTTAAAGGAAAGTCTTATTAGGGAAATCGGTAATAGTAATAGAAAAGTATTTATTGAATATTACTTTAGAGTGCCTTTCGTTACAGACGTCGATTAACTTGGTACTGACTGATTAACCATTAGTGAATTCGTTTCACAATGTACCTATGTAATTGCTTCAGGGCAATTCGCATGTTTATGGTGTAAAAGTGAAATAAGGATGATTAAAATTTACTCGTGGATTGTCATTTTACTTTGTACAGAGAGCACATCAAGCTACTACAATCTGTCAAATTTCTATAATAGATTTTCAACTTTATCGCTAAATTATAAGGTTCAAAGTTGATTGGGAAAATTTGACAGTTTCGGGTAGCGTCTGTACATGTCATAACATCACGCCTGTAATCCTCGAAGGGTTAGGTAAAGGTGTACCTATAGTAAACTCACTTTCCGTAAGTTCTGTTTAAGTCCCATGGAATAAGGGGGTAGCCTATAGCCATCCAACCGGCAAGAATCCAGAATTCGGGCTGTTACTGAGAAAATTCAGTTGGAAAAACCCAATACTTAACCCGGAAACTGAACTCAGGACCTCATGCTGCGACCAGAAGACCAACAAGGCAGTCTATTTTTTATTATTATGCTAGGTTCTGTCCGCGACTTCGTTCGCATGAAAATCATAAGCCACAAAAATAAAAAATATATAACCCACTAGCAGCGTCCCGCGGTTTCACCCACGTAAGTTTCGATCCCGTGATACTGGGATAAAAAGTATCCTATGTGTTAATGCAGGAAATAGTCTATCCCTGTGCCAATTTTCATCAAAATCTGTTCAACAGTTTACGCGTGATTGAGTAACAAACATCCAAACTTCTTCACAAATTTTCACATTTATTATATTAATTAAAGTAGGATGTTACTGTAATGCTGTACTGATAATGTAGCTTTTAATAGGCGAAAGAATGTTTAAAATCAGTTAAGCATTTTTTGAGTTTATCCATTACAAAAAATCAAAAATATTTTCTCTTTATAATATTAGGTTAGATGTGTTCCTTTAGTTTCTATAGTTGCTATTATCACAGTATTTTACACATACACTTTTGTCCTTGCCTGTACTTATACACCGATTCAGAAATTGCATAAACGATGCAATATTATATTATAACCCTGTACCGTCATTTAAAAGTATAAATCCAAAGCGAGAATTACGTCAACGTCAACCACAACATAATTGTAACTACATTTAACACATCAATGATCATGATGATTTTACTCAAGTATGTACAATAATAAAACACCTCAACCTCAAGGTCCAAAACATCTTGATTATTAATATGATCGTGTACAGTCACGAGCATCAATATATGTGCACTTACATATGGTTGTATTATTATTTCACTGGAAAAATGGTCAGATTTTAGACTGCTGTCACTTCGTAAAGTAATAGGTATCGTCATTTGATTTTTTTTCGTATAATCGATTTATATTATGCGTAAAATTTGTAAAATAAATGTTCTGTAAGTGTGAAGTCTAAAATACAATAAATATGACCAATTATTATTACTTTACGAAGTGACGGCTAGAATCTGTGAACTTTTTTCTAGTGAATTGATAAAACAACTTTAGCAAAATGATAACCTCATGCAATGATAACCTCATGGAACTTTTCGTTAAAACCTTTTTTCATATTAGTCTATAATAAGTTCGAAAAAATTGGATAGACACCATAAACATGTCAATAATTACTTTTTCTTCAACCTGTTTTGTCTCATTGCTGAGTAAATGACACAGCAATAATTTAAGGAAAGAAATACTTTTGAGTTTTATTTAGTGTAGGCAGTGTAAACATTATTTATGCTCGTGACTGTACTAGGTAACGTATGTTATTGGGCAATGTGTGTGTGTGTCAATAAATATGTGTGTGTGTGTTAGGTAATCAATCATACACTGTGATACATCTGATACGTGTTAGAGATCACATTCATGTGTTCATGTCACGGATGTTTGTAGCTTTTTGTTGGCACTATGTTTTTAGTTTTAGGGTACTGTAAGGTCGTGTTTTGTTTGTATTAAAGTTGTGACGTTTTGTGCGTTTTTCCAACCCATGGGCCCGCGTGGTGGATTACGGCCCGCTCCCTCTCACATAAAGAAGGCCTGTGTCCCAGTAGTGGGAACATTATAGGCTGATTATGCTCTTGTGTCATTCTGGTTTTGTGATGTTGGAAAGAAAAAGCTTAAAAAACAGTTTAGTATGTAAAAGTTAAGATTCACTGTGTCAGGAATAATAAAATTGATAGGTACGACACAAAACTTAAAAAAGACCAGAAAAGTGGGTAATAAAATAGATCACTGAAATTCTCCTCAAGTGGAGAGAACATAAAACTATTCTCTTCACTAGTACCTTCATCATCATCTGCCTAGCTTTTTCCCAACTATCTTTAGGGTCGGCTTAGTCTAACCGGATGCAGCTGAATACCAGTATTTTACGTTGAGCGACTGCCTATCTGACTTCCAGAACCAGTTGTTGGGTAACACGATACACAGTGGTAAGACTGGTTGTCAGACTTTCGGGCTTCTGACTACCCGTAACGACTGTCAAAGATCCACGAATGACAGCCGGGACCAACGGCTTAAAGTGCTTTCCGTGAGTTTCCGAGACACGGAAACTTATAGCGTAGACACACTTTCAGTAGCTCAAGCTTACAATTTATTTTTATCTCTTGCGCTTAAGCACCATTTCTAGTAACTCAAGCAACAAAACTGATAGAGTTTTCAACAAAGTTCAGTTTTCACTCTTTATCTAAAGCAACAGTTTAATAGTATTCTTGGATTCTACGAAACTTTCTGTTTATCATCACGCGCTGCTCGTAAAATCGTGGCTAGGATGCTTTCGCTTTAGTTCTAGAACTAAATGGTTTCCCTTCCCTACGTACCATAATAAAGGATAATATGTAAAAAAAAAATTTTGTTAAGATTCGGTTGGTCTATTTAATTTTGACATTTCTCATTGTTTTTAACGCTTACGATAACTGTCTAAAGTTGTTTGAACAATTTTTTTTTAAGATGTAGTTTTTATACACGACTTTTCTTAATTTTCAAAAGAAAATAATTATGCGTCACAGACAAGTTATAATAATATATTTTTTAAATCAAAATCTGTTTTTACAATATCATACATAAAGTCTGCCAAACATAACAGTTTGTCGGCAGTTGTTTTCGACTAATAATATGTAGATTAAACATTTTGAAAATGTATGTGCTTCAGTAGTAAATAACTTAATTATAAAATCAATGGTGAAGGGCGGGCGTTTTGGGGGACTGTCTTTTGTAATTTTGACGTTCAAAAAGTGCTGTTTCTCAGCCTAGTTTGAATAAATGACTTTTAGTTTTGATTTTGAATGAAATTAGCATTAAATTTCGTAATATCTCTGCCTACCCCACAGCTATACAGTACCGACGTAACCCTGTGAACAACAAAACTATAATTAGATGTCAACAGTGCGCGCTGGGCTTTCAGACCGCACAGAGTTTTATGTCGTTGTGGTGGGGCACAAGTTACAAGAATACAGCGATTTGAGTTCAAAATTCACCACCAAAAAAAAACATATTCCACTCTATTTTGGAATATTTTTATGGGTAAAAAATATGTTTATATAAAAAAATAGGGTGGATTTTTTCAAATATTTTTTTTTATTTAGTGTGTAATATTTTTAGCATAAGTCGCATACAAAGGTTAAACTAACTTAAATACCAACAAAATGCGTGTTGAGCCACGCACAATAAAGGTTTCCGTGATTGGAATTAATATTTACGCATGCACAGCATTGTTTTTATCGACCACAAACATAACTTTGTATTTCATAGAATTTATTACTGCCGAAAATATCACAAAAATGTTTACTTATATAGCAAAGTCACATAGAAATATCATCAAAATAAATAAAATATAAAATTCTATCGATTCGTATTCTAAAAAATCTCAACCATTTATGCAAATGTGGGTCAGCTAATTGCAGTAACTGACTGTACACCCACATTTCGCCAGTTATATTTAAGTCCCATGTAATAGGGGGCGAGCCTATTGTCATCAACCGGGCACAAATATAGAGCCCAGGCCACTGAGAAATTCCAGAAGGAAAAATCCAATAAAACTTTTCTGACCCATAAAGTAACATCATCAAGATCTCTGTGCCCAATTGTACCTACCTTATGTTCAGTAGTAACGCTTGTGAGTACTTGACAGTTGAGGCGGTCAAGAATAAAAGTAAACCATTACTGCCCCATTAACAGACGGCTTAGTTTATTACAACAAACAAAAACATTGCTTGTCACGATGACAACTCAAGTTTGACAATCATGACAGTTTGCCAATGAGACGAAAAATGAGCTTTGTCATGGCGATTTTAATGCGACGATTAAAATCAGTGAGTCTTGTGTTTGTAATTCCTTTGGACGTAATAACGTATTTTCTTTAACTAAAGTCATCCCATTTGCATTGAATGAATGTGTTCTGCTAAAAATAGGTAATTGTTTCATTTTCTTTTGTTTAATTTGTTTTTATTGTCTTTGGCGTACATAGCTTTGTACTTCTGAATACTACTATTACTACTGTTAGCCCGCATCATGCCACTGCTGGTATAGAGCACCTCCCCAAGTAGCCATGTTCCAGCTCTTTCGATCCAGGGCTAGGCTACTTCTGACTAAATCTTTGACTAAATTGAAGCTTGATCAATATCAAATGGCGTTCATGGAATTAACACCTATTGATTTAGTTAGCACTATCCGTCTGACTTAGTACACCTACTTTCAAATATAGAAAAAAAATCGTAAATGGTATAAAATAGAGTATTATTTCAAGTGATGTTTTAGTGTCTCAAACGCACGTATACAATATGAATGTCTCATGAAGCTGTAAATAACCAGTATAAAATGAATTCTGATTGTACGAAAAACTTATACAATGCGCGGTCAGCTAAAACTGGAAATGTTTAGCTTGATGAGAGCTGTAGTGGGCCAGTGGTAACGAACCCGGCTTACGAGTTGTAGGTCGTGGATTTGGACCCAGACAGGCGTTTTACTTTGTGTTAAATTTATTTAATCACCATTGCTCTCAAAAACGGTGAAGGAAAACATCGTGAGGAAAAAAAAAAGAAAAAAAAATGTCCTAGAAGCAAAAATTCGAAGACATGTGAAATCTACCAATCCGCACTAGGCCCGCGTGTTGGATTACGGCCCATTCCCTCTCACATAGAGGAGGCCTGTGTCCCAGCAGTGGGAACAGTACAGGCTGATTATGTATATATGTATAGCTTGATATGTCGCCGTGTGTACTTGAAAAATTACGCAACCCGCTTTCCACTTGTGACTTAAAACTCATCTTCGAATAAAGTAGAAAGTTAGGAAACGAGTATGGTTTTTACAACAGGGTGTGTCTGTGGTCAACTAGACTTTACTAGACAACCGATGGTATTTTCACCTCTTCTGATTTAATGGCGACCTGTGGTGTCTATGTCTTGCAATTGTCTGGTAACCGTCTCGTCTCCTTGTCTGTGGGTTTGTAAGCTTGCACTTGTGATCGTCTGTAGATATATATAGTTGGGTGGAGCTTTACTTGTGTCATCACGGTGCGACTGTGATGGTGTAGCGTTTCTACTGATTTTGATAACAAAAAAAAATCTTTTGTTTGCTGTGATATGTTTGAAAAGCTTCAAGAATTAGAATAGAATAGAACATTCTTTATTATTTACACCATAAATATTACAGAATATAAATGTAGAATTGTGTTTTAGCAACGACTTAATCGAATCTTCTGTTATTTGTAAATTTTTTTATTTTTACTCTGGAACTTGAACTTACACAATGAAAGTAATCGGTATTTTTCCTTCTCTAAGCCCATTTTGTTGGTCAGCGGGATTGTCCGAAAGGGTTACCGCTGGCCCGGAACATAAAGGGCTAAGGAAGGAACACGGGTGGGTTTTAGTCAGTAAGAGTCTGACACTCCCTTCCGCTCCACCCAGAGCGGGAGGGGTCATTTGATGATTTCCCATCCGCAAAAAAAAAAAAAAAAAAGCCCATTTTGTTTGTTTACCGTTAAATTTTAGGATTCTCTTAATTGTCATCTTTAAGTATTCTTTCATCTTTATCATCCTGGTCCTACTTTTTATTTGTATAAAAATTCGTGGTCCTTTCACGCACAAAGTAATTTACACATTACAGATTCAAGTGGATATCCGACTTCTGTCATCTCCATAACGGTACCGAAACGTACAGATAAAATTTATTTCGTAACACCGAAGTATTGGGATACACAGTGCACTTAAGATTTCAACGTGTAGTGCGATGTCAACACGCTCCGTGATTAATAGATTTTGAGGTTAGAATCAAAATGAGATGGGCCCGTATCGACTTGTTAGGCACCTTGCATACTGTCGGTAACATGTGTTCGGATATTTTCTGTTGAGGTATATTTTATTTCGGATATTGTTTATGGTTAAAATGATACAAAGTAAATGATTAGTTCCTGGTGGACGCTAGTGATGGCGCCAAACACGTAGGCGAATTCTGGGCCTAGTCCATTTAGATTGCCATCGACACGCTAAGAAGAATATCCTATATTGCGGTTTTTCTGTGCTTGTGGATATTATGCACATTGTATAATTAGCATCAAGTAACTATCGGATTAGGAATTCGGACTCAATGGATTACCAAAATTACCGCGAAACGAATCCTTATATATTTTTGCTATTAAAAGTAATAAATTATCGTTACACTTAATTTTAAATAGGAACAAGTGTCGGGGCTAATTGGCTACCAAATCAAAAGTAAAAAATATAAGCTTAATTCATCAAGCTTATATTTTTATTCCGATTCTCCAATTGACATTTGAAGGTGAGATATTTAAAACAAAACGCAACAAGTAGAACAAGATAATAAAATACAAATTAACAAAAATCGATTTTATTTCTGCACATAATTAACTATAAAGACTATGTTATTCAATCAATGTCATTTATGTGTCAGGTAAGTATACAAGATACGGCTTTTAATTATAAAATCGTAAAGTTTGAACTACCTTTTTTTTTACGAAGTATTTAAATGTCTTAACTTTATTCATAATTATGGGACTGCTATCATTCTTAAACCGTATATTTTTGAAATATGTTTTATTTTCTGTTTGATTTATTTTCCTACAACCCATAAATATTCAAATAGGTATTCATTTTTAGGGTTCCGTACCCAAAGGGTAAAAACGGGACCTTATTACTAAGACTTCGCTGTCTGTCCGTCTGTCCGTCCGTCTGTCTGTCACCAGGCTGTATCTCAAGAACCGCGATAGCTAGACAGTTAAAATTTTCACAAATTATGCATTTCTGTTGCCGCTATTAATTCAAACGCCTCTCCAGAGAATGTTATTAATAATTTGGTCAATACTACAGAAAAACATATTTTTTATGGAATTAAGATAGTTAAAATCGAAAAGTCACGATCCATCTAATGTGCATTCCCTCTAACCGACCGGTAAAGTACAAGGAATGCGCCATCTGCTTCAACCAGTTAATGAGTGCCCAGTTAAGATTTATTTAACCTTATTCGTTTACTTTTTACTACTTATCTTAAGTGAAAGCCTTATTTAATATAAATGTGTTATAATTAACATTACTACTATTTACTCTTATCGCTTTTATAGTCCAAGAGTTTATCCTAGACATAAGGAGGCTTATTTATAAATGTTGCTTAGATTTAAGAGACGTTTAAACGTCAAAAACAAATAAACACAACACAAAAAACAAAACACAAATTCAACAAACAAAAAACAAAAACACAGTCAAACAGCCAGCTGCAAAACAGCAGCAGCAGCAGTTAAACAGTCTCTAATCATTACATCATTTTAAGCATCGTTTATTAATAAATTTTAAATTAAATAAAAGTAATAATTAATAATAAAATAATTAAGTTGGAAGCAGGCGGGTCTCATTTGAATTCGAAAATATAATAAAAATGGTGGTCCTGCCTGCTTTCAACTTTTATTTAATTTAAAATGGACTTGTTTTTAGCTTTTCAGTGTTTTTTTTTACCGCAGTCGGGTTTTTTTTTAATTACTTTTTTATTTCCAGCTTTTTAGTTTACAAATGTGAAAGATTTCGCAGATGATTTAGTTCTTGGTACGTGTTTTTTACGATTTGTCACTTTGAATTACTTTTAACTATATAAGTTGTATATATTTTTGTAATCACCTTTTATAACCTTTTATGTTGATACCCCACTCGATAGGTTTTGAGAAAAAAAAATTTTTTTGAAGACTACTATCGCGCCAAAAATCGGCCATTTTTTTTTGCAGTTTTGATATACCCAGTGTCACTCTCACAAATAAGACAAATGTAACGGCAACTCTCAAGCTAAAATCGATCAAGCCGTTTAGGCTACAGAGCGTGCCAAAGAAATATACATACATACCTACATACATACACTCGAAAAACATAATCCTCTTTCTGACGCAGTCGGGTAAGGTAACTATGAAGCAATTTGTAATTGGAAGAGATTTGCAGATCATTTTGTTTATATACTAGCTTCCGCCCGCGGCTTCGCCCGCGATCTATATCGATAAAAACTATCCTATGTCCTTAGCCGGGATGCAATCAATCTTTATGCCAAATTTTATCGCAATCCGTTCAGTGGTTTAGGCGTGAAAAGGTTGTTACCTTTTACTAACTTTAACTCTGTCTGTGTGTCTGTCTGTATGTTTACAGACAGACACACAGACAGAGTTACTTTCGAATTTATAATACTAGTATGGATTTTTTTAACCTTACCTTTTTTCATCAAGACTTCAAGGGACTTAAAAAAATAGTGTTTAATATTTATTTTAATGTTGAGGAAAATAAATAAATAGAGGGGCCCGTGGCTAAATAATAACAGCCGTACGGATCGATCGATCAGGTTAAGCTACGCTTGCCGCGTTTGGTCTCTGGATGGGTGACGCTCTTTACATACCGTGACCCCCTCCGTGCCTCGGAAAGCACGATAAGCCGTTGGTCCCGGCTGTCATTCGTGGATCTTTGACAGTCGTTACGGGTAGTCAGAAGCCCGAAAGTCTGACAACCAGTCTTACCAAGGGGTATCGTATTACCCAGTAACTGGGTTGTGGACGTCAGATAGGCAGTCGCTCCATGTAAAATACGGTATTCAGCTGCATCTGGTTAGACTGAAAGCCGACCCCAATATAATTAGGAAAAGGCTAGGCATATGATGTTTAGGAAAATAAATATGTAATAAGTAATTAAATACCTCATTATACCACACATAACCTATGAAACTAAACAGTCGATATGACACTAAAAATCGTGGGAACGCAATCCACACAAGACAGTTCGGTCGATACTTTATGAGACGTTTTACGGCCAAACGTTCATTTTTATTGATAATCTCTGCGATTAAAGCTAGTATTTATATCAAATAAATACTAAATCTAGATTATGTCTAGCATTAAACACCCGTCATTAGAGATTTTACGATAAAATATATGAAATAATAAAAACTTTTATTTCCGTATAAATATAACGTAATGGTATAGTTTAATTAAAGTTATTTGCAATAAAACGGCTGGAGTCATTATTCAGTAAGTGAGGTCTTGAAGTTTACTGCTCAGCTAAAATGTGATATTACCTATTTAATGGAGTGATGTCCACGTGTGTTCTCTCCGAAACACTGAAGAAAAACAATTTTGTAATAGCCCTTGTCATTGAAATAGGCTAACAGCCTATTTCAATGACAACGGTTATACTAGAAAAAGAAAAAAAAATACATTAGAGATGGGCAAAAAATTTTGACGAAAAAATTTCCGTATAAACCTGTATCCGAAACAGATGTGTCCCATCCCTATGAAAGCTGCGGAGGTACCTTTTAGCGAGTAATTCTGTAAAGGTGCGCTATGAAAAGTTCATAAAATTGTGGTTTTATTTCTAGGTTTAGTACCTACCCAACATTTTCCTACTATGAATGTTCTTTTAAAAGAACATAATTTTAAAATAAAAAGTTTTAAATATAATTTTAACGAGACAAGTTGTCGAGGTGTGTTTTCAACAGGAAATAGGCTGGCGACATAAAATAATTTTATAACTTTTCTTGACGTTACTGTTTAGAATTAAATATTTTATAAAGTAGTAACTTAACATATAATGGTAATTTTAAATATTATTCATAAATAAAAAATATGTATTTTATTTTGACTTAGATTTAACTGTTCCCTCCTTTTTATATACATGTAGTCAACAAAGGAGAGAAGTATACAGGAGCGTCGGATATAGTTGAAGTTTACTAAGAAACCGATGGATGTTCTAGACTGAAATTTAATTTAATAAATGAGCTGTTTGTTTTTTACTAATAAAATTTAATTTTTTTCGAGAACATCCATCGGTTTCTTAGTAAATTTCAACTATATCCGACGCTCCTGTATACTTATCTCGTTTATTGACTGTACATTATTAATATTGTTATTTTAAGTCTGTTAGCTCAAAATATTATAGTCTTGAATAAAGTTCATTACTTATTCTTTATTAACATTCTACAAACACGACATTGGCGCCGATTCTGTTGTGTCACAAACTAAACTAAATTTAAGTTCAGGCATCTTTTTCTTTCTATTTCATTAAGAAAAGGACAGAAGATAAATATTAGTTTAGTCCTGTCAAATTAAGATACTCCATAGACAATTTAGACGAGATTAAAAAAATGGCTATTAAAAATACGTCAATTTACGTCAGGCGCTGACTAATTTGACAGGACTAAACTAATATTTATCTTCTGTCCTTTTCTTAATGAAATAGAAAGAAAAAGATGCCTGAACTTAAATTTAGTTTAGTTTGTGACACAACAGAATCGGCGCCAATATGTCTTTTTTAAATAAAAAAAATAAGAAGAGAAAAAAATCATCATTTTGACTAAAACCTAACATATCAGAACAATAAGCAACTGGCTCCTCGTCACGTATTAAACGCAGCACAAGATGCTCCATCACCCACAAACATGTCATAATATATGTAGACTAATTTAACAGTGTTACATCAGAGCCGCGTTATATCTAAGCGTAGTCTACATTTCGCACGTTGTTCGAGCGTGCACTATAAAGGTACTGGTTCGCATTGCCTGCGTGCTAGACGCATTCTGTGTCGGTGACGAGTTTAGTACGGAGATAGTACTTGCTCCAGTACTAGCTTGAGTATGACGAAACGAGATATGTCGGTTTACGTGCTTATTTGGGGATTTCCATTTAGATTTATTTTCTTCATGGCCGTATCATCATCTGCCTAGCCTTTTCCCAACCATGTTGGGGTCGGCTTCGAGCCCGAATAGCAGAATAATTATTAAAACACGGGTTTTTATTCACGAAAAACAAAAAAATGTTATGAAGTAATTCATTTTGTCATACATTTTGCTATTTATTGATTCTGAGGCGTTATGGAGATCGCCGGGTAGTTAGCTAATTATTTAATAATTAGAATTTATTTAATCTTCGACAGTAAAAACATCTTATGCAATAGGTAGCAAATATTAGCACACCTACATAACACGCAGAAGCCGAGCTGCCATATTAAAAATTAATTAACATAAGCTATTAAAATTAATAAGTTTGATCTACAAATTCTTCCTATATAATTACCAAAAGTAGGCATTGTCCTCTGAGAATTTCAACATAATATTATTTTTGTATATTTTATGACATAAAATTAAATAGACCGCTGAATAACTCCACACACTGGGCAATAATCATAAAAATATAAATAAGACAACATTTTTTATACTAAACAGTTTTTAATTATCATATTTTGCCTATATGTTCGTAATAAAATATTAAATGTGTGCCTTAGTAGCGTTGGGTTTGTCACGTAATAAAATCATAAAGTAGCTAGCTAGGCCAAAATATGTAGGAAAAATAAACATTCACACTCTAAAAAATGTTCGACAAAAAATCATCATTCTCATTCAATAAGAAACTAAAGCCAACGTAAGTGTATGGATGAGATCATTCAACAACCACAAATCAGCCTGTTTAGACATTTGGTTGGGTTTATTACCCTAAAGGTCATTCATAAAGTCGGATAACGGGGAAGCCCGTGTACACCAATGAACGACCTTGACTACATACGTTTTTTTTTATACCTAACTGTTGTGTTTGTTTTAAGTCACAGAAATCTACTACTGCGGGGTAATTACGTAACACACTATCAGGTAGCAATGGCTTTAATTTTGACAGTTCAGCAACGTTCATTGCGTTATTTACGTTGTTGAACAGACCATTTTTTTAAGCAATTAAAGCAATGGATTAGCAATATCCTTCAAAATTATTCAGATTGTTATTAATAGTGTGTTACGCAATTACGGTGCACGTCTTTTTCTTTCTATTTTTATGTCTGTAATTTATTTGGTGTACATAATAAAGAGTATTTCTATTCTATTCTATTCTGGGTTAAGGGTTCTGGTTGAGGTAAGGTTTGATGTCTAAATGCGTCAGAGGAGTGCAGAAGACTCAACCACTATTTTAAGGCGAAAGCGTCAATTAAATGTGAACTAATGTTCTTACGTTTTTGCAATTTGCAGATAAGAATCAGGTTGTATCTTGATCTACTTATGATTAGCGAATGTAACAAATATTTATTTATAAAATTATAATCATAAAAATTATCAATAGAACTCTTTTAGTTCATATTACCCTATTGAATAACTATTTCATGAAAATATGTGAGGCCAATTGTAACTCAAGGAGTTGTATTACTGATTCTAATGATTATAATTAATTAAAGTTATATTTGTTACGGTCGCGTATCATATTTTAATCAACACAACCTGATACTAACCTGAAAATTGCAAAAAAAAAAAACATAAGTAATGAATTTCGCAGGCTGCCTTAGCTTTAATAATGTAATGTACTCGTAGGTCTATCTGCACATCTCGGACTAACCTATCGTTAAACACAAGCGTGATGATATACCAACTGTAAATATTTGTTCAAGCTCACTTCCACAACTGCTATCTTTAACAAATAATGGTCGAGTAATCACATCAAGTCAGTTCAAACGCAGCACGATGGGCCCAGTTTTGTAATTACGACCACTGAATAGTGTTAACTAACATAGTGCGTAACTGACCAGTTCTGGGAACACATACTGTTTGCAGAGCAAAAGTTACTTGTCTTGATTATCTCAGTTTTCCTTTAAAGAAAGATCGACTCATTTGCCTAGTAAATTACTGATTCAGACGTTCCGATTGCATCGGTTCGATATGGACTGACTGCTGGTAAACAAGTACTGGTAATGCTTCTATGTTACCGCAATCTTCCTTAAGCCTAGGTTCGCACGGACGCGACGATTTTTTAACTGCAACGTTAGGTTAGTGGTCCTAATCTTGGTGTAGGGTTCTGGGTGCACTCTCTGGTTCAGGCAAGGCTTGATAAAGGCTTGATACATGCTTAATAGTGGCCGGGTGTCGGAAGGCGTCAGGGTGGTGCAGAAGACTCAACCACTAATAAGGCGAAAGCGGCAACGCGACCATTTTTTATCGCGCACTGGAATATATGAGCAGCGGTGCTGGTGGCCCTGTGGTAACAGCCCGACTTACGAGTTTTACGTCGTGAGTTCGAACCTAGACAGGCGCTTTACTTTGTGTAATTCATTTCATCAACATAGCTCTCAAAACGGTGAAGGAAAACATCGTGAGGAAACGGCATGTCCTAGAACCAAAAATTCGAAGACATGTGTCATCTACCAACCCGCACTGAGTCCGCGTAGTGGATTACGATCCACTCCCTCTCACAGAGAGGAGACCTGTGTCCCAGCAGTGGGAACATTATAGGCTGATTATGCTACTGGATTTTTGACTCTCAGTGTTAAACCAAGCATACTAGTAGTAGCAATGGCTTTTATTTTGACCGTTCAATAACATTCATTGCATTATTTACGTAGCTGAGCAGACCAATTTTTCGAACATATAAAGCAATTGCTTCAAAAATTTGTATTTTTTTATGTAAATTTGTTAGTTTAGATTAGCTATATCCTTCAAAATTATTATGTGTTACGTAATTAGGGTGTGGGTCTTAAAAAGTCGCCCGTGAGTACGAGGGCTAAGAGTAGTAGTAGATCTTTACAAACAACATCTGCATTTGAGATCTAAAAAGAATGCCATTGAATAAAATCAGCATCTTCTTCATCTCGTTACTGTTATAATGCGGTCTACCTTCTACGTGATGCTTCCTGAGTTTGTGCTAATTGCTTTGAAGTCCTTTGCAAATCAATCTGACTGCGATATTTAGGCCTGCTTGTACCACAAATCACTAAATGCGTTTACAGCTAAACGTATTTAAGACATCTCGTTGCGTTTCTGTCAATTGTTTATAAACGATAGAGACATAATTATATATAATATCTAGTGCTATAGTTTGTAAGTTTATTGTTACTAACACTATGAGTCTTGTTGCTCGAAATAAAATATTATTATTATTATTATATGGCTAAATATAATATAATCGTTGCGGATAATAATCGCTAATATGTGGGCAATATTAGTAGAGTTCCTCGCACAGTGGTAAATAATAGCTTGAAAAAACTTAAGCGTTCGCGATTACAAAATCTATTCAATTAAAAAATCGCATCTCAAGAATGATGATGGATGATACACAAAAAGTTACGTAGAAGAAATATTGTAAATAAAAGATGACGATTTTGAGAGTAACGAAGAGATGCCGCTTATACCAGGGAAGCATAAAACGGCGGAGCTATAACTTAGCAGTATATAGACCAAGGCTCTCAATGATGATAAAAAGGTGTCGATTAACATAGATATTAGTAGTAAATACACTAATGAAGGTACAACAAGAAAAATTTGCAAAATGATAATCTAAGTATTTAAATACCTTACTTAAACAAATATTAATAATCATTTTGCTCTGAGCTATATTTAAATGGCTAATTTAATCAATTAAAAAAACTTTAGTTCTATCATTTAAATATCTCGGTCGAATAAAAAGCGAAGTATTTATATTGACTAGAAAATACAAAAGGATCATAAACATGAGAATACTGATAAATTTGTAATGATAATATTTTATGGATTTCTTTCGGGTTGCCCAAATATTTAGCTAATAAAAATTGTGTTGCATTCTAATCTTTCAAATAAATAGCTTCATTTTAATAAATAGCGTAATCCGCGTGTAATGTTCCCACTGCTGGGACACAGCCCTCCTCTCTTCGATAGGGAGTAATGGTCTATAATCTACCACGCGAGCCCAGTGCAAGTTGGTAGATGTTAATGGTCTTCGAATGTTTGGTTCTAGGACATGACGGTTCAAACTCAAAAACTCAAAGTATTCATTTCAAATAAACCAATTACAGGCACTTTGGAATTGTCAAGGGGTCGGTCAATCAGAAAGATGAAGCTAGTTGCCCATTCCAATTCAAATGTTTCCTCACGATGTATATCTTCACTGTTTTGAGAGCAGTTGTTATCAGCAGCAGAATGTTATCCTTTTATGATTCTCCAAAGTGGCCTTTTTAGGCCCCCTGTTGTCTGCATGTTACAGGAACTGATGGACACTACTGAAGGTGCCAAACGCGTCGCCAAAGTCTGTGATCGATATTTAGATTATCATCGACACGCTAAAATGATAATCTATTTTTTTTTAATGAAATATTTTAAATCAATTAGTTTTGCTATCTATGACCTGTATACATTATGTTTATAGCCGTTTATGATTTCCGACTTGGTACAAAATTATAAACATTAAACATAATACCGGTTTAAAAAAGTCACGTTTCAATCGTAAAAAATTATGTAAAGCCGTAATAGTATCGGTTTTATTAGATTAATTCTAGGTCAGTTGTGGTGTAAATAATTAAAAATGCTAATGGTATTATTTTAATGATCACCAGAAATTTATAGTATCATTTTTAAATAATCGTGTAATTAATATTAGATCGATATTAGAGCCACGCTTTAAATGTTCTGGTATCATATTATACATTAGGGTTCCGTACCCAAAAGGTGCCAACGGAACCCTATTACTAAGCGTTCGCAGTCCGTTCGTCTGTCCGTCTGTCTCTCAGAAGTCTGTCTATCTCTCTATCTTATGAACCGTAATAAGTAGACAGTTGAAATTTTCACATTGTGAATTTGATTTTCAATTGCCCTATAACAACAAATAATGAAATACAGTTACTTAATAACAACTGAAGGGGTCTCCATACAAGAAACGTGTTTTTGGGCATTTTTTGCCTTGTGGTACGGAACCCTTCGTGTGCGAGTCCGTGGTCGGCTTTTTTAATACTTCAACTTACGACTATATGGCTATCTTTAAATAGATCTGTCTCATCAGAAACGGGTTTCAATTAAAGAAGAAAACGTGTTGTTTACCTAGTTGTGATTCATCGGAATCAGTCCAGAAGATTCGGAGTCACTGTGTAATCAAGTTTATGGTGAAACCTGATTGAGATCATCATAATGTTTCCGCCTGATTATAACTTCTTTTTGTTTATCTAGTTGTAGGTTTTTGCCGACTAATTAACAATTGGGCTCTATGGTTCTAGTCACAGTCTCGCGGCTTAATCTTGGTCACGTGTAACACGGTAGTAAATTACCTAGTATTAAGTAAGTCCATTAGTTAAACCAGAAGAATTTCATGGAGATGGAGACCGAATCCCAAGCGTCCGACCCGCAGACTTATGAAGGTTTTTGGTATCGGAAAACGAGTTACGGAACTCAAATAGAGTTAGGCACCTGGCAAGGCGCAGTTATGACAGGTGGAGTAAGGCAGTGACCGAGTGGCGTCTAAGAACTGGAAGACGAAGTGTTGGTCATCCGGCAGAGAGATGGGCCGACGACATTGTAGCGGTATCTACAACGCCACATGCGAACAACGCGTCATACTGACGTCACGCAAATCCTGCATCGCGCAAGCAAAGTTTACCGCGCAACTAGCATAGATACAACGGCCCGACATTAATCATTGGGCAGTTGCCCGCCAGACACAACACCCGTCTGGTTGGAGGATCATCCCTTTTCTATAGAGTATGAGTGAACTTTACATCCTGTTCCTCATACCTCTATACTATATTACTATTACCATCATGGGTAAAACTTGAATAAGGCTGGCACAGGAGCGTGGGGATTAGCACATGAAAAGAGAGATCTATGCTCAGTAGTGGATGAAGTCCGGCTGTCGGTGTAAACGAAGCTACAAATACCTACACCGAAGCTACTCACGACTTTGCTCCCTAAATGTTACCTACCGGGATAAAAAGATTTTGATCCCGGTAGTATGATCCTGGGGGATAATTTCCGATCTCCATGCAGAAAAAGCCGTGAGCACAACCCAGTAACATAATTATATATCATACTTACATAAACTCACGCGTTCTACCCTAGGGGGTAGGCAGAAACTACCTATAGGCCAGCCGCTTAACTGAGACGTTGCCTGAGGTAGCAGCGCGGTGCGGGAGGGGTGTGGGAGTGGTGACGTGATGCGAGAGCTCAGTGATTCTTCAACTTGTGACAACTACCACCCCTCCCGCACCGCGCAGCTACCTCAGGCAACGTCTCAATTAAGCGGTCGGCCTATAACGCCACCTGTCACGATCCTTACATATTCCTTTTGCCTCGGATACGTTCATACATCTGGTCATACACGCACGCTGGTTACGAGCACTGCGCACCCGACCTTTCTGAAGAACTATCAAGAAGAATAAGGATATATAAATACGTATAAATCTAAATATATAAAATTCAAAGTCCTGACTGACTTATATATCAACGCACAGCCTAAACCACTGGTCCTAGAGACATGAAATTTGGAGGGTGTGTTCTTTGTGAAGAGTAGGTATCCAGTAAGAAAAGGTTTTTCGAAATTCCACCCCTAAGAGGGTGAATGGGAGGAGGGTGAAATTTCACGCGGACAAAGTCGCGGGCAGAAGCTAGTCAATAATAAAAGACACCGTCAGATTTCGCAAAAGATAAAACGTACAGGAAATGCCAGAAAATAGTTCTCTAATGATACAAAACCGAAAATACCAGCCAAAATCAACTAAATCATTACTCAAGAGTTTGGACTGATTACCAGTAAGTCAAACAATCGGTCACGCTCACACGCTTGACGTGCCGATGACGTGACGATGACGTGCGGTGACGTGCTCGTCAAAGATCGGGATGTTTCGTGACGCTTCGGACTACAGCTGCACGAGTTAGGTTGAAGCTATAGTGATGAGCGAAGCGAGTTGGTTGGTTGGTACAAGTTGTAGGCGTGCAGCGGTTAGAAAAATTGTTGTAGAAGACTAACTTGTGGCTTTGACAATTGTTAAATCGGATATTTAACAATTTGTCTAATAAAATGTCGAAATGGAAAAAAATACTAACAAAATCAAATTGTATTCATTTTAAACTCAGATAAAAACATTAATTAATCTGCGGCCAAAAGTTGCATCAAGTATTTCACTAACGCTCTAAAATGAAGACAAATTAAAAACAAAATTCGTACTAATTCTGTACCTAATTACTGCATGCTATGATAATTGCACTACCATCATTCAACGTCAATCATATTTCTACAATTTCAAAATACAAAAATATCATTTTAAAAATCAGATTTCTCGCGACAACATGACCGCAACCTTTGAACGCAATATTTTTTTAAAAATAATTAAAGCATTATGATTTAAATGTATATTAATAGCAATTATTCGATGACAACATCGCAAAATTATTTATTTACTGGCGTCAGTGACTCATTAGTGTGTGTTTGTTAAGATTTATCGAGTACTGTAAACCGGAACTGTTGATTCAATCGACAATATCGTTAAGAATAAAATCGATATTCGTTTGTCGATGCAATAAAATAAAATTGATTGTAATGCTTGAAGAAATGTATTGTAGTACTGTTGGGTGTTTAATTTGATTTGATTTGGATTTTGCAGTTTAGCTTTGAGGTCTTGCGATTGATAGACTGGTGCTTTTTTAGGGTTCCGTACCCAAAGGGTAAAATAAAATAATAATAATCATTTTAAAAACGGGACCCTATTACTAAGACTTCGCTGTCTGTCCGTCCCTCTGTCCGTCCGTCTGTCCGTCCGTCTGTCTGTCACCAGGCTGTATCTCAAGAACCGCGATAGCTAGACAGTTGAAATTTTCACAAATTATGTGTTTCTGTTGCCGCTAAGAACAATTACTAAAAACAAAATAAAATAAATATTTAAGGGCCGAAAAAAACACGTTTGTTTCCCATACAACAAACGTGTTTTTTTCTCGGCGTTTTTGCCTTGTGGTACGGAACCCTTCGTGTGCTAGTCCGACTCGCACTTGGCCAGTTTTTTTTCCAATTGTCGTAGGTATGTAGAGCGTGGGAATTCTTCTTCTTCTTCTTCGTGTCGCTGGCACGACTGTATTTTAAATCTTGTTTTCCCAAAACTTTGCCACTTCCACGGCGTTGTCGGTGGCAGCGCAGAGGTCACTTTGACTGCATGTTTTGGGACACAGAGGGCAGGATAGGAGGTGGAGCATGGTTTGTGACGTAGCTCCGCAATCACACCCTTCTGCCGTTGCGTCAAGGTAGCCCCATTTTACCAGGTTGGACTTACAGCGTGGGAATTAATGATAGACTTTTGATGCACTAATCAAAATGCTAAAACAAGTCTTTCTTACTCATAACAGGTATTATTTAGCTAGCAGAAACGGATGTAGCAACTATAGAGGTATGAGGAACAGGGTGTAAAGTTCACTCATACTCTATAGAAAAGGGAGGATCCTCCGACCAGACGGGTGTCGTGTCTGGCGGGCAACTGCCCGATGATTCAATCATGTCGGGCCGTTGCATACATTACTGACGTCACGCAAAATCCTGCATCTCGCAAGCAGAGTTTACCGCACAACTAGCATATTATGCTAGTTATATAATAGGATTTCTTTTTAATAATTTAGGATAATTATTGTGGAAGTAGGACAGTTTCGGAAATAGTGCAAAATATACCTAAAATATTAAATATTGTGCCCAGTTGATTGCCATGATACATAACTGGCGGAACACACCTTTGGCACAACTCTGCCTTACCCTCCAGGGATTACAGGCGTGAAGTTACGTTGTTTACAATTACTATGAAATATTTAACCATTTGGATGCCTAATTACAGAAACAATTAAAAGCCATTGTGTCTTGGATGGATCCGCGATCATTCATTTCATTTATTCATTAACAATTAAAAAATTGTGTCTGAATGTTTACAAAAAAAAACCGAAAAATTCGATAGTAAAAAAAAATCGAAGGGTTAATTGGCAAAGAAGCTACAAATATTTTACTATATAAAATATACAAAAAATTTACTATACAAATCAATACTATACAAAAGTAGGCAGGTAACTATCTTCATTGCTCAAACCTTGAACATAATTTGTTTTGATCAACATTCGCGACTTGAAGAAGATGAGCAATTATCAAATTCCAATAAAAATAAAATCCTCAAAACAAGACAGCTCTTCAAATTACCATAAAAATCGTGATCCAATTTAAATTGTATTCATTGTGACGTACGAATCTTAACGAGCGATCGTTTCGGCCGTCAACGTGCGTACGCGCAAGTTGACACCGCACGTCAAAATCAACGAAGTAGTGACAGACGAGTTAATTTGAACCCAACACTTTAACAAGTGATGGGCTAGGGTTCAGTTCGTAAATGCGGTTAGATTTTATTAAAAATAAAGACAGCTAAAAATTAACAGGACTAATTTCCTGTCAATTTATTGCTGTCAATATTTTGCTGTCGGGTCCACCAACGAAACTGGAGCTCTTACATTGGAAATGGAAACTGCTTAATCCAAATATTATGTTAGAAGCTCCGAATACGTAAAAATGTAGATACTTAAATAATTTAACAGTTTGCAGTGGCCCAGTGGTAATGGTCCAAGTTACGAGGTCGTGGGTTCGAACCCAGGCAGTGGCTTTACTTTGTGTAAATAATTTCATCACCACTGCTCTTAAAACGTCGAAGGATAACTTCGTGAGGAAACCGGCATGTCCTAGAGCCAAAAATGCGAAGACATGTGACATCTACCAACCCGCACTGGGCCCGCGTGGTAGATTAAGGCCCACTCCTTCTCACAGAGAGGAGTCCTGTGTCCCAGCAATGGGAATATTATAGGCTGATTATGCTAAATAATTATGTGTTTGTAATTAATCATAATATTAGTTTCCGATTGGTGTATGAGGCACAAATATGGAACCATTAAAACATCTCAGTCAAATAATCTTTATCTACGGAACCAATCCCACAAAAGATGTCTAAGTAAATTAAACGAAACCATCACTGTCCCGATTATGAAAGGTTCTTAAACTTTTTTGTACCTTTTGGGCATTGTCAGTGTTAATAATGAGTTCGGAGTCATGTTTACAAAATAAATTTGGAAGTTCACTTGGGACGCCTGGCTCAGTTGACAGCTTCTTGACAAACCATTGTATAGTTGTTGGCTCTCACCTACATTGAAGATGTAGGAATGTTCTAAGAAAACGTACGAAATAACATGGAAATTAATAATATAAATATGTGGTTCCGTTCATTCATGATCGCCTAGTACCTACATCGTGACTGAGAGCTTGACTTTATACAAATGAATGGTGTTTGAAGAATGATGATGATTGGTGATGTCAGTATGATATCATCAATAGAAGTAGATCCTGATTCTCACGCATTTGAAAAATAGAGCAAAACGACTCCTTTGCCCTTTATTGATGACTGGAAGGCACATAACCCAATTTAATAAGGAATGAACGACATTTATGGGACAGTCCAATACAGATGAACATAAGAAAACTAGTAAAGAAAACAAAATACCAGCTTTGCTTATAAAAGAAGATAGAGGTAACATCAACAAAACTGAGGCGATCAAATTTGGCGTTGTGTTGGTTGTAGCTTGTGGCTTGATATGCAATCCTTAAGCACAGTTTGGAGCAAGATTTACAGGTATTTCAAAACTGTGTCTCCAACATAGTTTCATTCATAAGCTCAGTCTACACTTATCAAGTACTCGAGCAATCTGTGTACCAATGGTCGTTCAACTATCTCCCACATCTTTGATGAAATGTCATAAAATTGTGGAGAAATTGATGTCTATGGTCTTTATGGTCTTCAGACCATTTGTGTGTAATTGTGAAGTCACACTTGGTTGTGACATTTTGCTTCAAGCTATTGCATCTAAAGGTATCAGGCAAGATGGATGGTCCTTAGCTAGCCATGTGCCAATGTGCCTTATAGGCTCTTTTATTTATTTTCTCATGAGGTAAGTTGTCATTAAAATATTAGTTTCGAATATGTTACCAATCGTCGCTCACAATGGGCCTTATAAGAAGGCTAAAAGTCACCCAAAGGGCAATGGAGAGGGCTTTGCTTGGAGTTTCCCTGCGTGATCGAATCAGGAATGAGGAGAACCAAGGTAACCGACATAGCCTGAAGAATCGCCAAACTTAAGTGGTAGTGGGCAGGGCACATTGCTCGCAGAACCTTTCGGCCCCATCGGCCATCTGCCGATGGGGCCGAAAGGTTCTGGAGTGGCGACCGCGTACTGGAAGAAGGAAGTTACGCGCTACGCGTTGGAAGGCCTCCCACAAGGTGGTCCGACGACCTTGTGAAGGCCGCAGGATGTGCTTGCGTGCGTATGCACAGAACCGGACGAAGTGGAGGTGCTTGGGGAGGCAGTGGACACCTTTCGGCTGAAATGATGATGTTACCAATCTTACTATGGCCTTGTCCGCCAAATTTGCCTGCTAACTGAACAATGCCAAATGCAATGTTCCCTGCGCATACAGTTTAGTTGCCTGTCGTGTTTCAGGCGCCTTAGCAAGAACTTGTGTTCTGTGTAGATTAATGTAAGAAGCGTCACTGTGCTTATTATTCATGGTTGTCAGTCAATAGACTATACTGGACACTGTTTTTTTTTTTTAATCATATTTTTTTTTTTTAACCTTCTCCAATCACGATTTCAAAGGATAGGAATAGTCTTTAAACCAGTGCAAATGGTGGTTTAACAATTGTCTGTAACAACTACGCAGTAGCATGCATTTGCTATCTTATCGCTATTTCTATAAGACTTAATTTTGCTTCACAATCGACAAATTCGGAACTGAAACTTACAGTTGCACTATTTACTCTTATAGTGACTGAAGTGTTTAAACCAGATACTGTACAACGGAATTAAGACCTTCGAATTTAAAAATGAGACTAAAATGCATTACAAGGCTCCATAATATATATCCCTTTATCTTCGTACAGTGCTGATAACTTTCAATAAGTGACAGAGTACACAGTTTTCACCACCGTTGTCAACTTTGGTGACCCACATATGGGTCAAAGTGATTTCCGTGGAATGGCCACACACGAAGTGACCCCTAAACTTCAAGTCAGTGCTGATGGGAGCCAGCGAAAAAAGTTGTTACTGCGTGTGGCATTTTAATGTCCGTGGTTCGGTTCTCGGCTGTTGCTTTTTTCGAGTTAATCTGGTTTTTATTAAATTGATTTTTCGCGGATTCCGGTGTTGGGAGGAAATTGTTCGGGGCGTCTACTTTTTTAGGTGAATTCAGGGAATTGATGTTAATTTAGGCAGAATTGCTAATGGTTGTAATTTAATCAATGTTAAACAGGTAGTAAAGGTGTTTTTATGCCCGAGTTTCAAAACACGACGACATCAAAGTAAGGTTTTGAAGCTGATAATTTTAATATCTTTTCGATTTCTCGCAGGGAACCCTAAAAATCTGTCACCATTCAAGGTGAATGACCTGATGTGCACTTCATGGAGAAACTCTTAGCCATCGCCGAGGTCACTGACACCGGACCAAATAAATCCACATTTTTGTGCGAAACTGTATTTATCGATTGAATTAATTTATTAAACTGTATTTATTATATTTTTAACTAGGCTTTGCTCGCGTGTGTGTCGAAAATCCCACGGGAACGTACTACCAGGATTTAAAGTACCGTGTGTTTATTCAGGTTATATAATATCTATGAGCCCATCCATGTGTAATCTTTGTGGTTCTTTAGATACTTAATTAATGAACTACTACTATTTGAAAATGCTAATTTGGTTAAAAAAAACATTCACTGTGTATCACGACCCCCCCCCCCCTACTGATTCATCATCATCTACCTAGTCTTTTCCCAATTATATTGGGGTCGGCTTTTTTTTTTTTGTGGATAGGAAATCATCACATGACTTCTGCTCTGGGTGGAGCGGAAGGTAGTGTCAGACTCTTACTGACTAAAACCCACCCGTGTTCCTTCCTTATCCCTTTATGTTCCGGGCCGGCGGTAACCCTTTCGGACAATCCCGCTGACCCGGCAGGCTTCGGCCCTATGGGGCCCCTCCTCGATGCTGACATCTCTTTGAGGTGCGCGTGGAACACGTACGCGCCGTCCGACACGTGAGCTATATTGGGGTCGGCTTCCTGTATAACCAAGTGAAGGGAGGGCGTTTTGGGGGACTGTCTTTTGCAGTTGAATACCAGTATTTTACATGGAGCGACTGTCACCCAATAATTGGTGGGTTCTGGTGGTCAGATATGCCTATCTGACCTCCACAACCCACTTATTGGGTATTACGATACCCCTTGGTAAGACCGGTTGTCAGACTTTTGGGCTTCTGACGACCCGTAACCCCCACTACTGATTAACCACAAAAAAATAACCCCTTTCACATGCTAAACACAAGCTAGCCATTAGTGATCACTATCATTTCTTATCAATAAAACAAGATACAAACCCACCATCTTAGTTATGCGATTCTAAAACATAAGTACAGGTGACAGTCTTGAATGTTCCTCTGTAGTTGCACCTTTCTTACGCTTAAAGGGCTTACATGACCTAAAGCGCGGTCACTGTCGGACTGCATAGAAAAGAAAGAGAAGCGCGATGACACAACCCTGGTAATTTCTTGCAAAATATGAAACAATTACTTAATTACAAAAAATCTATTGTTTGGACTAACAATTAAAACACTAGTATTTTAGTATGTTGCTTGTAGAATAATCTGACAAAAAATCAGAATGATTGTACGTATTTTGGTATGCTTTTTATTGTAAACAGAACGTTTTTAGAGGTATCTTCATGATTTTTTTCTATCCAATCAAATTATCTACCTAGCATATATCCTGAAAAATATCATATATTTTTTTGATTTTGTTTACTGTAGTCGATCATATACTTTCATTGTTTCTAAAACTTGTATTTTTTGTGTTTAGGTCCTGTAAGTCCCTTAAAGAAATATCATAATAAGAATAGTGCTATATCAGCTGCTTATGATACTCTTCTAAGTGTCAATTTAAGTTTAACTATACTGGTACTAAGCAGGTGGTTCAGTGTTTTATGTAGTATTGCGATCTTTGAGTGTTGGTCGTACTGAAGGCGGGTAGCGACTACGTGTAGCACCAACTTCAAGTGGAAATTGCTGTAGTGTAGAGATTATAGCTTATTTGGTGCTCACATGCAACCTTCGTGAGCCCGTTAAAAGTTAATGGAAAGAAATACGAAACAAACATTAATTGAATATAAATATTGCAGAAAATACAGTATCGAGTCAGACAAACATATGATAGGACAGAAGATGAAAAATATAAAAACGTATTGAAATACAGAACGGTTTTCTAGGAATAATTATTGAAGTTATATGACAAACTATCCCGTATTGAGAGCTCATGAAGAGCTCACCGTTCACATAACAAACGTTCGCCAAATAAGGGGTAGGTAGATGGCTACACGCCATAGTAAATCAACATTTTGACGAGCCTACTTCCATAAACTGTAATCGATTGCAATCGGTAAATTCCTGAGAATATTACTGGCTGCTTTAGATGAAATAATACCTTTAGCCATAATCCAGGGTAGTATTCGAAGAACCAACCTTGTTAAAACAGTGATAGTTAACTCTAACAAAAGCATAATAGGCGTATAATGTTCCCACTGCTGGGACACAGGCCTCCTCTCATAAAGAAGTCTATAATCTTCCACGCCAGCCCAGTGCGAGTTAGTAAATGACACATGTCTTCGAATTATTGGTTCTGGGATATGGCGGTTTCCTCACGATGTTTTCGTTCACCGTTTTGAGAGCAGTGGTGATGAAATTATTTACACGTTCTACAACTCTAAGAAAGGGTTTTTTGAAACTCCACCCATAAGAGAGTGAATGGGGGGAGGGTGAAATTTCACGCGGACGAAGTCGCGGGCAGAAGCTAGTAGCTAAATAATAAGATCCGCCTTCTAGCTAATTGAGTTGTCAGTAACAACTCAATTAGCTAGAAGGCGGATCAACGAAGAATTAAACAGCTGGAGACAAAATTTGCTGTATGATCGTTCATGCATCCCGCTCTCGCTTCCGCTTTCAGTTAGACCTAGCTTCAAGTGATGTTCTAAAGTGACAGTATTTATGCACTTTTACGATATTTAAGTTCGACATTTTATTACTATCATTCGTGTTAGAATTGCTTGAACTTCACATCGTAAAAGTGGCCATAATTAGAGAGCTGTAGACTGATATGGGTAATATTTATTAAATTTTATGAAAGGTTGTAAAGCTCCTCCTGAATGAATTCACTCGGAAAATTACTACTGCTGTAAGTACAAAAAGCTGTAATATGTACTTGGAATTTTCATTCAGGAATTCGATCATATTTCTTACTAATTTCTGCCTAATTTTAATCTTTTGTAAATTATTTATGGCAAGGTTTATCTAATAGAATAATCTAATCTCTGACACTCAAGGCATAGACAAGTAATGAGGTTACGTCTGGCGCAGATTGAAAAATTAATTAATTTTATGTTTTTATTTGCTAATATTTTACATAATTTATTTATTTCTGTAACTGTCCGTGACATCACAGCGGGCCCTATCAGAATACCAGCGCTGCGATATTTATTTTTTTAATATCGCAGCATCATGCTGAGATAGGAGCCTTTTGGCCTCTTATAGGACTTTCTATTTCATTTTCCTTTTGTTACTTTTTTTAATATAACTTGGATTTTTATTTTACTGTGTTTAGTTTAGTTTGTGATCTTCCTGTACGAGTCCCATAAATACCTTTTATTTCTTTCGTTATTTCTAATAAAAGTGGAGCTACCTCAACGAAACGGTAGCTTTGTGTGGACTTGGAGCTGTGCCCCAACTATGATCCACTTCGTATCCTGCCCTTCGTGTCTCAAAACAAGTCACCTCTGCACTGCCATCGATAATGCTGTGGAAGTGAGAAAGTTTTAGGTTAGCAAAATTCAAATAACTGTCGAACTAGCGACAAGAAGAAGAAGTATCGATTTTAATAATATAATGCGACTTAGTTTATTTTATCCCCAACTCACATAGATATAACACAAGTATGTACCAGTTTTCGAATCAGGAATGAGGACGAGGAGATCCGCAGGAGAACCAAGGTGACCGACATAGCCCGAAGAATTGCCAAACTTAAGTGGCAGTGGGCAGTGGGTTCTGGAGTGGCGACCGAGTACCGGAAGACGTAGCGTTGCAAGGTCTCCCACAAGGTGGACCGACGACCTTGTGAAGGCCGCAGGAACCCGTTGGATGCGAGAAGCACAGAACCGGTCCAAGTGGAGGTGCTTGCGGGAGGCCTATGTCCAGCAGTGGACGTCTTTCGGCTGAAATGATGATGTACTAGTTTTATTTTATCCCCTGCTTGCACCATAAAGAAACAAAAGCTTAGTGACATCGCCATAGAAACCAAACGTTACCAGTCAACAGTACTTTTCCTGCATTTTATGTCAAAAGAAAGTTGGCGGTTTGCAACTAGTAGGTAGGTACTGAGCGAAACACCATTGTTACCGAGTTTCCCTAAGACTGAGTCTTACGTTACATTGTAAGTTTGTGTTATGGCTGCGCAGCTAAATCTTAGAAGTAAGGAAAGTTTTGTTTGTCATGTCAACAATAAATAGGTAAATAATAAAGGTAGGATGATGGGTGTTGCTTTGAACTGAATATTTCCGTCTTTTGTTTATATCAGACCGTAGACGAGAGGTTGTCTCATGTGGAGTTAAAATAAGCAAGATATCGAATATAATGTTCATGAAGAAATGAAAATGTAGAAACAAATTAAATCGAATCAAACACAGGTGTATAATCATCATCATTATCATCCACTGCAGCCGAAAGACGTTCACTGTTAGATATTATAACATAGTTAAAGAAGGCTTGCCGAAGTCGGTCCGCAGATGGGTGACCACCCATAACATACCGAGGCTCCTCCATGCCTCGGAAAAGCACCTTAAGCATTTGGTCTCGGCTGTCATTCGTAGATCTTTGACAGTCGTTACGGGTAGTCAGAAGCCCGAAAGTCTGGGAACCAGTGTTGCCAAGAGATGTATTACCCAGAAACTGGATTGTGGACGTTAGATAGGCAGTCGCTTCATGTAAAATACTGATATTGAGCTGCATCCGGTAAGTCTGTAAGCCGATTCTAACATGGTTCGGAAAAGGCTCGACAGATTGATTTTCTTTGAATTATTTGAAGTTGACCTAGAATGATGTTTTTACCTTTTACCTAGAATGATGTGTTAGCGCTAAATGTATTTAGTGATTAGTGGTGCAAGATTAGAGACGCTTTAAGTTAAGAGGAAATGCTGTCAAGAGTCTTTTGAAAAATCCTAAGTAAAATGTCGTAATTCGAGGTTTGACTCTCGCCTATTTCCTCCTCCAATATTGTACAAATTTAAAAGATATTTCATAAACTGATAAGATACTGTGTACTTATGTTTTTCTTTTTTCATTAATAGTTGTCAAATTTGTACACTAGGCCTCTGTTGACAGCGATTTAAATCGACATTTTTGAAGGGTTATAAAAATAATGTATCATCAAAAAGGAAAACATAGGGACATACAAGTAGTTAATATTTATTATTCTGTAAAAAAATCATTGCTTTATGGTCATTAACCAGAAAGAAAACAGGCGAGAACGTTTCTATGGAGAAACGACCACCCGCATTTCCTCAGTTCCGGAAAACTGCATTACCTTTTCTATAACAGCAGAACCTATAAATTATGCAACCATTATATACATTCGCTAGAAAATATGAAACAAATAGTCCACGATTTGAAACGGAAATTGAACCTCTTAATTGTCACATGATAAATAATACGGAAAATAAGGTAGCGCAACCAATTATCGGCCATGCTGTAATTATTGACACTACAGACGTTTCATTAGAATAAAGATTCTGGAGACGCGTAGGTAATAGGTAATACGGGCTGGTTTCCGCAACTCCACGTCAATGCGCGTATTTTGAGTTATTTAATAAAGTAATAATAATTAATGTTTATAATAATTATTATGTCCTTTATTTAATTAAATATCACATTTAAATTATATTTTTAAATTAATTAATATATAATTATTTATTATTAATGTTTTAATAATTTGAATTATTTAATAATAGTAGTTATGTTTTCTTATTTTATTTACTTGTAGGTACTTTATGGGTTGTTATTATTATTATCAGGCGTTTTTTGATAGCTTTATTTCTAATTGACTTCCTTTTCTTTTTTAGGTAAGAATTAAATCTTTATTCTACTAACGAAGAACCGATGAGGTGGCTTGGTAAGTTAATGAATGATTAATTATACTTATTGCAATTTGAACTTTATGTCACTGTATTCAAATGATAGTATAGCCTGAAGAATTGCCAAACATACTCATAACTTAAGTGGCAGCGATTGCTCGCATCGGCTGATAGGGCTGAAAGGTTCTGGAGTGGCGACCGCGTACCGGAACACATACTCGTAGCGTTGGAGGAACCCGGTGGATGCGAGAAGCACAGAACCGTGTTGTGGCGGTGCTTGGAGGAGGCATATGTCCAGCAGTGGACGTTTTTCGGCTAAAATCACGATTCAAATGATGATGGTCAAAGACTCTTAATACAACTCTTAATGCTACTTTCTTATACTTCTTTACACGTAAAAGCTCGCTAACACTCACTTTTAAGTCATCCATACTATAATATTATAAATGCGAAAGTGTGTCTGTCTACGTGTCTGTAAGTTACCTCTTCACGCTTAAATTGCTAAACCGATTTAGATGAAATTAGGAATAGAGATAGTTTGAGTCCCGGAAAAGGATAGTTTTTATCCCGATATTCCCACAGGATCGACACTTATGCGGGTGAAACCGCGAGGCGCTGCTATTAAAAAATATATACAATACATTTGAACCAGTTACCAGTCACAATTTGAGCCAGTTTGTGCTTTGAAAGCAAGTCAAAGTTTTCTGGGCTAACTGGTGACTTTCATCGGCGTATCGTGACCACCCATTAATTTGTGGCTATATAATTAAGAACTTGCATCTATAATTTATAATGGTTCCATACTGTCTAGTAATAAAATTGAACCAGTTGGGCTTTGATGTGATGCAACTCTGTGTAATTAATAGCTTTAATCAAAGGTTTTATGGTCTAACACAATAAAGCACGATTGATTGACGACAAAATGGTCAAATTGTGACAAGTAATGGGCCATTTTCTTGGCATTTGTCGGGTTAAATTTCAATATTGTTAAAAAAACGTAAAATATGTAAACATAAAAAAATTACACACGGTTATTACATAATTTGAAGCAAATGTAAACATGTTCAATATGATTCGCGTAACCAGCTTTAAGTCTAACAAGAAATAATTTCAATTTCGCTGCACATCAGCCGCGCCTTCGCATGTCAATTCAAACAAAATGTCATAAAATACAAGCTTTACATATTCAGACTAAAACAATAATAGAAACATCAAACGGTGCACAAAGCGATTTAATAATGCACAAACACACTTTCACGTCCTTATTATTAATAGTAATAACGTTTAGAAATTATCGATAGTTTAGGCTAGTAACTGTTTGTTTTACCCTATGTTTACATTCTTTTAAGGCGCGGACACATTATGTTGCTGCAGTTTGGTTGCGAATGTTCGAAAAACCGCACTTTGTTAGTACCTGCTATGCGGAGACGTCCATGTGGGTTTATGTAATTGGCCCATGATTTCAATATACTGTACGAATTTACATGCTGTCACACAGCAATCACAGCTTTTCACAGTCCACTGCTAGACACTGATAGTTTTTTTTTTTTTTGTGGATGGGTAATCTTCAAATGACCACCCCCGTTCTGGGCGGAGCAGAAGGGAGTGTCAGATTCTTACTGACTAAAACCCACCCGTGTTCCTTCCTAAAACTGGTCTAGCTAAGATAATTGTGTTTCTAGTGATTACATTAATTCAACAAGTAAACATAATTATGAATGTATAAGTGTGTCGTTCCACTCAATGGTGAACCATCACAAGAGAGACTGAGGCTGTGGCGAGACAGTGCTTCCTTACCCGGACCGTTCGTTCCACCCGCTGAAGACCTCCCACCTGGACATGAGCTACCTTGGGTAACATGGAAGTCTTTAAACAGACTCCGGACCCAGGTTGGCTGTTCAGGTGGAGATTCATAGATGACTCCGCCTTGGAGTGTAAATGTGGTGCTGTTCCACAAACGATGGGACACTTAATGTCGTGTCCTGCGTGTCCTGTCAGCTGCACGTTGCAGGAGCTGATGGACGCTGGTGGAGGCGCCAAACAAGTGGCCGAATTCTGGGCCGAGTATATTTAGATTGCTATCGACATGCTAAGAAGAAGAAGAAGAATGTATTAAGTGTTTTGCTTCGATAGTGTTAATTGAAATTGGATGAGGTTGTTCGAAAGAGCATCATTTTATTAAGAAGAAGAAAGAAAGAAAGAAAAAAATACGTTTATTTGCGGCAAACATGACGCATAAAAATAAAAACACAAAAAAAAACAAAATAACAATTTGGGAGAAAGTATGCGTCACATCGCTCAGCATAATGCTAAGACCCTATACGAGACAGAGCCCCAGCGCTAGTTTTCAGCGACAGCCGGCGTTGACGTGATGACGTCATTAAGATTTTGCCAATATGAGAGAATAACTTTCAGGTTTGGTCCCATAGTAAAAGTAGTTCAAAATTATGAATACGTACAATGACACCTTTTCCAGGTTCTCAGTTATTTCAATCACACCTTATTAATGTGTACGTTTGTAAAGAAGTTTATTCGCCAATACTATTATTAGGTAAGATCAAAATCATAAGATGGTCTGCACGTAGATACTTTTTTCTGGTAACAAGAGTGGTTTCCTCAGATGCGAGTAAAACCACGGCCATTAGCTATTCAATTACTTTAAGTTACTAAACTGGGTTACCTCCTATACTATGTAAAATAGTACTCATCACCTCGAACTTTGACCTCTCATCCGCTGGGCGTGCCTCTTATCTCTGAAGATCTACGTATAAAATATCACCCGGTATTGAAAGTTGAAGGCATATTAAAATAATGGCTAATGACTGCATGCGTAGGACTGCAGCTTAATGAAGATGCACCTGACCTCATGTGATCACTTTCTAAGTTAAGCCTAAGTTAGTGCTAAGTTAAGTTGAATTATTTAGCAGTTACAGTTTCTTTTTATGTTGTACCTTGGTATGAGGCTTACGCAGACAGGTGCGTCGTGACAGAATGACGCAATGACGGTGTGACTAATGCTTTTTTTTTGCCGACGAATTTTTTGATGCTCTGTTTATTTTGCTTATTTTTTCATATAAATGTACATATAATTATTACTTATGTTAAATTTTAGCCTAAAATATTATGTAAATATTATCATGTTATGGATTTGGAATGAAATTTTTAACATTGATACGAATATTAATTTCCTGTTTTTGTTGTAGGTATGAAATACTAAGTTGTTCTCAATTTACTACAGTAAAAAAGCTGCTTATCGCATTTTAGAAAAATGTTGTATAATGGGGGCGAGCCTATTGCCATCAACCGGGCACAAATCCAGACTCCAGACTGCTACTGAGAAATTCCAGATGGAAAAACTCAATGATACTTTGCCCAAACCGGGAATCGAAACAGGATCTCATGCTCTGCAGTAGCGCGCCCACTAGACCATATATAACTTTAAAATTAAATTAAATCCGAAGTGTTTATTCGAGGTCATTATGGTTTCAAAAATCATAAAACGCGACAAGTTAACAAAAATATTTTACTTCTCATTCATTGAAGTAACGTTTCGTAATACTTAGGAAGTCAAATAAAAATTTATTATCATAGAAATCGTGCATTTCGATCGTAATATTTGTAATCTTTTGAGATATGCGACCGCAGTCATAAACAACATATTCGAATAAAAAATGCCTACCACTTTACATGTGACATTCTTGTGGTTCCGTAGCTATTGTAAGCAAGCAATCTTGGGGATGTTAGTAATAAGTAATAGGTTCGATTATTGTTTGCACTGATTCGACAGGTCCTCTCAAATCTCCGTGGTACTTTCCTCAAAAGACCATTTCCGACGCTCTACATGGTCTTCACATGATCTCACCAAGATTCTGACTGGACATCAAAAGAGACTTTGGATCTGATTTTATTTGTGAAAAATGGAGTCCGATGTCCTTTTCACTGAATAAACAATTATTCATGTCAAGAATCTCTGAGGTTTCGTCAATCCTGTATAACATCCAAACGTTGACAAACATTTTTATAGACCACGCACTAGTTTCCATTCCAATTTCAGCTGGAAAAATAAATTCCTACCGTTTTCTTTGATGAATTAATGTAACTAAAGAAAATTGCAAAGAAATACTTTGAATGAATAATGATGCCCTAAGTTTTAGTTAAGTGCACGACGAAGGTAAATATTAAACGTAAATAACAACGGAACCCCTTACTTTGTTCGACTCGCACTTATCAGATTTTTATATTTATTGTAATGAGATAGGTTTAATTGTAATAAATAGGTTTAATTGTAATAAATAGGTTTATTGAAATAGACCGGTATGAAGTAGCCATCCAAATTGATAAACAATTGAATGTTGTATTACGAAATTTTTATTTTTCAGTCATAAAATTCGGGAGCGGTTCGTTTTTATCATTTATTGGCATTTTTTATAGTGTTTTTTTTTGTTGTTTTAATAGGCTATTATGACTTACTTTTATTTGAAGGTAGAACGGTGAGTGGGTTTCTAAAAGATGTAGGACGGTCGGTCAGCAGCGAACACACGCTATTGAGGTAAAATAGCTCTGTAATTAGAACAGCAGAACCAAATTAATTTATAGTAAAAATTAGTTATATTCTATTATTTTTCCGTGCCGATTGCAATCTACATACAGTCAGCCTAGAATTCGGCTACGAGCTTAGCACCTTCAGTAGCGTCCAACAACTCCTGTAGCGTGCAGACAACAGGACACGCTGGAGACGATATTAAGTTTCCTATTGTTTATGGTACAGCACCACATTTACACTCCAGGGCGGAGTAATCTGCGAACCTCCACCTGCAGTTTGCTGCTCCCGGGATTAGCATCCACCAAGTGCTCAAAACAGAATGGCATAGAAATTATCACCGTAGATCAGGAGATGTTGGTAAATGCACCATCACTTCCAATAGCCTATCTCCCTCCCCCTCCTCCTGCCAAACGATACTAAATTTTTACCGCCAACACGTCTAAGCGACGAATTTAGAGCAGTTTGATGGCCAGTCATCAGGACTGTACCATCAAGATTTACGATTATTGTACCTACTAGATTGTCAAAACAAAAACAAGTTTTTTGCCTTTTTTTTGTCCGGACAAAATTGACACTGTTTATGTTTGACTACGTTGTACCTATGTGTATATTTTATGTGCTTTTTTTATAATTTGCGTTTTGTTTGTGTAGTATAAACCATTTTTCTTTCTTTTTAGATTATGGATTCGTGTGCAGATTAGATAGATACCAACATTATAGTTAGTAGGAATATACTTTTTTTTTTTCGGATGGGAAATCTTCTAATGACCCCTCCCGCTCTGGGTGGAGCGGAAGGGAGTGTCAGACTCTTACTGACTAAAACCCACCCGTGTTCTTTCCTTAGCCCTTTATGTTCCGGGCCAGCGGTAACCCTTTCGGACAATCCCGCTGACCCGGCAGGGTAGGAATATACTTAGATAGAGTTTAAAGTCGAAAAGGTTTCAGACTAGTATTTTAAAAAAAGAAATACTTTCAATATTATAAATTGTTTTGCTATAGTATTTGAAACTTGATATTAGTGTTTACTTTTTAATATGCTAGTGATGTGACAATACCGAACAAAATGTTACGGTCCCGTTATAAAATGAATAAATCGGACATTTCTGTTCAATTTAGTGCTGCCATATAAAAAATACTGGTACTATTCAGAACCATAACGTCTTATTTTAGTGGTTATCTCCTATAGAGATCTAGAGGAGGCTACTATAATTCCAATGAAGTAATAATAGCCTTTAATACGAATTCATTAATAGTGTTGGACTATTTCAATAAAAACTGAACCTATAAAGTAGGGTGAAGATTTTAAGATAACGACGGCGAATTTTATCGACTTTTTTTCGATGACTTTTCGAAATGATGTTTCGAACAAAGTTCATTTAATGTTTTTTTAATTAGCGCAATGAATATTATAGTGTAACCCTGAAATGCTGGTGGTTCAATATAAAAAAAATAATTAAGATAAGATAAAAGAAAATTACCTACGTAATAAAAGATAGATCGATGCTTTTAGTATCTCCACGTTAAGTTTTAGTGGCTGGGAAATTACTTTAACAATCTCATATTGCTTTCTATTTTAATGAAAGGCATTCTTGAAACTATGTTTTTTTCTAATTTATTTAGGTAAAGGTATAAAATTAAATTATTTAACAACGAAAAAATAATTAACTTAAATTAATAGCATAATCAGCCTATAATGTTCCCACTGCTGGGACACGGGCCTCCTCTCTTCGAGAGGGAGTGGGCTGAAATCTACCACGCGGGCCCAGTGCGGGTTGCTAGATGTCACATGTCTTCGAATTTTTGGTTCTAGGACATGCCGGTTTCCTCACGATATATTCCTTCACCGTTTTGAGAGCAGTGGTGATGAAATTATTTACACAAAGTAAGGCGCCTGTCTGGGTTCGAACCCACGACCTAAAACTCTAAGGTCGGGGCTGTTACTACTGGGCCACCACAGCTTGAAATTAATAGTACAGACGCCAGCACATCAAGCTACTACAATCTGTCAAATTTCTTTAATAGATTTTTAACTTTATCGCTAAATTATAAGGTTCAAAGTTGATTGGTAAAATTTGACAGTTTCAGGTAGCTTGATGTGCTAGCATCTGTACAACAGAAATTCCTAATTAATGTTATAAGTACTCTTCTAAAGCTACCAGAAGACCAATTCTCGTAATTTAATACGTTAAAAATCTAGTCGCACTCGCATCTCGGCGACAAACAAATGTCAAAACTTGACAAAAATATAGGGAAATCAAAGGTATTTTTGATAGATGACAGACTGGGATCAGACTGTGAACGTTCTTAAAATTACGAGATTTGCCCCTCAGCAGGGCTAGCATGGGCTGGGGATCCACCGGATTGTCCACCGGTTATTTCCACTGACAAGGGATAAAATTATTTTATCCACCTGCCAAAGCACGGCAACAGGGGGAAAGAGAATTATATCACTTTTTGACATTAGACGTGGATACTCACCCCCCCCGCCTATAGCATGGCGACTATAGTGGAAGAGAAAAATTACAGATATTTTGACATAACAAAGGGAGAAATTTGTCCTCGTCTTTAGATGGTGGGTTTAAGTATATCTCTTGGAGAAAATATAATTAATTGTAATATAAAAATGTCTCGTGCTTAGTGTTGTCGTCGGAAAGGGAGAAAATCGAGAGAAAAATACACCGGCGTTCAATTCGCGATTCGAGTAAAATTGACAGAGGGAATAGTATTTTGTCCTCTCCCCGTGGATAAAATGTCTCCGGCCATGCTAGCCCTGCTGGTTTGTCCACCGTGAATAGTTTATCCACCCATGTCGCCATGCTCGGAGGGTGGAGAAAATTGACAGAGGGGAATAGTATTTTGTCCTCTCCCCGTGGATAAAATGTCTCCGGCCATGCTAGCCCTGCAGGTATCTAAAAACGAAAAATCATAATGCAAGACAAACTCAATAAATTCATGCACCTGTCTTGTAAAACAGGACCAACTTATAAATAGTTCAAGTATGAGTATAAGCTCTTATTTTAAATAGTTCATAGATACTCATACATTACAAATATAATGAGCTCTTGAACGTAGGTGTTAAGTCTTAAAACTAAGCATTGATCGTTAACTTAGAATATCAAGGGTATGTACACTACCGCTCTTGTTTATTTTATATGAGAATGCTTATATTTCATATTTGATGAAGTTTTAATACTTACGAGAAGTTTTCTTAATATTGGAATTTTTTGCCATCAATAAAGAAAGAATTAAATGAAAAGCATGATTAGTCTTGTTTTCTGTATTTTTCGGTAAAACACCACTTCATAATCAGCCTATAATGTTCCCACTGCTGGGACACTGGCCTCCTCACTGTGTGAGGGAGAGGGCTGTGATCCACTACGCGGGTAGTGCGGGTTGGTGGATGTCACATGTCTTGAAATTTCTGGTTCTAGGACATGCTGGTTTCCTCACGATGTTTTCCTTCACCGCTTTGAGACCATACCACTGATTTTAATGTATGTACTCATCGCCCGATCCCCATGATTCAGGCAACTGCCTAGTTCGGGGTTCACCGGCCAACCTATTCTTGAACAATATGATTATTAATAAATTTGAATTTCCAAAAAAAAATAGTGCCCTCGTAGATTCATTAACTTCCGCGGACTATCTTAAACTACATTACACGCAAATGTCTAAACAAAGAAGTACAACCTTCATAATTAAATTAGAATCCAAAGAAAAATTAGCAGAACGTCAAGAGGGACTAATCAAAACATATTTAGTATGGAAATTATTGACAGTCATACACATTTACGATCCTGACCATCATAAAAGTACCAACATTCCATTTTACTACAGAAAACTAAAGCTAATATACATACTGACAGAAAAGACGTTTCATAAAAGGCTGCGTCGTAAATTGATATAAAATTAACATGGAATTACAATTTGTAAGTGAGCGCGGGCGACTAACGAACGATCGCAGCAGACTGCGACAAAAATGTCGGGAATGTGTGCTATGGTACTTATTTAGTTCAGTGAAATAATGTAATGTTCTGTTCTTGAATAGAAATGGCTGGTTTATGTTGTACCGTTTATCTGTTAATTAGTTTAGTTCCTTATGATTGTGATAGAAGGCTTTTGCAGTTTGAGCTCGATAGGTGAAAGGTTCTTTAAGATGTTTTGAGGGATCCGACTCGAAGGACCAAAATAATTTTGTTGTTGAATGAAACTCAACTAATTATGTTGACAGTGACTTAAAAAATATAATAATGTAGGCAAATTACATAAAAAAAACAAAGCATTCTGAAACTGTAATTGAAACAAAATCGCTGCACGCTTTCGATTTTGCGACAATCCGCCATTTCGTCGAACGCAAACGCACGGATGACTCACCGCCACAAATCTGTATTCTATTATTCAAATTCGAATTTTCATTCCGATCTACTATAATCGGATTTGTAAAAGTCGTGACAATTTAAATCCAATCTTAATAATTTCGTCAATCGATTCTCTACCTTATTACTATGGTTGTAAAGAATGTTAATTATCTGAATAGCTTGTGATTTAGTTACGTCCAATAATCACGTTTTAAGTTGGCTATTTAGCGTTCATTATGGATTCGTGTTGTCTGAATCATGTTCGGACGACTTATTTGGTACAGGTTAGTACTTTGCTCTTTAGATTAATCAGCGATGAGCTGTATAATGTGAAATGGAATATCGATTAGTTTCTGCTGAGTATAATGGATATTATTTTCCGCTACATTTACTTTTACTACATCAGGTTTTCCTATCACTAAAATTATGTTTGAAACTATACTTACATAATGATAATGAAGAAAAACTGATTAAATATTTTCAAGATTTTTTACAATTTTAGCATTAGTCTTAATTTCGAATTTGCTTCTATTCATCTATGTATAAATACAATATTTCACTCTCTTTCGCTTCTCAGTAAGGAACTGATAAAGTGTTAATAACCTGCCACGAAGGTATCACAGATTTCCAAATATTTCTCTCGGGTCATTACTACTTGTTTTATCATATTTTTACATCAAAGCATCAAAGATTTAAGAAATTGATATGAGACACAAAATCTACTTTAAATTCACATCGAAACAACATATTTTACGTATTATTTGACAGAAAATTACGCAAATAACAAAATATGTATTATTTAGACCATTTCCTTTGCCACCTCCCTGGAGTTTAACATAAGTTATTATGCTGATAATCTGGTGTTGTTCTTGCAAAGCTTTATTTTACGTTGTATCAGAGGTTTCTATTTATTATAATATATATCCTACGAATTGGATGCGTGACATTATTCATTTGTTTTGTAGGTATTTTGTCCTCTTGTGAGATGTTTCTCTATTTATTGAGTCTGATCTTCATTCCAGTTTTTTTTTTCTGGCAAAAGATTATTCACTGCATCAGAACAACTTCTAAGTATTCTTCCAGATAGCAATTGTTTGTCAATTCATCATCATTTGCCTAGCCTTTTGCGAACTATGTTAGGGTTGGCTTCCAATCTAATCGGATGCGGCTAAATACCACTATTTTACACGAAGCGAATGCCTATCTGACCTCCACAACCCATTTACTGGGTAAGACTTGTTGCTTACGTTCACGTCATATGTTTATATCTTAGTACGGTTAAAAGTTGGTTTTCACTGCTATGCTTTCACTATATTCTACGGTGAACGATATCTAAGCATTAAGGAACTTGAATCTACCTTCTACCCTTGACATTATCTTCGTTCTTCAGAATAGATTCAAAACATTGGCGCCATCTAAACCTAGAAAATGATGTCATTCGTGCAATTATTAATTGATCAATAATAATATTAGCTCCAAAACCTAACTTTTTACTCATAATTAATTTAAATTCTCAATAAATCGCATATCTTAAATAATCTATTATTAATGATTCTATTCTAAATGTCAATTGATCTAGTTTTCAAGAGGAAGAATTTCTAAATTCGGTTGTCGAGCCAGTAGCCATTAAGATATTAGGTTACTCACCTATGGAGCTAATATAGTGTTTAATTCCGACGTTAATGTGATCGGTGTGTTCTGATACCGTAATATTTGGAGATTTTAATTTCCTAACCGCTATGGGAATAGCTTTGATGCAATAATCTTAATTGATCACGCTATATTAGTGTAGTCTAAAGTGGAATTGAATGTAGGTTGCAAAAAAATATAGGACAAGAATAAAATACTGGTCAATGAATTATAAGAAGTCAGACATTTTATCGTGATATACCCACAGATGCTTTTTTTAAAGGTGTAAAGTTGTTCAAAAATATACATCATTTACATTATTTAATTAATTACTCAAACGTCTTATATCGCGGCTTGAAGTAATCATATCGTATGTTGTCCTGCTTGAGTGTCACCGGTAACAAAATCATAATTTTTAAAACCGCTCTGATTTTTATCCCCCTCATGTAACGACACAATTTTAATACAGTCATCACCCCGAAAAATCTCTGCATAATCTTTTGATCTAAATTCATACAATTATCCCTACTTATTCAACAATACCGGCTAACATGACCCATCGCGACACTTAACCGGTTTTCATACAAACTTCACCATTGAAGGGTTAAGTACTGTTTTTTTCAAAGAATTAAGTCTATTATTATAATATTACGCCACTTATATAACAATGAGGTACATACCAGAAGTCAATATTTTGTAACTGGTTCAAAAAAGTTGTAATAAATTATTTTTGAGACAATAGTTATGATTTATTACTGTTCCTCATAATGTCATGGATATGGGAAATATTTTTTTGATCTTGAACGTTGATGTTTTGGTTTGCATTGTATTAAAAAGCTGTTTTAATAAATAAGGGGTAGGTATGACCTCTGGAGTGGATGAACTAGTTTGTTGGTACCGCTACTTTATATTCATCTACTTTTTTACGCTATCTTACAAATTATTGTCAAAGGTTATGCTGAAATATACAGGGTTATTGGTAAAACATTAACAACCTCTTAAGAGGTCATTGTACTCATCATTATGAACAACTTTTACTATGGGACCAAACCAGAAATCGCGAAAAACGAACATAAATGTAGGGAACAGCTGATTTTTTTTTGCGATTTCTGGTTTGGTCCCGTAGTAAAAGTTGTTCATAATGATAAGCACAATGACCTCTTAAGAGGTTGTTAATGTTTTACCAATAACCCTGTATATAGGGTCTAATTAAATTAGCTAGAGAAGCTCCGCAGACGAGATGAGTGAAGTATGAGTAGAGAAAATCCGTTTTGTCTTTTGTTTTATTTTGTTTAATTTTAATTGACATTGTATATGCCTGGAAGGATTTGGGGGAGGCCTTCGCACAACAGTGTGAGAATCGGCATCGGCTTTGATTCATTGGGGAAACTCATAAGCCTATCATAATTATTATTCTTAATACCCGAATAAATACGTTTATATTAATTAACATAGATTCTGATACATCAACCGCAGACGCCATGTTGGGCATTATAAATCTATGAATAATATTTATATAAAATATAATTTATACAAAAAACACAATATGTTTATTACTATATTATGCATTTGTAACTAATTAATATACATAAAATAGTGGTTGAGTGCCAATTTGCATTCTTATAACTGGTGGAACACCAAAAGTTTGGTGTCATATATCTTAGACAGTACGAAATCTCCAGAATAACGATCATATATTTTTTTTTATCTATTTCTAAACACGATTAGAAGAAAGCTTACAAATTACAGAATCGACAATATTTTGACTCTCCTGATTGCCTCTCCGGTATCGATTTAAATCGTTTTGTAACGAAACACGATACTAATCGTGTTTCGTTACAAAACGATTTAGAAGTCGATTTTTAGCCATAATCGGTTTAGTAGCTTTATTATGGTGTCACAATTTAACCAATAATATTTGTCTTCTTTCAGATATTTTTCTCTTTTAAAAGCTCGATATTTGGGATCAGTATGTCAACGAGACATTTATTCAGATGTCTAGCTTTCTGGGGGCCTAAAAAGGCCACTTTGGCAGAATCATAAAAGGATAACATTATGAATCATAATGGACAGTTAACTGTCAAGTTAATCGTATCGAATCCCATTGGTGAAGGATTTTCACTTATTTTTTTTTGTCTGTGCTAAAATACCAATCAATCCAATCCCAATCTCTTTGATTATACCTACGTAGTGCAGCGAAAAAAAGAAAAACACGGACTGTCGTCGCCATTTATTATGATTCATAATGTTATCCTTTTATGATTCTGCCAAAGTGGCCTTTTTAGGCCCCCAGTTCTACGCTTAGCGAATGTCAATTTTCCTGTTCGAATGTTAAACAAAAAATGACTTTCTATCAATAAAATGATGTTACGTTGCTATCCCAAAACTTGCTTAAATGAGGACAAATACAACTTTTTACCGAATGACATTTCAAATCACAAAGCTACGATTCTTTGAGTTTCAAAAGTGCGTGTCCAAACATAAGTGATCCTTGACATGTTGTGACTTATCCATTGTTGATATTTTTCATCCAATGTGTTGTTGTGTGAACTCGAACTTTAGTTTTGATCGGCGTGTGACGGCCGTTTGTAACGGTTTGTTTACTGATTAGTGTAATTGACAGGTGGGTATCATCTGCTTCTTCGTGGTTAAAAGATTTGGGTGTTATATGTCATGCTTTGAGTATTGCGGTTTAAAACGTCAGAAATTTGAGAAGTTCTTGCAATGAATGATTAATAGTTTTTATATATATATCTGAGTATAGGACAACTCCCTTGTGTGCCATGCTTCTCTAGTCTGTGCGAATATGCATGCATCCAGGTCTTCTCCGCGATCTTCTGCAGGTAATTATATAAAAGTTGTAATGAATTTTCCTATTTACAATAAAAAAGCTACAAAAGTTCCGCTGCAATAACATTTTATGAACCAAAATTCGGTGAAATTCTAATAATGTGGTCGCTTTAATGACATGAATATTCCTAATTAAAATAATCAGCAATTTTTATAAAACATTATTGCGCAAAGTTATGCAAGGTTACCTAATGAAAATCAATAAAGATTCTTAATTCTTTTGTTATTTTTTTATGTTTCTAAACAAGTTATTTAAGATGTTTACTTTTTTTTCTTTTTTTTTTTTAAAAATCGTTGCCCCACACTAGGAATTTCTCCTGTATCGTGGGTGCGTTTACAAACACTTAAACTCACATACACAAACAGCCAGACCCGGAACAACTACTTGTAGGTCATACAAATATTTGTTTCGTGCGGGAATCGGACCCGCGACACGCAGCGCAGCAGTCAATCGCTTAACCACTGCGCCAACCGTGCCGTCTGGATCGAGAACAAGTCATTAGCATTCATTTTGTATATTAAAATAATTTATTTTAAACGATCAAATTATTAAATTATTTAATTGATTCAGCCGCCCCAATTTAACATAATTATTGAATAAATCTACCAACCAGCACTGGGCCCGCGTGGTTGCTCTCACAGAGAGCAGGCCTGTGTTCCAGCAGTGGGATCGTTAGAGGCTGATTATGCTTATTTAATAATATAAACCATAAAGGGACTCTGGCTTAGTGATTTAGGATGCAACAATCAACGAAAGCCAACAAAGTGAATAATTAAAGAAACTCAGAGAAATAGAACCTAATTTTATGACAGGTGTTTAAAAAAACACAGCATTTCAATTTCATTTATTTGCATACCATCATGTGAATAAAGGTGTTACAAATAGGCTTGAATACACAATACATGATACAGTTATGGACCCTGTAAGGGCACAGCAAGATAAGTAACAAGGATAAATTAATTAATTAAAATTAAATAATAGCATTTAGAACATGTACTTTAGATTATATAATTATACAATATTTATTGTTTATTTTATACATGCGTGAATGTAATAGGTAAGTGTAGAAGTAATCTCAATTAAATATTTAAAATTTATTGCAATTCCAGTCACAGTTTATCATTCATGTATTCATTTATATTGTAGTAGCTTTTGTTTATTAGGAATAGTTTTAATTTATTATTAAACATATTATATTTATTTATATTCTTCAGATGTTCCGGTAGTTTATTACTTATATATTTTTATTGACATTACAATTATGTACTTGATGAATGCATTTTAAGTCGTAGTGTTGGAATGTTTAGTCTGTTTTGTGTCTTAGAGTAAATCTATTCTGTATATCTTTTCTTTATTTGTATACATTTCGGGATATTTGCGTACAAATTTACAAATTTCAAATATATAAAAGCAAGGCAAGGTCAAAATCCTCAGTTCCCTAAAGTGAGGCTTAAAATAGAACTGTCAGTTTCTTCTATGTTAACCAGAGTTCTCATAAGCTTTTTCTGTATAGTAAATAATGTGGGCGCGTCATTTCAGCCCGCGTATCTATATATATCACCCACTGCTGGGTATTCTCCCTTTTCTTCTGTCATACTTCCCATCCCTGATCCAAGTGTTTCTTGCAATTTTGTCGGTATCATCAACCCAACGCGTTTTTGAATGACCCTATACCTCTACTATAACAGTTATCATTAAACCATGATGAAAGCTTTCACTCACTCTTTCCCTTATCGAAAATATTAGCAAATTCAACTCTTACAATAATAAAAAATTTCAAATAGGTACTCTAATCTCCGCAACTTGAACCATCTATTACGAAAACATCTCAATCTATTCTAAAAATAAAAACTGCACTTACCAAATACGTGTCAGATTCAAAAATTCAAGCACGTATTTCAAGAATTCGGCTCCCTTCACAAGTTTGTAAGTGAAATCTTGACCCGTTGTCGTAATGACATTTTAATAGAGCAGAGTGATGATGAGGTCTAATGAGGCTCAGTTTTGAACCGATTGCCGTAATGATATGCTTTGGGCGTGATCTGTTATGCTGGTAAATTTTATTACGGTTATTTTTTTCTGGTGAGAATATAAGGTAGGTTTTGCGTTTAGTGACTGCGAAGCTGATTTCGTTTTGTAGGTTACATAATAACTTAGGTGTTCAACAATTTCAGGAAGATGAAAAACATTACTGCCAATACTTGCAATCAATTCGATTTTATTGTAAACTTTGACGTGCAAAAGTGCCTTTTATGTGCCTACTAGCTGCGCCCCGCGGTTTCACCCGCGTAAATGTCGATCCCATGGGAATATCGGGATAAGAAGTAGCCTATATGTTAATCCAGGGTGTTAGCTACCTCCATACAAAATTTTATCAAAATTGATCTGGCTGTTTGAGCGTGAAGAAGTAACCAACATATAAACACACACACACCCTCACACACGCACACACTCACAAACTTTCGCCTTTATAATATTAGTGTGATTTGAAATAAATGCTTTGACTTTGCAAAAAGTTAAAACGGGAATTAACATAATATATCTTTATACATAGGATCTTAAACTTAAATATGTTGGTATTATTTATCAACGTAAGAAGATCCAAGAGGAGTCGGAAGAATACCCAGGATGAAAACAGAAGAAATATTTGAGACAGAAAACCCGAAAATCACAAATCCTACATAACTACAAACCACAAATCCACAACTGAACTAAAACGTACCCTTACCACATGCTCCAGTATCGCTCTGATCAGGACCCAACGATAAAAAAGATGTAACCATCAATCCTTTGGCCGAATTTATTTGAAAAACCCAACATAATGGGGTCGCTTGTTCGTAACAATTTATTATTTCGCCCAACAATGGTTCACAAAGGCATTGTTAAAAGTTTACCAACATGTCGCGTGATTAATTCTAGTGGTACGGGTAAGTGCTCCCTTTAAATGTTAGTCTTGAAATCATGGGGTTTGCTTATTAAACGTTTTGTTGACGTTTGAAGTGTTTAAATAGTTTGAAGGGCTTGAATGATGAAGTTTTACAAATAAGGATAGATTTGCACAAAACACAAGTCATTGAAAGTAAAACAAGACGTGGCAGGAACAGACTATAATATTTGATGGATCTATTTAATAGTTAATCCACCTTTACAACAAAAACACAATGATGAAAGGCGATGAAAAGCAAAAGTTAACAAAAGAGAAACCGACATAGCAAGGTGATAACAAGTACATGAACCAATTTAAAAGAATTAAACCCAGAATTGAGTCATTATACCTCCTTATCTTGTAACCGAAACACCTCGAACAACACATAGACGCACGCACATACAATACACCGTCCATTGCAACATATCAACCGTTTTTTAGATGCTCCACAAAGAAATAATCATAAATAAACATTACCAACGGTACACTTTAGATTGAGTTATATCTCATTGTAACTATTGAATTGATCGTGACTGATTCAAATCTGATACAATTCATTGATTTTATAAAGAGAGTCGACGAGGAAGATGTGATTGATGCTGTACTGTTCAATATGGAAGGTCCGTTCAAGTCTAATGAAGTAGTTTTTGTAATGGACTTCTTGAATTGGTTTTATTGAATTTATGTCAATGAGCTTTAACGAAACTATAACTGGAAAGTATAATTGAATAAGTAGTAAGATTTAATTGGGTATACGTATATGTATATAGAGAATATTGATTCAGAAGAGGTATCTATAAATACAAATTTGGAACTCCATGATAACGCTATTTTGCCGCCTAATCTTATTAATGTTTTTGAATCTCCAACTCCCAAAAAATTACTTTGATCACATTAAATTCAATTCCATCAGGCTCATATTACGAATTTTTCAAAGAGAATTAAACCAACGTTTGCTTAAGCCCCATCAAAATTCTGCATCATTAGTCACTCAAAGAATTTAAACGTCAATTGAACAAAAACAGACGAAGCAAACAAATTGAAAATTCCCACATACGAAGGTGAAAATCCAAGGGCAAATATGAGATCGAATATCATAATAAATGATCTTGTTAAAGTTCAAGCAAATATGGTTCTTAAAGATTAACATAAAGAAGCTGAAGTAGATTGAAACGAAGCAACTATCGTTAGTGAAGACGGTGTTAAAGTTTACAATCAGAACAAAGTTTTGTGTGATGCAGTAAAAAGGCTATATCCACATGTGTTCTAAGTGATTAATGATGTAACTACTGAACTATTATCACCGACGGAGGAAGCGGGACAATTGTCAATGCAAGATCAGGACAAAAAAGATTGCTAAGCGCTTAATACGGCTGCAACTTCATAATTCGAAATAGGATCAGCCTTATTGCAGGGTAGCAAAGATGGTTTTGCTGCAGCATTTCTTCAATTTAGTGCAGATTTTGGTAAGAATCGAGTTCTAATAAAAAAGTTGACTAATGATTCTGGTTTGGGATCAAATATTCATGCATTTTTTTCAGCGTTCTGACTTGTTTTGTTCCACTTAACGCTTTTTATAGTGAGCATCTGTTGATGACATTAATTTTTTTATTATGTTTGTTTGTGTTTACCGTTGATATCCTTTGTGACGTACGATCTATAGAAATTTTGAATGAGAAAGCTTTTACAGAATATTAGTTTACAATCGTTGCTTCTTTCCTAGTTTTATCGTATATTTCCACACTACGTTTTACCCATTCCAAAATAAATTTAATTCTTAGAATTCTCACATAGATAACATTGATTGGTAGCTCAGGAGTCAGGGTTTCAACTGAAAATGTAACTCCTGTTTTATGTCAATATTTTTTTCTATCTCGTTTATTTATTTTCTAACTATATTCTTTTTAAATATTTTTACAAAAAAAAACCATTAAAAAATATAATAAATAGTAGTCCACCGATATCGGGAGCAGGGTCTATTATTGTTAGTTCGCATAGTTTTACTTTATTTCTAATAGTTTTTTGCACCGTACTTACGTAACACACTTTTAATTAAAATCTGAATCATTTTGAAGAATATTGCTAATCCATTGCTTCATATATCTGAAAAATTTGTCTGCTCAATAACGTAAATAACGCAATGAACATTTATTAGCAGACAATTTATTTTATTCCAGAATTGTCTACTCAAAAACATTACTGAGCAGACAACTTTGTTAATTGAAATATCAAATTAAAAGCTATTGTTACTTACGCATTAACACCGCAGATCTCTTCCAACCCTATCGAAGAATAATAATCCAATGTCAAATAAGTATCTATCACAGCATTACTATGTATTAGCAACCCAGTTACCACAATCCCAGATTTAGTACCACCAGTTATAGGTTCACATTTGTATGATATTTATAGGTGCACTTTTGCACCTACGGCTACGGGTGCACTAACGAACCCGTTGATATCTTACGTAAATAACGCTAGTTTGTATGCCTTTTCTTGTGGATAATCAGATTGGATGGATGGAACTTGCTTGCCTTGATAACTTATGTAGCACGCAAAGGTCTTTGAAGGGCTTGATTCGTTCATTTAATTTAGAATTCCTTTCGTGCTGGGTTGTTTCTTAGAAAATGTTGATGGAATTTTTTTTGGAGCCTCGTGCAGTTGAAAAATTTCGTCAGTTTTAGTGAAGTTAAAAATCTCGATCCTGATACAATTAATATAATAATCATACTAATATTATAAAGGCGAAAGTTTTTATCCCGATATTCCCACGGGATCGACACTTATGCGGGTAAAACCGCGGGGCGCTGCTAGTTAGTCCTAAGTCCAAGTAGGTATAAAAATGTTGTATAATCGTCACTACTTTAAGGCTTGTATAATACCAGTCTATTACCTATTGTCCCACTGCATTGCAGGGAAAAGGTCTCTTCTCATACAAAGAAGGCAGAAGCATTGATCACCACGCTTGCTTATGGGAAGTTAGGATGTTTTCCTTCACTGATGTCAGTAATATCCAAGATTAACTCAGAAAGTACATATGAAATTATATAAAAACCCTGACCTGACACCAAATCAAACGAAGCACAATGGAACAAACACGCATACTTACACTCACACACACCACACACACACACACACACTCCACACACACTCCACACACACATCACACACACACACCACACAAATATCGCACAAATACACGTACTGTACCATACCTGAAATCACCTCAGTCTCTGGACTCCAAGCCCCAAGATACAGACTGTCTGGGGCTCACTAGCAAATACTATATTGTAACCTACCTGAGCTACTCATGTCGTTTTAACTTGCTGTTAACCAGTGAACCTGCTGACTATTACCTGGACAATTAATATTTCTATTTCTAATTGAAAAAGTCACTTTGGTACTTGCACGGATTTGAACCCACAACCCCTAGTGCACGAGAAGCGAGGCGTTAACCACAGATAAATAAAATACTAACGAAATAAGCAGCTGCACAAATAGGGTAGATTACAAATCCATGCTTACCTTCTAACTAGGAAGAATCAATAACATCAAATCAAATAACATTATTAGTTTCTCACAGAAATCTGACTGAAAGTACCAGGCGATCATAACTGTCATGGAGGCGTAAACGAAAGTGTGAATAAGTGAGTTAAAATAGGGCAGATTACAAATCCATGCTTACCTTTTAACTAGCAAGAATCAATAACATCAAATCAATTAACATTATTAGTTTCTCACAGAAATCTGACTGAAAGTACCAGGCGATCATAACCATCTTGGAGGCGTAAATGAAAGTGTGAATAAGTGAGTTTATTATTAAAGCATACGATATTCTATCGTCCTCCGAATTCGGATTAGGAATTTTATTACGATTGCCACATCCATACTAATCGAATATTGCTTCCCACACAGCTGCTTGTAGGTACGGATTACGATAATTTTCCTAATTTAGATACAAGTAAAAACGTATTTCGTAGAAACAAAAACTAGGTCATTAAAAAAACCTATTTTCAAGTATAGTTATTATTATCTAATCTGGTACATTTTTGCTCTTCTTCAACTTTATAACCACACAAATAGAACAGAGTACTAAAACATTGTCAGGTTTACAAAATTACACAATATAATTTTCTCCAAGTTTCTGCTTGACCAGATTTTCACTTGTCACTTACTTATGCAATTTCAAAACCTTCCAATATCATAAAAAACATAATACAACAAAAAAAAAATCCACAAACATTACGCAGATTTGACCCGACTCCTAGTAACAGAAACACCGAAATCAAAGCAAACACTACCGTTTTAAATCACGGCTACTAAGATTTACGAGCATCCGCTGCATGTAATTACCCCCTTCTCATTATAGTTACATCTGAATTGATTCATTGCGATCAACAGCAATAACGTAAGAAGCAGCAGAAGACCTATTCTAATATCGTGCGATAAAGAACTCCCACAAGTTGTTACATGTGGTCAAAAGATAAAGCTACCAGGAATTTTTCTGAGAAATTTTGTCAGAAGCTATGAAACAAATTAGATACAGAAGGAACAAGATTTAATGTAATGGGACACATTTTTAGAAGCGTAATTATTTCCAGCCAGCATTCAATTGTTTTTGGCTAGTTCATCAATCAACTCGGCCTATCGCAGTCCACTGCTGGACATAGACCTCTCCCAGACTGCGCCACAACACCCTGTCCTCTGCCTTCCGCATCCAGTCTACCCCGCCACCTTCTTCAGGTCGTTCGTCCATCTAGCTGGGGGGGCGTCCCACACTACGCTTGCCGATACGCGGTCTTCACTCCAGGACTCATCTGCTCCACCGGCCATCGGTCATTTGACAGACATGGCCAGCCCACTGAGACTTCAGTTTACTTACTCTGCAAGCTGTCGGTAACTCCAGTTTTTTTCTGCATTAGTTCCTGATTTTATCTTTCAAAGAGACTCCGAGTACAGCTCGCTCCATAGCGCCCTGAGCGACCTTGTTAATCGCTATATCTTTCAATTTGACAGTTCAGCCACGTTCATTGCGTTATTAAAGTTGTTGAGTACACGTATTTTTCAAACCTATGAAGCAATTGTTTAGGAATTTCCTTCCAAACCCTTGGATTTTTGTGATAAAAATTGTTTTTTGTAATTAGGATGCAGTCCATTTTTGAAGTTCAACGTTACCAGCTTTAGTAAATAAAAATATCACTTCACAAATAACTACTAAGAAGACATTCACTGCTACTAAAAAAGAAAACTAGAGGCTTGGTACTGTCTGTATGAAGTGTACCTTCTGCATTAACTTTTTTAATCCAAATACTGTCGAAACTAAACTTTACTTAAGAGCCATTTGAATATCTTAACAAGTTAACGAATAGACTAAAGGTACAATTTAATAAATCCAAAGAAAGTTTTTGGAGATAACGATTTGTTTGTGTGTGTGTACTGTTGACTTGTTGATACAATATTGGTGCAACTTTGACCTAGAACTGGGAGAAATATATCTTTAAACTGTATGGTAATGAAGCACACCAGTTGAATTTGGTATCAGCTGTATAAGTAATATAGAATACAAATCAAGCAGGTACCTATCTATGCTCTGAAATGCCATAAATCTCGGTATCGAAACCTCTTAAATTATTGGAGATTTATAAAAGCTATTGTAAATTACAGTTATTTTCGACAGAGTCGTAGACTATTCGAAGAAATCACATTAAAAATAATTACCAATTTGTCTGAGACATAAAATAGACAGAACATAACAACAGACTAATTGATCATTTATAAATACTTACATTAAGTACATATATTTTATATCATCATCCATTTTGGGCCCGCGTGGTGGATTACGGCCCACTCCCTCTCACCAAGAGGAGGCCTGTGTCCCAGCAGTGGGAAAATTATAGGCTGATTATGTATGTATGTATGTATCCATTTTGTTTGAATCATTTTACATTTACAAAATATTTCAATAAAAAAAATAAAAGCGGCTAACACAAAGACTACAACATTACAAGCTTACACAGTAAATATAAATAATTCAGATAAAAAACTCACGAAATTAATTCTTAACAAAAGATAAAACGACACCCACATAAACAAAAGACATTATTACATTATATTAAATAATACAAATACTTTAAATAACTATGAATATGGATTTTATAGCAGTTTTTACGACTTGGTGCACAATAATATTGGTTAACGGAGTGTTTCCTATGAATAGTGTAGCTTGACTTTATTGCTTTTGAAACAGTTTTAGCTCATATACTGGAATACTGGTCTGGACATTTTCATGGTGGTCGCACATTTGCATAATTTTCAAGCTGTTAACGGAATTCCTAGCTGTATATTTACTGTGCATTGTTTAAAGTATAGGGATTGAAGGAATGTTGTGGTGTAAATTTTGTGCGCTTTGAGGTAACTTTTGCTTTTGTATCTCTTTAGTTGAGTTATCTGTACATAGTCGGTTGCTATTCTTAAGTAAAAAAAAAAAAATATTTTAGGTACGGTCGGCAACAAAACTCCACCAACACTGTCATTTTTACATGTTATTAAATTGACAACATTTTTTTTCAATAAACTGCTTTTAGCTTTTCAAATAATAGCAAAGAGTTTATATTCTAAAAATTGTACTTCTGCTGCAATTTTGAACAAATATTTTGCTCAATAACTAAGATTAAAAATACTGAAGTGTTAATCGACTTTTGTTGCTGACTGTACCTATCCCGTACCTATCGTATACCACTACTATATTAATATCAGTCAAAGGAAGGTATTAAAACATGATCAACATACACTGGGTGGAAAAAATTTGTACCTAAACTTGAAGCTATATAACCAACTAAAAACTACCCGAGCAAAAGCAAAGTTAAATTTGGGACCACTGCGAAAGCTTCCTCTACCAAATAAAAATAAAATATTTGCAAAATCGATCTACAATTATTGACGAAAAAAAATATCGATGAACACATAAAAATTATAATTAAGTACAGACGAAATGAGAACCTTATCCTTTTTTAAGAAGCCGGTTAAAAATAGGTCAGTGTACACTTCACTTGTAATAACAACTCATACAACATAGTAAACGCAAGTTCTTACATTTATTAGTCTACTTTTGCAATGCATTGGAAAAACCATAAACGACAAGGTGGTTTAGCCGTCGACATTTCCTATACCATACTAACTCGTATGTAACAATTACTAATAAACTAAAATAAAATAAAACCCTACAATTTAATCCGTTCGCCTTCAACGTCAATAAAAGGTATATTCCTAGAGTAAAATAATCTGAAGCGTATCCGATATTATGATTCAGATTACGATCTGAAGTCAAATTGTGTTTATATTGTCGTAAAATTTGCGTTATACGCTGTGGTCACAGTTTTTAATGCTGCTCCTATGATGGCAAGGACTGGCAAGTAAACGCCTTATTTAGCAAGTACCGAAGAACGTTTAATAGTTTTGAGGTTATAAAACCTATTGCGATGTATGATTTGTATATTTTGTTATGTGATACAAGTGCACGTTGCATTGCGTACAATGCTATAATATTTAATAATATTCATATTAGTACGTGTGGGCTTACCTTGATACATAAATGTGTTTTTTTTTTTCTTCTAAAAATGAGATTCGTCATTAATGATGGTCTTTCACGATGACTCTCTTTTTGTGGTTCCGTACCCAAAGGGTGCCAACGGAACCCTGCCAACGGAACCCTATTACTTAACCTCCGCTGTCCATCCATCCGGTTTCGTGTGTGAGTCCGACTCGTACTTGACCGGTTTTTATTGGTCCTTCTTCTAAAACTTTTCGTGTTTGAAGTATTAATTTCTATCTTGGAACTTTGTGAAAGGTTTTCTAAGAATGGTGTTTGATGCAATAATCAATCAGAATAATTGAAACTTTTTGATGTTTGCAGCTACTTTCTAACACCTATCTTCCTCATAACATTTTACTAACAAACAAAAAAATAACTAAAGCCAAAACGGAAACATATATTTTTAATCAGCAGAATTCCCAAGCGTTCTGACTGTACCATGTCAAATCACATCATTTATCAAACGTTAGCTCCCGGCCTAACATTTAACCGCCACACACGCTGAACAAATTTAACGACATCTCGAATTTGAACCATATGCTACAGGACATGGAGTTTAAAATCCTGTGGTGCTGGTAGCTTTTTTTTTCAAAACTATCAGGGTTTGCACAAGTATTGTTTATTGTAAAATTGTCACAGAAGGACAGATGCATCGTAAATACTTATTAATGATTTCGTTGAAGCTTAAGTGGATGTGAAAAATCGTTTTGCGGAGTGAGAAGTGCTGTGTCATTGTAGGTTTTTGTAATTTTTGAGACGAATTGTAACTGAGGAGTCTTTGGTGAAAGAATTTGTGACGTGGTTTTAAGATTTCCTTGTATAAAATAGAATGAAAATTATTATCTATAAATACATATAAATTACTTGCATTTTTAAATATTAGAACATAAAAAAATAAAAACATTTAAAAATATAAAAAAATAGTTGCCCATCAGTATCGGGATCAGGGTCCAAGCTACCGGCGGTCAGGGCTCCGGAGAGAGGAACCTCCTAACAATGCGAGCCGTATCCAGAAGTACTGCTTTCTGAATCAAGCCCTTGATCCAGCTGCCCAACGAGAGCCTCTTCAGGTGTTGGTCGAGGCTCTTGAATATGACAAAATGAAAAAAAAAAATTTTTTAATGAAAATTAGTATTAAAAGTTTTGATTGTTAATAATCTATAGTTCTATACTATAGGTAATAATAATAAAGCTGAAGAGTTTATTTGTTTGTTTACGCGCTAATTCCTGAATCTAACAGTCGGATTTGGAAAATTCTATTTGCTTTTGATAGCCCAATTCTCGAGAAAGGCTATATATTATTAACCATCATGCTAAGACCCTTAGGAGCCGAGCAAAGAAAAAAAAGTCAGAAAGAACGGTAAGCGTAAACGAGGTAATAGCGCGTCAGGCGATGCGATGCGACGAGGTAGGTCGGAGATGAGGAGGGACGAAGTCACGGGTTTAAGCTAGTGAAATATAAATAAAATACCAAGGCAGAGCTGTCAATAACCAAAGCATTGGTCTGGGATTGGAGGCACTGACGCCAGCACATCAAGCTACCCGAAACTGTCAAATTTTCCCAATCAACTGTGAACCTTATGCTTTAGCGATAAAGTTGAAAATCTATTAAAGAAATTTGACAGATTGTAGTAGCTTGATGTGATCTGTACATACATTATAAACAGACATCTACTGCAGATTCCCAGTAATATTAATAAATTGCAACACAGAGTTAATCATATTTAATAAAATTATATTTCGTACATACGCTCGATTATATATTAATATACGTTCGAGCCGTTTTTCAAGATCATAGAATATAAAGTATGATTTTAATAAACACTAAAAATAACTTGGATACATTAATAGCGGCTTTAGAATCAATATAACACTTTTATACCTAAAAGCATGTTTTACGGTTTTGCACTAGATTCTAGTGTTGATAGCCGACCGGCTAGAAACCTTATTTAATTCGAGGATTCTGTAGGGCGTTTAGAGGGACATACTACAAAAAAGTAGGCTTTGATGATACGGCCACGTAATGAGAAGAGATGATAAGTTTCTAAGTAAAAACAGCCCTGAATATCCCTACGAAACGCCTGGGAAGGAGAAGACCCTTGCTTACTGGTGGTCCAGTATCGTGAGGAAGATACACAAAACTCTAACGAAAACCCTGAACAGATCGTCCTGGGGCCGGTGTACAAGAAGACCTGACCCCAGGTAGAACTGGCATTGAGGTATGAAAGAAGAAGAGATTATACTATGTCCACCATATGGATTACAAAAATATATGTAGAAAATCACATAGGGTGTCACATTGCATTGGGCGGTCTTGTCGCTAAATTCTATATTCCCAAGACCTTCCAATTACATGAGAATTACGCCAACAACCAGGAACTTTGATCTGCGTTTTTCATTTTAGTAACTGTAGTTACTAAAAATAATATTGAAGACAGAATAAAAAAATAAACACATTCTGAATTAATCCGTAGTTGGACAAACATACGTTCTGTCCGCCATATTTGTCATTATGCCACCCGCCTAGTTTTGTTACGAAGTTACTGGAATCACCGAAAAGGTCGGATAAGAATGGCACTGGCTGGTGACAGTCACTCTAGCGGAGCGTAGCATCGATGGTTGCGTGGCAGCTGTCTTCTGATGACAAAGGATTGTGTTAGGGAAGCCGCTGTCGTACCATGTTCACGACGAACTGCTATATTCCGGGACAATCCTGATGGTATTGAAGCAGCTGAACCAGTAATACTATTACCATTTCAGCTTAGCTATTCACAACCACTCGGTACGCTTCCGTACCTTTATCGAACACCAATGAATGTTATCGTAGGAGTTCTCTAAACGCTTTTCAGAAGTCCAAAACTCGAAAATATTATCAAATAGACGACCGCTATTCTTCCGACAGGCTTTCGGAGACAAAGCAAATCAGGTTATCAAAATATGTCATTTTCGATACGATAGCCTGAGGTTATCTTGCCCCGTAATGCATTTTAAATTTCATGAAATCGTCCGTAAATTAACAATGATATAGCTATAAATCTCATTTATTACATAAACACTGACGCAGTCCTATTTGTAAATGTTCGCAGAAAAGATAGAATTTGAATCGAATCTAATTACATAGAAACAGGTAAACGGTACCCTGAATCGTCCCGACCACCTAAGCCGCGAGTCAGTTGGCGGCTCAGCAGTTGACGACGGATTAGACGCTCGTAAAACGCTCAGAATACGCACTAAGCTTTTAATGCGGCCTTTAGTCACACCGTTCTGTATCATACTGTTATTTAAACTCATATAAACTTGTATAAAATGGGTATTGAATGTGATTTTATTCGTAATTCTAGTTCTATGATCCATAAAGTTTTTAGCTTTAGCTGGGATGCTGTTAGATTTATAATATCGGAGCAGATTTAAATTATCCAGGAAATATGCAGAACGTTCTCATTATATATTATCTGACTAGCTTCTGCACGCCACTTCGCCTGCGTGTTTCGGCCCCAACCTACCGCGTCGCTTCCTATCGCGCCCGCGCTATTACTTTGTTTTCTGACTTTTTACATTTTGCTCGACTCCTGAGGGTCATCGCTTGATGTGAGTTAACCAACAGTTTAACCTTCCTCAAGAATTGGGCTGTCAAATGCAAAAATAAATTTTCAAAGCCAACCGGCAGTTCCAGAGATTCATCATCATCATCGTCAGCCCATAGCAGTCCACTGCTGGACAAAGGCCTCTCCTATTGCACGCCATTCAACTCGATTTTCGGCAACTCTCATCCAGCTGCTACCAGGCATCCTGCGAAGATCGTCGCTCCACCTAGCCTGAGGGCGTCCCTCCTTAAGTTTACCATTTATTCGCGGTCTTCACCCAAGAAACCGTCTCCAACGGTCATCGTTTCTACGGCTAATATTGTTTATTATATTACGGCAATTATTATTGTTCCAGAGATTAGCGAGTTCAAACAAACCAACTCTTCAGCTTTATTATGAGTAGTATAGATTTGTAGCGGTATCTACAACGCCAAATGTGAACAACGCGTCATACTGACGCCACGCAAAATCCTGCATCGCGCAAGCAGAGTTTACCGCGCAACTAGCATAGATACAAATGCCCGACATGAATCATCAGGCAGTTGCCCGCCAGACACGACACCTGTCTGGTCGGAGGATCCTACCTTTTCTATGGAAGTTGAGTGAACTTTACACCCTGTTCCTCATACCTCTATAGATTAAATAAACCTACTAAAAGTAATCAACTATTGAACTTTTTTTTGCTCAAAAAGAAATTATTGATGGTAGCATAATTCTGAAGTAAAACAGTTAATAAAAAAAAAATTTACCTTTGTTTGATCACATGCAGATTGCCTATTAATAAAATTGAAAGTAAAAAATCTGCAAAGGTTCTAAAAATCAGTTCATACAAATTACGCCACAGTGTAAAACCAAGCCACAGTAGATCAACAACAGAATTAAAATTAATTTTATACCGTAATCCGGAATCAGAGTTACCACAGACATCTTCGCTTTTATTGTAGGACAAATTGACATTAATACAACTGTCGTAAAATTGTAAAATAAATAATTGAATCCACTAAAATTAGAGTAGAGGTAACTAATTACTTAATTGAATTTGTTTTAATTAAATTAGACGGTTTTTTGGTTTGTTATTTATTGGTGTCGGTGGGAAGCCGATGTGGAAGTTTGTTTATCATTTGTACTACTTTAAAATATTGAAGTAACCTTATAAACTTTACACTTTGCATTGAAAAATTTAAGTAAAGTAGAGGGTCTATGTGACATAGAGATGATACTTTCTCCGTAAAAAACAGTCCTAAATATCCCTATCAAACAGCTGGGGAGAGAAAGTCCCCCGGCTATATGGTGGTTCAGTATCTAGAGGGAGATGAAAGCGCAGAATCTAACTGCTATGACAACCCAGGACAGATCGTCCTGGCGCTGTTGTACAAGAAGACCCGACCCCAGATAGAACTAAGATTAAGAGCGTTTACGCCGTAGGGCATTTCATATAAACTTTTCCTGCCCGTTTGCTCTTGTTTTTCGAACCGATTTTAATGAAACTTCATACGCTTAAGCTAAAAGTTACTTAAGAACATTTTCGAAAAATAGCAGCCAAATTAGACCAATTTTAAATTTTCCATAGAAACAAAGATTTTAAGTTATCTTTTTTTAAATAAGACATTTCGAAAATGTTCTTGAAAATGACTTTTAGTGTGTTACGCAATTATCCTGCAGTATGAAGTTTTCCAGTACCTACTCAATTCTGCTTATATACTAGGTTATAAAAAGACCGTAAACATACATAAGTAAGATCAACAAATCACTACAAATCGGTGCATTACTTTGTAACATCTAACACGTAGTACAAATCATGTGCTAACTAGATCAGTATTAGTCACTCTAACTTAGTTCTAAGTTATAAGCGAAGGCAATTTGTAGAGTATTTCACATTTCACATTTGGACTTCAGTGAGAAAAAGTTTTTAACAGACTAGCTTCTGCCCACGACTTCGTCCGTGTGAAATTTTTTGTTCCCCCGACCCACCCCGTCGCATCTCATCGCCTGCCCGCGCTATTACTTCGTTTTTGCTTAGCGTTCTTTCAGACTTTTTTTCTTTTTGCTCGACTCCTAAGGGTCATAGCGTGATGTTAAATAGCCTATAGCCTTCCTCGAGAATTGGGCTATCAAATACAAAAATATTTTCAAATCCGACTGGTAGTTCCAGAGTCCTACATACAAACTTACAAACTTTCCCTCTTTATAATATTAAGTAGTTATGGAAGTGAGCATCAAAATAAGTCGAAGGCTATAATAAGCTCAGCAATAAGTCTATAGCTTAGACCTACAATACTGTGGGTGGCAACGAGTCGATGGATGGAATAGTAATCGCCAGATGCATTTGTATGGGAATTAAGCCGCATAGGAGTGTTGACGTCGTGAAGGACTTAATAGGTACCTAATCCATAGGCGCCTGTTACTATGGAATTTCTAGAGTAGCAACAAGTTTATTGATGTTCACCGAAATAATGTAGGTGAGTAGCACTTCGAGAAAGAGGTCAACCGTCGAATCCGACTCGGCTGGGCAGCTTTCGGGTAGCTTCGCAATATCTTCTCGTCCCACATACCGCAGTGTCTCAAGACGAAAGTCTTTGACCAGTGCGTGTTGCTAGTGATGACTTATGGCGCTGAAACTAAGGCTAAAAGTCACCCAAAGGGCAATGGAGAGAGCTATGCTTGTAGTTTCCCTGCGTGATCGAATCAGGAATAAGGAGATCCGCAGGAGAACCAAGGTAACCGACATAGCCCGAAGAATTGCCAAACTTAAGTGGCAGTGGGCAGGGCACATTGCTCGCAGAACAGATGGCCGATGGGGCCGAAAGGTTCTGCAGTGGCGACCGCGTACCGGAAGACGTAGCGTTGGAAGGCCTCCCACAAGGTGGACCGACGACCTTGTGAAGGCCGCTGGAACCCGTTGGATGCGAGAAGCACATAACCGGTCGAAGTGGAGGTGCTTGAAGGAGGCCTTTGTTCAGCAGTGGACGTCTTTCGGCTGAAATGATGATGATGATGAAGAAGTCAAGAGATGTTTTTTTTATTATAGCTGGTATACAGTTCAAATTATAAGAATTTAAATTGAGCATACCTATCTGGATTTTTTTCCCTTTATACCTAAATAAAACGGGTGACGCCTAAAACCAGCACTGGGGCTCTGTCTTGCATAGGGTCGCAGCATAATGCTGAGCGATAGCCGTTTTGCGTGGATGTGACAAATGTTTCCCCCAACCCTTGCTTATTTTTTTTTTGTGTTTATGTTCTTTATTGCGTCATGTTTACCTCAATGTTTCATTCACATTGGATGGCTTACGAAACTGTTCTTTACATTTATTTATTGATTTTGGATCTCCAACAAAAGATGTAGGTACACAATACATGACTCATAAATAAAGGGCAACACCAGGTACTAATTAGCTGCACTAATTCACTTATAGGAGACCACAGTATGCACATGCATGGATTTATTTCAAAATATACAGACGCCAGCACATCAACCTACTACAATATGTCAAATTTCTATAATAGATTTTCAACTTTATCGCTAAAGCATAAGGTTCAAAGTTGATTGAGAAAATTTTACAGTTTCGGGTAGCTTGATGTGCTGTTGTCTGTACAAAAAATATTCTTTCCTAACTTTTCATGAATAAAAAATGTAACGGAGTAACACACACAACGTTTACGAAATAGAGCTACACTACAACCCAAGCAACGAACAACATCGTTACCATACATCGATATCAAACCGAACGGAAAATCGATTCAACGTTTTAAACGCTGCATGCATTATTCATAATCACCGATTCTCTTCTCGATTCTTTTCCCGGTGATAAATGACTCGTAATTGTATCCGAGTATCGATGTTTTAAGAAAAATCGCCGAGTCATTTGACCGCGTGTTTTCCTATCGGTACTGAGATCGGTATTACAGGTGTGTGTGTATGGGATCGAGTTGTAATTAGATACGTTGTAATTGTGTGCGGATTTTTGTTTTGTTCCTTTTTTGAAATTTGTTTCATGTTTTTGTATAGGTGGTCAGATGGTTTGAGTATGGGTACTAATGATGCCCAAGACAGTAATAGTGTTGTTATAGTTTTCGTTGATATGTAAGTACTTGTTTTAAGTAGACCATTAAAAGGAAATTTTGAATTTCATTTATATATTTTTTTAAATTGTCTAAATTATTATATTATTTTTCAGATATCTTCAATTGACTTACACTCTTATACGTACAGTTCAAATTCCAGTTAGATTCAATAAAATTAATTTCTTATCTTATATGTCCGAAAACTGACCAGAACTAACAGATTCTGGTGCAAACATACAAAATAAAAACCAACTCAACATTGCAAATATTTATCAACCACACACGGAAGCTACTGTTCACTCCAATATTTTACATTGGACGGAGACTTAACCTTTTCACCAGCGATTTATAAAGTGCAAACAGCATTTAGTTCCTGATTGCCGTGATTTCTTTAAAACAGATCAGCGTGTATTAATTACTGATATGGACAAAAGACGCCTTAAGAATAACGGGCGCGCCAAACCCATTTACCAATGTCTACCGATATTAAAATCGATTTTCCTGAATCGATCCGACGAGTAATTGTCGGTAATAATCCGAAATACGGAGCGGAGGTGTCGATGTAACGAGATATAGGGCCCGTTACTTGCAATATGCAGGTGGTCGGTGCTGCATCGATATTTTTAAATCGATACGCAATGAATCGATGATTCTGCACAATTTGATCGATCGCGATCGCTTTTTCGGTTGTGTCACGCTGTGTTCTTTTTTTGGTTTTGTGTTTTTTTGTTCGGTTTTTGAATTGAGCGATGATGTTCAATGTATGGATTGGTTTTCGAGTGTTATCGGCCAGTGTGCTTGCTACAGATAATTTGTAAAAAGCAAATGGCGGATCTTTATCAACGTTAACATAAAAATTGTGCAGAAATAATTTATTTCAGTACCAATAGAAGGCACTTTTGAACGTCAAAATTTACAAGAAAAAATGGAATTGCTTGTAGGTGCCTCTTCCAAAAGATAATTTCATACGGAGAAGAATGGGCAAGAAAGTCCACTCTTTAAAAAAAATGTTTACGATATTTTGAATAAATTAATTACAAGGAAATAGGTTTCTAATCTAATATTTAGTAACACATTTTCCTGTTTACCTTGTGAAAGGAAACACTTCATTTGAGCAACTCTATTAACTTACATCGTAAAACTAAGGCTCAACTTACACTAGCCGTCAAACGCCTAATTTACCACACCAGTATAACGTGACACCTCAAAGACCCACAGACACTCGGCCACATTAACACAAGTAGATTTCTCTGGTAACTAATACTAAAGCCTATGTTTGTGGAGCAAATTGCGTATCGGCAAATTTACCGAGTCTAGCTTGGTTGTGAGGCTATATTATGTTTCTATGGCCAAAAGGCCGTTATGTTCTGTTGGCTTTTCACACAAGCGGTTCGCGGGTCGAGCTTTGAACTGGGTAGACGGGCGGTTTAAAAACGCTAAGTAAAATGAATGAGGAAAATTGTGATTTTTACTTCGCGTTTGTAATACTTTGTATGATCTGGGAATGTTACAAAGATGTAGCAAGACTGCAAGAGGCTTTAGAAAAAAATCACTATTATTGACATGCTTTTCACTCAGTATGATGGTTTTCTAATAAAGCTTAGATATTATTTTCGGTCCCAGCAACCAGGCCATTAAAATAACAGATATTATTTTCTACTTTTATTTTTACATCATTTAAATATTAGGGAACTATTCGAACAATAAAGCTACAAAGTGATAAACCTAGAATTCAGCACAAAAAACCACAATAAAATCCAATAAGAACCAAACTTTTCCAATTGAACAAAACACAAACGTTTTAAAATTTAAAAAAAAACAAGAAACGCCAGTTTATCCAGAAACAATTTGAATAAAGAACGCGCCTCAACAAACATTGCTTATTGCTGCCTTCGTGTTGACGAACTACAAGCTTCGCGACCATTATACTTAGACCCACGATGACCACTTCACACACCCATTTTCCTATGAAAACTTTCCAGTGAAAGGGACAAGACAGGTCTTCCTAAACTGGCTAGCAACTTTACATGTGTTAGCTTTTTAGAAATGGGATCGTAAGGTTGCGTTCATTGTTTGACAAGCTATTACGAACGTTTGAAATTAGAATAATAAATGTTTCTTTGGACTTTCAATATTTTTATTGCGGACATTCAATTGGTGTGTTTTCCCAATCGATGTTTTCGCGGTTAATTTGAGTTGCATGAATGAACTTCTGAGTGTTGTCATTCACCTCAATATTCAAGCATTCGGTGTATGAATGTTGAACTACTAAGTTTGATTCTGGTAAGATAAAGTTACATAATCTAACAACATTTTGGGTGTATAAAATCTAAATTGTAGCATTTGGGATCTGATAAGATTGTCAGCGAATTCTGTTTTAAAAGTATACCTATACATTTTCAACACACTAATCACACTAATATTATAAAGGCGAAAGTTTGTGAGTGTATGTGCGTGTGGGGGTGTGTTTATATGTTTGTTACTTCTTCACGCTCAAACGGCTTGACCAATTTTGATAAAATTTGGTATGGAAGTAGCTGACACCCTGGACTTTTTATCCCGACATTCCTCCGGGATCAAAACTTATGAGGGTGAAACCGCGGGCCGCAGTTAGCTGGCAATAAAAAAAACCAGACTAATATTTTCCCACTGCAGGGCAAAGGTCTATTCTCATACAGCCAAGGCATATTGATCACAACGCTTGCTCAAGACGAGTTGACGGTTTCAAACAATAACAACAACAACAGCTGGCCATAACTGTTCTTTTTTAGAAAAAGAAAAAAACAGTGGCACTCTAGGAGTGCCGACAGAAGTGAAAACAAAACACAAACAGAATACTTCGCCATCACTCACTGACATATCGGATATACATTAAAACCGAGTACATCCCGAGGACAGCCGAACACATCCGAAGCGGGTATTTTTTTAATCGTCTTATAAACATAACACGCACGGTGTCGCTTACGGTAACAGTGTCGCGAGTTCAATGGTTTCTTCCCATCTCAAAAAATGCCCAACGCGCCTTATGAAGTTTTCACAAAAAAAAAAAAGTCAAAGTTACGGTATGTAAATAATTTTAATTTGGAACTGTATTTTTATAAAGAACAAAACGCGTTGTTTAGAAAACTACGTGTGAGATCCGTTACGTTTCAACTACATGACACAATATGCCCTTAATTAACTTCACCAAACAACAAAACACCAAGCCATACCTAATAATCAGCTTATTGTTAACAAAAACTTCCAAAAGCACCACATGAAACCACATTTACATAATTCCACTAAAGGTTACTTAAAAATTATGAACAAACATCTCCATACAAAAGTTCAACAGATCAAATGTCATTATTTAACATTATAATTTAATTAAGTCTTTAATTGACAGGTCTAATAATTAATCTATGGCCCGCTAAATTGGTGAAGCGAACTTCGTAAACTATTGGTAATGTTTGAGCTTAATGTAATTAAAGTCAAGTGTTGATTCTTATGAGGAGATTATTGTATTCACATTCTGCATGCATTATCATCGCATTTCAATAATAATCTTATTGGAAACACATCGACATCGGACATCATACACATACAGAACCATAAATTTAGATTGCCTCGGGTAGAAATTTCTCATAGATTATTAAAAAAAACTGCTGTTTCATAGAGAAGTGCACTACTTTTATAATCTTAACTAGCTTCTGCCCGCGACTTCGTCCGCGTGAAATTTCACCCTCTTAGAGGTGGAATTTCGAAAAACCCTTTCTTAGTGGATACCTACTCTTCACAAAGAACACACCCTCCAAATTTCATGTCTCTAGGAGCAGCGGTTTAGACTGTGCGTTGATATATCAACAATCAGTCAGTTTATCATTTTATATATATAGATAGATGAATACATGTCAGATCGCGGAGAAGGAAACATAATAAATAATATTGGTAATGGTGGTACTTGGAATTGTAATGATTTGTATTAATATGACCTTATAATAATTGATTAATGTTGACATTTTTTTTAATTTAAAATTATAGTATTGTGCATGTAAATTATTTGCACACCATGTGTAGGATGTAAAGGGGCCATTATAGTTTAAGATCATCATGTAAACCTACATTCTCGCAAATAAATAGATTTGATTTGATTTGATTTGATTACTTACGCGGGCAAAATTTATGGCAGAGTTGTTTTAGGGTTGCGTACCCAAAGGGTAAAACGGGACCCTATTACTAAGACTTCGCTGTCTGTCCGTCTGTCTGTCAGTCCGGCTGTCTGTCAACAGGCTGTATCTCAAGAACCGCGATAGCTAGACAGTTGAAATTTTCACAAATTATGTATCTCTGTTGCCGCTATAACAAAAAATACTTAAAACAAAACAAAATAAATATTTAAGGGGGGCTCCCATACAACAAACGTGTTTTTTTCGGCGTTTTTGCCTTGTGGTACGGAACCCTTCGTGTGCGAGTCCGACTCGCACTTGGCCAGGTTTTTTTTTAATAACCGACTAAAGTATTATCGTGTTCAGAATCATGTACCGAATCCATGGCAGGAGGTGGAGCGTCGATGTCCAGGCCACTTTGTATTCTTCTATGAATGTTTGGGAGTCAAATCCTGGTAAAACAACATAAGGCTGCCTTTTCACCACAGATGTGCTTTACAGCTATGCTGCGAGGATATGAAAGCTAAGCTACGAAACTATGCGACCGTTTCCACTAATGCTAAGCTGTGTAGTAGAGCGAGTAAGATGTGCTATGAAGATGCGCCGCCGCCGCGCCGTGGGGTAGCTGCGCGAGGACGTTGCGCAGCTCGAGCTATGCGATGCATCAATAGTAGAGAAGGCACGGGGAGTACTCTGCTCTGCACATAGCTACATCACTCGTGCATCCATAGCTCCCATCCACGGTACGCATCCTTCCGTATAAAAAACATAGCTTGGTTGAACCCGTTTCCACCAGTGATGCTATGTGGACCGATGAATATGATTGGTGGTGGATATCAACCGCATCCATAGCAACATAGAAGAGCACATCTCTGATGGAAAAGCAGCCTTAGGCATCGTTATGGCATTATTTATATTAGTATTGTTGCTGTTGCTTATAAGTATGACGGGATTTTAGAGGAAACTAACTTGTAAATACCCTTTGCAGGTTTACGCTTAAAAGCTATTTATGTTAAAATGAAATATATCAACTATTGCAAGATCAATCTATCAAATCTAACGCGATTCAGGGCTTGGCGAAGTTGATAGCAAAAATATTCCTACTTCTATTAAGTTCTTAGCTCCCAGTCCAAATCAATTAAAGGTCTGGAAATTCCCATTCAATCCCAAATTACATCTGTCTTAATGAATATTGTCAGACTATCATCTTCAAGTATTTTAATTGATAGGCCCAATAATTATTTCATGACTTGGCAAAATTGCTTGAACGAATTATTGCGAATATAATTGCTCTTTCATAATCACTTTATCGTTGTTATGTACTTGTTCATCATCGTTGTACAGTAGTGCTATTCTGTAAAAATCTCACCGTGATAATTTGGGTGAAGTGAGCTTAACGTGAGCTGTCATAAGTGTCAATAATAGTGGCATCAGATGGATTGACGATCACTTCACATAACTTCTCACGGTGAGAATCTAACAGTATCGACGGGCTGGTCCATTTTCTTTTGTGTGTAATTTTTGCTGGCTGTTGCAGGGCTGGGGCACCATTTTTAACTGAATCTTTTGCATTGACTGTTGTCATTTGTTTTTCAGTGGGAAGGTCTTTATTTGGCCTTTAACAAACATCCTTTTTACTGCATCCACTCGCCCTTTCTAGCTTATTTTCTGTCTTTCCGAAATTGTCTTTATAATTAGCGTATTTTTTCTCAGTTGTCCTTGTTCGTTATTAGTTAGAATTCGCTAGATATTTGATGACTGATCACCAGATGTAGGTTATGGAAATCCGCTGGATGCGAAATGCATAGGACCGGTCTATGTGGCGACCTTTGGGGAAGGCCTGTGTCCAGCAATGCACGTCTTCAGGCTGAAAATGATGTTGATGATAATAATATGAACAGACTAGTTAAAAGAAGGTTAAGTGGAATAATTCTCTGAAACTACGTAAAGCAAAACTTAATGAATTCACTTTAGAACGAAACACTATAATATTAACCACTCCTTTAGTCTTAACAATATCGTAAATACCTATATTCAGTTTTATTACGAAATAAATACTGAATATTCAAAGTAATAATAACTACTTAAGTTTCAATATTCATTAGGTCTCCAGTTATTTACAATAAGTTATGGCTTTCCGTTGCCGATATATCTTGTGTTCGTATAACCTTGTGAACACTTGTATGAAAGATAATATTGTTTATTATAATGACTGTTACATTGTCGCTTGGTTGTTAAGTTTTCATTTTAGAATTAGCGACTCTATTTTCTTCAGTTATGTCTGTAACGGTCAGATCTTGCCATCAAGTTGTACTACCTTAGGATACTGTGACGATGGCTTTCAATAATTATGATGCTGCTAAAAAGCTGATCTGCTGATAGACTTTCTGAATTTGAAATATTTTGGTTTTAGTTTGGCTTCATTATCTTTGTTATCCTTAATTTCTTTTCCTTCCATATAAATGCTATTTTGGTTGATGCATGTATTCTGAATGTATTGGGTATGTTGAAACTGTTTGTACTTCTTTTAACTTGTCCTTAAAGGTTCATTAGAAAACCAACGTCTACAGCATCTGTCTGGCATTAATGCTGAAATGAACATTTTTGGCGCAGCCGTGAGGCACACACTATTGTAGCTATAACATTATTTTCTGTATTTTCATTGTTATCTGTATTTGGTTTCCCGAACTGTGTCCAAATAAACGATATTCTTTTTGTCTTTTCTTTCTGATAAAGTGACAAAAATATTTAAACTACCTATGTTTTCCTTTTTTTTCTTCCAAGAGGTTTTAAAATCAAACCTGTATAATCATTTTCTTCGTCTGATATAACAGGTTTACGATTTTACGCTTAATGACTCAACATCGCAACCGCACTTTAAACTATACCGCCCATCATGTAGTACCCCTCAGGGTAAACCTACGAATCGAATGATTTAATATCGATTAATCAAGAATCGAGTATTCGTTTAATTAATAATTATGTCGTTGACTTGATATAATACCTTTTGAATATCCATTAAGACTTCTGTAACAAGCTATATCTTACGTCGATGTCTCCTTTCGCCTAAAGCATTGATCGGTGACAGCAGCGATCGACTAGCTAGATTGGGCAAACGATACTTAGCAATACAGGATTCTGATCTCAATTACAAAGTGATACAGTTAAAATTTGAGTGGGGTGTTTTGCCAGCTGGATAACCATGACGAATCTCACAATATACCGACGTTACCATTATTAATAATAATTAAAATAATTTTCAATAACGTCTATAAATTAAAAAGGGCGACTTTCGCTTATTAATCGTTTTCGTTCGTGACCAATCGGCCGGGTTCGTGAAACGTCGGGCGTTTCCGCCGCCCGTCGTCTTCCCTCGGGCGCTGCCATGGGTTTTGATTAATGGAGTTCCGTATCCAAAAATTTGGGCTGTTTTTTTTTTACTTTATCCTGGAGGTGCTTGAACTCTTTTTAGGGTAGCCGGTGGTAATTAGTGGTTATTGAATATAAAGTTTTGACAGCTTTTTGAGGGGTTAATTGCATTGTTTCTTTTGATCTGAAGTTAATCTATTTTCTTGTTTATGTTCCGCGTTTGAGTGTTAAAATGAGGGTTCATGATACGTTGAGATGCAGGCGGTGGGTAGTTTTTATTAAATCTTATTTTAGATTGCGTTTTTGATGTTGTTATAAGTACTTTAGTTCTCTTGTCCATTGTATCCTAACAGATATTTTGTAAAACAATTTAGGTATTACTGATCTAGATTATGGACTAGATTGAATTGATTAAAGACAAAGATAATTTTATTTGTCAAAACATGCGTATAAATGCAAATTAAGCATGCAGGATGTCACAATACTAATATTTTCGTACGTAACATACATGTTTCACACGTAAGGCGTACAAATTTATAAAATTTACAAAAAATAAAAAAAACTAAATTACTAAAGGCACTTCAAACCAAATACATAATAGTCAGTAATAAACATTCATAAGTCTGTAAAATAAATTAATCTTAAAATGTCACAAAATTTAAGGAAACCTAAATAAATAATAAATTGTACAAATCATCTTGTGTTGGTACTCAAGATGATTTATTTCAAATTCAAAATCATTTATTTGCTAATATGGGTAATTACAAGCTGTTAATTTCTAAATTCCTTGATTAATTTTGATTGATTAATGATAAGTGATTCTGTTGAAAGTTCTTAACACATTATTGAACAAAATAATTGCGAAAAATAATTAAAGAAGCCAGTTACAAAATACCGCACTTTAAGCTAAATATTTAATCAGTGACTTAATATTTATAGCAATATATCTTCGGTAATTAATTAACAAAACCAATCAACACACAGATAAAATCTTAATGTCCTTAATATAGATAAGTAAATTAAAATACGAATAGTAAAACACTTGTGTTAGATTTAATAGGATTTAATCATAAAAAAAACCGGGCAAGAGCGAGTCGGACTCGCGCATCGAGGGTTCCGTACCATCATATGTTTTTAAATTTTCACCGGCAAGCTACTTACTAGATCTTGTTCGAACTAATTTTCGGTGAAAGTTTACATGATAATGTACATTGTATATATTTTTAGTTTTATCATTCTCTTAATTTAGAAGTTACAGGGGGGGGGACACATTTTACTACTTTGGAAGTGTCTCTCGCGCAAACTATTCAGTTTAGAAAAAAATGATATTAGAAACCTCAATATCATTTTTGAAGACCTATCCATAGAAACCTCACACGTATGGGTTTGATGAAAAAAATTTTTTTTGAGTTTCAGTACTAAGTATGGGGAACCCCCATAATTTATTATTTTTTCTATTTTTTTTTGTGAAAATCTTAAATCGGTTCACAGAATACATCTACTTACCAAGTTTCATCAGTGTAGTTCTTATAGTTTCGGAAAAAAGTGGCTGTGACATACGGACGGACAGACAGACAGACAGACATGACGAATCCAAAAATTAAAATGTTTTCTAATAGTAAAAACAAAACAAAAACGCTTAGATAACGTCATTCAAAACTGTCACTTACATTTGGACCTTCAAAATTGGAATCATCAACGGGAGCGAAATTCTAAAATTAACCATTACCATGCATGCATTGACAGCACAAACCAAAACAGTAAACACCTTGCATAACCTTTAACGAGTAAACAACAAAGTTCAAAGTAGCCTTCTCCAACAGCAAAACTATTTGTAAGGATACGACAATATTTCACAAAACTGGTGCATACACTCCGTCTTCGCTTATTGGGCGTTGACCTCATATTTTAACGGTCCCAATATTGTATAAGAAAAGAATTCCTAATCAGCCAGTGTTATTGTCAATTTAAGCGTAAACTTTTGTCTTTGAAAACAATACGTTACGCTATGTGTAAAGTCTTCGCGTTAGAATTCAGAGCGTGTAAATTGTTCTTTAATTCTTCTCGCTTCTGTTTGACCGTAGAAAACTGTAACATGTGCGGTGTTTTTCTAATATTTTGACGTTTCATCTTCTTTGACAAGTGAGGTCAGTGACTTTGCTGTTGTGAAAATTTGGTACTATTTTGTTACTAAATAGAAAACTACGATAGGTATGTGGGAATATGCCTTTATAGTAAAGTATATGGATCACTAAATAGAATGTCTTGCGTGTCCTGTCAGCTGCACGTTACAGGAACTGATGGACGCTAGTGATGGCGTCAAACACGTAACAGGATTCTGGGCCGACCCCATTTAGATTGGCATCTACACGCTAAGAAAAAGAGTATAGATTGACTTTGGGAGAAAATAGGTCAACGTACGTTTTACTAATTCTTGCAACGTGCTCAGTTTACCAGGGCAGGAACTTAAAAAAAAATCCTAGTATTTTTAATATTAAAAATATTTAATACATTGATGTCCTTCCAATTTTGTTCGCAAGTGTGAAAAAACAGGTGCAAACGACCGTCATTCTGCAATTAAGAATACTACTACTGTAAACCATAAACTACACGAACCCATTTCGGAACATTACAATCGCGGTCGAAAATATCAGCATACATTTTGCACATCAACGTATCCAATTAAAACTGTCTCGCGCCCTTCAGCCGTACACTGCGAGCTCAACAAACTGACGCAGAAAATTAATTTAAATATTAAACAAACACAGTTAGTTCTTTTTCCAGTAACAAGGTTGTAATACATCTCATTGATTCCTTTAAGAAAAAATCTTTTTATTCACTTGTAATAAGGTATGTAATTACGTTTTGATAGGTCTCAGGTCTCGAGGCGTGGTAATATTTAGCTGTCAGCACTTTCCCCTGTGACTTCGGATATATTCGGGTTGCCTCGTGAGGTATTCGTTAATTTGGATAAACCTTTTTATTTGCGATTGTTTTTACTGTTGCCAAGCGGATCGGCATTTTCAGAACAATTATTTGTAATTACATTTTAAAGTGTTGTGTTGTAATTTGTTTGCTGTTTACAATATGGAGCTGTTGTTGATTTATTTCAATGTTTATTTTAATTGGAATGGTGGAAAAGAAAGTTCTTTTTTCTGAGTTATCTACTGCGAGTTTCGCCCTGTTTAAGTTGCTTATATCTTATTTTATCGTACTCTTATGTTATCTGAGATCCGATCATTTAGCTTTATGTAATTATTTATTTATGAGGCTCTTTCTAAATAGGTTCACACATTTATTTTAATAAAAAAACATAAGTCAATCAAACATGGTAATTTTGCAAATAATTTATCTGTTTTATTTGCAATAACGTGCATACTGATGCAATACCGTTACTGCGATTTACTCTATTATTAATTATTTTAACATAGAGAACATTAAAAAAATAATCTACATATTGATGAAGAATTTAACGTAACCCAAAGAAATGTACTAATTTTTGAACGACAGCTGACATTTAGTAAAATGAAGTTTACCCACTAAATTTATGAGCTTCTAAAATTAAAATATTGATGTGACCTGAATAGGTACATAATTATTCATATTTATTGAAGATATAAATTTCTTGTTTCTGTCACCTAATTTAGTGGTCGAAATAATTGTGAGACATTTCTGATTTTTATTTATGAGTAGATTTTTAGACAAAAATAATATATGCGATATTACTCGTATTTTTGTCTAAATGTCAAAACTCATTAATTATGCTTAATGGATGAGCCGGAAACGAACATTTGAATGATATACCGAACTTTTGAATATTTAAAGGTAGTGTTATTTAGTTAAGTATCTTGAATTAGTTGTCATTGATCTAGTTTTGATGTTTAGATTAAAAAACAACAATAATATGTTAATCAAAATTGAACTCTTTTACGATGTAAATCATTTAATAACGGATTTTATTTAAGCAGATGCGTGCGAAAACAAATTTTTCACAATTCGTAAATGACTGATGAGCAGACCATCCAAAAACAATCATTTTTTTTGCACTTACCCATTTTATCTGTCCCCTACTGTTAACAACCACACAATTACTGATAACAATCGTTATTACACGTTTTAATTTATTTCACTCGAAAATTGAGGTAAGAAGTTTATAAAAACATCCTTTTATGACGAAAAGCAACAAGAAATTCATTAAAAACTTGATGAAAATTGGTTTAATTGGTGCCAAGTTATTTATTTTACGTGAAACTGCTTGATTGAGTTGTCGCCGCCCTGTGTTTTTATTACAAAAATTATCAAGTCATCACATAAATTGCACTATTAATTGTTACGTAGGTGAGGGCATGGTGAAAGGTTCATTTTGAATTATTAACTGGATATTGCCATTAAAGGAAACGGAAGAAAAATGGCGCTGTTTGAAAAGGCGAAAGAAGTGGGTTATATTTTTTGCACGCACTTGTAAGTGGCAGACGATCATTCAATCGAATTTTATCACCCATCATCATCTGCCTAGCCTTTTCCCAACTATGTTGGGGTCAGCTTCCAGTCTAACCGGATGGATGCAGCTGAATTCTAGTTTTTTACATGGAGCGACTGCCTATCTGACCTTCACAACTCGGTTACTGGGTAAAACGATACCCCTTGGTAAGACTGGTTGTCAGACTTTCGGGTTTCTGACTACCCGTAACGACTCAAAGATCCACGAATGACAACCGGGACCAACGACTTAACGTGCTTTCCGGGGCACGGAGGGGTCTCGGTATGTAAAGATAACCGCCCATCCACAGACCAACGGTGGCAAGCGTAGCTTAACCAGATCGTTGGACCTGCTGTTATTATTTAGCCACGGGCAAGTTTATCACCAATATGAAATCAAATATATTTCGTTATAATTTAATGACTTCGATTTCCGGGTCGGCCAAAGTGTTGTTGGGTTTTTCCATCTGGAATTTCTCGGTGGCAGGCTTGAGCTTAGATTTGTACCCGGTTGGTCATAACCGGACTTAGTGGGTGTAATATAGGTACATAATCAGCCTATAATGTTGTTGGGACACAGGCCTCCTCTAGGTGAGAGGGAGTGGGCCGTAATCCACCACGCGGGCCCAGTGCGGGTTGGCAGATGTCACATGACTTCGAATTTTTGGTTCTAGGACATGCCGGTTTCCTCACGATGTTTTCCTTCACCGTTTTGAGAGCAGTGGTGATGAAACAATTTACACAAAGTAAAGCGCCTGTCTGGGTTCGAACCTACGACCTACAACTCGTAAGTCGCGGCCGTTACCACTTGGCCACCACTGCTCTATAGGTACACCTTGGCCTAACTCTTCGGGAAATACAGAGGTACAGATGCCAGCACATCAAGCTACCCGAAACTGTAAAATTTTCCCCAATCAACTTTGAACCTTACCCTTGCTTACGGCGGAGCACCGCCGTTTCCTCGTAGAGGCGATCGGCAGCGGCGGCGACCTCTCGCGTCCGGCCCTGGTGCAAGCCATGGTCCGGGGCGAGAGGGAGTGGGAGGCAGTCACCTCCTTCTGCGAAGCAGTCATGCTAGCGAAGGAGGTGGCGGGACGGCTCAGGGAGAGAGCCTCCCGTCCCAGCCGCCGCGGGAGACGCTCTGGGCGTCGGGAGCCGTGTGACGACTCCCGGCGGGCCTGCGGGCGGAGAGTAATCCCATCCGCAAAAAAACCCTTTTGCGATAAATTTGAAAATCTATTAAAGCAATTAGACAGATTTTAGCAGCTTGATGTGCTGGCGTCTGTACAATTCTCGTATTTTTAGAACGTTCACAGTCTGATCTCAGTCCCAATCTGTTAAAAATCCCTATAATTTAACTACATTTTTGACAAGCTTTTGACATTGATTGTCGCTGAGATAAGATTGCGACCAAATTTTGAACGTTTTCAATTACGGAAATTGGCCTTCACGTATGAAAAAAATACCAAAACCTGCTTTCACTAACTATGTAAACACGGACCTCATACAAAGAAAATACGGTACTTAGTCTGATTCCAACTGTGCTACAAGGAAACGTAACGAAACAAGAAAATCTGTATCAACAACTTCTCATTCACTAAGGCAAGCAATTTGCTACAAAAACCTCCTTTCATGTTCCCCGCACTATCTCATAAAATTAACGTCCAAACAAAAAAAACTTCACTCAACTTTTCCTAGTACAACTCTAATTAGTATTTCCTAAGGCATTTTACCTTTTTAGGGTTCCGTAGGAGCGTAATTTATGTTTCACGTCAACATGTAGACATATTGTCGCAGGACGGCTGGATTGATTGATGGGTATTAGTGGTTCAGTAGGTTTTTTCTATGGCTATGTCGGAAAAACTTGATCTGTATTTATATTATATTGTATGTGGTAAGGTTGTGCGCGCATTATACGATTGGCGATACGGTTTTTTTTGTGTCGTGTTTGTCGGGTTGGTTTTTTTGTTGGATAGCTGACTGATAGTTAAAGCTTTTTGTCCTATTTGTAAACATGGTTAGAAATTAGTCTTCGTCATGTTACAAACACTGCGTATGAGTTAGAAAACGGATAACCACAAAAGCTTGTCCCTTTTCTTAAATACATTAAAAATGTAGTATGTTATGCAATTTCCAGCTGGCCTGCAAATGATTATTCAACCCGAAAGCCCGAAAGTCTGACAACCAGTCTTACCATGGGGTATCGTATTACCCAGTAACTGGATTGTGGAGGTCAGATAGGCAGTCACTCCATGTAAAATACTGGTATTCAGCTGCATCCGGTTAGACTGGAAGCCGACCCCAACATAGTTGGGAAAAGGCTAGGCAGATGATGAAATGATTATTCTACAGGGTGGCGGGACATCGACACTCAAACTGTACCCATGAATTTAGCCCGTGATTCTAGACGTTAAAAAAAATCCCGGTTATAAAAATAAAATCGATTTTTTTATAACCAGGGAAAAAATTCAACGCAGAGGGTTCAGAATTATGTACGGAATCCATAGTAACACGTAGCGCGTCGATTTCCTGCCACCCTGTATAGTCTCCGCATTCAACTACATAACCTAACGATTAATAAAGCAATACATCTAAAAAGCCACAGAGATAGATACACCTAGATAATGCAAGAGCAACTACTTCGCGTACCCAGCTTACGTACAAAAATCGTAAGCCGCTACTTTCGCGCTCAGTCCTGTGTACTGCTGGCTGGGTTAGCGTGAGCGCTGGCGCTAGGCCCCGGGGTGGGGTGAGACAGGTACCGCATGTATGCGGGAGCGAGACGGGTGCAGCATGTATGCGGCGGCGTCTTTCACCAAATAGTGCTTGTGACGTCATAGTAGGTAGTCAAAAAATGGCACGCTTGGTTTTCATACAGATAGTGATACTTGCATTATCTAGGTCTATCTATATCTATGTTCAAAGCAAATTGTGATTCAAACTAAGGTAATTACGACATTATCACATTTTCTGACGTAGCAACGCTATTACTTACCAATACAGCAGCAACATTACACAAACTGTCAACTTCTTCATCGACAGAAAACCCTGCAGTTAACATAACACTGATTATTAATTCCCTCCGTAATCTTTTACACTGCCATAAAAACCATCATCAATTATGAAATCAGGAGTGATCAAGTCGTAGGGCTATCGCAAGTGCGCGCCTAACCTTACTAGTGTAATATAATCGCTTTTTAATCGTTGCATTAAATGGCCTGTAAGGAACTCTGGGATGCCTTTTTTGGATGGAAAAAGCAACAAAAAAATAAGCCACAGTAGGCCCAGTTCTGAGTGGCTCGTGGCTAATGTGGCCGCAGCAAATCGATCAATCTGTGCGATTGAAAAACGCTATTGCGGTCAAGTCAGAATTGATGGGCGTTCTTCTTAGGGTTGTTACTCAAAGCCAACCGGTGTTGTGATAGCCAATGATTTTATCTTGTTCTCTATCAACAGCTGCATGTATGTGTGTGTATGAAGTATTTTTCATAATTCTGACAGATTTGCTAGTATTGAACCTTGTAGGTAGAAAATGGGTACCAATACTGCCCAGAGCATTGGAATCAGAGGGCAATTCTTGTAATTTTAAGAACGAACTCAGTCTGATCTTAGTCTGAATCTGTCAAACATACCTCTAAATTCCCTACATTTTGACAAGTTTTTGACATTTGCTTGTCGCCGAGATGGACTGCGACTAGATTTTGAACGTTGTAAATTACGGAAATTGTAATTCAGGGTTCTCCTAAAAACTCCGTGTCAAAAGTTTCTTGATATGAGGAGCTCCAGATTTCCGTCCCTAGCCAGTACCATGACAAATTATTTCTATTTTATTAGACCTTCTGCGAATATTATTTTTCTGGTGTCACCGCGCACCTCCTATTTGGGAGCGTTATATGATACAGATCGATTTTGTTTCATCTCATTTGTTTCAGTATTTTAAGCGAATGCACATAATAATACAAACTTTAATATAGCGACTCTATAATGTATCATGCTCCTGAAATGGGATGAGCAGAACGTCAGGTGACCGACAATAGGTGCTTTTGCATTTTTAAAGCTATATAATAAGGTAAAAGTAATTCATGTTCACTTGTATATTATTAGTAAGTAGACATGTTGCAAGTGTCTTTCTGTATAAATAAGTTTCTTATCATTATTTATAATATTACTACCGGCTATTGAAAAAGCTCGTGTGTTTCAATAAAAAAAAATATTTAAAGACGCCAAAATTACTAAAGGGTGGCCGAGTGGAGAGAGCCGCGACTTGCGAGTTGGAGGTCGTAGGTTCGAACCCAGGCAGGCACTTTACTTTGTGTAAATTATGTAATTACCACTGCTCACAAAACGGTGAAAGAAAACATCGTGAGGAAACCGGCATGTTCTAGAACCAAAAATTCGACGACATTTGACATCCACCAACCCGCACTGTGCCCGCGTGGTTCATTACGGCCCACTCACTCTGACAGAGAGGAGGTCTGTGTCCCAGCAGTGAGAACATTATAGGCTGATTATCATGTATACTCAGATACAGATCGATGTTGTTTCCCGTCAATAGAATTCAATGAAGTTTTCAAATGTCATCACGGGGAGCCAAGCCCTTTGACAACCACCGAACAAACAACCAACCTTTATCATTGGTATATGGGTCAAAATAAATTGAATTAAGTATAATGCTGTTAATACCCTCACATATAGTCTTTTCTTGGAATGCCCCAAAAACTCATAAATACCAGTAAAAATTTCCCAGAAATTACACAACTCACCATTGCCAAAACCTCATGCAATAAATCAACAGAAATTCGTTTAACACTATCTAGATATCGTGTTGGATTCTTAATTATTGTGCTCGAAGTTCACCAAATACGTGAATACGCGAAGTAGCTGCGTATCGGATCGACACGCCTTGCGCTGGCGCATGATATATTGTGGCAATCGGACTCGAATTTAGGTCTGATACCGACAGGTGGTAAAATATTTGTCAGTATTTACTGTGGTTTACTTTGATTTGTATAAATAAGTGGTTCTGGGTTGGACAAGGAACTATTTAGGTGATATTCTGATTTGTTTACATTACATAGATGGAAGTATAGAGGTTTGAGGAACAGGGTGTAAAGTTCACTCATACTCTATAGAAAAGGGAGGATCCTCCGACCAGACGGGTGTTGTGTCTGGCGGGCAACTGTCCGATGATTCATGTCGGGCTGTTGTATACAGGGTTATTTGTAAAACACCAGCAACCTCTTAAGAGGTCATTGTACTCATCATTATGAACAACTTTTACTATGGGACCAAACCTGAAATCGCGAAAAAAAAAATCAGCTGTTCCCTACATTTATGTTCGTATAACTCGTCAAAATGTAGGGAACAGCTGATTTTTTTTTCACGATTTCTGGTTTGGTCCCATAGTAAAAGTTGTTCATAATGATGAGTACAATGACCTCTTAAGAGGTTGCTGGTGTTTTACAAATAACCCTGTATATGCTAGTTGCGCGGTAAACTCTGCTTGCGAGATGCAGTTCGCATGTGGCGTTTGTAGATACCGCTACAGGTTAATTTCTTAATCATGACTTCAAAGGCTTTCCATCTATTTTATCACTTACTATCGCTTTAGTCACGTATATAATCAATATTATAGTAGATACGTCATAATTATGTCGCCTGTCTGTTCAAGCAAGTACCACATTTATCTACCTTGATAATTTTATAGTTTTAATCTAAACTCACTTCATAAAATAATCACAAGCTACAGAGCTTACAATTTACCCCTTTATTTATAAACATTGATCAAGGTCAAACGCCGAAAATTTATGGTTAAACAGTCGCTACTCATTACCATTATAAATAAACCCCATAGTGTCTAGAATTTTAAATAGACCAACCTCAGCCTTTCCAAATCAAGTCCTAAAAGCAGTCACAGACGCTTCAAGTAAACAAACAAAAAACTAGTCACACACTTAAGTAAAGTCTTGCGCACACGACACCAATAAATCTCAATTCAGCACCTTACTTAGTAAAGAAAAATCGCTATCCATCGCTGGAGAAAACACCCTATTGCATAGAAAGTTCGCCCGTATCACACGTTGTACGTGAGACAATTTCCTTTCCCGTTTTTGATGGTCACCAATTGTAAATCCAGATGGTGTATGCAAAATAGATAGGCCTCGCGCCAAGTATAGGCAGAGAGCCTTAAATGGGGGTGAACACCTTTCCTGCAGTGATGTGCTTTGGTTTAAGAGGCCAAAACGTAGCTGTTTTTGTCGTTCGTGTGAATGTTTGGTAGGAGTTGTAAGTGGAGAGAGTTGGACAGTTATTGAAATAGCATTTGTCCAGAATATATTTATTTATTTAATACTTCAAGCACATAAATGGACAGAGGCGGACATAATGCCATAGGCATTTTCTACCAGTCGACCTTTGGGTGATGCAGAGACAAACAGTGGTAGGTGCAATCAAGAAAATTGAGGAATAAATATTTTAAATATAAAGATAAGCATAAACCTATTAAAACTATGAATATAATATATACCTAAGTACATATATGCACAAATAAATATACATAAATACATGAATATATTTACTAAAAAGAAATAAGACAAACAATGAGAAAATATTACCGTTGTGATGATACTGCCAGCTTCTTGCGAATGTGTTTGCGAGCCTTAACTTATATATCTGAAGCATCTGCTATGGTTTCTATAAGAATGAAGTAAGAACTCACTTATTTCGTGGGTCGAATTTATATCCTGGCTTCCAACTTCAATCAACTATCTGCACTATGCTACTCAACGCTCTATTCAGCATAATGATTTTGGATTTGTGTTAGGCTTGATTGGACAGATAGTTTCATTTCAAACAAAAAATTTAGCAAAATTAATAGAAGGAACCATCTCTTATTTCATGCCCCTCTTTCTCAATACTACCCAAAACTTCTGTAATTAAACTAAAATCGCAATCTTTCACTTCTTGTACCACATACCGACATGCTTTACAGCCAAACGTCGGCGCTACATCTTCGCCAGTTGTAAATTGTATACAGTTTTCGTCAATCAGTGTTCCGATTAGCCCCAAGCGACTGTTTAACGACTTCTGGTGTTCGGACCATCCTTAATATGTGGTCGTATTGTTTTGTAGAACATGGACCTTGATTTGATGAGGGAATATGTTTAGATTGTTTGTATGGTCAAGGATGGGTGGGCTTGTTTTTAGTGTTGAGAATGTGTACGGGGTTAATGCTGATAGTGATATTATTGATATTGATGACAATGTAAAGGTATTCATAGATTATTAAATTAGTAATCAAGTTGATGATATTTTGAAATGTCAAATATTTATAGGCAAGTAAGTAATAACACAGGTCTTTCAGTTCCATGAATCAATGAATAACTATTTAAATTAAGAGGCAAATAACAACTAGGCGAGTAGTAAAGGAAATTCAAGCACGAGACGATATTTTACAAAATAAAGATCGAAATCAAAAAGAATCTCAATCATCATAATTGCATATTCACACATTTCATACTCAAGCATACAGTTTAAAATCGACAAGTCAAGTTTTACATTCACCGGCAATCGGTTACATCCATATTTAAAAAACATTTTGACATCGAAGATATTTCTCGAAACAAAGATTACGGTATTACACGCAAATGATAAATCGCAACAATTTGTATTTATACCCGAAATGGACGATATGCAAGAAAAAGAAACGATAAAAATCAACAATGTTCAAACTTTGCAAGAATTACTTAATTAAACCGTAATTTTTAAGGATCTGATAAAATTGTTGGGATTGCAACCCAAATATCGGACTTTGATATATCATTCATTTGCCGATTCCGGTGATTCCAAATGATAAAATCTGGGTGATTTATAAAATATGCTTCGACGTGGTAAATTGATCCAAGTACAAATTAAGCCAAGAAATATGGTATGAAATTAATATTGTTTCCTTAATAAAGGAAAAAGAGAAACTGATTGCGAACAATACCTGTAAAAAAAAATACGCCAAACACAACTTTCGCTCTTGGACTTTGTGACAAGCCAAATTAATAGGTTTCATATTTTGGACTAAAAAAACTTTTACCAAACCCCTGTCAGGTATATTCAAATCAAATACACGTAAGTGTACTGAACCACTTGTCTAGTGTTGTTCAAAACTCGTGCGTTGATTACTTTGATTAAGCATGTACTTACTCTGAAAATATTACGCTCAACCTTTCATTTAACAGCCTTTTTAAAAATATCAAAATCAGCTATACTTATAAAAATATCGAAATCAGACCAAGCAATTCATTCGCGTCAGCCCCTGATGGAGTATCTTCACCCGAAAACATCAAAGATTATTCATAAGAGTTGAATCCATTACTTCGGACCCCTTGTCTTACAGACGTGCTCAATCCTTCATCGCTTGTTCGCGATGCCCAAAAAAGGCAAAAAAAAAAAAAACATTTCGGATACGTTAACAGTGCCCAGTCACGCCAACTTGTTAGCACAGGCTCAAAACATGTTATTATTCAACATTTATTTAATTTTTTTAAACCCGCGTCCGTTTGTTACGAGAACGGGGGAATCGGTTTAACAAAATACACAATTGCGCACGCGATGTCTCGAAAGTGATTTTTTGGGAAATTTTCGCTGTCGTGTTCTGTCAATGTCGGGCGTGGAAGTAGCGTGTCACTTTTGTGTGTTTATGTGGCATTTCTGGGTGTGATTTTCAGAAATCGATACGGACATGACGATTGCAAGAATTTAATGAACAATTTCGAATTTGGGAGCAATTTTTGGGATGCATGAAGAAGCGTGGGATGCTTGTAAGCGCAGTTTGTTCCGCCAGTTACTCAACTGAACCGAGCGCTCGGCGCATCCTGGACAGTCACAACCAACACCTTATTTGACTGGCCAATTCTTCCCTTGCGGTGGTAGGGCTAACGCCCGCCTGGTTTGCGACCACCCTCCCACCGGAATCAGGCGTCAAGCAGCCTGCTGTGTTTCGTCGATGCGTGGAAGCTCCAGTGCCTTAGGCATCTTCTGGGCACGCTCGTTCCATCATAGACCTCATCCATTGCTTTCCATAAGATGAGATCTTTGATTTGATATTGACGTGTAAAAGTGTTTGTACAAACCTACTTACAGAAATAAAATCATTTATCATTTATCATTTATCATTTATCATTTGTCAAGAGCCATATGCAAGCCTTTTCTTCCTTTTGATATTTTACCTTTTTATTAATTTTGTCTATGCTTTTGCTACCTTTTGGTTTCTACTTCTGATTGACATTATACCCAAATATTAACTACTTTAATAAAATGCGCTGGTTCTTAGTAGTAAAACAAAAGTATAATGTCAATCAGAAGTAGAAACCAAAAGGTAGCAAAAGCATAGACAAAATTAATAAAAAGGTAAAATATCAAAAGGAAGAAAAGGCTTGCACAAGCCCCATTCAGCAATATAAAAAAAATAGAAGTCCATTCAATGAATGTTAATATGGACAGATTGGACAGTCTTATCTATTTAGTTTAGTTTAGTTATTGTTCGGTTACTATTAGACTATGACTACTAGAATTCCATAGCTTTTATTTCCATCACCAGTCCTTAGACCAGTTTATTTGGGATCGGCGCCAACATGTCTTTTTCTTCCATACTTCTCTATTAGTCGTCATTTCGGTAGTCACCCCCTTTCTAACCATATCATCATTCACACAGCCCATACATCGTTTCGTTGGTCTTCCCCATAGTGTGAACACATTAGATATTGAAACAAGTTCATCCACCTCCAAGTCACCTTTCTTGTTATCTATGGCAAGACATGAGCAAACATTTATGTAACCGAATTCTTAAAATTCTTTATAACATTCTTACACTTGTCACCAACTAAAATAAAATTACCATCTACATCTTCATCAAAGCCCCTGACTCAATACCAACCACACTCCATCGGTACATCTGGGCGACTCATACAACATGGTCTGACCTCCTCAATGGCTCTTCACTCCGCGGCCAGAATGTTTGTTCAGTAGGAGTCGGACACCCAATTTTTTGACTCATCAAGCCACTTGACCGTCATAACACTTGAATGGCTTTCGGTAAATTTTGGAGTTTTACTTTTGGCGTGTTTAAGGTTGCCACTTTAAATTATGGATTTATTTCCTGTTCTTAGATAATTTTGGTTTTGGAGGAGCGGCTTTGTTGTGAATGTACGTTATTAAAGCAAATTTGCATGAATCAGTTTCAAGATAGTTGATGACAAGACAGGTGATAGTTGTTTCGAAATAGTTGTTGTTGTTTGGCTTTGTTTTTTCTACTGTCTATAACTGTTCTTCTATTAGGCCAATAAATTTAATTCCAATTAAATTAATCAGTTCGAAAAATTTTTTTTTGTCTCTATCTGTCCATTTCTACATCTCATTTTGATCTTCAGTCAATCGTTCATCAATTTTACCACATGTCCCTTGAAAGCTCACCGAATTCTTATCAATAACAAATAAGTAGGTACGGTAAGTACCTACTTAATTGTTATCATTGTCCTCGAAAGTTGGATAAAGCAAGTAACATCAATTTATACGTGGCAATGCTGCCAGCCTTTTGGGCACTGTTCCTGTTGACAGCGATGCGGACGAATTTTTTGATGCCCTATGATCATTTTGCTAATTTTTTTTTCATATAAATGTACATATTATTATTTTTTTAAATAGGTATTAGCATAAATTATGTAAATATTAAAAATATTTCGATTTACACTACAATAAATGTACTTAATGTAGATTTTTCCCTGAACTTATTTAGACTGCAAACAAATCCATATTTTTTTAAGGCCCCGTTTTTACAATAATGGTAAAGTTGACTTACTAAATAAATCATTACAACATAATCAGTTGACAACCATTGTGGCACAAGTAGTGGCTATAGCAGCGCGTTAAAATAACAATGAGTAACGGATATGGTCGACCATTTATTGCTATTACGATATTTGGATAAGCGTTTTTGTTGTTTATCTAATAAGGTCACTCCCAAAGTTATCAAAACATCCAAATATTTATAAGTCGAACGTGGTGAGCAAATTCTTGTATTTTCTTGTAAATATCTTCTAAATATCTAAGCGATAAAATGATTGTTGGCAGAAACTATAGAACGTCACCTGCTACGATCTTTACTTACTCTTTTGCCTCGGATACGTTCATACATCTGCAGGCTAATTGCGTAACACACTATCAGTAGCAACGGGTTTCATTTTGACAGTTCAACAACATTCATTGCGTTATTTGCGTTGTTGAGCGGACACATTTTTCGAACATATGGAGCCATGGATTAGAAATATGCTTCAAAATGATTCAAATTGAGAGTAATAGTGTGTTACGCAATTAGGGTGCGGGTCATACACGCAAGCCGGTTGCGACCTGTCTGAAGTACATCACCAATAAGGATATAATAAATGTCGTTTTGTTTCTTCCTACCCCCATGAGAACAAGGCGTAAGTTTATGTATGTATGTAAAATAATTGTCCGTTTTTTTAATTTTTCTTATTTAATTTTTTTTTTCTTTTGCGGTTGGGAATTTATCAAATGACCATGAGTGTCAGACTCTTACTGACTAAAACCCACCCGTGTTCCTTCTTTGCCCTTTATGTTCCGGGCCAGCGGTGACCCTTTCGGACAATCCCGCTGATAATTGTCCATTTTAAGTAGTTTTTTTATTGGTTAATGATGATTTCAGTTACTATTCCCAGTTCTCGAAGGTTTGGGTTATCATTCACCGTCCTTTGAAATAGTCTTAAAAAAATTCTGATGTATGTTAGTATAGTAAAAATGTATTTTTTAACAGTAGTATGTAAATTGACACCTATCAAAAAATTTTCATGATTGCATTGCACCTACCACTATTTGTCTCTGCATCACCCTAAGGATGACTGGTAGAAAATGCCTATGGCATTGAGTCCGCCTCTTTACATTTGTGTGCTAAATGCATTACATATTTATATAGGTAACCAATATATTTGGGATTGTCATTATAGTAGAAACGTGTAGGTATGTATACTTCTTTCATAATCATCATCATCATTTCAGCCGAAAGACGTCCTCCCCCAAGTACCTCTACTTCGACCGGTTCTGTGCTTCTCGCATCCAACGGGTTCCTGTATACTTCTTTAATAATATACTATATACATAATTATCTGGAATATTGGATTTGCGAATACAGAAATTCACGCAAAGTTTACCTTTGCGAAAGACTCTGTCATTTGGCTACGCCCTTAGGTTCTTCGTGTAGTCATAACAATCAACATATTTTGTGATTCCGCGAATATTTCCTTAACTCTTTTAATAATGCAGTTTATTACCAATAACATGACTTTAAATGGTTCACTAGGCTGAATAAATTATCACATTTCTTCCTTGTTAAAAAAAAAAACAATCAACTTTGCGTAAGAATGTAGTTAATTGATGTGAGCAGGAAATGTCTTCTTGTTTTTTAACCGTTGCTGTTTTTGTATGACAAAAGTTAAAAGTCCTAGAAGAAAACAAGCAATGGACACTGTTAATAAAATAATTAAATTGTAGAATTTTCGTTACATTGCACGATGGAGGTTTTAAATAGTTTTTAGTAATTATTGAGTGAAGAATACTTACACGAAGATGTGTTAATTTCTCATTAAGTAACTATCCTTTAGTGATGCATAACTTCTGGTCCGTTGTGTAATGTAGGGGAAACAAGGTGTTAATTAATTTAATTTGTATACTCTGAAGAAAATTTATTATGCCTTTGGCGAAGGCAGTTTCTAAATTAACTTTTAAAATGTTCCTCGTTAATGGGAATAAGTATTAATAGTATGTAAATGCTAGATGCATAGCTTCCGTTTCAGAGGCAAGTGAATTGCAATAAAATATTCGTAAAAAAAAGTCTTCTTAATTCTTTTGCCCAAGTCTTTTTTTTTTCTGTATGACTGTTTTTTTTTTCTTGTCTTTTAGTTTTTTTTACCAATTGTTTTTTATAACCCTTGCATATTAATTAAGTGATTATTACAATATGATGTTAATTTATTATTATTTTGTATTGTTTCAGATGAACCAACAATGTAAAGTGTGCGGAGAACCCGCGGCTGGCTTTCATTTTGGCGCGTTCACCTGCGAAGGCTGCAAGGTAGTTAAGTGTTAATATTTTGAGATTTAGACATTTAAAGATTTGAACTAAGAGCGACATGGTCAATTTGTGATCAGTCATTCTGATACCAATCCGATTTTTTTTTTATTAATAACCAACTTATACCTATATATTATTATTTAACACCCAATGAGCTATGGGCCAAAATAATCACAACGTGGAGCCCTGACACAGCCAGAAGGCGTCGCGGCAGACCCCGTAGAAGATGGTGCGAGCTGGACAAAACCAACGACCAGTGATCCACTTTAGCATCGATCTCGATTGAGCTGAATGTCTTTGGGAGAGGCCTTTGCCCAGCAGTGGGATGATGCAGGCTACTACTGTTAGCCTAATGTAACATCATCTGCCTAGCCTTTTCCCAACTATGTTGGGGTCGGCTTCCAGTCTAACCGGATGCAGCTGAATACCAGTATTTTACATGGAGCAGTCCTGCCTATCTGACCTCCACAACCCAGTTACAAACACAGTACAACAACAACAGTTGCTAATAGTAGCAGTATTTGATACAAAAATATTAGTAAAATTTTAAAGCCTTAGGTGGGGGGCCGCCCCTAAAAATGCATTTGATTAATACTCTTACTAAAAAGTGTTTATTAATGAGAGCGATTAATTAATGATATGCGACATCATTTTTTTTTTTCATTTAGGAAGCTGTGTATTTTTCTTAACTGATTTGTTAGAGTAAAATAAAATTCTTACTTTTCTAAAATTTGCATATTGTAATTAATTTGCTTAGACACATTAATAGCCACTTGTAGATGTTATCAGTGAATATCTGTATTAACTAAAACATAGAAAACCAATGATTCTCTCTAAACGTTATGTTAATGTGAAAAGCAAGTCAAACTAAATGATTTAAAAATAATTATAAAATTTTGTATTTATTTGTAATATCTAATTAGTCAGTTAGTCATTTAATTTTGTTCCTAGTGCAAATAGTTAGTTATCTTTACATACATTACAGAAATTTAAAAATCAGTAGGTATAAACAAAAACCGCATTTTTTTAAATATAGCGATATTATTCAATCCATTTGTAGATTCAAAACAATATGTTAACTCCAATTTTATTTTAAAACAAAATAAAAGTATAGACCTGGTTCTTACCAACTGCTAAGCCACCCTTTTTCCTAAGGATGCGTATACATTTGCCCTAGAGACCAATTATCCAGCTCTCCTGGACGGTATCTTTCTCCACACATTTTCCATATTCCTTGTGCACGTAATCTGTGTGAAAAAATATTGACACGTGAATGGTTGTTGGTAGAACTGCGCCTGACCTGCATCTGGGGCGCTTTGCTTTGTGTAAATAATTTCATCACCACTGCTCTCAAAACGGTTAAGGAAAACATCGTGAGGAAACCGGCATGTCCTAGAACCAAACATTTTAAGACGTGACATCTACATTTTTTTTTTGGTTAGCCTGTTCTGTCCCACTGCTGGGCAAAGGCCTACCCCATTTCCTTCCACATTTCCTTATACTGTGCCTTCTCCGTCCAGTCGGTTAGGAACGAGTCTAAATCGTCACGCCAGCGTTTCTTAGGCCTGCCTCGGTGACGACGCCCGTCTTCAGGCACCCACTGTGTGACGACTTTGGCCCATCTGTCTGGTTGCATCCTATAAGTGTGACCCGCCCAGTCCCACTTCAGCCTCGCAGACTTGCTGCCAACATCGGCGATACCTGTCTTGGAGTCTGTCTGTCTTGGTGCCTGTCTTCTTTGTCCTAAATTTTTGACAAGTTTTTGACATTGATGTCGATGATTTGATATTGCGACTAGATTTTGAACGTTTTAAAACCTTCAGTTCTCTGAGTAGAATACCTCGTTTTTATACAATAAGATTTCGTTCTTAACTGACTGCGATTTTCGAAGCTTAACCAAACACTCGCTTATAAAATGTGAACACACCCTAACCCAAGTCGACGGGAATCTAAAACTCGATGGTATACGACGTGCGCCATATAGAATGAAACAGATTGACGCGTGAATGGTCGTCAGCAGAGCCGGTGGTCCGTCCTACGGAATAAATCACGCTACAAGCAAAATTGTCTGATTGTTCCAATGTATTGGTTTTATGGAGAAGCTTGGTATTTAGATGGGGATAGCGGAAGAGATGTGCGTGGTGTAGGTACGGCATAGGACCGGATTAGAATATTGGATTTCTAGATTTTTTATGGATAGATAGATGAGGGGCCCGTGGCTAAATAATAACAGCCGCACAGGTCGATTGAACAGCTTAAGCTACGCTTGCCGCGGTTAGTCTGTGGATGGGTGATCATCTTTACATACCATGACCCCTCGGTGCCTCGGAAAGCACGTTAAGCCGTTGGTCCCGGCTGTCATTCGTGGATCTTTAACAATCGTTACGGGTAGTCAGAAGCCCGAAACTCTGACAACCAGTCTTACCAAGGGGTATCGTATTACCTATTATATTACTATATATTTTATATTATAGTAACTGGGTTGTGGAAAACACTGGTATTCAGCTGCATCCGGTTAGACTGGAAGCCGACCCCAACACAGTTGGGAAAAGGCTAGGCAGATGATGATGATGATGAGATAGATAGATAGATCATTTTGTCCAAAACATAAGTATACACACACATGGCATGCAAGATGTTACATAAAATTATAGCACTATCATGTTTCGCCATAACGGCGTACAAATATAAACAGGTAGGTCATTTTTATTAGTAGGTTTGTCCATTATTCAAAGCAATTAAAATATCAAATGTGAAAAAAAAAACAATCAAATTATAATAAATATACCACAGAATAGTGTCATAAACTCGTCATCGATATGTATAATAAAATAATATTAGCCAGTCAAAAAGTAAAGTAATTAGGAATAAAAAATCTACATATTATTTCACACAAGTCTCAAATCAATTTACTTGAATATTATACATAATCATCAATAAATGAATAAAAAAATAAAAAATAAAACAAAGGTTAAAACAGAATCTAAATAAAACTATATACTCTGGAGTCAAAGTAGATTTTTTCTTCTATAAGTGTCTTGACGAAACAACATTACACAACTGTAAGAGTGCCTTTTATAACAGTGGACATTTATAAAGTGGTAAAAGTCGGTAAAACCTACATTTTTTTTACAGTTGGCTGCAACGTAATATCGCAAAGGTCTATTCGTTGTATTCAAGACCTTTTCCTTAAAAAACGCCTAAAAAAACACGTTTCTTCTAATGATTTAATTTTTAACTTTTATTTTTATTATTTTATTATAATTGTTGTTATCGCGGCAATTATAATAGAAATACTCACTCTGTGAAAATTTCAACATTGTCTACCTATTATGGTTCATGAGATACAAGCAGCTAACAGTCAGACGAACGGACGGACGGACGGACGAGGCTTATATAGTAAGGTCCCGCTGGCACCCTTTGGGTACGAAACTCTAAAAAACAGAAAAAAGAGGACGAAAACTAGCATCTTTCCACCCCGGAAAGTCCTATTAATAAAGACCACTTCTTAAATCAAGAGCAAATAATCTTTCTAAATCTAAGTCACGGTTCAAAAAGGATTGTAAAAGCAAAACAATTCAGCGGAATGGTCCGAAAGGGTTACCGCTGCCCCGGAACATAAAGGGCTAAGGATACACGGGTGGGTTTTAGTCAGTAAGAGTCTGACACTCCCTTCCGCTCCACCCAGAGCGGGAGGGGTCATTTGACGACTACCCATCCTAAAAAAAAAGGGCAAAACAATGCAGCTACTTACCTGCTTCTTGCTTGGAACTTTGCCCACCCTACAAGCGAAAAACAGCGTAAAGATAGCCGACTTTAATAATATTGCTATCGGTCACATGTTATGTCAAATGATTAATGACAGGCGGCGCCGGTATTACGTGTCGACCTCGGAAGGCAATTGTGACGCAGTTGCTATTGTACTTAAATCGGTTTTGAAAGGTCAGGGAAATGATTCCATTGATCTTTTCTTGGAATATTTTAAGCTGTATGACGTTGAAAATGAACATATTCAAAAATTTCGGGATTACTGTCACAGTAGTTTGTGGGTTAAATTATTTCTATAAGTAATGTTACACCAATTAAATCAATTAGCATTCACTTCCCATGTCTTAAAAACTAATGCCTGTTTTGCAATAAATATTGAGTATTGACAGCGGAAAACCTATCAACCAAATAGATTAGCTTCTCTTTGAAAAAAAAGTATCCTATGCATGGCTCCAAAAATATTAAATAAATGACATTAAAGATTTAAACTTGACATAATACAGACGGAGACTAAATAATTTTTTAATTGAAAAATTCTACTATAGCATTGACGAATTCCTTCCTAACAAAATGTAATAAACTAAATGATAATCATGTATTTATGCTTGAAAATTCAAAAACTTGACTTATTAAATTGTATTCTGAATTTTAATTATAATAATTAATTGTATTCTAAATGTGTATCAAAAAAAAATATTATATTCTAAATATTGATTTTTTTAAATTTGTATGATCTTAAACTCATAAATTGTTAAATAGTTAATTAATGGGTAGTTTTTTGATTTACCATTACCTAACTATAAGACCCACTGTATCACCAAAAATCACACTATTTATATACTTTGACTTTGATGTATTTCAATCATAGATAGCTTTAACCACTTGAATTAACTGTCAAGAAGTCGGTTAGCCAGAAAGCTAGAATACCTATCATCAAGTCTGTCGGAAGACATCCAGTAGATATCCAGTAGGTACCTATACAAAACAGGGGCAACGGCTTTTAATCAACATGACATCTTAATCTATATCAATTACTATCTCACAACAATTTTCCCACAGCAACACGTAATACACACGAATACGACAGCCAATCACAAATTGTCGCGCCCGTCGTCCGTCGCAATTTGCTACTCCGAATCAATTTGCGACGTTTTTGTCGCTCTTAATGTCGCCCGATTCAATTTTCTGTTAACTGCATCGTTGTTTTGTTGCCACGGCAACTGAATTATGGACCTAAAGAAACTTATTCTGATTTCGTAATTGCGTTGCGTATTATGAAGTGAAGGCATTTGAGTTAACGGGTTTTGGACTGTAGTAGAGTGAGCTAGTTTAAGCTTTGGAAGGAAAATGCGGAATTTATTACTTATAATTATTTTATAAACGGTTTTTCTTTCGTGATTTATAAAATATAGCATGCATTGGTTTGGTTATACTTAAATGTGTTTTTCTTTTATATTAAACTCGCACAAGAAGCAAGATAAAAATAACCCACATGAATAACTCATAATTAATAGTGATAAAGATTTACTAATGACAAAATTGGCCAAGCACTTGCATAGTGCGAACAGGTATAATCGTCGGTTGGTACCTCATTTTTTTAAAAACGTCTAACGGGTCTGTGCGAGTTGGCTTCGGCCTCTCGTACGCCTTCCAAAGATCCGAACCCCAAGGTCCCGAGAAATGTCAAGAGACGTAAAAATAAATTAATCAAAAAATTCAATGAAACTGCCTATTATAAAATGAGACGAGCAATACTCATACCTACTCATTTTAGATTTTGAATAAGTTTTTAAAACACATGCTAATTTGGCCTCAAAATGAACCCCGCCCATGCTTGATCGTAGATTTGTTGCGATCAATTAAAGACCACCCGCTGTCAAGGTGAATGGATATGTCACCGAGTTATGAGGTAAAGTCGCACTGTTAATTAAGCGATGATATTATATCTTCAGAAAATCTTTGGCATAGCATTTTTATTAGGAATGGTCAAAATTAGGTAAATACCGCTAGTTCAATTGCCAACTTGCTTCATGCTGCGACATCTGCGATGAATAGATTGTTAGAGTGTTAAAATTGATACTTTAATTTTTTTATTTTTTTTGATAATTTTGAAAAAAAAAATCTACTTGAAGGCAATAACTTAGTTTGCACTATCTTCAATTTCATCCTGCCGACCCATTCTGTAACAATCTCACCGTGAAAACATCCGTGAAGTGAGCTTAAAGTGAGCTGTAATCCTACCCAACGCAACGCTAGGGAATCTAGGGATTGGCAGCTCATTTCAAACACACTTCACCTAAGTTTTCCCGGTGAGATATAGAATAGCTAAACAGCGGTGCTATTCTGTAAAAATGTCACCGTGAAAACTTAGGTGAAGTGAGCGTGGAGTGAGCTGTCAATAGTGTCAATTCGTAGCAAAAACCAACTCACTCCACCTAAGGTTTCATGGTGAGATTTTTACAGAATCGACCGGCTGTATATGTTACTGTGGTACAAAAGTAATTTTATTTAAAAACCAAGAAGTTCGCAGTTCAAAAGGTTCAGAAGAACCTTTTCAAGCCTGCATGCCTATTCTCCCCATTTAATCATATGACAAAGCGCGTTATTGTTGTTAGTCACTTAGCAATTTGTTAAAAGACTGCGGGATTTAAAAATAGGTGCAAAGATCACCGATTAGTCTGAAAAATATTATAAAAAACGTTCGTGTCTTAATCATTAGACTTCACAAGTTGTAATTAGACCAAATGATAAACAAATTGTTATGATCCATCCACATTTTAAAAGCCTAAAGACTCTTTTCACACTATCATGTCAAGCGGCGTAATCCAAAGAGCAATTACGAAAAAAAAAATCCGCAAATTAATTTAAAAAATTCACTCAAATCGCAAACACTGACGATACAACGTATCTCTCAGAGGAGGTTGAACCTACACTTAATTATATATCGCCAGCTGACTGTACGCGACGTATAAGGTAACAAATTGACCAATTTATCAGTGTTTAACAATTGCTTATTGATAAGAAGAAGCCGACGATAGTTCGGCGGTATAGTCAAGGAGATGACGAACTTCTTTCTTACGACATGTGAATACGTGTGATTTAATTTATTGGTGCAATTATTATTAAGGTAATTTATTACATTGTCATTTTTAAAAGTTAAAACTATTTTTAAATAAGTTAAACAAAATATGTATGTAAAATCAAAAAGTAAGCATTTACTTTAATTGAGCCCAATCTTGTAAAACTGGTGGTTATCTATTTCACAAACACTTGTCAGTAAAATAAATATAAAATTGCAACCGTGAGAAAACTAATTAACTAGGGCAACTGGGCAAGTGCCATCTAATTTGTTAGATCTTTCACTTATTTAATAGGTACCTGCGTATGTATCTGGTACACATTGAGCTAAAAAATCTCAAGCATCTTTACAAAAGAAAGTCTTGCTAAATCATAAGTGCGTTCAATACTTATTAAGCTTATTCATGCAATATTACTAGATTTTAGCATAATAGTCATCTAGTAAGCAAATACAAAAAATGTTGACAGACTTTCTCTCCAAATTATTACGATTGAGCAAAATAAAAGTTGTCAAGCTCCGAGACCACATCAATATAACGACAAAGCCTATTTTTATGAGAGCGAAGACAATTTGTGAAAGATAATTATAAATTCGATGTTATAAATCAATATATAAATTTATTAATTGTTAGGAAAATAACATAGCCGTAACTTTCGATAAACAGTTACCGAATGTTGTTTTATAATTGGCCCCGAGTTCTATGATTATCTTTTGTGATTGAGTGAATTATATCCATTAGATACCTTCTAGAGTCGTGATTTCCATTTCTTCTTGAGGTTGTCTTGAGGCTTGAGGGGCATTGACAGAAATGATACTTAGTAGATTTGGTTGTAGCTCTTTTTGTGAAAGTCGTCAGCTAGAACAAACATGTCCCAGAACCAAAACTTCTAAGACATGTGACATCTACCAACCCGCACTGATCCCGCATGCTGCATTACTGCCTATCCCTCTCACAGAGAGGAGGCCTGTGTCCCAGCAGTGGGAACATTATTGGCTGATTATGTCGTTATGTATCGGCTAGAAAAGAGCGAAACAATTATCTTGTTCAGCTGCCAAATTACTATTTAGTTTGTAAAACGAGAGTACATGCTGGTAAAAATGCCATGAGAACTTTTTTCTACGTGACAAACGCGCCATATTACACTTTCTAGGAGAGCTGGACTAAATGGGTATTGTATTGTAGCAGGTATAGAAGTTTAAGTTATAATAATAACCATCTTTTAGATCTGTCTCACTAGGACAATGTGGCATTAGAATTTTTCTGTGATCACCAAAACTTTCGTGATTTTGACAATTTAATAGGACCGGTCGTAAACTCCAAAAAGAAAGTCTACTTATGAGATTTTTTATGTATTTAATAAAATATTATGTTTATAACAAAGTATTCCCTTACAAAATACCGTTAAAACCGCTAGGACTATGAAAAATAATATTTACGAAGACAATCCCCGTTTAAGGGACAATACTTAAATCAACTTTCTGAGCTTTTCGACCAAAAGGAGTTCAATCAGTTATCAATATATTATAATCAGAAACGAATAAACATGACAAATGTCAGCCATCTTTAGCTTATAACAAATATACTTTTCACTATATCTTTTTATATTATGCTTAACATAATTAACTGTTTATTCAAATGACTAAATAAAATCAGGGAGTGGGCGCAGAATCGAAGATTCTATGCTAATTACACCCTTTGGTCTCCAGTTTTAAGGGTCATTATTCATTGTTGTATTATGTTGATTTAGTTTATCTCGTGTTTATAATTGGTCGTAGGTGTTCGATAGTTTTTCCGATCATTAGTATGCGATTTATTGTTGTTATAAAATCTTTGGTTTGGGTAACCACAGTTTGATTTTCAAATTAAGTATATGTATCAGAAGAAAACAAATTAGTGATGGATTTGTTGCGTCAGCATCTTAGGTTACATAGCCCTGTTACAACATTGTAGTAAAACAAAAAAATAAGTACTTCACTGTTGAAAACGGTGAAGGAAAACATCGTGAGGAAACCGGCATGTCCTAGAACCAAAAATTCGAAGACATGTGACATCTACCAACCCGCACTGGGCCCGCGTGGTGGATTACGGCCCACTCCCTCTCACAGAGAGGAGGCCTGTGTCCCAGCAGTGGGAACATTATAGGCTGTTTATGCTTATTATACTTCACTGTTGATTTTTGAAACTATTCAAGAATAGGTCATTAACACCATTATCCTGACCTTTTCCTTATTTGATTGGAATCCATGCAACATATCTTTTTTGTCCATCTATAAATATAAAATTCAAAGTCCTGACTGACTGTTATATCAAACTCAAACTCAAAGCATTTATTTCAATTAAACCTTGTACAGGCACTTTTGAATTGTCAAAATTAAATAGTCTGTCAGTTAGTCAGAAAGTTGAAGCTAGTAACGTAGATCTCTATGGAGAAGAACGGGCAAGAATCTTACGCACAGCCTAAACCGCTGGTCCTAGAGACATGAAATTTGGAGGGTATGTTCTTTGTGATGAGTAGGTATACAAATAAGAAAGGGTTTTTCGAAATTCCGCCCCTAAGAGGGTAAATGGAGGGAGGGTGAAATTTTACGCGAACTAAGTCGCAGGCAGTACTTCTATAATAAAGAAAATTAAGAAAAACACAAAACAAAACGCAGATTACAAATAAAAAAAGACATAAAATATACACACACACAACATAGTCAAAAACCGTAGTAATAGTTTAAAAATAGGTCATAATTATTAAAAAAATCGTATTCATAACTAATATTATAAATGCGAAAGTACGTTTGTTTGTTACATTTCACGCCTAAACAACTGAACCGATCATCCTGAAATTTTGCATATACGTTGTCAGGTGTACGGACATAGAGTACCTTTCATCCCGAAAGAGGAAAACAACAATAACGTTATTATGATGATAGATGGCGCCACGGTCTTTCGAATTAAAAACAGGACAACGTATTATATAAAAGACATCAGTAAACAAATAGGTATTAAATTTACAATACAATATGACAAATACACGTTTCGTTAGGACGCACGTTTCATAAACTCTATCACATAGGTAATGTGTATGGCTTGACGACATATACCATAATGTACATTACCCATTTTATTTCGCCATAACTCCCGTTCAATCTAGCATCAAAGCTAAAAACCTATTTCATAATATACTAAAGGTTTAATACCCAAAGGCATTTGCTTTGACATTTACTATATTAATACGCTTTTTGTAAGAAATATTTACACAAGTCAAATTTAATTTAGCTAATGTCTACTGCTGGCATTAAAACCTCTCCTCTAAGTAGCTTAGTTAGGCTTTTTATTAAAACCTTGAATGCAGGCAAATGAAAGGGAATCGAGGTTCAGATATTATTGCAGAACATTTATGTGCTACGATGACACCAAAAGTTATTATGAGGGTTTTACCCTTTTGAACCGTAGTACTGCAATATGTGATCGTAAAATTCATAATTAGCTTTCTAGGATGTACCGCTTTATGGCAAAACGAGGTTGTTCGTTGTTGTAAGTAGCGATTAAAATTTTATTGATCTCGCGTGATATTAGAACAAGAACCAGAGTAAATCACAATTGTTATGTGCCGCAATATATGTCTACTTACATCTCTATAAAATAAAGAGAGAAAGAAGGAAAGAATAACTTTTAAATGGACACAGTTCGTGAATCACAAATAAAATATAAAAGTAAAATAAAATGTCTTAACTAAAATAGTGTGTGCCTCACAGCTGCGTCAAAAACTTTCATAATATAACATAACGACTATTATGTATTCTCCGAACAGTAGACAGAGGTGCACCTATTATGTACCCACATTTTGCCAGGCCAGTTATGTTAAACATGAAAGATTTGATATGTGATATCTATGGTATATAGAATACTACAGAAACATCCTCAATGTTGAAAAGGAGAAAAAAAAACAAAATCCCACGAAAACAGTACACACGGCCAAACAAAATAATAACAACCATTTAACTCCTAAAAGAAATTAATATTAAATTAATATTATTAAATCATAAATATATCGAAGTACACTTGACGCACGAAATATGTGGGACATTATAAATTATAAAGAGTTTTAAACATGGCGTTGGGGTCAGTAATTCGGGCGGCCATTACCGCCGAATATTATCGATGACCCTATAATTTGCACACTTTTCAATAATCGACATCGTACTTCAAACCGATGGTACAGAGGGAAATTTAATTTCAAAACTGGTTGTTGCAAAATGTTGGACGTTGCGCTTGATTATTGTTTATGAGTTCGGCTAAGTTTTGAGACGGTTGACAGGACAGACAAATATCCAGGACATAATTTTTTTGAGGATTTTTTTTGTTGTAATTTTATTGTAATTTTTATATTATCACTAGCTGCGCCCCGCGGTTTCACCCGCATAAGTTTTGATCCCGTGGGAATATCGGGATAAAAACTAAAAAAAAAAAAGCCTATATGTTAATCCAGGGTGTCAGCTACCTCCATACCAAATTTTATCAAAATTGGTCTAGCCGTTTGAGCGTGAAGAAGTAACAAAGATATAAACACACACACACCCCCACACACACTCACAAACATTCGCCTTTATAATATTATTATAGTGTGATGATTTTAAACTCCGTTCCATTTTATTTTCTAAGTTTTTATAAAATTTATTTGTTCAATATTTTAGCATGACTTATGTGAGGAAAACATGAATATTTATTTTAAAAATAAAGAAATTGAAAACTCTGTAACATACATAACAAGCACAAAATGATGTTACACCATCACACTAACAGTCATTAAAGAAATATGTAAACCTCACAAGTACTTACCATTTTTCTGCCGACCGTACTTATAATGTACCGTAACATGAACACTCCGTATCGTTGGTTACGTATATTTACGATCATTTATGTATAAATTGAATTATTACCAACAGACCATCTTCAATTATTACCGACAGACAATCTTCGATTCGAACCGACACTTTGTAAAAAATTGCTGACCAATTTAAATTGTACCACTGTACTATATTTTATAGGTAGTGTTTTTTGTTTAAAGGTCAAGGATCAGTTTTGAAGTATGTAGGTGTTTTGTGGAGCAGACGTGTCCTAGAGTGGAGACCGCGTACCGGCAAGCGTAGTATGGGACTCCCAGCTTGACCGACAATTTTATGAAGGTGGTGGGGTCAGACTGGATGCGGAAGGCGGAGGACAGGGTGTTGTGGTGCAGCCTGGGAGAGGCCTATATCCAACTGTGGACTTTAAAATAATAAAGAAAAAAAATGTACGTCTTTCACGGAAAAATAAAAAAAAAAACACACACTAACGTCATTTCCTGCCGTAATGACTATGTTTTATACATGGTTTCTTTGCAAAAGCACGAAATTTATAAATTTTGTCACAACTCATGCTTTTCATGAAAAAATATAATTTTAACTTTAAAATAATTTTAGATCCATAATAAGGTACATTAACTCGATTTTGCATTAATATTCAGAAAAGGCACTTTTTAAAATCAAAAGTAACAAGAAATTGAAATTTAAAGACAGCGGCATCGCTTGCGCAGATATCGTAATGACTTATAATGCGCGTACGCTCCATGAATAATTCATGGAGATTTTGGTACATGTATGTATAGTATATGCAAATATATAAGATAAATATACCAGACTTGTCGGAGAAATTTTAGAGCGAATTGTTTGAATAGATGTAGATGAACAAATAAAGATCATTTAAAAATAAATACTTAAATATGAACTGGTATTTGGACTGAATTCTTTATGAGGTTCACATCTGTTGTCTCAGACATTATCGAAAGTTATGCACTTAGGTATGTTGAAAGCTTTTGTTGAGTTTGTTAATTAACCGTACAGGCAAACATCCTCTTTGGTTATAGATTAACATTATTAATAATACCTTCGGAATTGGCAGCTGACTGGTATTAATATCATTAGCTATTAATGTTCCACTGCTGGAAAAAGGGGCCCGTGGCTAAATAAAAACAGCCGCACAGGTCCATCGATTGGGTTAAGCTGTGGATGGGTGACCATCTTTACATACTGAGACCCCTCCGTGCCTCGGAAAGCACTCCCGGCTGTCATTCGTGGATCTTTCAGTCGTTACGGGTAGTCAGAAGCACGAAAGTCTGACAAACAGTCTTACCAAGGGGTATCGTATTACCCAGTAACTGGGTTGTAGAGGTCAGATAGGCAGTCGCTCCATGTAAAATACTGGTATTCAGCTGCATCCGGTTAGACTGGAAACCGACCCCAATATAGTTCGGAAATGGCTAGGCAGATGATGATGATGCTGGTAAAAGGTTCTCTTTCTACCTCTGTCTGTCTCTCTTTCCACCTGTCTATCCAGAGCTGCCACGGTATCAGAAGACTAATTCCCGTAATTAAAAACGTTCAAAATCTAGTCGCAATCTCATCTCAGCGACAATCAATGTCAAATACTTGAAACAAAAATTACAGGTATTTTTGACAGATTGTAACAGAAAGCCTTCTTAAATTTACAAGAATTCCCCCGCAGAATAACTTATTAATAAAGAATTAATGGACTTGACCAACCAAGTACAGAACCAGCGTTCATGTGACATTAAGGTTTAAGCATTTCCTTAAGTAAAAGAGATTTTGCACGAAATCTTGGAAACGTGGGTTATTCAATTTGAAAACCGGTCCCGTATGTTTTGAAATTGATAAAAATAAAAGAGATATAGAGTTGCTTTCTCAGCATGAAAATTCAAACGCATATATGTGCTACAAAGATGTTCAAATATATGTAGAACTCTATAGTCGACTAGGTATAGCAAGACAAAAATGGCGTGTGAATTAATGCTTACTAAGTTATGGATATCAACGTTGCCCCAAAATCTAGAGCGTTAATTGAATTGTCTCTAACAGTACAAAATACTAAACCAACATGCATGATTTTTATTTCCATTTTAACAGAAACAAAAACAGAATACAATTACTCAGTTTAAATTAGAAACACTGGTTGCATACATATAAACGTTCCTTGGAACGAGTATCAGAACGATATACTTGAAGTTAGAAGTAGTTACAATATTGTTAGTCATTAATTTATCATTAAGTTTGTAAAATAAACTATTCTAAAAGAGAACGAGTTTAGAAGGAATAAAAAAAAAATTTAGGTAATCTGCAAAAAAAAAACATCAAAATCAAAAGTCATGTATTAGGTTGAGAATCAGCACTTTTTGAACGTCAAAATTACATAAGACAGTCCTCCAAAACTCCACGTTCACTTCAATAAACATATCATAAAAAATCTACGGATCCCTAAAACCTCGTGCTCACTCTTCATATTAAACTCGCAATGAGCCGGCTGATTGCTCTGATTATGGTGGTGTACTTGTTAAACCGTTGGTCGTCGGTTCGCGCCTATTAATTACAGAACAATCAATTTTCCGTTTACCAACCGTTGTCAGTTTATTGAAAATGAAGTTTTTATTATAGAAAAATGATGAGCTTGAAATCGTAGGGTACGAGGATTTTAAAGTGATTGATATTAGCTATAATTGCTTTAGTTTTTACGTACCCACTTAATGCTTAGTACGTACTTTACACACGAACAAGGTACTTCACAAATTGACGAACAACTTAATCATGCTTCCTAATGAGACCTCGAAGCCATCTTTTGTTACTAATTCTAGACATGAACTAACTAGTTTAAAAAAAAAACCTGCTGTATAAAAAGTTGTGATAAACATTTTGTATCATCGTCACTATAGTAAGATCAAAACACATTGTTCCAATCTGACACTGACAGTTCGACCTGTCGAAACATTCGCGCGTAGAGAAAGCAGGAAGGTTGACATAAAAAAGAATTCGCTACAGAATAACAGTTATTATTGGTAACATCTAACGCATATACCAAATTTATACATCGTTAGCAGACTCAACACTTTCTTTTCTATTGTAAAACCATCTTTGCACTGGACAAGGCATCACTATGTCGATCATTGTATCGATACTGAATCGAACGTGATTATAATCGATTCTATCGGTTACGAATATTGAATCGGTAACGGTAGTGGGTTTTGTGATTTTTTGACTTGATTGGGTCTATTGTTGAAGTTTTCTGGTATCAAATATACTGCTCATTAAAAGTTCACGGGACATGTTTTGTGTGAGCAGATGAACGAAATATCGAAGTGAGAATTGATTTAGATGTAACAAGATGTGTTAATAAAGTCTAGATTGAAATCAGTAGCCGGTTCAAATAAACTTGGCATTTGACCACACCAGTCAATTAATGTTTTAGAATTTGAGATCTGTATTTTCAGCTTTATTTCAGCCACTTAAAGTTAAAGATTTCATAATGAATGTTGTGTTTATTTTTGATTGAAGACCAGACTTAGATATTTCAAAATGTCTCGACAGTGATAAGTTAAGATAATGTTTATCTATAAATCAAATTTTAATATATTCAATAGACAGTAATTTCAATTTCACTAAAAAAGAAAATAAAATCAGTTAGACCACTCACTAAAGATAACAGTTATAAATGCATTCATTCAAACGCATGACAACCAATCGATTTAAAAAAGAGTAAAAAAAAGCAGTCAATTATTCAATCAATAAAGTTCCTCTTCAAACTTTATTGATCTGACTGGCGCTAATTTATCAATGTGTACCTCGTAAAAGTCAACAATAAAATGTCAAATATATATTTAAATTGATTCTACTGAAGATTTTTGGTCAATTAACTCCAATTTAAAATGCCAAAAGCTTAATCTTAAATGTTTTGAATGACATTAAAATGTTGGTATTGCCACAGTTGTGCACGCTGTGTTGTGAAAAAGCAATTTTATCTACATATTTTGTGCATGGTGATACAGAGGTTAACAGATGTTTTAAGCACAAGAAAAATAAATAATAAATCAGTTTGTTCTTTTGTCAAATGGACAATGTTGACAGAACTGAAATAAAACATACATTTTATACCGTGAATTCTTACTTGGCATAGGTGTCCCTGCAAACTTTGCAGTCTCTTTAATTTTCTCATGATTTAAATAGGTACCAAGAAACAAACTTTACATCTTTGCCCTTTAGCTTTTTCCGTTAAATTATCCCAACACGGCCTTATTATAGGAAACGGCCCACCAAGTACCACCAAGTACGAATTACGCACTTCAGTTTCAATCAGGCAACACTTATGGCAATAATGATCGACAATAAAATTATTGGCAACCCAGAGAAACGCTCCCGATGCCAATGCACCATAATAAAATCGATTTTCGTAGAAAACACTCGAATCCAAATGTAATTGCAATCAAGATCAAATTGTGTGCAATCAGGGATGGTTTATGTGCCAAAATGTTTGGTTACTCGCTTGGTGGTCCAAGTTATCACTCAATATTCAATTCTTGCAGTTCATCGGAATCGATTTTGACACGCCCTAACATGTATTAAATCGGTTGCTCTCATTCCTTGCACGTTTTTAAACATACCATTATAGTGTTGTGGACGTAGAAATATTTATGGTATATTAATACCCGTGTGGGTATAATTAAGATCTATTAAAGGTCAGGTCAAAGCAACAGTTTAGAAGCACATCACTCAAAGCTGTCGGAAGAAGTTTAATAAACTTTTACTTGGTCCAACCGTTGCTTATTTTTTTTAAGTGTAACTAATATTTTTTATAGAGTGCAGAAATCCAATGTCATTTTCACAATAAATAATGGTTATAACTGGTCTTTAATTGCCTAAATAAAATAACTTTAAGTAAGATTTTCTACCTTCTTATAACAGACTTTACCCATCATCAGGGAACAAAGTGGCTGGTAAATTACACTATGTAACAAAATTATGCTCACACTAAATTATTTTGCATAGCAGATGCTTATGCATAATATTAACGGTCTAATGACTCATGAAGCTTGGCATATACCCATGAGCCCAGTGACAGCACGGTCCAAAGGTCACTAGCCCAAATTATCATTTCAACCCGTTCAATAATAGTGGGTCGACCATTTTCTTAGAATTTTTCTCTTTGTAACCCTAATCAGTAGATGACAAAACAACATTAGCACATAATAAATCTTACATTAATGTAAATTTTGGACATAAATCACGAACGACATTATAATATAAATTAAATCGATACCTGTTTTTGTGGAAACACAAAATTCTTATATCAGTATTAACATGTTTAGTAGCCCAATAATGTATATAGCTATAGAACTTATATTTGATGTATAATGACAACTATATAATTCCCAAAGGTGTTTTAATTAAAAACTGGTTTATTAATGAGATCAGAAATTAATGGGTCACCAAAAATGTTGCGCGTGGCGTGATAGAATTATCAGAGATACACTAAAACTAAATTAGTTTTCCGTTTTCTGATATTGAGATACAAAAAAAATAAATAAATTTATTAGTCTGGCTAATGGTACTGGTTTTGCATTAGCACCTGTAGAATAATTATTATGATACAAGTAATCGTAATGTCAACCTGGAAATACAGACAGAAACTTGGCTAAACGTGGTGATGGCAGCTGGTGCAGAGCCCTAACGGAATAGTAGATGGAGCTTTGGCAGACCAATAGCCAGGTAGATGGACGACCTGCAGAAGATTGCGGGAAAGGCCTGAATGAGACTTGTACAGGCCAGGAAATCAAGGCACACAAGGGAGGAAGCCTATACTCAATAGTGACTGGAACATAATTATTACAGAAATATACCAAACCAGATTGTAATCGAAGAAAGCATCACAGTTTTTCCACACTCTTTTTACCAGACTACGGCGAAGCAAAAAGGAGGGTTATGATTTTGACCGTTATGTATGTATGTATGCATGTTCATCTGTTCCCTCATAAGTTCAAAAGTACTTACAATAATTTGACAAATGAGGTATCGTTAGAAGCGTCTTGACCGTCCGCTCCTTGTCACTGTTAGCCTGTATAGAGGTATGAGGCACAGGGTGTGAAGTTCACTCATACTCTATAGAAAAGGGAAGATCCTCCGACCAGACGGGTGTTGTCTCTGGCGGGCAACTGCCCGATGATTTAAGTCGGGCCGTTGTATCATTGCTAGTTGCGCGGTAAACTCTGCTTGCGAGATGCAGGATTTTACATGACGTCAGTATGACGCGTTGTTTGCATGTGGCATTGTAGATACCGCTACACCTGTATCATCCCACTGCTGTAAGTGCTGAACATAGCCTCTCTCCATGACTTCCAGTGCTAATGTGGACCATCGGTCGTCTGTTTATCCAGCTCGTCCCTCTATCTTCTACGGGGCTTCTTATCAATATTGAAAAAGAAGACAAACCCTGTCATTGTTCCCACAAAAACAACATCTAAAATCGCAAGGACACAGAATAAAAATTCAAAAAACAAACAAATTGGCGAACGTAGAATATTAACCTAGATCATGCAAATAGATGACACAGCTGTGCATGACCTTTTGAATGGCGCAGGCGCATGCAAAAAACACTATTAAAATTCTTAACGCACTCGAGTTCGTTACAAAACTGTGCTTTATGCAGTTAGGGTTTGTTGTACGCGATGCGATGCTACTTCGCTGCTATTTTTGATCTTCTTACTAGATAACGTATCTTACCTATTTCCTGAGCGTCCCGGATTCAGTAAAAGCATTTTTATCAAAATCATTATTTTTCAATTACCGGTCTTCATCATCAGGAATCAAATGAAAATATTCATGCACAACTGTCAAAGTTGTGCATGAATATCTGTAATCCAATTAGCGACGCTTTTAACTTTAATGTAAACAACTAATTATTGTTTTTCTGTTTGCTTTCATCATAAATAATTGATGACCAATTATTCATAACGACGTCCATTTTTTTATTTTCGTTTACAAATTAATAAGCTAACCTTTTTATTGTGTTTTGATTTCTATTCAATATTCAAAATGTAGGTAATTGGATATCTTTGTATGTCATTATTTATAATGCAATTGCCATTATGAAAAGATAAATTAGACTCTAGATTTGGCGCCACAAAAGAGCAAATATAAATGTTTTCATATATCATTCTATTGTATTGAAAAATAATGTTTTTGTAAGGTCTAAAACGGATGCAATTACTGTCATATATATTGTATATTGATTCGACAGAAATTATCGAACAATATTGTAAGATTTCCCGTGTGAAACCAATACAAGAAAGCAAGTTTGCAAATAAATAACTTAACATTAAATTTTATCGAAAGTTGCTCGTGGCTAAATGATAACAGCCACATAGGGCATCCAAGGATAAAACTGCGGTCGGTTCGTGGAGTCGCCCGACTATCTACATATCAAGACTTCTCCCTGCTGTAGAAAGCCCGGCTGTCATTCGTAGATTTTTGACAGTTGTTACCCAACGTCTTGATCGATAGTCAAAGCCTAAAAGTGACAGCAAACCTTACCAACGGGTATCCCAGGGTTATCCAGTAACTCGGTTGCGAAGGTCAGATAGGCTGTGGCTCCATGGTGGTCTTCAGCTGCATCCAGTTAGACTGGAAGTCGACTCTAAAATAGTTGGGAAAAGCCTAGACAGATTTTAATCTCAAATAAAGCGAGCTTCGTCATCAACTAAAGAAATATTTTCTCTATCTCATTGCTCTTACTGGAAACATAGCTCAAACATTTACGGTCGTAATATTCAAATATACTATTTAACCTCTGAACCGAGGGAACGAAGCGACATGGCGGCGTTTTCCGGTTTAAATTGCAATATCTACGTGTTTAGATATTTTCATAATTATTCCACTATATCATAGGTTTTATGTTCTCGTTTTATATAGACCGGGAGTTCAAGAAAACGTTGAAGTTCTCTTGAAGTGATTCATAGTAACAGGAAGAGTTGAGGATGGTATGTTACACATGTCCTATAGAATGACAGCGAAATTAGTATTTTGGCTTGATGAGTGCCTGAAAAGTATATTTTTAGTGAAAAATTCATAGGTAAGCTAATGTTGTTTTACTGTGCGTACAACACTGCCTTCTAGATGTTTTGAGATGAGTTATTCTTTTGTCATGAGATCCTGTTTGAAAGCTCACAGGACATTGGCTGAATATGAATGGACCATTTGTTTTTTGGCATTTAGGGGACCTAAAAGTGGTAAATTTTATTGACAGTTTACTTTTGAATAGTTGAGTCTAGAAAAACCAGGAAGGGTTATCCTAACCTTGTCATTAAAAAAATACCTGTTCAAGTCACCGCACCACATTTTCTTCCCCAATTTAAATTACAGTAGGAACACGAAACACATCACACAGGAACATATCGTTAGAACGACTTCTTTTACTATAGATCTACGTCACAGCGGGTGTGACCACGCAGGTGCCCGTCGCGCATGCGTCGTAGGCGTCCATCCGCTTCGGTGATACATTTCTGCAAGAATTTTCTGCTTTATTTAAGTGCTGGTGCTTTTTGTTCAAGTGAAAATTGTGGTCTAAAAGTTGTAATGAAAAGTTTTTAAATTACATAGTTAACTGGTTACACGAATAGAAAATTAGTTCGTGAGTTTTCCAATTAATCCAGCTTTAAACTTACTGCGACACAATGTTTATAGAACAGCAATCACACACATCATAACGGTAAACGCAAGTCATATTTATGTACAGTCAACAAAAGAGAATGTTAAATTTTAGTAAGAAACTGATGGATGTTCTCGAATAAAATTGAATTTTGTTATTAGAAAACAAACAGCTCATTTATCAAGTTAAATTTCAGTCGACAAAATCCATCGACTTCTTACTAAACTTCAACTATATCTGACGATCCTGCATACTTATCTCTTTTGTTGACAGCGGTGCTGGTCTGTAAAAAGATCACCGTGATAACTTAGGTGAAGTGAGCTTAAAGTGCTTAAGCTGTCATTCCACCTGATGTTGGGGATTGACACTATAGACAGCTCACTTTAAGGTCACTTCACAGAATAGCATTACTGTACCTAAACACAATAACAGGTTGCGAGGCATAACCATAACCATCATCAGCCTATAATGTTCCCACTGCTGGGACACGGGCCTCCTCTGGGTGAGAGGGAGTGGGCTTTAATTCACCATGCGGGCCCAGTGCGGATTGGCAGATGTCACATGTCTTCGAATTTTTGGTTCTAGGACATGCCGGTTTCCTCACGATGTTTTCCTTCACCGTTTTGAGAGCAGTGGTGATGAAATAATTTTCACAAAGTAAAGCGCCTGTCTGGGTTCGAACCTACGACCGTGACTCGTAAGTCACGGCCGTTGCGAGGCATAACGCATTTTTAATTACGACTACCATGATAAACGAAAACAAACAACAAACATTCACTTTCAAACAAATTAATCACATAATTACACAGATCCCTATCGTAATCGGTATAATACTCTGGTGTGTAACCGGTCGTGTCACGGATCAGCGCACACGACACAATGTTGTGGCGCTAGTGACGTGTCAAATTAATTTGTTAGAAGTTGGTTACTATAGAAAAAGATGGATGTACTGTTTTAATGAATTTGACTAGATTTCAAAAACTGAAACGTGAACTGACCAGCCAGCTTACTTAGGAGCGTTTACGCCGTACGGCATTTCATACAAACTTTCAAGCCCTTATTTTTTGAAATGAATGAACCGATTTTAATGAAACTTCATACGCATAAGCAGGATACAAAGGTCTAAAAAGTTAGTAGAGATAATTTTCGAAAAATAGTGTTACAGCCAAATTAGACCGATGGATAAATTTTCCATAGAGACAGAGATTTACAGTTATCTTTTTTTTAAATAAGACATTTCTAAAATGTTCTCTACTAACTTTTTAGACGTTTGTATCCTGCATATGCGAAGTTTAATTAAAATCGGTTCATTCATTTCGAAAAATTAGGGCTTGAAAGTTTGTATGAAATGCCGTACGGCGTAAACGCTCTTAATTACATTTACCATAATAAACAAAAACAAATATTCATATTTAAACAAATTGATCACGTACTTACGTAGATCATAATCGGACTTACGCTGGCGTGTAAGCGGTCGTGCCACGGATCAGCGCACACGACACAATGTTGTGGCGCTTGTCAAGTTAATCTGTTGGAAGTGATTAGGCGGCTGTAGACAAAGCCAGATGGCTTGTTTTGAAAAATTTTACAAGATTTCAAAAACTGAAACATGAACGAAAGCAGGCCCTCAGTGTCATAGATAATTGTGATTATCTAGTCTTTTTATGAGTGAACAAACTCATTTTAACAATAATTTTTATTTCAGCAGAGCTTTGTAGGAACTTGAAAAAAAATAAAGGGATATTCTCTCCACTACATCATTTACAAAGGTTGAAATAGCATTTCTTATCACACACCCATTAATAGCCAAAAATCTATGAAGTCATATTAATTACCATAGACATTTAATAGGCCTACAGATCGAGTTAAAAACACCACGATGCGCTCCATAACTTAAGTAGCGGATGTTGGAGAAAAAACAGCCAGGCTGAAGTGGGAGTGAGCCGGACACGTCTCACGAATGCACCTGGAGAGGTGGGCAAAGATCGTCACTCACTGGACGCCTGAGGCAGGATGTCGCCGTCGAGGTAGAGCACGACGAAGGTGGTGTGACGATCTAATAACGGTTGCAGGGCCAACATGACCAAAGATTGTACATGATAAAGTTTGGAAGGAAAAAGGCCTTTGACCAGCATTGGGATACAATATAGGCTAACAAAAAAAATTGTGTCAGACAAACAAACTTAGACAAGAACCATTTTTTACAACAAAAACAATAATATCTATTAATTATCCTAAAATAAAAACATTAGACAATTTTAAATCTACCTGTCAATACCTCTAAGCAATCGAAACTAATTGACAATCGTAACTAATAATGATTAATTAATCTTCAAAAATAATTAAAAAGGATCTTCTTAATATAAATATTGCTTTAAATAATAAAAAATGGAGGTCATGAAACAACAAAATGATAAATAAGTTCGTGCCGAAACAATTATTTCTTAGTTACAATTTCACGCTTCAAATCAAGGTGATAATGATTGATTCGAATCAATCAAATTGTCAAACGGTAAAAATAAACGCATGTAATCAAAATAATTTGTACCTTCGCTTGTATAATTTGATATCTCAAGGGTTTATAGCAACCTTTAATTTATTTGTGGGTTTGCCTTTACCAAAGCCATGTTTTCCATAATAAAGTAAGTACTTACTTACTTAAAGTAAGTAAGTCCTTATCTATGATCTATACACCGTGTTCCGGACGATATACATAAACTTCGACCAGATTTTCAGACCATGGAAATAAGCATTTTTCATTATGGGGTCATTAATGAATTCTTATTTTTTGTTAATTTTCATACTAACTAAATACCTTGACGTAAATCGCCCGATATGCATATTATGCATGCCTCTTTATCATTGGCAACGAAGTATTTTCATTCATAAGTTAAGAATAAGTTAAGACCCTTTCTTACTGCATAGCTCAATTAAATTTCACTCAATGATATTACAAATATCTTTGTAACGAAGCCTTTTTAAGTCCTACTTCCTTTGTTAGATTTAATTTATAAAAGCTATAGAAGCGTTTGACAAAGTTTATGGATAAAGTGAAGAACACTGTGTTTATATAAAATTGAAAATCGTGACTGACAAATATATCAACGAACAGATTAAACCGCTGGTCCTAGAAACATGGAATTTGTGAAGAGTAGGTATCCACGAAGAAAGTGTTTTGCGAAATTCTACCCCTAAGAGGGTGAATGGTTAAGTGAAATAACACGCGGACGAAGTTGCGGCTAGTGTTCCTATGATTCCTAGCAAACAACAGGCCATCTGACAAGATGGCCTGAAGGAAGGAAGGAAGACTTCCTTGAAAAGCTGGTGTCGTAAAAAGCTATATAAACTATCAGTAGTGTCCTTAGTGGAGACCCGTATCGGCAAGCTTAGTGTGGGAAGCCCCCAGCTAGATGAACAGACGACCTCTAAAAGGCGGCTGGAACAGACTGGATGCAAAAGGATGAAGACAGGCTGTTGTGGCGCAGCATGGGAGAGGCCTATGTCCAGCAGTGGACAAGACAATTTGTCCCATTAACTTTTCACATCGTCTCATTAGTCTAGTGGCTGTAAGCACTACTGTACCTGTACCTGTAGACGGAGCCTTTAAGAGAGACGCTTATCCTTTTCTTGTTAGTGTGCAGTTGTAGAGGGTGAGAAGGGACGAAACGCATGTGACTAAAAGAGTGATGGATATACATGTTGATGGATGGAGAGGGAGAGGAAGGCCGAAGAAAAGATGGATGGATTGTGTGAGGAATGATATGAAAGAGAAGGGAGTGAATGATAGCGTGACGGTTGACAGGGGAGAATGGAAGAAGAAAACGTGTTGCGCCGACCCCAAGTAAACATGGGATAAGGGCAGGAAGATGATGATGTGCAGTTGTAGAGGGTAACAGGACACTTGCGCGAAAGACAATTCCGCGAAAGACACTTGCGCGCACTCTCAGCTCGTTGATTGGAAGTTTGAACTCGGCGTTTATGGACTGAAATCGTAATAGGGGTAGGTATATGTTATTGAACACGTTACTCTGAAGGTATGTTTACTACGTATGATATTGTATCATACGTAGTAAATATACTATCTAAGCTTAACATGATTTGTGGATAACGTATCATTGAAACATTACCCACAAATCAAGTTAAGCTTTAACCTATAAAATAGCTCTAACGAGTTGAACTTAACACCGATCCCAATAAATTCTAAAAAAATCTCCGATGAACAACAGACTCGATCACAACTTTGGAATTCTATAAGTAACATTATAATAACCGTATCGAATTAAGGCAAGATTTAGGTAACCCAATCAGCTACATTCATAACCAAACAATAAACATCGAAAAACAGATTCAAACAAATCACGACACATAAGCCCAGGTTCACACGGGTGGTCCCATTAAAATGAGCCGACTGCCACACTTGTCCATGCCTCGTTTACATATCCCACTAGAGTCGCGCATAAATTGTCATTACGGTAATCATTCGATACATTCTATCGATAACTACGCTCGCCTAAATCGTTTAGTCGATTTCAATCCTCGGTTGGACGCCTTCAAATGACTGACCAAGAAATCTATTTGTAATGTACCCTTTTTTCACAACTCAAAGTGTATGTGACGCTGTATAAAAACCTATTTTATCTTTAATTTTATTGAGCTTTATGGGTTTATAGTCGTAAATAAGGTTAGGATGATATGGAGTCCGTTCTAGCGCAATGCTCACTCAAAATGAACACGCATCGTCGATTATTTTGGTATCTTTGATGACAATTTATTCTTTAACGCCAGTGCTTGACGCTTCATTTTAATCTAATATTGAAATGAGGATAGTAAATTGTGTTAATGTTTTTTAATTTTGTCTTAATGTTCCTAATAGCTTAGGAAATTGTACCAAAGTGTATCTTTTTATGATGAGACAAAATAAGAACTTGAATAATTAGAGTTATGTAATTAGATGCAAATCACAAACTTATCACACTCACCGTCATACTGTGAAAACATAACATATTTTAAAATATTTGATACGAAGAAATCACACAGCTAGAAGGCGTTGGGGCAGAACTCGTAGAAGATGGCGGGACGAGCTGTTGAAAACAAACGTCCAGTGGTCCACTTTAGCTCTGGATCGAAAGAGCTGAAAGTCTTGGGGAGAGGTCTTTTCCCAACAGTGGGATGATGCAGACTAAATACTGTTAGCATAGTGTTTGCTATTGTATTACTATAGTAAAATCACCTGCCTGCCTTTTCCCAACTATATTGGGGTCGGCTTCCAGTCTAACCGGATGTAGCTGAATACCAGTATTTTACATGGAGCGACTGATGTGTATCTGACCTCCACAACCCAGTTACTGGGTACAGTGCGGCTGTTATTATTTAGCCACGGGCCCCTCTATTACTGTTATAGTAGCGAAGAAAGATTGAGAACCTTTGTAGGTACTCAAACTGTTCTTGTTGTGTTTCTTGATTCCTTTGTATGTTGGGTATACATAATTATAATAAATTCAAATGAAAATTTATTAAGATCTTTAGAACGCATCACAATTGCAAAACCAAGCATCAAAACCTACAACTAGACAAAATTCAATTACCAAAACAGGAAACCTCTTAAGACGATAACAGTAGCCTTATCCATACATCGAACCGATCAAATATTTGATTCAGTATACGCTTGATGCCAACTCGATTTCAGAATCGATTCTACCGTACTAGTTTCGAGAAACACTCCCCGTTTATGGAAACATTACTGTAGACATCATCGTTAGTATCCACAACAAATACCCTTACTCAGACGCAAACAGTATCGGTTCGAACACGAGTATCGATATGCAAAACGACTCGATTATAATCGCTAACGCCTCGTTCAGACTAGGCAAGTAAAGACTGGTATGTAAACAAATTAGTGAGTACGCTTAAACGAAATAGGTGTATAGGAAACTTATTTTATTTGAATGTTCGTATTCTGAAGTCAATTAAAAATAGGACGTGTTTATTAAAATATAGTGTCGAAATGTTTCATATTTTAGCATCTTAAGAGAGGGTGTTAGTGTGACTAGGAAAATATATTGGTGGTTAAAGCAGTGCCTTTATTACATACATAATATAAATAAATACAATTGAAGTGTCTGTCGGTAATCGTTAGGTGGGACGCCCTCAGGCTAGGTGGAGCGACGATCTTCGCAGGATGGTTGGTAGCAGCTGGATGAGAGTTGCCGAAAATCGAGTCGAATGGCATGCAATAGGAGAGGCCTGTGTCCAGCAGTGGACTGATGATGATGAAGTGTCTGTTTGTAATGTCAAAATAACAGCTTTTTACTAAATTCATATGAACCCTACTGATAGTTTCAATACTTATACCTAACACAAACAATTCTTAAAATTTTTGTCTGTCTGTTTGTTCCGGTTAATCTCCGAAACGGCTGTGCCGATTTTGACGAGACTTTCACTGGCTGATGTTATAAAGAGTTATTTAATAATAGGTTTCCGCGCTAAGAAAATGAAAACCCATGAAATCCAATTTGTTTTCGCACACGAAAGAAGTCGTAGGCACAGTTAGTTTTAAAATATATACATTATAATATAGTTGTAGTATAATATAGTTGGTTTCGTTCAATTTATTTTGCCCCTAGTTTGTTTACCTTTCCCATAAAACTGCTAATTCAGCATAAGATTCGTCCAGCAGATGTAATCAATTCCTTCAGTCTATCTTGTTTTAATGCTAGACATACAAGCTGTAGTTTCATTCCCATATTCCACCTAACCGCTATAAGTATTTAAATACTTATCTTTTAATCTTAGTACTTGCTTCTCTGCATTACTGTAGTCACCAGTGCATCGTATATTTACGGTCGTTTTAGATCTTAGATCTGCTCGCCCTTATAAAAACGAGCGTGAAGACTTTAACAACCTCGCGGTAAACCGCCAATACATTCCATATACTTCTTTCTCAAAAATCAGCATAGAAACTTGTCCCGCATTCTTATAAAGATTACAGGTACATTCTTATAGATTATCAAACGTATTGCCTTCAAGTAAAGGACATTACAATGTATCCAGTAATCAAGAACTTGAAAACAAACCTGTTTACAAGCAACTCAAAATACTGCCGTCAATAGAAAAACACTGTCTGTGTCATGTATATAAATGATCAAATGATCCCGAGAAATACCGAAGTTTGTTTACAAAAAAATAAAACCTTATTCTACATTCGTGTTGCTAAACATTTACATTTAGATCTGTTCGGTTCAACTTAATACTCGGCGTACGTTCAAGTGAACGCATTGATGATTCAACTGGCAAATCCGTATAAACGCCACCATTTAAATGTATATTTCGGACGCGATACTGAAACAACTTAACGTGTGTGTGTTTTATGCAAAAATAAACTCACATGTCAACGTCATAAAGCTGGAATTGCCATGGTGGATGATGAAGGTGTGATAATTAAAGAAGCCGATGACGGCAGAGTGCGCGCTTCAAATAAATAAATCGTCACTTATTATGCCCCTTGTGACTATGTTATGTAAGTAGTTTAACTAGATTAATGGGTCAGTACACGTGTTTGGTTTGTAATGCCTGGTACAGTACTCATCGAGTACTATTGCTCAAACACATAACTTCTGACCGAAACATTATCACCTTCGTTTTACGTCAATCATTCTTGTTTGAAATATTCTTTATTGTGGATGCGTATGATTGTTGTTACCTAATACAAGTACTTGACCAATCGTTAACATTTGTAGTTTAAAGTGGAATATAAAGGGGCACTTGAGTCTAAACGGTTAGTGCGTATAAAACTGCGTATGGTTCTTATGTAATTCTTGTTTGTAATAACATAAAACACTGTGACATCCGCTACTCCTCAAGTTATGAGTTGAGCAACACGAAAACTGACAAATGCCTGCACTTACTGGAATGGTCCACTCAAATCTGTGTGGTACTTTTCTCAAATGACCTTCAGACATCAGTCTGCATGGTCTCCACATGATCTGACCAAGATTATGTCTGGACTTTAAACGAGACTGTGACCTCTGAGTTTGTTTCGGCTTTTCTTCTCAGAGTAGAAAACGATGATCTCATTTAGCTTTTTAGGGTTCCGTATCCATAGGATAAAAACGGGACCCTATTACTAAGACTCCACTGTCCGTCTGTCTGTCTGTCTGTCTGTTTGTCACCAGGCTGTATCTCATGAACCGTGATAGCTAGACAATTGAAATTTTCACTGATGATTACATAGAGTTAAAACTTAAAGGGGTATAAGAGAAACGATTTTTTGGGGGTTTTATGCCTTGTGGTACGAAACCCTGACTCGCACACGGCCGGTCTTTTTTAATAATATGACGTGTAAAAGTGATTCCGCTAACCTATTAACAGAATAAAAAAAATCATTTCATTTTACTGCACATGAAGCATTAAAGTCGCCAATTTCTAGTTACAATAATTTACGATGCAAGTAAGTGGCGAAGTTTAGTGCCTACAAAATTGAAGACACTGTCATGCCATTGACACGGCAAAGAAGAATAATTTATTACCCGTTTCGTCTCAAATTTAACTCAGAGCCCTTAAGACATGAAGTAAACAAAATACATTTAAAATATGCAAACTTCATTGGCATTGATCTCAATAACTCAATATTCACAAAGGAAAATTCCGCGCAAATCGTCGCCAGCGCATATCGATACCTCCCGATTCGATTTCGCATGTATCGATTTGCAATCGGTATGGATCGATTACGAATCTGATCACACTCGCTATTGTTTCGATGACTTTTATTGACGATAAATGTTGGATGGGTGGTGTTATTAAACGGTGTGCAAGTTATGAAAGGTCTGGAAGTGCTTTTGCTTTCATAGAAATGGGCAAGTGATAGCTTGGATTTTACTTGTAATAATATATAATGAAACAAAGCATGCAAAATTATAATCGACCTTTTTTTTTCTTGTCTTTACTGTTTACTACTTAATACTTAGGTATGAAAAGAAAAGACTAAAGCCATGATATTACTTCAGTAAATACTAACTGACGGCCGTGACTTCGTCTGCGATCTAGGATGAAAAGTAGCCTATGTCCTTCTCCAGGTCTATGCATGCGCCACTAATCTACAGGACGTAGACTACATTTTATACCAATATTTCCAAGGGTTGGGGACTTATGCGGGTGAGTCCGCGGGGCGGAGCTGGGGTAAACTCATTTCGAAATCGTAGCAGGTGGTGTTGGGTAGTTTCTGCCTACACCCATGACAGCCCCCTTCCCCCTTTGTGTTTCTGAAGTAGGTACGTACGGGAGATGAATAAAAGCCGTGGATTCACTTGCCTTGTTTACTTTTAAGTCCACACACGTACACTTATAAGGTTCGGAAAATAAAAGGAGAAAGTCAACACAAGAAGAAGCACAGATAGAAAGTCACATAAGCACAAGCAGAAGAATTATGTAAGCAGAGTTCATAAGCTTAGGTAAACAAGCGCGCGAGTAGCATACGGTACTTAGCGGAAGCGTGCGTCTAGTTAGAGGGCATCTAGCGGACTGCCGATCGGTGAAGCGCGAGGAAGCGGGAGGGGTCCCGCTCGCAGCGCGCGGTCGCCGCGCCGCCGGCCTTCGCCACCGGTCAATGACTCACGCGCTTGTTTGTTACATTTATACACTATTAGGAAAATCTGTTTGTCCGTTGGTTTACACATAATATAAGTGCTAATAATTAATTTATATAAAACAAAGTATTTATTTATGTAAGTATGTAATTAAAACTATATATATATTTATACCTACATTTATATTTGTATATAATATATTTATATGCAAGTACATATTTACTTTTTATACGTAGTACATTTACAAGTGACGCTACACCACCCCCCTCTTGAGACCGTCAAGGGCGATAATAGTCGGGGAAACGCACCCTACGGCCTGACCGTGTCCTTTTGATGTTGTCGTCCTCGGTCGCCGGCGTCGAATTTGTGCCTGGTGTATTCTGTGAAGTCTGTTTTTGTTCATGTTCATTAAAGGTGTGTGTGTTGTTGTGTGTTACTGTGGTGTGTGAGTCTTGAAGTATGTAGGCCGGTTTCAGTCGGTCTACCGATACTGTGACTGCTTTACCGTTAAAAAGGAGTTTGAATATTTTGTCACCCCTTTCTAGTACTTCATGTGGACCAGTGTATGCTGGCTTGAATGAACCAGATGACGCGTTATCCCTTAAGAATACGTGGGTCGCGGTGGGTAGGTCCTTAAACACAAATATGGCCCGACTGTTGGAATGTCGCGATGCTGATGACGGCTGTATGTTTCTAGCGAACATGCGTAACCTAGATACGTAGTCGGTCACGTCAATGTGGCTGTCCGCTTCTGGCTCGAAGAAGTCACCTGGCAGACGTAATGTTTCTCCGTACACCAACTCAGCCGGAGTTGCATGTACGTCATCCTTGTATGCACTTCGGATGCCTAACAGAACTAGCGGTAATGATTCGACCCAGTTTTGATTCCCGTAGCAGGTAATAGCTGTTTTTAGCTGTCTGTGGAACCGCTCAACCATACCATTACAGGCAGGGTGGTAAGCGGTTGTCTTCCGATGCTCGAATCCAGCTATGTCCGATAGGTGTTTGAAGAGGGCCGACTCAAATTGTCTGCCACGATCAGTCACTATTTTTGTAGGGCTGCCGAAACGTGCAATCCATCCATACAGAAGAGCATTGGCCACTGTTTCGGCTGTAATATCCTTAATTGGTATTGCCTCAGGCCACCGCGTGAAGCGGTCTACAGCGGTGAGGCAATACCGGAATCCGTGAGAGATTGGTAGTGGCCCAATCATATCTATATGGATATGCATAAACCGCGATCGTGGTAGTTTGAAGTTACCCAGGGGTGCGAAGACGTGACGAGTGATTTTAGCACGCTGGCATTGCAAACAACTTCTTGCCCATTCTCTACAGTCTTTCTTCACTTCGGGCCACACATAACGCTCGGATACCAGCTTGGCACTGGCGTTGGCTCCTGGGTGGCTCAAAGAATGCAGGTTGTCAAAGACTTGGCGGCGAAGTTCTTTCGTGACATATGGTCTTGGTGTCTTGCTACTCTCATCGCAGTACAGTTCAGACAGTGTCCCTGGCAGCGTGATCTTCTTCAGGCGTAATGAGGTTTCCCCGTCTAGCAGCTGTTTGAGCTCTGGATCCGAAGATTGTGACTTAGCTAGGACGTTCAAGTCAATAGGCTGGGTGATTGCTTCTATGCGTGACAGGGTATCGGCGACTACGTTGTCCTTGCCTGAAATGTGCCTGATATCCGTGGAAAATTGCGAGATGAAATCGAGGTGTCTGAACTGTCTTGGTGAGCAATTCTCCTTACGTGTATGAAACGCGTAACAGATGGGCTTGTGATCTGTATATATCACAAACTCTCTGGCCTCAACCATATGTCTGAAATATTTAATCGCTTCATATATCGCGAGCAGTTCACGGTCATAAGGAGAGTACTTCCGTTGGCTTGAGCTTAGCTTACGCGAAAAGAAAGCTAGAGGTTGCCATTCCTCATCCTTTAACTGCTGCAGAACTGCGCCCATGGCGGTGTCGGAGGCATCTGTCACCAAAGCCAGTTTAGCTCCACAATCAGGGTGTGCCAGCATTGCTGCTTGGCAGAGGCCTCTTTTGCTGGCTATAAACGCTTCGTCCTGTTCTGCTGTGAAACTTACTGGGTGCGAGCCTTTCACCGATCCTTCTAAAAGCTTGTTCAGCGGTGCGTGATGTTGAGCCGCCTCTGGGATGAACCGCCTATAAAAATTCACCATCCCTAAAAACCTTCTCAACTCTTTGACAGTCTTCGGCGTTGGAAAGCTGTTGATGGCCTCGACCTTTTCTGGCAATGGTTTTGTGCCGCCTGTGGTGATTAAGTAGCCTAAAAAAGTTACCTGTGAGGCTCCAAATACGCATTTCGATGTGTTTATCACCATCCCATAATCTCTCAATCTGGAGAACAGCTGTCGCAGGTGGTCTTCATGTTCCGCCTGGTCTTTAGAGTAGATCAAGAAGTCGTCCAGATATCCGAAGCAGAAATCCAGACCTCGTAGCATTTCGTCAACAAAACGCTGGAAAGTTTGCCCTGCGTTGCGAAGTCCGAACGTCATGTATGGGAACTCATATAGCCCAAACGGTGTGGTGATGGCTGTCTTCGGTATGTCTTCTGGGTTAACGCGTATCTGGTTATATGCTTTGACTAGATCTATCGTCGAGAATACTTGACACCCAGAAAGGTTGTGGGCGAAGTCATGGATGTGGCGGATAGGGTATTTATCGGGTATCGTACGCGCGTTTAGCATCCTATAATCACCGCATGGTCGCCACCCACTATCCTTTTTTGGTGCCAAGTGTAAGGGTGATGCCCAGGGTGAGTCGGAGGGTCTGGCTGTGCCATTTGCTAGCGTAGATTCAAACTCCTCCTTAGCTATTTTTAACTTGTCTGGAGCCAGTCGTCGCGGTGTACCCGATACGGGTGGCCCAGGTGTTGTGCGTATGTAGTGTAAGGTGTTGTGTGTAGGTGCACGGTGTATACCCGACGGCCGGGTTATGTCAGGAAACTCCCGGAGTATGTCGTGATATGTAGTGTCACCAATTCTTACCTTCACCGAAGAAACAACATCTGAGGAACGGGCAGGCAAAGCAGGGGTCGCGAGCGTAGTGTTAGCGTCGATCAGGCGCTGCATTCTAACGTCCACTATTAAGTTATAGTGTGACAAAAAATCGACACCTATAATTGGCTTTGTTACGTCCGCCACTATAAATCGCCAGGCAAAGTCACGGCGCAAGCCTATACTTAATTTTAAATGCGCGTACCCGTAAGTATTTATCGCACTACCGTTAGCCGCACATAGTTCATAGTTTGTTTTGTTACGGCGCTCTTTCATGGCCGACCTGGGGAAGACGCAGACGTCACTACCGGTGTCGACGAGGAACTGCATCTTCGTACTGTGGTCCGTCACAAATAAGCGACCAGTGCTACGACAGTCGCCGGTCGCCATTATCGACTGCCCGCGGCTTTTCCCGCGTGATCGCAGGGTTTTATGCACCTGGTTGCCTTGTCACCAAACTTAAAATGGTACCAGCAGGTTGGCCATTTCCTGTAATTGGAACTTGATCTTCTGGACCCCGATCTTCCCCGACTGGTACTTCTGCCGGACCTTTGTTTCGACCGGGACAGTCTGTCAACCTGCGAGGTCAGAGCTTGCACTTGCCTGGTGAGCTCGGCGATTTGACCGCTCATCTGTTCAACGCTGCTTCCTGGTGTCGCTGTCGGTGCAGATGTCGCTGCTACTTGCGGGCTGGCTGGCACTACATCTTGTATGCGGTCCGCCAGCTCGGCCACTTCTTCTAGGCTTGCCTTGGCCTGCGAGGCGATGATGCTTTGCGTACTGCTCGGCAGGCGGCTGGTCCAGATCGTACGTAAAAATTCTTCCGGCACGCTCGGTCCCGCCAGGTGGCGCAGGTGTCGCAAGAACTGCGAGGGCTTGCGGTCACCAAGCTCCTCGTGTGTTAAGAGTTGCTGTACCTTCTTTTCCCTCGACGCGGACAATCTCTTCACAAGTTCCGTCTTCAGCCTCTCGTACTTGTTTGAAGCTGCAGGAGCCGTGATTATATCCTCGACCTCCGATGCGTATATTGGGTCTAGACTCCCAATTGCATGATGGAATTTCGTGGCATCAGCAGTAATGTTCGCCAGCGCGAACTGGCTCTCCAGCTGCGCAAACCACAACGCCGGTTTTTCGGGGTAAAATGGCGGTACCCGCACACCGACACGGTATACGTCATAGCCCAACGCTTCATGACTTGCTGATTTTTCATCGCTTTGTTGCTGACTCATGGTGTTCTGGGTAGAAGTAGTTTCAAAATACCTGCACAATAATAAAATCGTCTTACAGTTATGATTCACCATCACAACTCCAACAAAAACACTCCTGCTCATACCACACACATCATAAATACTAGGCTCACATAGATGTGGGGCCACAATAGCCAATAGGCGATACACATCGATATGGAGTAGATTGATCCTCTTTGGCTCGCATCGGGAAAGCTGCGCGGACGCCGCTTACAAATTGCCGCGTGTGCGCACGCGCGATGTTAGGGTTGACGCTTGGACACTTTTTTTATGTTGTTATAAACTAAAATATCTAGGTATTTTTATTTGATAATGAAATGAGGACTAATAATAAATGAGTAGGTAAATAACATAAATTGCAATGCTACTAGCAAATTCTTGATAGATTTGTGTAAAATATTAGCCAAATCTAGGCTCGGAAGTGATATTGGTCCATCCGTAGACAGAGAGAAGTGGAAAAACTGCCTATGGCCCTCAAAAGGCCAAACAGGCTATACTATTAATTAAATACTTAAACAAACACTACACACACACACACTTGAGCAAAAAAACAAGAAGCCACTTGCTATAACAAAAAAAAAACCGAAATGCTTCGCCTATGTAATAATCAGCCTATTATGTTCCCCCTGCTGGGACACAGGATTCCTCTCGGTGAGAGGGAGTAGGCTGTAGTCAACCACGCGGGACCACTGCGGGTTGATAGATGTCACATGTCTTCGAACTCTTTTGGTTCTAGGACATGCCGGTTTCCTCACCATGATTTCTTACACCGTTTTGAGCGCAGTGGTGATAAAATAATTTACACAAAGTAAAGCGCCTGCCTAACTTCGAACCCACGACCTACAAACTCCTATGTAATAGTAAAACAAAATTATAAAACTAGCCCCAACACATAATTACAGGTATACGGAAACCTACCTTTACCGTTTAGTTACCACATAACACATAAATCTCACTGATAACCTCACATTCTTACGCTGAATCTAACAAATAATATACGAAGATCTAATAAATAATTATGCGCGAACATTATATTCATGGAGAATAAACCACTTGTGGTTATCTGATGGTATAACTTTGAGTGATAGGCTTGTTTCATGTCGTCGAGGACATTAGTAGGTAATTAGGTAGGTACTTGGTACTTAGTGTGGTGTGGAATATGGTTATAGGTTATACTTAAGAGCCTATACTACCTCAGCTAAAGTTCACTCTTTATCTCGCTCGCACGTTACTGCTCGCGGACTGTGTGAGAGCGAGACAGATTGCGGTGGTGGGGCAGCGCCAATTGTTTAGGTATTGACGTTTTACGGTGACAATAAAGATAATTAAAAAAAATTAACCCCAACTTTAGCATATATTTATTTCAAAATTAATGCTTCGGTATTTTCGACATAACGGAGGATCATGCTAAGCCATTTGAGGTAGTATAGGCTCTTAAGTTCAAACTGGTAGGGTACTGTGTTGATCTGGAATGGATTTTTTTTTTTTTTAAGTGAAAACTTCTTTAGGCGCGTTGGGCAATCTTTGAGATGGGAAAAAACCATTAAAACCTGTTTTAAGTTTTAGCCATTATAAAGACATCAACGCGCGGTACATTTTCTTTGGGAAGAATGACCTTCAAATATATTTATAAAATTGCTATGCTTTTTCAAGTTTTCACTTCTGTCGTCACTCCTGGAGTGCCACTGTTTTTTTCCTTTCTTTTTGTTAACGTGTCGATGGCAAAAATAACACGAAAAAAAAAAAAAAATTTTTATATTTATTTTGCCCAAAATTCAGTAACGCAAATACCGTTCACTGACGTGTGTAGGTCACAGGGCTTGCGGCGCAAGATTGCAGGTGAGCCCATTGTTTGTGAAGAGACGCCGCATACACACCGGTGGTCTGCGCCGTCCATGTAGAGATTGCCCTTGCTTAATTTTTTTTTTCCATTGAATATTATTGATAGACACTAAAAAAAAAAATATATCGAAACAAATGAAAAAAATCGTCTCTCATTGAGAAGAATCCTTCACAATGCTGACTTCACTTTGGGTTTAAGATCATGTAAAGAATGACAGGTTCTTTGTTATTTAAACACAGAAGTGGCCGAAAAGTTCTTCCTACTTCTGCTACATTCTTCTTCTTCTTCAGCCTTTCGCCACCCAATGCTGAGTGTAGGCATACCTACTGCAATGCACGTCACTCTTCTCTGTCTCTAGCCAGAGTCTTCCATCAATCTTGACCAGGTCTTCGATCCACCTCATCGGCTGTCTGCCCACACTTCTACTACCAGGTCTTGGTCTCCGCAGTCACATTGCTCTGTGCCAATTCTAAAACAAAACAATGAATGGCTTTTGAACTCTGTCTTAATCGTAGGTAATATTGGTTACCACGTTTACAATAGTTAGACCATTTCCCGAGTCTCTTCATTTATTTTTTAAGGAAAAACCAACAATTGTATATTATAAATAAATTACATATACAATCCACAAAGTGTCCACAGATTACCTAGGTTAATGATAATGTATATGATAAAAATAAAGCTACACATAAACACAGGTGGCCTACCCACAAAACGGACCACACATCTCATACCTTGTACAACCACTTAGCTTTCCGTGTGGTTTTCCGCGCACACTATAAAAGAAAACGACCTTCATTCTCATCACATATGCCACATATGCCACATATGCCACATAATTAAGCCAATCAACATAATTAAGACCCAGTTGCTACATTTTATTTAAATTCGACTCTCAATAAGAGCCATAAACTTTCACTGTTTTATGATGCCTTCAACACATACATACCAATAAGTTACTCTAGACATGCAGTTTGGGACTATTTGAAGACAAATAGAATTAATTTATTCGTTTGACCCACAATGCGGCCTTTACGTGAAGACTAATACTAATGGTCTTTTTTAATTTACTTTTTATTGCTGAATGGGCACGCTCTTAACCTCGATCACGCCTGATGGAAAGCGATGGATGAGGTCTATGATGGAACGAGCATGCCCAGAAGATGCCTAAATCACTGGAGCTCCCACGCATAGACGAAACTCAGCAGGCTGCTTGACTTCGGTGGGAGGGTGGTCGCAAACCAGGCGGACGTTAGCCCTACCACCGCAAGGGAAGAATTGGCCAGTCAAATAAGGTGTTGGGTGTGATTGCCCAGGATGCGCCGAGCGCACGGTTCAGTTGAGTAACTGGCGGAAAAAACTGCGCTACACGAGAAGGCTTCTTCATGCATCCCGGTCTTAGCAAAGAAGCATCGCCTTTCTGAAATAAATAAGCACCAAGAGTCCCCGGATCTCTAATATTTTTGATACATTATACATACTTCGACAAACTATTGATGTTGTCGTTGACTAAGACGAAGAGTTTTGGCTGCAAGTCCTCTAAAACGATATCAATACTAGTAAAACCCTTGCATAGAGAGCAAACTTATTAGCATAATCAGCCTATGATATTCCCACAGCTGGAACACAGGAGTCCTCTCGACGAGAGAGAATAGGCCGTAATCCACCACGCGGGCCCATTACGGGTTGGTAGATGTAACTATCATGTCTTCGAATTTTTGGTTCTAAGACATGCCGGTTTCCTCACGATGTTTTCCTTCACAATTTTGCTTAGCTTATTAAGATGATAAGTTCTGGTTATTATAGATTTTGTGGATACTAAAGTGAGGACCAGAATCCATAATATTGAAGAACCTTTGGAAAAGATGAAGATTACGAAAGCTGAACGGAAACTGGGTCCTGAAAGCGGAAGGCTTATTTTTGTGTAACACCTTGAGAAGTCCTTCCGACATAATACCGACATAATTATAAACCGCGAAGGTCACAACCACAATAACAATTCTAGATTGCGGTTAGCTAAAATTGAAAAGGAAAAAATTAAGCTAATTTCAATGCATCCAAACACAATTGGAGTTAATTCAATATGGTCGACCTTTACGTGAGGACTATAGCACTGAAATGAGGTTTAATAAGAAGTGTTAATTATGTTTAAGGAATTGATACCGTGGTGTGGGTAGAATTTGAAGTGGTTGCCGAGGCCAATGACGTAGGTAGAAAAATATTAGGTGTGTCAATATTATATGATCATGGTTACTTATGACAAAAAAAAACAGGTACGAGGGGTAAACTGATAAGAGTGCGACAATTCTAGTAACTTATTCAGATCAAATTCGCAAAACACGTTTGTATGAAACTGATGGGTGTCAAGAGCGCCTTCTCCCGACGGCTGGATTGTACTAACTTATCTAAGAAAAGCTTATTTAGTCTAATTAAGTCCTATCAAAATAAAACTGCGCTAAAACATGTTGTGCTTTTTAGGGTTCCGTGCCCAAAGGGTAAAAACGGGACCCTATTACTAAGACTTCGCTGTCTGTCCGTCCGTCTGTCTGTCACCAGGCTGTATCTCAAGAACCGCGATAACTAGACAGTTGAAATTTTCACAAATTATGTATTTCTGTAGCCGCTATAACACCCTTCGTGTGCGAGTCCGACTCGCACTTGGCCAGTTTTTATTTATTTATCTTTTTCCGGATTTTTTTTTGTCAAAAAAAATAAAATTATGAGGCACACAAAATATTTAGCAAATATTTCGCCAACCCTAATCCCTACATTGAAGGATATATCGCCGTCCACCGGCTTTCAACTTCGCCGACGTCACACATTCAACTATACGAAGGCAGCATTGTATTTTAATTTCTGCCGTGTTAGGAATTTTCAAATAAGCACTTCTTTTATAACAGTTACACAATTCTGAACTCTAGCCCCTTTACATAAAGGTGACAACTTTAAAGGTAACATGTATGAAGAGTTATAGCTAGGGATGGTCGTGAATTCCCATTGCGACATTTAGTATAAATTTAGACGAATCGAATGTTTAAATCGAGCGATTTAAAGTTTTATGGCGTATTAATATGGAATGAATTAAAGATAATAAAGATGACGTTGAGACACAAAGAAATTCCCGTAATCAATTCAGTGCTATTGATGAATCAACGTGGGTTGATTGAAGAATCTCAAAGGACATTCATCGATTTCAAGCTTGTCATTGAGTCGACAATCTGCAAATTTATAATGCGCAAGGCAGAGAGAAGTTAAAATGGATGGAACTCAGAAAACGCATTAACTATATGACCTAAAGCGCGGTGACTGTCGGACTGCATAGAAAAGAAAGAGAAGCGCGATGACACCACGGTGGTAATTTATTGCAAAATATGAAGCAATCACACTAATATTATAAAGGCGAAAGTTTGTGAGTGTGTGTGGGGGTGTGTGTGTGTGTTTATATGTTTGTTACTTCTTCAGGCTCAAACGGCTGGATCAATTTTGGGTATGGAGGTAGCTGACACCTTGGATTAACAATCATAGGCTACTTTTTATCCCGATATTCCCACGGGATCGACATTTACGCGGGTAAAACCGCGAGGCGCAGCTAGACAAAAAATCTATTGTTGCTTTTAGAATAATCTAACAAAAAATCAGAATGATTGTGTGTATATTAGTATGGTTTTTATTGTAAAAATAAAGTTTTTAGAGCTAACTTCATGATTTTTTTTTATCGTATCAAATTAGTTGTATTATGTTTTCAACACACTATCTACCTAGTATACAGGGTGGAATTTTGTAATGCCACCTGAAGGGAAAGTACTCTTAATACTGTAGATAGAAAATTTTACTCAAAGAAAACATTTCTTTATTTTTGAATAGAAAGAAAACTGCATTCAAAGATTTTAGAAAATTCGCTTGCCACACCCGGGAATCGAACCGACCAAAATCTGTAAAAATGACACCCTGTACTTTTACTGCATTGATCGTTAGGATCAATTATAAGGATGAAATCTCTCTAAGAAACTAGATAAATTAAATGAAAGGAAAACCATGAAATCTGGACTTATAAATTCAATGAGTCATTTTCTTTTTTCTATTTAGAAATAAAGGAATGTTTTCTTTGGAGTAAAATTTTCTATCTACAGTATTAAGAGTACTTTCCCTTCAGGTGGCATTACAAAATTCCACCCTGTATATCCTGAAGAATATCATATTTTTTTCTGAATTGGTTTACTGTAGTCGATCATATACCTTTAAGCATTATAAAACTTGCGTTTTTTGCGTTTAGGTCCTGTAATCCTCTCAAAAGAACTAAATTTAGATATCGCTAAAGCTAATTCTTATTAAATTCTATACTCAATATCTTTATTGCTTTACCATAATGTGTACTAAGGTGGTAACTATATAATTTAGATCATTATGAACCCTGAAGGGCACAGCAAGTGTTTCGTCGATGCGTGGGAGTTCCAGTGCCTTAGGCATCTTCTGGGCACGCTCGTTCCATCATAGACCTCATCCATCGCTTTCCATCAGGCGTGATCGAGGTCAAGAGTCCTTTCAGCAATAAAAAAAAAGATCCTTGCGCATGGTGCTGCCTTCATTGGGAAAAGAACCTGTATCGTGTAGTACGTACAGGATCTACAAGCCAACTCACAAAACCTTTTTACCCAAAACTTACAGAGGTATCCTGTCACTAACAGGGTTTTTTACTAGAACAGTAAAAAACCCTGTTTCCTGTGACAATTGCAGCGCTAAGGTCCCCCGCAGACACTCGATTGTTTTCTTTCAACCGTCCGCGCAGCAACGCAAGCAACGAATTACACAGACTGCGATGAATGAAATTGCTGTGCTTCCGAACATTTTCTTACGTCCAGCTGTGCGACAAAAAAGTCGTCGGTCTGCGGGGGTCGTTTTATGTATCTATTCGCATTGTGCTGCCTGGGGCTGATGGGAAACACAGGTTTTCTCTTGTACATTGGCTGGCGACTGCTGAGTCCAAGATTTTTCTATTAGTTCCCAAGATTTTGTTTGGTTTCTTTGTTTTGCAATTGGTCCTAGTTTCCCATTAGTCTCTCTGTAGTTCACTACCTTTAAAACCAATCTTAAGTATATCTTTTATCTGAAGGTCAATTCGCGTAATTAAAAACGTTCAAAATCAAGTCGCAATCTCATCTCAGCGACAATCAATGTCACAAAATTATCAAAAATGTAGAGAAATTAGAGGTATTTTTGACACATTGAAACAGATAAAACTGAGAACGTTCATAAAATTACAGGAATCGCCCATCCACAAACCAGAGTCCACAAATTTTTAGATTGGATCAATATTTAAAAGGTCCTACAACTGATATATTTCTATAATATTCCTAAACAGTAATCTTCTATCAGTATCCATCCAACCAACATCTTCTACAAAATGAATTTGGAAATAATTTCAGTAGGTAGCACCTCTACCGTTTGTATTTACAAGTTCATTCTAAAGTACATCTATAAACAAAATCTCCTAGTCAGAACTGCGCAACACTTGTACAGTCACAGTAAAAAGTGCACACGAACGAGTACAGTCGAGCAAAAAGCTGTAACTATCTGATTTCGCATTTCACGAGCGTCACCCGGGTATCGCAACTTCGCTACGAATTGTCTAGAGTTGTTAAATGAGTTGTTTATTCAAATAAATATGGTGTTGCAAAGTTTGTTCTTCTTCATTTAAAGGTTTTTCATCTTAAATTGAACGTTCACTGACTTTTTCTATTGGACACAGCATTGGCAATAGACAAGCTTTTCTAGATTTATCTCTGAAATGAAACAAGAAGGAAACTTTTAGGTTTTCTTTGCTTATTTTTAGTGAGATATGATATTGTGTGTGTTTATGTGCCGCCGTATATTCACCTATTGTTATCATAAAAGTGAAAACTATCCTACTGCAGGTATTTTTTTGACTATTTGATTATTTAATTAACTACTGAACAGATTTTCGTAACGTAGTATTACAAGTGTTCCATCTTTATCCTCAAAAATAAAAAAATACAGCGGTATTATCAACTCTATACAAACCAATACATCGATCAGTAATCAAATCACTCGGTGCTCGAATCGCCGGCAACTTAACATTAAATTTGTCAAGACCAACGACTTTATAATTTAGACAATCTAATATAAACTTTAGCTGTATAATACCAAAGTTCACTTTACTTAACCAAGGGAATATTATTAAGTTTTTTCTCAAATGTGTTGAATTTGCAAGGTGATAAATGAGTGGTTATTAATTTAGTTCTTAGTGAAGGCCGAGCATTAAATTCATCATTAGGCCTAAAGATTTTGTAATATGTTATAAGTGAAGCTGACATTCAAAGGTAATTTGCCTCAAAAGCGTTATTTCCCGTGTGAGCCCTATTAGTATCAATATTGACAGTAATCTTTTTGATATTGCTTAATTCTGTAATCAACATAAATAATAACTGACAGATAACTGACAGATAACTAATTTTCATTAATATTGGTTAAGATAACATAATCTGCTGTTGCCAAATAATATCGGAGGGACAATTCTCGTAATCTTAAGAACGTTCACAGTCTGATCTCAGTCTCAATCTGTCAAAAATACCTTTCATTTCCCTACATTTTTGAAAAGTTTTTGACGTGACAACGTCTTAAATTAGGTTGCGGCTGGGAGTCACTTATGAAAAAGTGTAACGCTCGGTAACGTTACGATGAGTCACCGAACGAGAGAGAGGCCCGCCGAATGCCTTGCGTCTCTCTCCCACTCAACTATTCTACCGAGAAAAAGACGTTGTCACGTAAAATCTTCGCCCGTAAAACCGACTTTACAGGCAACCATTTTTTTTTTTTTTTTTGACATTAATTGTCGCTGAGATGAGATTGTGACTAGATTTTGAACGTTTTTAATTACGAGAATAAAATTGATCTTCAGATTGACAGTTTTAAGTTTTTAACATTAGTTAGGCACACTTAGGGAATTTTATTAATATACTGGCTTCTGCCCGTGACTAACGAAATTGCGTGATGTTTCTTGTTTTAACATAAAATTTATTCAATGTTACTGTAGCTTCCTACTAAAAGATTTTTGGAATCGGATTAGTATATCCGAAGATTACTCCTACATACCTACAAACTCACAAATTTTACATGTTTACAAAGCTTAGCTGTGGGGCCTCTAACATAGCAGTGTTCTGATGGGATTATAAACGGCATGTATCAGCCTATAATGTTCCCACTGCTGGGACACAGACTGCTTCTCTGTGAGAGGGAGTGGGCCATAATCCACCATGCGTGCCCAGTTCGGGTTGGTGGATGTCACAGGTCGCGCCCCCAGACGTAATAACTGGTTCAGCATCCTTCAAACTATTATAGCAGATAATTATCGTCAATCGTCAGCCTGTAACAATTACCTACTAACAGATCTTCAACACCTCGTAAGCACGTACACAGAGACAACCTCAAACCACCCGCTAATAACATCAATAGATCTCTAACAACCGGCCGAGTCATTAGCTGAGTAAACAAACGGACAGAAACGTTAACTTTTCCATAAATATACTGCATGTTTGCACCTCCAGCACTTAGGCTCCGTTATAGTGTTACTTACGGACGGTGGTAAATGATTTTGAATCCGGGCGGGTTTGCCTAATTTGATGAGTAAACTTTTTCCTATTCCTGTACTGGAAACGAGTCATATTGGATAACGGGTGGTTTGTTGTGGTTAATTTTCTATTTTTTTTGTATTTTATTTACTTTGTTCAAATAAATCTATTTATATAAAATTCAAAGTCCTGACTGACTTATATGTCAACGCACAGCCTAAACCGCTGGTTCTAGAGACATGGAATTTGGAGGGTGTGTTCTTTGTGAAAAGTAGGTGTCCACTAAGAAAGGGTTTTTCTAAATTCCACCCCTAAGAGGGTGAATGGGGGAGGACGAAATTTCACGCGGACGAAGTCGCGGGGAGCAGCTAGTAAAATATAAAAGTAAGAGCCGACCCCAATATAGTTGGGAAAAGGCTAGGCAGATGACTAGCCTTTTCCCAACTATGTTGGGGTCGGCTTCCAGTCTAACCGGATGCAGCTGAATACCAGTATTTTACATGGAGCGACTGCCTATCTAATCTCCACAACCCAATTACTAAGGTAACATGGTATGACTGGACTTTCGGGCTTCTCCCGTAACGACTGTCAAAGATCCAAGAAGTAAACTATATACCCACCAAAAACATTTTCATGTAAAATGTTGCCAAGACGAGACCACATATGGCTCGCACTGTCAAAAAGTTATCAGATCTCAAGTAGAGCCAAGCTTCTAACTCTACACGCCCTAACTTCACAAACTCTACGCCTTAGTCAAAATATGAGGCTTGGCCGTTTCGTTACTACAAGAACTATTGTATAACAGAAAAGTAATTAACAGTGAATACATTTTTCACCTTACGCCCATGTGATGGTAGCGAACCCAAATTATGAAGAAAATCCAAACCCAAGTTATGAAGGTTCAAAAATACGACGAAGTGCTTCGAGAAAAGGTAGGTAGTGCCCTTGCGCTTCGCTTGGCTCGTCTTGGCGGGGGCACTACCGTGCCCCCAGATAGAAACAAGGTGGATTTGTTGTTGTGATTGGAGATATAATGTAAGCTTTTCCGGTTCCTATCTTGAATAACGAGTCGTTTTGTGTACGTATGGTAAATCCATACTAATGTTATAAATGCGAAAGTGTGTCTGTCTGTCTGTTACCTCTTCACGCTTAAACCGCTTAACCGATTTAGATAAAATTTGGTACAGAGATAGTTTGAGTCCCGGGAAAGGACTTGGGATAGTTTTTATCCCGATATTCCCACGGGATAGACACTTATGCGGGTGAAACCGCGGTGCGCTGCTAGTTGATTATAAAAATTTGTAGCAGATTCAGGTGCTAATTGCGCGTTTATGTCTTTTGTACTACGCATTGGAAGCTACGCTTTTTTTTTATAAAATTCATAAGCATCAAAACGTTGTAAAATATTGTAGGATTGTTAAAAAAAGATACTACAGTTTAAAAAATAAATAAGTACGGTGTGTGTTTTTTATGTCTATAATTAAACATTCGTGTAACTCTAATCAGCATGTTTATTTGATTTAAAGTATGTTAATTTTGCAATCAAAGCCAGAATGCTCGCGTAATTATTAATTGCTGATAATTACTGTGGGTGCGAAAATTTTTAATTTTAAAATATGTTATGTGCGTATCAGAACTAGGCAAAATAGTTGTATCACTATTTATTTTTATTGCAACACTTGGATTTCGAAGGTAAAATACATAAATCACAAAGGCGAAAAATACGTAAACTTAATAATTATTTGTAAGAATTTTAGAAAAATACTGGTCGTGAAACATTATTTTAATAAAATATTCAAGTAATTTACAAGGCAATCAGGAATTGAACCTACGACCTTTCATGTGCAAATATTTGACGATAGACAAATAACAGCTAATCGCAATAGTTTTGTCAATGATGTCAAATGTCAGATCTATCATACATCCGTCACGGTTTGTTTCAACATTCTGTTTAATTTGACGTGTAATTTCGACATTTTGACGCACAGGTTCTAAATGATGGATGACCTTTTATGATTTAAATTAAAACAATTTAAGACATAACACATCGAGCTTCACAGAAAACTCGACAGTCCACAAATAATCGATCTTCTTCATCTAATCTGAATTTGCGATTTATTTGCCAAAAATGTAAACAAATATGAGTTTATGCAAAACTAACTTTAATTTCTACACAATAAAGTTCAGTTTCCGCTGCAATTGCTGTATGTGTACGTGAATTTAAATGTTTGTAAATGCACCCACAATACAGGAGAAATTCCTAGTGTGGGGCAACGTTTTAAAAAAAAAATTAACTTTTTCAATAAACTCACAGCATTTATATAATAATATGCAACTCTGCGCACCTTCCTGATGTCGTGTATGGGGCAATGGAGGACGGTCCTTCGATATCCAGGATGTCGAAATATTCAGAGGAATAGCGAACCGATAAGGATCGAGCGAGGCATATTTCAGGGTGATAGTTTGAGTCCGCTTTGGTTCTGCTTAGCCTTGAATCCTCTAAGCACGCTGCTGGAGGATTCAGGTCTAGGCTATCGGCTGAGGAGAGGTGGTCAGGTTATATCGCACCTCCTCTACATGGATGACCTAAAACTCTTTGCCCCCAACAATTTGCAACTGATGGAGCTACTGAAAGTAACTCAAACTTTCAGTAGCGCCATCAGGATGGAATTTGGTGTGGACAAATGTGCGGTCATGCATGTAAAGCGAGGGGAGATTGTTGAATCCGTGGGAACCCAACTCTCGGATTCCACAAACCTTAGAACCCTCTCCGCATCCGAAACCTATAAGTATTTGGGTATGTCGGAAGCGTTAGGCATCAATGTTACTGACATGAAGCAATCGTTGAAGGAGCGCTTCTTTGGCCGCCTGAAAAAAGTACTTCATAGTCTTCTATCAGGCGGAAACAAGGTGCGCGCCTTCAACGGTTGGGTCATGCCGGTTTTGATGTACTCTTTTGGCATACTCAAATGGACTCAGACCGAACTCGACGCCCTGGATAGGAGGGTCCGTACGTTGCTGACTGCAAATCGAATGCATCACCCACGGTCATCGGTAATGAGGCTGTATATCCCGCGAAAGTGTGGAGGTCGAGGGTTTTTAAACGCTAAGACCCTCCACAATCGCGAGATATGCAGTCTCAGGGAATATTTTCTAGAAACCGACGTGGGGATGCATCGAGATGTAGTCGCCGTGGACAAGGGCCTCACCCCGCTCTCCTTGGCTAAAGAGAACTGGCGCAAGCCAGTAGTGCTTGACACTAATGATCGCATGGAGGTATGGCAGAGTAAGGAGCTTCACGGACGCTTTTTCCGGGCCCTATATGGACCCGATGTTGATCTACTAGCGTCCGTAGCCTGGCTGCGTTTCGGTGACCTCTTTGGGGAAACCGAAGGTTTTGTCTGTGCAATTATGGACGAAGTTATGATGACGAACAATTACCGGAGATTTATTGTGAAAGACGGCACGGTTGACATCTGTCGGGCATGCCACCGGCCGGGAGAATCAATCAGGCATATTATCTCCGGGTGTTCTCGTCTAGCTAACGAAGAGTACTTGCATAGACACAACCTTGTAGCCAGGATAATCCATCAGCAACTTGCTCTGAAATACAACCTTGTGGAATCGGAGGTGCCGTACTACAGGTATGTGCCCGACCCAGTTCTCGAAAATGGTAATATCACATTATATTGGGATCGATCCATCATCACTGACAGGACTATTGTTGCCAATAAGCCTGATATAGTGGTGGTGGATCGATCAGAGCGGCGCGCAATGATTGTTGACATAACCGTCCCGCATGATGGGAACCTCGTGAAAGCCGAGAAAGATAAACAAATCAAGTATCTTGACTTGGCTCACGAGGTTGTCCACATGTGGGATGTGGACTCAGCGATCATTGTGCCGATAGTCGTGACAGCCAATGGTCTAATAGCCAAGAGCCTCGACCAACACCTGAGGAGGCTCTCGTTGGGCAGCTGGATCAAGGGCTTGATCCAGAAAGCGGTACTTCTGGACACGGCCCGAATAGTTAGGAGGTTCCTCTCTCTGGAGCTCTGACCGCCGGTAGCTTGGACCCTGTTCCCGATACCGGTGGGCTACTATTTTTTATATTTTTAAATGTTTTTATATTTCTTTATACTAATATTTAAAAATATAATTTATAAGAATTTATTTGAATAAAGGAGATAATAATAATAATATTCCACAACTATCACACAACGCCGTCTAGTCTCAAGCTAAGCAGAGCTTGTGTTATGAGTACTAGACAACTGATAAACATACTTATATATTTCTAAATACATACATATATAGATAAATTACACCCAGACACAGAACAAATGATCATGCTCATCACACAAACATTTGTCCTGGGTGGGAATCGAACCCACGACCTCCGGCATAGCAGTCATAGTCACTGACCACTAGACCAACAGGCCAGCATTTGCAAATATAATGCCACTCTATTAACCCCTACACTAAATAGTCTGAGTGTTATAATCACCAATAACTGTCTACAGATAAGAAGTATTAATTAAAAAAATATTAGCTCAATTTAGGTTCAACTTTCTCCAAATTGCAAAATTCTTTCCCAGGCTCAATATGTACCAATAAAATAATCATTTCACTAAACCCACTGTCAACAATCATACGCCATGAATCTAAACTGGTTCTAAATAATTAGTATAACCCTATTAACTCTTCAATAACTGTATAACATACAAGTAATGACCACTAACTATCTCTAATATATAGATGGGCAAACACACCCAATCTCGTTTAAAATTAAAACCATAAAAAACTAAAACATAAAACTAAAAAAAAAAAACTGCATTTGATAACAAAATATCGGTTGTGCCGTATGCTCGTTTACAATCAATTAAAATATATAAAAGCTAATACAACATCCGTTTAAACTAAATTACGGTCTAAACTAAAAATTAAAACTTTCATCTTACCGCGACTTCCCATACAACACTAACAACTTAATAAAAATATAATTATGATACAATTAAAATAATTATTTCGCGTAGTCAATTATGATTTATAACGTTAATTAATATTTTTATATTATTAATCAATGTACTATACAAAAAGTATATCTATTATGTAGTTAATTTAGAAGTATGATTAAGCGAAAGTTCGCGGTGAGATCAAGAGTCGAAAATGGATTGATTTAATTCGGTGTGGAATGATAAATGATTTAATAATAATAATGCTAACATATCGTTTGATAATTGTTTACTACTGGACTTGGAGTTATAGGCAACACTGCCGCCAAATTTAAAAGAAACTAGGTACACCATAATAATAAATAATCATTGGTGAGTCAACGATCTGACGAAGATATTGCTATTATTGTCATTGGCATAACAGACACCATTTAATTTTTGTAATCATATTTTGCTTAGCATTCTTTTGTTCAGTGTTTTGAGGGTTCTGATGAGAGGAAACTACTTCTTAAAAATACGGAGCAATTGTATAACTAAAAACTTAATGTAAGTAGCTAAATATGTAATAACTGTTTCCATATTGAAAGACCAAGAGGATGCAATCTAAGAGATCGAATAATGATAATTAAAAAAAAATGTAGTTTATTTCGAATTAATCACCTTTGATCTTTAGCAATATCAAGCATTCACATTCTTAGCTATTTTTGTCTTAATTGAAAAATATTATAAATTCACAAGAAATTTGAATTTACGATTATTTTATTTAGATCTCCTCATTTTATAAAAAAAAATATAAAATTAATCTAGGCTTAATCATATTTTTATCTAAAATGTCCAGAAATTTATTTTAATTCAATATCGCCATTGACCTATCTGTCTACTTATATAGCATTAAATAAAGTCTACCAATATAATTAGATCTACTTGTAATTCTGTAAAATAAATCATTTGACGAGAGTAAAAGTTTTCCAGCTACGATATCCGATTAATAAATTGGTCTTATGTAAAATAAAATAAAAATACAATACACTGTCTTTATTTTCACTTTTTAGTTTTAAGAGTAATTAAAAATAATGCCGTTATGATCCATTTACAAGGTAGTGATTTATTTTTAATATCAAAATATAATATCTACAACCGCATAAATAATCAAATAAAGTATCAAGAACGCCTTTTTCGATTTTTTTCGCGTAGTAACGCGAAACTAATAACAATGGCTGTCATAAACAATAATATACATCAAATATATTGTACCCGAATATGTTATCAAAAATTTCATACCGTTACCTCTTCGAAAATAATATAACTAACCGAATCGCCAGTCGGGCGAGCTCCCACGACCTCAGAGCTACATTTCGCTGTGCTCTATCCAATCTTACTTCCTAGTACGAACTAATACGAACCCTAATTTCAGTTAAATAGAGCTCAAAACTATTCCAGCAATAACTGTATCCATTCAAAAGCGATGTCTCGTGCACACATGCGCAGCCAACACCTTTGGTTCGAATGTGTGCGTGTAGAATTGTATTGAATGAAAATTCGTTGCGTTTCAATTTGAATTCTGTGTTTGAATTGATACGGTTGGTTTTGTGTAAAGTTGAGTGTGTTAGTGTGAGTGTATTGACCAATATTAATAACGTACTGGCTGGTTGGGAGGTCGCGGTCGACTCGACAGGTGATGTGTTGCGATACTCGCTCGATCGTGTGCGTGTGTGAGTGGAATGTCAGAGTTTAGCTTAGAGTGTTGCTACACTGGGTTTATTGTTTTTATTGCCTTGCATTTAATTAGTGTTCGGTAAAATCCGATGTTTCATTAGCTTAGATCTCGTGTCCGAAAATTTGCGTTTTTATTGCATGCAATTTGACAGGTGATATTTATTTGGAGCAGTTTAAAATGATGATCATGCCACTCATTATTATTGTGGTTATAAAACAGAATGCTAAAAACAATTTATATTAATTTTTTTTTTTTTGTCGGCGATTCGTAATTTGACACTGTCATAAAAATACCAACACCACATTTATTAAAAAAAAAACACTTCAAAAACAAAAATGTCCCGCCCAGTGTATCCACGTCCTAACATGTGACAGTGAGCACGAGTGGATTGCGGCAGGTGAACGTATCTATGTGTGCGTGAGGTCACCTCGTTGCTACACTATATCCCCACGTATGTGTGCAGTCTAAGGGAAGACGATCTCTTCTAAAGCTAGATTCTGACTGATACCAATTATTTGAAATTAGAAATCATTTGAAATGCAATACACAGATAAAAAATACAATTATAATAAACACCAAATCTGGTGACGTAATTAGTACCAAGTTATGAGGATTTCTATGCGTGCACTGACTTCTTGTGTAAGCATAAAAATTAAAATTAGTACCTAGCATATCTGATATTCTAACTGTTGATAATGTTTCTCGTTTGTGGAAATCCTAATTTGATGTAATTTTATTATGTCAAAGAGCCGGAGCTAGCGTGTATTGCTTTGCGGTACTATTTGCATTTAACCCTTTGTTTGCGATGTTTTATTTTAAATATTAAAGCATAATTTTTAATTTAAAAAATAATATTATTATTTAATTTAAAAATTTAAGTAGGTATTATTTACACATAGTAGATACACATAATGTACAACAATTAACACTTTCCAGTTATACTACATTTAAAGTACATAATTATGATAATTTTACTGTGGATTACATCGGAACAAGTCGCGGTTAATTAAAATTAATTATCACGTTTAAATTAATAGGTAATACTATTACTTATGTATCAGTTATCATCACGTTTCTTCCTTAAGGTGAAAGCGCCAGGGTAGCCCGCGAAATTCATTTTTTTTTAGGTTTTTTGCAATTTGCTGGTCAGTATTAAGTTGTACGTTGATTAAAATATGATTCGCGGCCGTAACAAATATGTATTTATAGAATTATAATCATTAAAGTCATCAACACAACTCTCTAAGACCATGTAATCCCCAAGAATGACTATTTCATGAAATCTTGACATTTGGGGATTACATGGTCTTAGAGAGTTGTGTTGATGACTTTAATGATTATAATTCTGTAAATACATATTTGTTACGGCCGCGAATTATATTTTAATCAACGTACAACTTAATACTGACCAGCAAATTGCAAAAAACGTAAGAAAATTTGAATTTCGCGGGCCACCTTAGAGCTTCCCCCTTAAAGAGTTAGTGGAACTGTGAGATCAACTCGAGAATACCTTTTTCCCTATACATAACTAAGCTTACCCCGGCTATCAGTTAGTCTGTCTGTCACAAGGCTGTATCTATTTGACAGTAATACATAACCACGTAAATTTTTCACAGAACAAGTGTTACTACTATACATTATTATGTTTGTTGGTACGGAACTCCCAGTCCACGCGTCCGGCTTGGACTTGGCCAGATTTTAATTGTATCGTAAGCCGTTATCAATCCCAATTTAATTTCCGAAAAAAAAAACGTAAAAAAAAGAAAAAAAACATTAACAAATTACAAACATTACTTAATAACTTTTGATCCATAAAAGAAGCTCGTATAAAAAAAAACCTTAAAAATGGCGCCCTTTAACCACGTGATACACGATTACTTTACGCAACGCGTTACATTGTTCTGTCCTCACCTTTACAAAGCGACAGGTTGTCTGATTACTGCTCATGATCTGTGATTGCTTACGGATATTATATTATTATTACGTGCCGACTGGTTTTTAGAGATCTTTTCAGTTTTGTTGCCGATTTATGAATATTTTTCACAAATTATTCAAATAAATCATTGGGAATTCATATTTAATTTATACACTAGCTGCGGCTCCGCGGTTTCACACGCATAAGTGTCGATCCCATAGGAATATCGGGATAAAAAGTACCCTATATGTTAATCCAGGGTGTCAGCTACCTACATACAAAATTTTATCAAAATTGGTCTAGCCGTTTGAGCGTGAAGAAGTTTCAAACATATTTATAAACAGATACACACACCCCCACAAACTTTCGCCTTTATAATATTAGTGTGATCGTTACAGACATAAATAAAGTAGGGCGGGCGAACGGAGGGTTATTTAAAAAAAAAAGATTTTAATCTACTGCAGTGACAACAAAAATAGGAAAATGAAAGACAAAATAAATCGCATAATATTTGCTTCTGCGCATAATAAGTAAATATTGTGTTTACTAAACTAATGAGGAAAACTGGTGTAGGATTAATAATGAGCCAACAATCAGTTAGCTCATCTGCGAAACAGCAGACTACTGGTTTTACGGGCAGATCGACGCTTACCTGACCTCTCTTAGAGAAACTATATTGCTTGTAATTATCTTCCCTCTACTCGCGTTCCTTATTACCAACATATTTACTTAACCATAACCATGATACTACTTAAATAACGTGGAGGCGACGATACGATAATATAACTTAAACTTTGTATATTTAATGACGTTCCTCCATTCCATCAAATAGCTTAGTCAGTATAGCCAGTTTGTTTATAGGCAAAACATGTAGTCAGCCCATCAGAACGTCAGCGGGATTGTCCGAAAGGGTTACCGCTGGCTAAGGAACGAACACGGGTGGGTTTTAGTCAGTAAGAGTCTGACACTCCGTTCCGCTCCACCCGGAGCAGGAGGGGTCATTTGATGGTATCCAATCCGCAAAAAAAAAAAGAAAAAAAAATGATGGTCTTTTTTTTTCTTTTTTTTTTTGACTCAGTAGGACTTTAAAAGAGACTGTGACCTCTGAGTTTGTTTCGGCCTTTCTTCTCAGAATAGTATAGAAACGCCAACCTTATCTATTTAAAAAAAAAATGATTGACGTGTAAAAGTGTTTGTATAAACTTATTTACAGAAAATAAATCATTTAGGTATCACTATTACTTTGTTAAAAAAATGAGATTAAATCATTATCTGCCCAGCCTTTTCCCAACTATGTTGGGGTCGGCTTCCAGTCTAACCGGATCCAGCTGAATACTAGTATTTTACATGGAGCGACTGCCTATCTGACCTTCACAACCCAGTTACTGGGTAATACGATACTCCTTGTTAAGACTGGTTGTCAGATTTTCGGGCGTCCCTAATAAAATAGTTTTCTTTCTCAATTTTTTTCTTTCTAAAATACTCCTACGCACTAGTCTTGCCAGTATTTTCATTTGTTGTATCCTCATTGCTTATTTACGACCACTTTTTACTATATCTAAGTATACACTTACTATACAGGATTTTTTTTTTTATCATCATCCAAATTTTTACAGGACGTTCTACCCATGAATATGTACAACTTTCACTATGGGACCAACTCTGAAATCACGAAAAAAAAAAATCTGCTGTTTCATGCAAAAGTTCAATACCCACTTGACCAAAATGTATGAAACAGCTGACTTTTTTTCCTGTATATATATTTTGTCACATCACCTCAAAAGTGGAGCATAAAAATTAATAACTAAACTACGGAACCCGACACTAGCAATATGGCACCAGTTTTTATTGTTACACACATCGGTTACCGTAATCGTAATACTAAAATAGTTAGCACTTTCACTTCTGCGTTCTCACGATCCAAATCATTATCTCGTTTTTTGTATTCACATTATTAATTTGCATTAGATTTTATATTTATTTTGTTTACTATTAAATTATGTGTGGGTGATCGTGTGGAATGAGGAGATCCGCAGGAGAACCAAGGTAACCGACATAGCCCGCAGAATTGCCAAACTTAAGTGGCAGTGGGCAGGGCACATTGCTCGCAGAACAGATGGCCGATGGGGCCGAAAGGTTCTGGAGTGGCGACCACGTACCGGAAGACGTAGCGTTGGAAGGCCTCCCACAAGGTGGACCGACGACCTTGTGAAGGCCGCAGGAACCCGTTGGATGCGAGAAGCACAGAACCGGTCGAAGTGGAAGTGCTTGGGGGAGGCCTATGTCCAGCAGTGGACGTCTTTTGGCTGAAATGATGATGATGATGATGATGGGTGATCGTGTTATGAATGCATTATGTGAAGTGATAGGTCAGCAGTTTAGTGTTGGTACCTAATTATATTTGTCGGCGAGGCAGTTAAGCTTATTATATTTAGCTTAAGGCTTTTCTTTATTTTAATTGAGTGTTGTAATAAACGGTAGAGCGACTATATTGAATAAAACATCTTCATCTAATTCAATTTTCATACAGATGCCTTTATCACGAACATTATATGGTTTTCCGCAATCTAGTTTACTTTTAAACATTTTTTTCAGGGATACCAAAAGGTTAGTTTCCTTCATATGCAAAACAAAACTGCATATGCAGAATAATCAGCCTAGAATATTCCCACTGCTACGTAATTCACCACGTGTCCGGAACACGGTAGAATGTCACATTTCTTCAAATTTTCTGTTCGAGGTTTCCTCACGATATTTTCTTTCACCATTTTGAGAGAAGTCAGGAGTCAAAACAAAACTGACTAGAATAAAAAAAAAAAGAATTGAACAAAGTGAACTTTCAAAACCTGTAAGAAATTCATAAAGATGAGAAACGTTTACATTTAAACTAAAGGCAAGAAATAACTAGTGCAACCAAAAAAAAAAACAAGTATTTAATTAAACCAAACAGATTATAATAAAAGCGATCGGTTCTCATGTCGATCAAAGCTTCAAGTAACGAAAGCTCAATTAGTCTCATATTAAACTAAATTATAGTAACACATTAATGAACGTGTCGTAATTATACACTACTATATGCCTTGCAACCGACAATTATATGCCCAATATAATATACTTGGTTAAATTTATATTATACTGTTATTTTTGTGGCATAAAATGCCTATGCGCTTTTTAGGCTTAATGCTTTTGTGATCGGCTCACAAATAATTTTAATGTTTTAATTTTAGTTTACTTATAGATAATTATTGCTTAATATTTATAGAGTGAAAAATGGCGACGACAAGAGATAAATAAACTCAAATTCAAAGCATTTATTTCAATTAAACCATTTAAAGGCACTTTTGAATTGTTAAAGGAGTAGAGGTACTTATGGAAAAGAACGGGCAGAAAACTCCATGAACACTCTTTTAAAATATATTCTTACAAAGCATTAGTTGACATTGATGTTGTATCTCCTTGTCTAAACTAATATTATAAAGAGAAAATATCGATTTTTGTATGTTTGTTTTGTTACGCTTTCACCAATTCAATTCAATTTATTCACAAACAACTTACATTGTGTTTGAAATCGTTCCATAAGATAAAAATAATACGCTAAAACGGTTGAACGGATTTGGATGAAATTTGGCACATGAGTAGACCATGACTGGAGAAGGACATAGCCTACTTTACATCCTGGTTCGCATACGTTGTCGCAGGCAACAGCTAGTAGTAAATATTGAGTTTAGTACCACCCATAGTTCACCAGTTTTATTTCCCATATATTAGGGACTTCAGACTGCTATAATAAAAGCCTTCTAAGGGAAAAACATCATAGATCGAATACGCTACATCTTCTATTTCTATTGCCAAAGAACTACCTAAATACAGAATAGGTTGAAGACAACAAACGTAGTTACGTTGGTAATAGGTTCCTAGTTAGGTACCTATTATTCACATACATCATACATCAATTCAATCAAATAATACGGATCAAAAAACCTTTCTATTCGGTTCTTCAGAAAAAAATAATAACACATCATGATAGAAATGATTAACACAACGAACGATAATTATCATTAAGTTGAAATGAGATGGCTATCAATTTAATGAACAAGTGATATGATTTCGCGACGTAAGGCTACTGGTAGACGGAGCAGAGAAAGAAAAAAAAAATTGTATTGTAATGATGATGATTTTTAATCAGATTATGTGATGAATATAACAGAAAGGAGCAAAAGGGCAGCTCAGCACCTAATTGCGTGACATAGTATTAATCGGAATCTGAATCACTTTGAAGCAAATAGCTAATCCATTGCTTCATAAGTTCGAAAAATTTGTCTGCTAAACACGTAAATAACGCAATGAATGTTGTTGAACTGTCCAAATGAAACCGATTCTGATTGATAATAATGTGTTACGCGATTGAAAACACCAAAAGCACTTAGATTTGGTCTAATAACAGTACAATCACTTCTTCTTCTTAGCGTGATCAGTTCCTATAACGTGCAGCTGACGGGACACGCAGGACATGGTATTAAGCGTTCCATAGTTTGTGGAACAGCACCACATTTACACTCCAAGATGGAGTCGCCTATGAACCACCTGAACAGGTTTTCCTTGCTTCGGCCAACCTGGGTCCGGTCCACAGTCACTGGTGGAAGTTAATATCCAATATTGTGTTTGACAAAATATATAGATGATAACAAAATGCTTCTCAAGCGTAAAACTATCGTGGCAAACGCTTTCTAGAGACAAAGAAAATCTATTACAAATACAGACCAAGAATTTATAATCCAGGCAGAAAATGAGCGTATATACAAAACAAATTCCATCTTCACGTACGTATCGATGCAAAAACTACCTCGTGGTCCCGACACTAACAGTCGATACTTAACAATTTATCATTCTTGTATCTCTGTGTGATTACGATCTAAGTATTTTAATAACGAATGGAAGCCGCTACTGGTTAGCGCCTGAAGCGATTGCTCCTCGTTTTTTCTCTCAATAGACCATCGGCTTTTATTGTTATTGATTGGTAGGCGATAACGATGACGTCATCTTTCTTTATCGACCGACGGACAGTGGGAATGGGGTCTTTAATATAGATCTGAGCTAGGCTTTTTTGGTGTGAGGTCAATTTTAGATTTGGTCAGGTGCTTTTTCGGCGTGAGGTTAATTTTAGAATTGGTCAGCTGTTTTAAAATGGGTTTGGAACCATTTTTATTGCTTGCTATATAGATATGTATGTAATTGTTATTTCCAAGTGAAGAGTAGTATTAGATTAGATCATAATTTAATTAATTCTGGTCATGCCAGTCTTCTGGGCACGTTTCCGGATGACAGCGATACTTACGAGTACTTCCACGCCGAAGTATCCTTTTGTTTTTGTATTTATTTGTATAGTTGGTTAGTCACTTAATTTAGTACCCAGTGTAAATAGTTATCTATACAAACAATAAAGAAATTGTATTGGTACTCGTATAAGCTTTCAAAAACAGATTCTACTATTCTGGTCTAAAATTCCCTTCTACGATAATAACTATAAACCTACCTGTATGCAGCTTTAAACTCTAAACCGTATAATTAGAAAACTTTTAGATTCTATTTGCGCGATACAGTTCTTCTGAGTATAGCTTTCATATTATTAAGACATAAACCATAGCCTTTGGCGGTACGTAATCATTGCTGGTACTTACCTCTTCCATCCGAGGTTTACGACTAAAACAGAATGTTACAGCTGATTCAATTTACGGGTTTTCTTTAGTAGATTAGCTAGAAAAACCTTTAGCTTTGATAGCGTTCGCCTTTTCTCCTAATTAGGGAAACCTTTATAGGATTTTTCCTAGTGATTAAATTGAGATTTGACCTGAGGGGCAATTCTCGTACCTATTTTTAGGAATGTTCGCAAACCAATCTCAGTCTCAATCTGTCAAAAAATCCTCTAATTTACCAACATTTTTGACATTGATTGTCGCTGAGATGAGATTGCGACTAGATTTTGAACGTTTTTAATTACGAGAAGTGGACGGTATTTGGAGCAAGTACAGACGAAATTTGACAGTTTACCCGAGACTGTCAAGTTTTTCCAATCTACTTTGAACCTTATGCTTTAGCGGTAAAGTTGAAAATCTATTAAAGAAACAGATTGTAGTAGCTTGATGTGCTGGCGTCTGTACATCATCATTTTTGTTCGCTCTTTATTTTGTAAGTTTTATTACTGATGTCATTGTTTCAGAGTTCATTTCAAGAAAAATCTTGTTCATTCTTGAAACTTTGATCGTCTTATGTTATCGTCACTGCACTGTTTTTAAATAATGTTTCATTTGTTTTTGTGTTTATTATTAGAAAAACCGGAAAGTTATACCTATAGTTCAGTTTTAAGAACGCCAAATCGTTGTATAATTATCTGTGGGGCAATACAACGCTTGATTTTTTTTTAAACGGTCGAATTCTTAAGTTAGGCAGAAATACCTCTAGTTTACCCTAATTTTTAACAAGCAAACAAACAAACATCAAACATCTAGACACAACATCATGATTGTGTTTAGATTTTGAATGTTTTTAAAACCGTGAATTAGTCTTCAGGTTGTTCCTCTCCAAGCTGTCGTCTATTTAATTGTTTTCATTATCATGATTCGCTTCACTCATTGGTACATTATTAATGAACAAACTATCATTTTCTTTATCTATAATACAGCGACCGTATCACTCACCTACATTATTAGAAAATAATAACACTCTCATTAAAAATAGATGAAACCATATATCACTTGTTACAAATTCAATATCCATACTTACCTAATATAAAAAAAGTTAATTTATATACATATTATGTTCAGCATTATGTTCTAGGACGGGTGTGATATTATCCAATTAAAGATGAGACACGCTCGCATTTCAATAGACGGACTGACAAGCCGAAAATTATAATAAATGTTTTATTTTTTAATACGCGATGGAAACAATTACTTGGGAGAGAAGGTGTGGTGCAAGTTCGAAGCGAGAGGAGAAGAGCGAAAAGAATAACGGTACCAATACTGATTAAAATAGGATATGAAAATAAATTATTTTTTAAATAGCTAAGTAGAGATTGACGGCACAGTTGGCGCAGTGGTTAAGCGATTGACTTCTGCGCTGCGTGTCGCGGGTTCGATTGCCGCACGGAACAAATATTTGTATGACCTACAAGTAGTTGTTCCGGGTCTGGCTGTTTGTGTATGTGACTTTAAATGTTTGTAAACGCACCCACAATACAGGAGAAATTCCTAGTGTGGGGCAACGTTTTTTTTTTTTTTAAAAAAAGTGATGTGTACTTATTTTAATAGACACATTTCTTTATATCTCTAGGGTTCCGTACCCAAAGGGTAAAAACGGGACCCTATTACTAAGACTCTGTGTGTCTGTCTGTCACCAGGCTGTATCTCATGAACGGTGATAGCTAGACAGTTGAAATTTTCATAGACGATGTATTTCCGCTATAACAACAGATAATGAAAATAAAATAAAGTTAAAATTTAAAGGGCTATAAAATAAACATATAAACACACACACAAACACACCCCCGCACACAAACACACACACCCTCTCACAAACTTTCGCCGTTATAATATTAAGTGTGATAATAAGACATCGTTCAAAATGACGGCGAAATGAGTTGTCATTTCGCCGTCATTTTGAACGATGTCAACATGTGATGTGTTCAACATTTGTGTTCTATTTTCACCGTTTGTTCAAGCCATATTTAACACAAACGTCGCTTGAGATTTCGTCATTATTACCAACCTGGCAAGTGGACTGTAACACTACAGTATTGCCTTGGTAGTATTTATTACAAAGGCAACATAACAATACGCCTATAACCTCCAAAGGGTCAGACAGAGGTGTACCTATAGTACGCTTAATAGATTTTCAACTTATCGCTAAAGCATAAGGTTCAAAGTTGATTGGGAAAATTAGACAGTTTTGGGTAGCTTTATGTGCCGTCGTCTGTACATACATTCATATTTTGCCCAGTTATGTTTAAGCCCCATGTCAAAGGTGATTCGAAGAATATCCCTCCTCCTCCTCTATGGAACCCGCTACCGCTTATCCCAAACACCATAAAAATATACCCAGTGGCTCTTTTTGTATACCAGTACGTATGATTGATATTGGAATCGTAACGAATCGGAAAGTGATTTTGACGTCTAATATTTATTGCTACCAGGATGAAATGAAATGTAGCATTCGGTCAATTTCGGTACAGATGTTAGCACCATCAAGCTACTACAATCTGTCAAATTTCTTTAATAAATTTTCAACTTTATGCCTAAAGCATAAGGTTCAAAGTTGATTGGGGAAATTTGACAGTTTCGGGTAGCTTGATGTGCTGCGTCTGTACATCCTTTAGCAAGAGATAAAATTTTATCGCTCTCTAATCGATCTAGATGCTATTTTTTCACGTGTGAATATTTTTTATGCGAAACTTTGTTCTTGATATATATTTTTTCATTAAATTTCTTGTACAGTTTGAATTTATTTGAGAGATATTTTAAAATTGGATGTTGCAAGTTTTATTAGTTCGTACTAATTTCGCAAAAACTAGATTTTAAACGTTTTTAATTACGGGAATTGCCTTTCTGTTTTATTTTGTCTTGAAAATGCATTGAATGTATGTACAGTCAACAAAGGAGTTAAGTATACAGGAGCGTCGGATATTGTTGAAGTTTACTAAGAAACCGATGGATGTTCTGGACTGAAATTTAATTTAATAAATGAGCTGTTTGTTTCCTATTAATAAACTAAAATTTTATTCGAGAATATCCATCGGTTTCTTAGTAAACTTCAACAATATCCGACGCTCCTGTATGCTTAACTCCTTTGTTGACTGTACATAATCACGAAGATAATGGATGGATCTCCAAAATAATAATTATATGAGTACGTACGATCAGGTTTTCATCATTTCTAGGGCTATTTTCAGTTATGATGACACAAATCAGAAAATGAGCGGCCACATGATGGCAAGGAATAAAATATTCCGTGTCATGGCGCGATGCCAAAGAAAACTTAATAAGTGCCTATGGTGATCGCCGGTCGCCTCATCGGATCTATTTGAAAATATTTGCGACACCGTAGGATTCTGATCATTACTTACTTAAACCAACACAAGAACGAAGTGTATTTGCCTTAATAACGACAATAAGGAAACTGCTATTGGACACATTCATAGTAAAGAAAGCTTTTAATAGTTTATTAGGTTATAATTAAATTACTTATTAGTCTATTTAAAAGGCTATATTGTAATAAGATTAGGATCCATCCTATTGTTGAACCCTAGGAATAGGGAAAAAAAACCTACTTACGAGAACCTACTTCTATAGCAAAACTAATTGTAACTGAATATTCTATATGTTATGTGGGATTATATGGCAAAATAAACGAATAGATTATGCTTGAGACTTTTATTTTAGCACACACAAAAAGATCAACCTTCCACCGTAAGTTCGTCGTGAATCTGTCTGTCGCCATTTCCTCTTTCTCCCTCGCACACATACTTCGCTTTCATTCATCCGCTGCGTTCCGTTTTAACAATTATAGCTGCGTTCATACTTTAAGATAATTAATACAATATTTTCATCCCACAGTCGGCCATCCTGATCCATGTCTGTCCCCAGACATCCATACAAACATTCATCGCTAGCTTTCAACTTAAATTTAACTCAACTTCTAGTACAGTATTACAGCATCAAAATAACAAAACAACATCATTTAGTTTCTACGATAACATCACTTAATATCTAAGTTTTATTTTAAATAAAAGAAAAGGTACAACATAACATCATCAATATTCCTCTATAACATGTTCACACACTGATATTTTAAGAGAAAGGTACAACATAACATCATCAATATTTCTCTATAAACATGTTTACACACTGATATTTAACATTACAGTAGGTATAGTACAGATAGGTCTCTTAATTACATTAAACTAATACCATAACAATACATGGTGATAACAAACATTGTACACAACCTCTCACACACAAATTTGAAACAAGACAAAGTTAACAAACAACTCTCACCTTTTAGGTTTTGGAGTTTACACCTGGCCACGCCTTCATGTAGTCTGCTGAACTAGAGGTCACCCCAGGGCCTTCGGTATTAGGGTCGACCTTTTTCAGATCATATCTATTGTTCCTCTTTACTTTTACAACTTGATAGGGCCCCAGATATTTGGCTTTCAGCTTCATTCCCGTGCCAAACTGCGTGCGTTTTATTGCCACTAAGTCTCCTTCATTGTACTTCATACTTTCTTTCCTCTTCCTATTGAAATTTCTTATGTTTTCTTCTTGAACTTGTAGAATTTGTTCTTTAGCTTTCTCTCTAAGTTTTTCTCTCTCCTCTGAATAGCTTTCTCTTTCTTCTTCTAAAAGCAGGTCATAAATCTCGATGTCTTCCTTCATCCTCATTTTAGTCCCAATCAATAGTTGATAGGGTGTAGTATTTATGCTTCGCTGAAAAGTACTATTTAGAGAACGTTGTAATCTACTCACGTGCCTGTACCACAGGGCAGGATTTTCTATACACATCTTTGTAAGTACGGAGATTATAGTACGATGAACCCTTTCCACTTGCCCATTTCCTCTAGGCACTCCCGTCGTAATTTTGATGTGTTGTATGTTTTCATTTTTACAATACTCTTGAAACTCATTGCTCGTATAAGCTGTTCCTCGATCAGTAATAAATCTGGTTGGATTGCCAAAATGTTGTTGGTGAATTTGCAACTTTTCGATTGTTTCTTTACTTGTGGTACTTCTAGTGGGAAATATCCAAGTAAACTTCGTAAATGCGTCTACAATCGTGAGAATATGGTTATACTGCTTCTTTGTCTCAGTCATCGGACCAATGTGATCCAAATGAAGTGTATGCAGCGGTGACTCTTCCTTTTCAATTGGAGTTAGGAATCCTTCTTGTTTTCCCTCTTTCCGCGTAGCCAATAAACATGGAATGCAACTTGTAATAAACTCTTCAACTTTCTTATCAAGGTTCTTGATAAAATAGTCTTTACTTATTAATTCAATCATCTTTCTTTTTGAAAAATGTCCATTTGCATGAGCCCTTTTTATAATTTCATTTTCCATAGACTTTGGGATCACTAAATGCTTTTCCATTCCTTTGTACAGCAATCCATTATCCATGTAATAATCACCATAAGTTCTCTCCTGTAAAATCTCTAATATTGCTTTTAGACCATCATCCAACTGTTGTGCTCGTCTTATCTCGTCGTGCAGGGTTACTACTGCTACGTAGGGGTTTCGGCTCAATGCGTCAGTATGCTTCATCCTCGTTCCTGGCCGATGTTCCACAACAAAGTCAAACTCCTGCAGAAGCAATGCCCATCTTGCAACCCTCGTACTCAAATCTTTTTTCTTAAGTGTCATCTGGAATGCTTGGCAATCAGTTACAATTTTAAATCTTATACCATATAAGTAGTGTCTAAATTTTTTCACCCCTTCTATTATAGCCAGACTTTCCAGTTCATAACTGGTGTACTTTTTCTCCGCATCATTCGTTTTACGACTCATGAAGTATACCGGATGTAGTCCACCGTCGTCATCAGATCTCTGCATGAGTATAGCCGCATAAGCCAGAAGTGATGCGTCTGTATGCATTTCTGTCTCCAATCTTGGATTAAATATTCGTAAAACTGGTTTAGTAGTCAAACGTTCCTTCAAACAATTGAATGCACACCGTAGCTCATCATTGAATTCAAAATTGACATCTTTCTTAAGCAAATCTGTAAGTGGCCGTGCTATTGATGCAAAATTCTGGATGTACTTCCTAAAATATGATGCTAATCCAATAAAACTTTGCAATTGCTTAACTGTTTTGGGTTCTGGAAAGTTTGTAACAGCATCAATCTTTTCACTGGCAGGCCTTACTTGTCCATTCTCAATCGTATGACCCAAATAAGTTATACTTCGACATATCAGCTGTGCTTTTTTCCAATTTATTTGCAAGCCATATTCAGATGCCACTCTTAAAACTTCTCTTAATCTATTAACGGCTTCCTGTTCATCTTTTGCTGGAATAAGAATATCATCAACAAATATTAGAACAATCCCTTTAGATATTAATTCTCTGAAGATTATGGTCACAAATCTCATAAAGTAGTTTGGACAAACAGACAAACCAAACGGAGCCTTCAAAAACTCGAACTGACCGTGGTGTGTAACAAATGCAGTATACTTTACCGACTCACTGCTAACATTCAAATGAAAGAATCCATTTTTTAAATCCAGTACCGTAAATACTTTTGCCTCAGCCAACTTGTCAATGAAATCTTCAATAATCGGTAATGGAAACTCATCTTTTATAATTTTACTATTTAATTTTCTGTAGTCTACACACACCCTTATAGTACCATCTTTTTTGCGAACAAGAACTAACGGACTAGCATATTCAGAGTAACTTACACGTACAATTCCTTGCTCAAGCCACTCCGCAACTTGTTCTTCAACTACCGCCTGCTCCTTTAGCGATATGCGTCGTGGACGTTGCGCCACCGGGACATCATCTTTCACAATTATTTTCAGCTGGATAGGAGCTTCTCTAGTTTGGCATGGTTGATAGCTCTCAACCATCTGAACAACCTCTTCTTTAAGGTAAGTATTACTTACGTGACCAACTTCGACACTGCAACTAAAACAATTTATTTCTTTCACCCATTCCACAGGTTTCATCCACACAACACTACCATTCATAACCGTTATAACATTCTTAAGAAATTCGTGACCTATGATTACATCAAAAGGCATACAGTCTTTAGGTACCACGTAGAATAACACATCGTCGTATTTCGTACTGTCGATCACAACACTTGTTGTTATACAACCTAATGACTCCACTTTAGCAAAACCAAGTCCAGCCAGTGTTATGTTATTGTTCATCAGTTTACTGACATTAGCACAAAACTCATATGATACCAAGTTCACATCACTGCCCGAATCAATAAGCGCACTTGTCTTTTTCCCACATAATTCCACAATCTTCATGGGTTTTTCCCGTTGCGACCGTGATTGTTTGTTTACACCGCCATCTTTGTCGTCATCTATCATCTTGTCACTGTCATTCTTGTCATTGTCATTCTGTGAGTTTGACATTGACATAACATCCGCGTCGTTGAACGATGATTGACCGAACATCGCTTGCTTGCTCACTCGTTCGCCGCTCCCGCTCCCACTTGTCGATGCGCCGCCGCCGCCGTTGTGATCTTTTCTATCGCCGGAAGTGCCGGAACTACGCCATCTTGATGAACTCGAATCTTCCTTACGGCCGTCTACCGCCATGTTTTTTTTATGCGGACACTTCGGTGAAATATGGCCGTATTCATTGCAGTTAAAGCACTTTGGACCTTGTGCCTTCTGCGGACAGTCTTCCGACACATGATCGCCGTCACCGCAGTTATAGCACCTTTTCATCGGTTTTCCTTGACGTGTGCTGCCGCGTTTTTCGTTTCTGTAGGTACTCTTAGAATGTTCCAGTTTCATCTTATCCTTAATAGTCTCGTATATTTTAAACTTATCTTTAAGATCAGGATACGTAGTTACACCGTAAAGCATGATTTTATTGGTCTCGCGGTCGACTATGCCATCAACGATGTATTTAATGGCCACGTAATCTGGTATCTTTCCTCTTTTCCCCAATTCCTTCATGATCATCATATAGTCGATGCAACTCTCGTCACGTCCTTTCTTTCGTTGGCTCATAAGCTCGTGTATCGCTTTAATGTCGACGGAGTCAGAGAACTCTTTACTCAGGGCCGCCTTAAGTTCTTCCCATGTTTTATGAGGGCGTTCAGCTTGCATCCAGAGCTGTGCGGTGCCTGATAAGGATTTCCGTGCCATCAGCAGCTGTTGTAACGGTGTCCAACCACATATTTCTCCATTTTCTTCCACGTCTTGTATCCATCGCGTCACTGGATACGTTTTATCTTGACCGGTGAATTTAGGTATTAGATCCGAAGTTAGGTACAACATTGAGCTTAGGCCCGTACGTGATTCGTCTTTCGTCATTTTCGTGTTCACAATATATCTTCGTTAGCGTCAGCTCACCGTTTGCCGATACCGTCGTAATTATCTTCGGCCGCCGTTGATTTTTTGAACGCCGCCGTTCGCCACGCCACGCGTCCGTCGGTCTCCGTCGTTTTTAAACTTCTTAAAACTCGAACCCGTGTCGTTATTTTGCCAATCCCGGACGAGCCCCCAATTTTGTGGGATTATATGGCAAAATAAACGAATAGATTATGCTTGAGACTTTTATTTTAGCACACACAAAAAGATCAACCTTCCACCGTAAGTTCGTCGTGAATCTGTCTGTCGCCATTTCCTCTTTCTCCCTCGCACACATACTTCGCTTTCATTCATCCGCTGCGTTCCGTTTTAACAATTATAGCTGCGTTCATACTTTAAGATAATTAATACAATATTTTCATCCCACATGTTATATATAATATATATAACATTATTTTCTTTCTTTTCTTTTTTTTCTTTTTTCATGACATTCGCTGTCACCACATGCTTTTCTCCTACAAAACCCCATGTCCCACTATCACCTAATCTTCCCAGGCAAACTAAAGCGAAATCAGCTAAAAATAAACAAGAGAAGAGCTTACCTTATCTAATTAAACATCTGGTCGGAAACTGGCGATGGCCGTTATCTGGGCTCGAATATCGGACATTAACTTGTGAGACAGCGCACTGCAACGGTCAAAGGTAACGAGGGTGTGCTGAGACGGGCGGGGCGGTAAGCGGGGCGGTAAGCGGGAGCGGGTAGAGGAACATGTGATATTGAAATGGGTTGGTATGACTTGTAGTTCAATGTTGTTGGATCTGGATGTTTGTGAGCCAGACCGATATAAAGAATTAGGAACTAATCGTCAATCACCGAAAAACTCTAATTCTTTATATATTTATTGCATCTGGGTAGTCCATTGGTAGTTGAACCATTTGCCATATAAACAAAAGACGTATAGTTAATCTATGTTTAAAGAGGATTATCAAAAAACAGAAAAGACCAAAATTTAAGTTCCAGAACGGAATTTAAATACTTCACATTCTAATTTCAGACCCAATCTGTCACAAAAATACCTTGAATTTTTTAAAATTTTGACAAGTTTTTGGACATTGGTTGCCACTGAGATGAGATTGCGACTAGATTTTTAAGGTTTTAAGTAACTTCTGGAATCAATGGTGGCACCAAAGTAGATTTAGTAATATGTCGGATTTAAACCATCCATACTAATATTAAAAATTCGAAAGTAACTCTGTCTGTCCGTATGTTACCTTTTCACGCCTAAACCACTGACCGGATTTCGATTTCGATAAAATTTGGCATAGAGATATATTGCATCCCGGGGATACAGATAGGTTTTAACGACATACTTCGCGGGTGAAGCCGCGGGCGGAAGCTAGTAAGTTATAAATCTGATATCTCTCTCAATCTAGCTGTGATAACAAGGGTTTTTTCTGGTCCCGGAGAACTCACCAAAATCGCTCCCGCTACTGTCCCCACAAAATCCCGAACCCACTCACGCCCGCCAAGCTTAACATTAAGATAACACCTTACTTATGGTATGCTTATGGCTGTGATTACCCATCGCTGGGCGCCCGCGCATGTTTATGGGCATAATGCCTAGTTGGCTTTTTGTGTTCACCTTGTAACGATTGTACGGAAAAGAATGGTATTTTGATGGGATTGGGATTAGCGAAAATGTTAGTATGTGATGTGTTGTAACTGTATTTTGTATATTTTATAATGTTCACATATTGTATAGTTGAATAAGTCGATAATTACTTATGTAATATGCATGTTAGCTTTCAGCTGTGGGGTTTTGTTAGTTCATAGTTCAACCATAGTTCCGATATTCTGATTTTAAACCTTTTTTTGATTCTAAACCTGTACGAGCAAACCCGTATATCAGCTGACATTGACGCGCAGCGAATAAATAAAATATATACATTTTTAAGTAAGCAATCAGTTGCGTAGCATCGTTTGGGCATAGGAACTCATTTGCCGCGAGTCGATCATTTATCGGTTTTGGGTGTTTGTCAAATCAGTTTATCATTTAAATGATAAATTATTTTATTTTTGTAAGTGGGTTTGTACAAACACTTTTACACGTCAATCATGTTTTTTTAAGACTAGATGAAGTCGTTGTTTCCTATCTGACTACTCTGAGAAGAAAGGCCGAAACAAACTCAGAGGTCACAGTCTCAAAGTCCAGACATAATCTTGGTCAGATTATATTATGAAGACCATGTAGATCGATATCTGAGGTGGTATATAAACGTACCTTACCCATACACTATCAAAAACCAAAAAGTACCTATGAATGAATCTACGGTGTAAAAGACATCAACGCGCACAATTTACCGTAAAATATTGATAAAAAAAAATACATTATTTTCATACATTTTTACTGTAGGTTGATTTTATGTATGAAACATCCGTATTTACCCTGGTTATTTTACTATAAGTCATCAAGCCTACACAAAAATATAAAAAAAAACTTTCTCAAGCTTACCCACTTGAATTTGTCACCAATGTCTTGTCGGCCAACTTTTTCTAATAATTTCGTTTCACTTATCTCCATAAACAAGCCTAAAGATCGTTCATCGTCTCATCGATGACTTGATTCATTAGTTATTTTAGAGCGACTCCTATCTGACCTCTAATGAACTCAGGGAAAATAACTTTTCGCGGCGCGGTGTTAAATTCCCAACCGGTGGGCGTCCATTCAAAAGTCTTGTCTTCATTCATTAGACCAAAAACTGGTTTTATTAATATATGTTTGACGAAACGTATCGTTTTATGAGTGACATGGCGAATAGAATAAACAGCTATAAACATAATGAATGTCAGTTAGTAGGTACCTGTGGCCGGGTGTGGGCGGGTACCGCTTTATGTTACAGGTGTCAAGTGTCATCATTAAATATTGTAAGTGCCACTTGTAAATAGAGGACAATTATTTAATTAGTTGTAACATGAAAAAAAATTAGCTTGGTTTGAGGGGCTTGTGGCTAAGTTATAAGAGCTTGCGGCGGTGGATGTATCCAATATTCCTATCAGACTTTTAATTCATTAGAATTGTGTCGTACTTATATAATGTTTTAATGAATTTCTAATATTGTTAAACTAATAGTGTATACTAACTAAAGGGTAGATTTTTGAGTTTCTTTAGAATATCTGTAAGACCTGTTATATCACTAAAAATCGCACTAATAAATACTTAGACTTTGACTTTGGTCCGTGGATGGGTGACCATCTTTACATAACAAGATCCCTTCGTGCCTCGGAAAGCACGTTAAGCCGTTGGTCTCGGCGAGTGGATCTTTGACGGTCGTTACGGTCGTTACGCGAAAGTTTGACAACCAGTCTTACTAAGGGGAATCGTATTACCCAGTAACTGAGTTGTGGAGGTCAGACAGGCAGTCGCTCCATGTCGATTACTGGTACTCAGCTGCATCTGGTTAGACTGGAAGTCGACCTCAACATAGTTCGGAAAAGGCTAGGCTAGGATGATGATGAAAAAAATTTAGCTTCAAGCCTATTGGAGTGTTTCTATTTTTTTTGCTCAATTTCTACATAATAATAGCCTACACTGACCCACTGCTGAGCAAATCCTTCCGGGCATCCTTTTCTAAAGCCACCACGATCCAACCCTTGCGGTGCGCGTCTAGGTCGTCTCGCCACCTCTTCCTTTTTGTTTACATTTTTTTTTATGCGTCATGGTTCCGCAAATAAACGTATTTTCTTTTCTTTCTTTTCTTTCTTTCCTGGGCCGGCCTTTAATTGATCTATTGGTTGAAAATATATTTTACCTTTTACTCTCGTATACATGCCTCACTCGAGTAAAAAATAAATATACCTTTGGAGATTAGTCAACAAAATCATACAAAAGCCCCTTGACAAGTAGCATTCAAAGCGTTTCGTATTTAAACAATGACTTTCAACAAGATTTGAAAGAAGAAGAAGAAAATTTGCGATAGCTTCTAAACCAATCTAATACATTTTGGACTTTTTCATCATCCTTATCAATGATCTTGTCTTAATCAATCAATCAAGTCAGCCTATTGCAGTCCACTGCTGGACATAATGATGCCGCTCCCAGGCTGCAGCACAACACCCTGTCCTCTGCCTTCCGCATCAAGCCCGTTCCAGCCACTTTCTTTAGGTCATCTGTCTACATATAGGGCCCTTTGAATATTTTCTTCAGAATCTGTCTTTTTCTACACAATTAAACACTGTTAAGTATTCAATCATACAATTCGTATTTCACAAAAAATATCTCGCTGCTCTTTGATTCAATTTGTTCAAAATCAAAATCAAAATTTGCATAAAATGTGGTAGGTACAAAAGATGCTATATAAAATTGTAGTGCAAAGACACATTCCGCCATGTAATGATGGCATGCAAATATTTAATACATGAAATAGGTAAGTAGTAACAACATACAGTAATGTAGGTACTAATAACGTAGTTAACTAAATCAACAAAGGAACATAAATAAATAAAAAAATATTACAATGCATTTCTGAAGTAGGTAGGACTGACAAGACTTTTTGTTTATAAAAACTATGCGATATCAACCATTACTTCAAAAATACACATCATTTTTGTAAGGTAATCTGTTATCTAAATATGTAATGAGTTATATATAAGTGGCGCCATATACACGCAGCTGCGCCTGAATAGTCATATCCTAGGTATAGGGATTTTCAATGAATAATGTGTGACTTTTCGTTTGTTAAAATTATTTTTAGCTTCAAAGAGTTTAGAATTATGTTGTGTTAACATCTTACTTAATGTTTAAGTAAGCTATAAGCTTCGTCAAAACTCAAACATGTTACGTCCACCTAACATGAATGTTACCTTCATTCAACAACGCCATTCACTCATAAAGAATTTGTCGCACGCCTGTGAAATACGACGTCACTAACATCAAAATTCTCTTAATTAATTCAGCTCCTTTATACCTCTAGCGTTTATATTTATATGCTTTTTTATCACCTTTGCGCACGAGTCGATAAAATACCTGTTAGTTTGTGGTGTGAGTTATGAGCGGAAAGATTTTAGGAAGAAGTCTTCTTTTATAACTGTGATTTGACGTTCATTGTAAGGTTTTCTCTGCCAACTGGGCAGGGAAAACAAAAAGGTTTGAAAAAATATTTAGGTAGGTTGAATTATAGAAACTACGATGATTTCTTCCGAGTTTTAATCTATATTTTTTCCGCAGTTGTGTTTGCTCCAAATAGATTGAAATAGTCACTAAAACAAAATTATTTAGATTATTTTCTTTAACAATATTATAGGTATCGAATAAAATTATTTAAGGACAGCAAGAGTGATATTCGTTTTTCAAATTACCTTCTTTCAAGTGAACAAAAATATCGTGATTAGAATTATTGTAACACCAAAATTATTTTCAAAAATCGCTACCCTCTCCTAACTTAATCCTACTTTCAGATTTCGTAACCGTCACTTATGGTGGTCATTTTTTATTGTTAGAAACGTTTCGTGCCGTATTGTGGAGATTTAGTGGCAGGGTGAAGCTTGGTGATATATTTATTGGGCCTTATCACCGCGTATGGAATGCTATGTGCACTAAAACTTAATAGGTGTGGCAGGGTCGGTGACACTTTGACGTTTCGGAGATTTCTTAATGAATTTGATGATAGTCATGGAAATCTATTAAGATATCTATTTGGTTATAATTAAGTTTTGTGTTTGGTTTTCTATGTTGAGCAAATAACTCGGACAGTGAGTCACCCTGATTTTTCGTCGTACATGAAGACCTGTTTCAACCTTAGAATTCTTTGGCAGTCATTTAGGGTATACTAGCAGTGGTAACCCAGTGGCGACGGCCCTGACTTAAGAGTTTTAGGTAATGGGTTCATACCCATACAACGCATTAATTTGTATAAATAATTTCATCACCACTGCTCTCAAAACATTGTAGGAAAACATCGTACGAAAACCGAAATGTCTTATAAAAAAAAAATCTAAGACATATTGTGGCATCCACCAACCCAAACTGGGTCCGCGTTGTATATTACAGCCCACATTGAGAATGATTAAAGAGAGGAGGCCTGTGCTGTGCCCCCGCCAGTTGGAACAGTATAGGCTGATTATGTAGGGTAATACTGCCCATAAATAGAGTTGTCGAAAGCAGATGACAGTTGCTCCTTTATATTTCCTACCTTCATAGTCAAACCACAAATTAGTTGGAAAATGGGTAGCCACGAGTAGGTAGTTTATCCAGGAAAATCTCAATTCAGAAATAAAATGCTAATAGAGAACAAAAATTATAAATAATAAACCTTTAATATTTTTTTCAAATATGTGATGCCGAGACATATCCAAATTAAAATCTGAAATCAATTTATAATAAACATTCTGAAATTCACACTTTAAACGAGAAGAAAACATGATTGATAACTGAAATCCACAGACAAATAATAAGAAAGTCTAGACTGAATGAAATAAAAAACTCGGAAATTAATTATAAACAGTTATGATTGAATCGCGATGTAGGTTTTATACATAATTTATATTTTATTGGCTCTGCATTAGACTTAGAATCGAGTTCAACCATTTATAATATTATAAATATGTCAATGTTTCTGTCGGTTCGTTGAATTTTAATTAAATCTAATTTCTGTGCAGTATTTGAATGAGAACTGCGGCAAATTAGAATTGTGAACTCAGGGTCAGGAGTTCGATTTCCGTGTAGGAGCAAATTCTTGTATGGCTTACAGATGCTGGTCGTAATAAATTAATCATGTTTATAAATCGTGATATAAACGAATGATTTGTATTTAGGTTTGCTTCAAAATGAAGACTATTTTATGTTCTGAATTTTATGCAAAGTGTTTTCTATGTTGTTCCTAGCCTTTTCCTATCTTGGGGTTGGCTTCCAGTCTAACCGGATGCAGCTGAATACCAATATTTTACATGGAGCGATTGCCTATCTGACCTCCACAACCCAGTTACTGGGTAATACGATACCCCTTGGTAAGACTGGTTGTCAGACTTTCGGGCTTCTGACTACCCGTAACGACTGTCATAGATCCACGAATGACAGCTAGGATCAACGGCTACGAGGTACGGAAGGGTCACGGTATGTAAAGATGGTCACTCATCCACAGACCAACCACGGCAAACGTAGCTTAACCTGATCGATCGACCTGTACATGATAAAACAAAAAAGGAATATTTCGATCACATCTGTGGAGTCTTGCTAACTAATTTATTTTGACCCTGTATAAATCATCTGTGTCTGAAATAAAGATACTAGCTACGCCCCGCGATTTCACAAGCGTAAGTGTCCAACCCGTGGGAATATCGGGATAAAAAGTAGCCTATATGTTAATCCAGGGTGTCAGCTACCTCCGTACCAAATTTTATCAAAATTGGTCCGGCCGTTTGAGCGTGAAGAAGTAACAAACATATAAACACACACACACACCCCCCTCACTCACAAACTTAGCGTGATCTAGTTCAGACACAGATGTTCAAAATCTGTTTATAGATACAAGTATCATAAAGATTATCCACACTATTAAAATGTTGTATATTTTTGAACAAATAAATTATACTTATCATTATGTTTAATCTGTTATATGGGTTTGTATCGGGCTTACTATGTTTTATAGACACAATATTTTATATTTGTGTTTACCTATGTACAGACGCCAGCACATAAAGCTACTACAATCTGTCAAATTTCTTTAATAGATTTTCAACTTTATCGCTAAAGCATAGTTGATTGGGAAAATTTGACAGTTTCGGGTAGCTTCACGTGCTGGCGTCTGTACTTTTTGCTCTCTATTTACGTTATATACGAATTAGGTACCAAACACAGAGAAATTTTTTTTCTATTCATTCAGCCAAAACCAAGTGGCAAAACTAGAATGAAAACATTTTAATTAAAGCTTACTTCAGGACAGTTGTTTTTATTGTTCAAATAAAATCAAGTATACCTACCATAAGTTGTCCTACTATCGTTTATAATAATAAAATCTTAATCTCGAAACCTGACCTGTCATAAATCTTTAAGTGTTTGGCCAGACTGGCAGCGCGGGGCGGGGAGCGGCGCGGGTGCGGGAACGTACGCGATCTGCATTCTGCGTGCTGTCGTGTCTAGTGTTTGTCAAAATATAATATGTCTTATTTTTACTAGAAATAAGCTCGAACAAGTTTGAGAACCCCGGTCCCCGCGCGGGCCACCCGCGCACCCACTGCGGCCACTTGTGTGAACGAGATATGGCGTGAGTTTTCCGCGTACTCCCCACGCCGAGCAGCCTGCGCTGCTCATCGCGCCCGCGTGCCCACTATGGACACTCAAATGAAGTTCTTATGTTTGAGTACCCAACGCCGCGCCCACCCCGCGCCCGCGCTGCCAGTCTGGCCAAGCACTTAATTTTATTTAGATGACGCATCGGTCCATTATTATCTAGTTTTAATATTTTACAGTTTTGTATAGCTGAATATAAAAGGTATAGTTTATATATTGCATACATAAATAAACTCACGCCTTCTACTCATGTTTATAGGCAGAAACTAGGAGGGGCAATTCTCGTAATTTTAAGAACGTTCACAGCCTGATCTATGTCTCAATCTGCCAAAAATACCTCGAATTTCCCTACATTTTTGACAAGTTTTTGACATTGATTGTCGCTGAGATGAGGTTGCGACTAGATTTTGAACATTTTTAATTACAGGAATTATCATTGGCCTTCTGGCCATACACGCACGCCGGTTAGTAGTATATAGGTATGAGTAACAGGGTGTAAACTTCACTTATACTCTATAGAAAAGGGAGGATCCTCCGACCACACGGGTGTTGTGTCTGGCGGGCAACTGCCCGATGATTCATGTCGGGTCGTTGTATCTATGCTAGTTGCGGTAAACTCTGCTTGCGAGATGCAGAATTTTTCGTGACGTCAGTATGATGCGTTGTTCGCATGTGGCGTTGTAGATACTACGAACATTTGTAATCGCAAAGTATTCTGTAGTACAAAATGATTCATATTGACAAGGATGTCTTTAGAATATACCTTTCCTCTACTTTACCTACATGCCGATCACTTAACCACAAATTAGCACTTTAAATTAACCCATTTACAATTACTCACCACCAATTAATAGAAACACAACATTTCAAGGAAAGACTACACCTAATCTGAACACATCACGAAATGATGAGGAAAAACGATGATAAAACAGATACTTTGCATCCACAGGTTTTTGCTAATGTAGATTATGTTGTTCTTAGTGAAATGAGTCAGGTTTTAGAAATAGAATCTAACTTTTAAGAATCATTTTTCCTTGATTGATGATGCAATATTTGCTATGTTGTATCACGATTCTTTATGTATGCGTTTTTCTGAACTAATTTTGCGGTAAGTGTTTGCTGTTTTGTGTTTGGTTATTTGAATATGGTTACTCAGCTTCAACTTTCTGACTAACTGACCGACTATTTAATTTTGACAATTCAAAAATGCCTGTACATGGATTAATGAAATAAATGCTTCGAGTTTGAGTTCTGAGTTAGTTAAACCCATGAAGGGCACTGAACGAGACATTAAAGAAGTTTTATATTTATTTTATTATTTATGTATACACAGTACATACATACATAGGGTTAAGACATAATCATAATTTAAGTACAAAGGTACTATACATATAGTTATAGTTCTTATATCTGGGGGCGTTTAGCGTCCCGCAAAGTATTAAAGGTCTAGGTAATAATGATCCTTACAATTCAACAAGAAGGTCATGAATATTCATAGCTTCACATTCTTCTTTTCGTATCGATGGTTCTCATCTTCGTTGTTTTTATATTCTTTGGCCACATTGATTGTGGCGTCAGTGGCATTATTTAGGTCATCCAAGGTGCAGAAGAATAGGCACTTAGAACAACAAACGCTTCTGCATTCTTATAGCTCTTTAATTCATCATCTCAGTACATTCTAGCATTTAATTGTTCTTGCTGACATCAAGTTCTTTCTGATTCCTAAAACATATAAAGGAGATAAAGCACAAATGTCTCGTTACTATCAGCCATATTTTAATTACTGTGGGCGTACTGTGGGTAGTGTTGGTTATTGCGCTGAAGAAAAACGGTTCGCAGTTCAAATCAGATTATAATTTTACGAACAGTTTAGTTACACTAGCGAATCACACACTGTAGGTACACAACTTAACGATACGTACAGGTGTTTGAAAAATAATATTCGCAAAATAACGCACTTATTTTACTCTATTTAGAGCCAATGGATTTGTGCATGTGCACCGCGTGACGATCACATTCAGAAAGTGATCACCACCGCCGCCATGACACTCACAACCCCATTCGGTGTTACCATCTCTAAATTAAAGATACCACTAAAGAAATAAATTCTAAACCGCAGGGTAAAAATAATTAATTACAAGCTTTAAAAAGTGTTACAATAAATCGACTAAATCATGACGCGCTGTCATGTATATTATTTAATATTGATAACGTTCGCTTTACTCAATTCGTCATTATTTTTTACTAGGCGTATTAGTCTAGATCATTTGACATGTTTTCAATAATGGATTAGATAATAATTTGGATGATTTCATTTGGACCGTCATTTGCGTAATTAAAACTTAAAAATTTAGCAGGATTTATGAACACTGTCTATCGTCTATGACACATTCTGTCGTAACTACTTTCTTTTTAAGATTTCATCAATGCTTTTCAAATATCCGTCGTTTCGAAATAATGCGTAATATATGAACTAGTTTCTATATTTTCTCGGAAATGGAAAGTGTATCGTGCCTGCGAAGGTTGGGTGACGAATTTCATAAGAATAGTCTTATTAGGCATGTATTTATAAGAAAAATAAACGTGTTTTGTATAAATTGAACAAATGGATCGTTATACAAAACGACGTATTTGTTTTGTTGTCATGCAGAATTCAAATGTATGTTAAGTGAGCACAAATCAAGATTAGTTTGTCCCTGTAGGTAATAAATTGTGGTCAACACGACATCACACCTTGTTTCCCTGAAGAGATGAGAGGTACCTGAAGTAAACACACCAAATCTGGCGTGTTCACTTCAGGTACCTCTCATCTCATCTAGTAATAGGGGACAAGCCTGTTACCACCAACCGGGCACAAATTCAGATTCTCGGCTGCTACTGAGAAATTCCAGATAGAAAGACCCAATAACACTTTACCCGACTTGGGAATCGAACCCAGGACCTCGAGCTCAGCAGTAGCGCTTGCGACCACTAGGCCATTCATTAATTTTGGTCAACTCTATGTATATGTTGCATTACCCGGATTTTTGTACTACAGCTGTGAAAGAGCATGTTTTTGATGTAAGGAGCACATTCTTGTTAGTCTGATAACAGCTGCTCGAAAGTTTCATTTAAATAACATTAATTAAAAAAAAAAAAAAACACAGTGGGTAATTTAATTTATTTAAATTTCAAAAATATAAATCCCTTTACGTCATCTTCTTAATCATCGACAATGTATAAATTAGTGTCTTCTTACATATTAGATTTAATTAATTTTATCTAATCGCCAATCTATGCATGTGACATTTCACTTAATTACTAACTGTCAGATCTGCGTATCATCAATCGGCCATTAGTGTTATATTAGTGTTAATAAACAAACACATAAATAACAAAACAGTCTCTTCCGAAATCTAATTTACGTAAAGATTGCAGTAAAATTTAGGATTACTGTTAGCACTCTAATTGCGAAACATACTTTTTGTCAGAATTAGAGGGGCTTGTGGCTAAGTAATCACAGCCGCACGGGTCGATCAATCAGGTTAAGCTACGCTTGCCGCGGTTGGTCCGTGGATGGGTGACCATCTTACTGTGATTGTCTTACTGTGACTTGATCGTGAAGGAAATCTCAAAAACATAAATAAGGCAATAAATATTTCGGGAGTCGATAGCCGATTCCCGGCCACCGTAGGCGCGGGCTTGCGGGCGGCGAGCAATGGGCAGCTCGCCGTCCGGTAAGGACCAGGCCCGGGTCGACGGCGCGTTGTGTTCCACGCGCGCCTCAAGGAGATGTCAGCACCAACTGACGGGGTCCGCTAGGGCCGGTGCCCGCCAGGGTCGCGGGTTGTTCGAAAGAGATACCGTGGCCCCTGGCACAGGCAAGTGAAGGAACACGGGTGGGTTTTAGTCAGTAAGAGTCTGACACTCCCTTCCGCTCCGCCCAGAGCGGGAGGGGTCATTTGATGATTTCCCACCCAAAAAAAAAAAAAAAAAAAAAAAAAAGGCAATAAATATTGATCAAATTTCAAAATGAATAGCATTGAGATTGCGAGTGCATTACGCAACTACCCCGCGATTACATCTATAAAAAATAAAACCTAAAGATCAGAAAAGCTCGTAAACTTCAATTATTGAATCCATGTTCTAAACAGTAGGTAATCCCCGGCGTTGTTAAAATTATTATCGTTAGTTATACCACAAAAAGGACGATGATTCTCAATCTAAAATCAGGTTATATAAGAAAATATCAAATCGCCTAGTCATCATAAAAATTTTGAGCTCAGTAGCACCTCCAATAAAAAACGACAAACTTATAGTATGTTCATCTTATCATTGATTCTTTATCACCTAAAGCCCAAACATTACTTACACGCCAACCATACCTTACATCACCTGATTTGCATAGAAGCAGGTCGACTATGTGGGCGGGGGTCACAGAAAAAATCTTTCCATAGTCCACGATACACATTTCGTTGCGCGTGGGCAACAAGAAACCTTTCAGATTGTTTATAGATCAATATATTATTTAGAATGTGTGAATATTTCTTTCCAATCACTATTTTAAGTGATTGAATTATGTTCGAACTTGCGATAAGCGAATCAATTTGTGTGATTGGGAAAGCTGACGTTAAATTAAAATAATGCAAGTTTATTGTTACTTTTATAGGGCGACTATGTCTTTATATTTTATTATGCTGTTGTAGGAATGGGTGATGATGTACGTCACGAGCATAAGTATGTATACACTTGGCTTTATTCAAAGGCGAGTGTCTCCTTTATTTTTCAATGAAATTTTATGTTATTACGAACATAGTATTTTCGAACCTATAGGTTTATGTAAAGTGTCGTATTTCAACTTTGCATTCGTTATTTCGTGAAAAAATCGCAATTGAAAGTTGTCAAGTGTTGACATATTATTGCTCGTGACTGTACTTGGTAGCCAAATATTTGAGCAGGTTAGGAATATAGGACTGCTTCATGTAATATTAGATCAAAATCAAAATTAAAATATTTTATTTTACATAAACCTACATGGGCACTTATGAAACGTCAGAAGCTAGGTGCACGGTTCCAATTGGTCGTTTCCTATGGAGAAGAGCCGGCAAGAAACTCCATGGTTGCTCTTTTTAAAAATAATTGGCTTTTACAATGTTTTCAAATTATAGTAGGTATGGGAGGACAGCGAAGGCCTGTCAACAATTACCAGGTACTTGATAAAATAATAAAAAATGGTCTACAGATCTAAAGTCCTCACATTTACTAAATAAGAATGTATCAAAAGGATATATATAAAATAAAAAAATATATAAAAACCTACTAAAACCAAGTGGTATGATTGCCATTACAACCACTAATAAAGAAGTGAAAAATTAGAATTTTCTGTATATAATGTCAAATAATAAAAAGATTATGTCAAAGAAGTATCGTAAAAATAAATATCGTAATTTGAGAGCAGTTAATAGACATTTAGATAGTTATGCCGTTAACAATCTGTCAAATTTCTTTAATAGATTTCAACTTTTATCGCTAAAGCATAAGGTTCAAAGTTGATTGAGAAAATTTGACAGTTTCGGATAGCTTGATGTGCTGCCGTCTGTACATGAGACACTTCAGCTTTGTTTGTGGTATCGCAGATATACGAAGCGATGCCAACTTAAAATATTCAAAGAGTATGGATTTGATCATTCTACGTTAAAAATGGCAACGTGCAAAAGGGCTTCGTGCTTGAACAGTTGGTGTTTTCTGTCTGAGAGAAGAAAGACTGGAACAAATTCAGAGGTTACAGCCTCATTGTCTTGGTCAAATATTAAACTAAGTTATATGTTACTTAGACTAAAACATATCCTCCATGAAAAGTGTTGATTCTGTATCTTCTCTCTTCGCCTTTTCCTTGTCCCCTTAATCTCATATCTGTGACCCAACATCCAAACCAAGTTCCACGTCATAGACGTTCCCAATTATAAATTATCACACATTATAACCAACTCAAGTTACAGAATATAACTTAAAAATATATAAATTCCATATCTTTATGCGTATCTTTAAGTTATGTAAGTGTGTAATAAGTTCTGCTGGTAATCGTGGACAGAAATCGCGGGCTATACGTCAGGACGCTCCTTGGTTGCGCAACCCGACACTCTGAGGTCACTGAGATTCGCCCAGGGGTTTATATTTTATATAACTAGCTTGCGCCCGCGGTTTCACCCGCGTAAATGTCGATCCCGTGGGAATATCGGGATAAAGAGTAGCCTATATGTTAATCCAGGGTGTCAGCTACCTCCATACAAAATTTTATCAAAATTGGTTCAGCCGTTTCAGCGTGAAGAAGTAACAAACATAATTAAACACACACACACACACCCCCTCACAAACTTTCGCCTTTATAATATTAGTGTGACTAGCTTCCGCCTGCGTCTTCGTCCGCGAGGCATGTCGATAAAAACTATCCTATATCCTTTCCTGGGATGCAATCTATCTCTCTGCCAATTTTTATTGAAATCCGTTCAGTGGTTTAGGCGTGAAAGGGTAACATACAGACAGACAGCTACTTTCGAATTTATGCGCTCCGCGGTTTCACTCGCATACGTCTCGATTCCGTAAGAATATCGGAATAAAAAGGATCCTATGTCCTTTCCTGGGACTCAAACTATCTATATACCGAATTTCATCTAAATCGGTTTAGCGGTTTTAGCGTTAAGAGGTAACAGACAGACCGACACACTTTCGCATTTATAATATTACTAGCTTCCGCTCTCGGCTTCACCCGCGAGGTATGTCAATAAAAACTATCCTATGTCCTTCCCTGGGATGCAATATATCTCTCTGCCAAATTTTATCGAAACCCGTTCAGTGGTTTAGGCGTGAAAAGGTAACATACAGACAGACAGACAGATTTACTTTCGAATTTATAATATTAGTATGGATAGTAATATAGTATATAGTAAGGATTGTTTGATATGTCGAGTTAGTTTATATTATTTGGGATGATTTTTGCAATAATTTGTGTACCACTTCTTTTATAAAGGTACAAAAGATGCAGACGTAAGCATTAGGTACAGAATCATCAAGAACAATGTAAAGACATAGGTGTTTTAGTGTTCGATGAGGACCATCGGTTGTTCTTGTGTGTTATTTTTCAATATCTAAGTAAACAATAACAAACTATGAGTCATGCACCTGCTTTTATTGATGTACATAACTCCAGCTTCCTCATATGTGATAGAACAATTCTACCTATGCCAATATTTAAGGCATAATAGCTGCAATCTAAGTTCGCAGTCTTATTTTAGCTGCCACAATAACTTCGTTAATATGAGTCGTTTAGTGTGTGTTAGCTGGAGTGACGTCACCCCAGCTGCTCATGTCATATCTTCCAAACGAAAGAAGATATGATTATATGTTATAGCTCAAAAATTAAGGCATAATAGCTGCCACTGGCAGCAAAATTTTCAAACCTCTGGTCAAAATACTCTATGAGTTTTTAAACCGATAACCATGTGTAAGCTGGAGTGACGTCTCCCCAGCTGCTCATTCATATCTACCAAACGAAGGAAGATATGATTATGTATTATAGCTCAAAAATTAAGGCATAATAGCTGCCACTGGCAGCAAAATTTTCAAATCCCTGGTCAAAATACTCTATGAGTTATTAAACCGATAAACATGTGTAAGCTGGAGTGACGGCACCGAAACTGCTCATGTCATATCTGCCGAACGAAAGAAGATATGATTATGTACTATAGCTCAAAAATTAAGGCATAATAGCTGCCATAGGCAGCAAAAATTTCAAATCTCTAGGTCTTGTAGTTTCCACGTAATAAGCAAAAAAACAGTTCCCGCGCCAAAAACATCAATTATTGCTTCGGAGAAGGCAAGCTGCGGCGTTGCCGTTCCGTGCGCTACATTATCAGTTTGAACTAGATTATAGACTGGGAGCCGACTACACACTTTAATCGTACTATGTAAGTATTGAGGTTATTTATAGTCATACTGTGTTTTTAAACATAGGACGAAAGAAAATTTAAAAATCTAAGTGTAACAATTTCGTAAAGTTTATCATAAATCACATTTGACATACGGACGGACAGACAGACAGACATGACGAATCCATTAGGGTTCCGTTTTTGCCATTTGGCTACGGAACCCTTATACGATCACTTTGTTGTCCGTCTGTCTGTCTGTCAAGACCCTTTATCTCTGGAACGCGTGAAGGTATCAAAATGAAATTAAAACCATAATATACTCAAGTCTGCGGTCCCTTGAAGCTGTGAAAAAATCAAAATTCTAAGTTAACGTAAAAAAGATACGGCCGTTTATCCCGCAAAAAACGTATATTTCGACACTCTCAAGGGAATCAAAATGTATAGGGTACTTCCCGTTGACCTAGAATCAAGAAATTTGGCAAGAAGCAAGGTCATGTAGCACAAGTAAAGGAAAAAGTCTGAAACCCATAAATTTTTAGTTATATTAAAAAAAAACCGTGATGAAACTATTTACCTAACTTGTTTTTTTTTTTTTAGTCGGGGGGAAACCTTCAAAAGGCACCCGACCTCCGAGGAGGGAGGTCGGGGAGTGTGTGTTTTTTAAAACTATTTACATACTTACCTACAAATTTTTACGGAACCCTCGGTGCGCGAGTCCGTCTCGCACTTAGCCGTTTTTTTTAATGACATTTGTTCTGATTCGATGTTTTTTTTTTTTGGCAACTGAGCCAATGTCGACTATTCTGCCAGCGTCATGAAGTCTGATTCGATGTTACTCATGGACGTAATATAATAGAAGTACCTACGTCCATGGTGTTACTTTAGTTTTGCTTTTTTTATAGAATTGTTCTCAAATGTCACGATTTCATGAAAAAGTCATTCAATCGCTAGTAATATACAGGGTTATTGGTTAACATTAGCAACCTAAGTAACATTAATTGTACTTATCATTAAGAACAATTTTTACTATGGGACCAAACCTGAAGTCGCGAAAAAAAATCAGCTGTGCCCTACATTTTAATTAGGTATTTAATAAAAGAAAGAACAAGGCAAAAAAAATAACAATAATAGTACCTACGTAGTTCTCTCGTCATCCAAAGTTGATATGAATCTACTTTAATATATTCATAGTTCCATTAAAGTTCAGTCGGCTCTCAGTCTATATCTTCAATAAACAAAATTAAAATTATTTTGAGCGCAAGTTAAAATGACTTCTAATAGAATGCCTGCTAAGTGCAAACTTGGTTGTAGTATTGTAGCGCACGGAACGGCAACGCCGCAGCTTGCCTTCTCCGAAGCAATAATTGATGTTTTTGGCGCGGGAACTGTTTTTTTGCTTATTACGTGGAAACTACAAGACCTAGAGATTTGAAAATTTTGCTGCCTATGGCAGCTATTATGCCTTAATTTTTGAGCTATAGTACATAATCATATCTTTTTTCGTTCGGCAGATATGACATGAGCAGTTTCGGTGCCGTCACTCCAGCTTACACATGTTTATCGGTTTAATAACTCATAGAGTATTTTGACCAGGGATTTGAAAATTTTGCTGCCAGTGGCAGCTATTATGCCTTAATTTTTGAGCTATAATACATAATCATATCTTCTTTCGTTTGGAAGATATGAATGAGCAGCTGGGGAGACGTCACTCCAGCTTACACATGGTTATCGGTTTAATAACTCATAGAGTATTTTGACCAGGGATTTGAAAATTTTGCTGCCAGTGGCAGCTATTATGCCTTAATTTTTGAGCTATAACATATAATCATATCTTTTTTCGTTTGGAAGATATGACATGAGCAGCTGGGGTGACGTCACTCCAGCTTACACACACTAAACGACTCATATTAACGAAGTTATTGTGGCAGCTAAAATAAGACTGCGAACTTTGATTGCAGCTATTATGCCTTAAATATTGGCATAGGTAGAATTGTTCTATCACATATGAGGAAGCTGGAGTTATGTACATCTTTTATTGCTAGTTTTTTTTTTTACAATTTTGTGTTGGGATACCAGTGGCAGCTTTGTACGGAATATTTAGCGTAGCATCAGCCTATAATGTTCCCATGGCTGGGACACAGGCCTCCCCTCTGTGAGAGGATGTGGGCCGTAATTCACCACGCCGGCCCAATGCGGGTCGGTGAATCCGGAACGGAATATTTAGACACTGAAAATTATAATGTGTAGTTTTGCACTAATAATGGTGATTTGTGGTTCGAAATGATAAATTAATAACTCCAATTTACATATCCAAAACAGCAAGACGCTGAAACCACTGTTTTATAACACTAAACAAAAAAGAACGTCAATTCTAATAACCGAAAACCTCGTACCAATTTCAATACAAAGTAGAGACAATAATTACATAATCCATGTAATTTGTGCTGTATATAGGTCGCGGCGATCAGTGATGCGCCGTCGCTACCAAATGCACGCACCGCCCGCGGCCAAGATCGCTCGTTTTGTGAGCTGAGGTGTAGTGATAAGCGGTAGCGGGAGCTTGTATCCTTGGTAACAGAGTTAGTGGTTGTGATATAAAGCTGTGGTCTGTGACTGTTATAAGATAAGAAAGAACACAGAATTCTATTCATCATCATCATTATTTTAGCCGAAAGACGTCTACTACTGGAAATATGCCTCTCCACAAGCACCTCCACTTCAATCGGTTCTGTGCTTCTCTCATCCAGCTGATTCCTGCGGCCTTCACAAAGTCAGGTCAGGAACTCTGTGTATGGGTCGCAAAAATTGTGCACAAAGATTCTTGATCTAAATGTCCACGTGTGTTCTTACTGCGCTTAACATAATAATCATTCTATTGTTGATTTATCAAAATATGGCAATTTTAACGAGACATTTTTTTTCACGGAGTTAGAGACAGGTAAGATTAACGATAATAGGAATACAAAATGATTCGTAGTTGCTAAATTATCAACATTTCATCAAGTACATAGTAACATGATTGACGTGTAAAAGTGTTTGTACAAACCTACTTACAAAAAAAAAAAAAAAATCATTTCATCATTTCATTTCATTTCATTTACAGTTACGAGCATAAGTATGTATACACTTGGCTTTATTCAAAAGCGATTTTCTCCTTTATTTTTTAATGAAATTTTACATTATTAGGAACATAGTATTTTCGAACCCCATAGGTTTATGTAAAGTGTCGTATTTCAACGTTGCATTCGTTATTTCGTGAAAAAATCGCCATATAAAGTTGCCGTGTTGACATATTAGTGCTCATTGAACCTGCAAACTCCAATAATTATCATATTACTACTCGCTTCCCGCTCAACCCGTCACCGCGGCCCCCGGTCTCACCCACCGCCATTATGCCGTGAGAACACAAGTGACCATGGCACTTGCCACCGATCAGCCATTACCGAGCGTGAACTATTGTTTGAGACCGTTCAAACGCCCGAGATACCACCACTCAAAAATATAGGTACACCCGAGATTTATGACTAGAGTTCGACCGAAGATTATAATTTTTTTGGCCGAATGCGAAAACGAAATTCGGCCTGATTCGCAATTCCGGCCGAAACGAAAATAATAATTTTTTGGTTTGTCGATGATTTTTTCTTCGGTAAGATTAAAATAAATGCTGTGTCAATCTTTTAATCATTATATTTAGTCGTTTAAACATAAATCACACGAAACGTTATACCTTTTTAAAGGTCATAACTAGTATTTAATTAATAAATTAAAAAACCATTTCTTTCCGCATTTTCTGAGTTATGGTGCTTTTAGTTGTCGTAACTTTTGATTTAATTGAAAGTATTGATTTACTGGCACAACATTTTACGGCCACGGTAAAAACTAAAATAACTGAAAATGGATATTTCGGCAGAAGATTGCCGAAAACCGAAAACGAAATTCGGTCGGACTCTATTATTTTATTTATGACTAACACCATTTTTGTAACGCAAATTGATAAGAACGATTTCTAGGTCAGACTGTGTGTTGAAATTTAAAGCCAGATGTTTCATGTCATTAATAATGTTTGATAAAAAATAAGTTGAGTCCGGGTTTGGGTTGTAACTGATTTTGGAGACAATGAGCTGCTTTTTGAGGGCGAACAATGGTCTAGAATGATCCCAATATCTATTTGGTCTAGTGTTTGAGTTTAGTTCACAAATCGCTGTAAAGCTGTTTCGCTGACAAACTTGTTTTTACTTCTTTCTTTTTTGCAGTATGCATTTTGGTCCCTCCGTTCTTGTTTACGCGTATATCAATCTATGAATACATATTTAGGTTTAGAATAAGCCTTTAATGGTATTCACTTTCTTGTAAAAACATATGCTTTTCTATTCTTTTTTTACTTTATTACAGGGAAATATTAAACACGTAACACCACATCCTTAAAATCAAGATGGCACTATTTTTCCGCCGCACCCAAGTCACAATTGCAGTAACATCAACCAAAAACCCCAATTTGTCAGTAACAAATATGTTAACATTATTACATTTACACGGAACCGCTAGGGCAAAGTACATGAATCACATTTAAAACCACAGGGTTACACCATTTTTGGGTCAAAACTCGTCATTTTGTAACACAATACCCACTGAGACCGCATGAGCTTTGTAGGGTTAAGTGTACAAAATATGTTCGTTGAACGTAATATTGTGGTGAATGTTATGGACATTTGGAACATGTCTTGTGTTTACAAGATGCGCAGAAGTTTCCAATTGGAAAGCACTTTAATTTCTGCGCATCTCTGCGCTTTTGTCACAATTATGACATATTTGCCAAAATAATTATTACAAAAATGGTTACATGTATTTTCTTAGAATGACAATGACGACAATGGTTCGACTGGAAGCCGACCCTAACTAAGTTGAGAAAAGTCTCGTCAGATATGATAATAAGACAAATGATGCACAAATTGTTTTTGTTTACACTATTGAACCTACAATCAAAATACTTTCGAAGGGTGATAGAGCACTGGGGGCCTAAAAAGGCCACCTTGGCAGAATAATAAAAGGATAAAATTATGAATCATATGGCGGAGACAGTCCGTGTTTTTCTTTTTTTCGCTGCACTACTTAGGTATAATTAAAGAGATTGGGATTGGATTTGGATTGAATTGATTGGTATTTTAGCACAAAAAAAGAAATAACTGAAAAATCCTTCACCAATGGAATTTGATACGATTAACTTAACGGTTAACTGTCCATTATGATTTATATTGTTATCCTTTTATGATTCTGCCAAAGTGGCCTTTTTAGGCCCCCTGGTCATTATGGCTAATATTATGATGATAAATAACGATCTCATCTTACGCTATAGTTCCGCGTAAAATCTAAAAAACAGAACTTTAAAACAAAACACCTGTCTACCTACCAACAAAATAGGTAAGCACATATAAAAAAAACTCCAAATATCAAACACCAATTTCAATGATTAACGGCATTCTGTAACGGCAGCAGATACCAGAATAAATCTTAAAAAATATTATAATTTTTTCCATCTATAAATCTAACGTAATCTTAATAAAATGGCTGCGACTCAACGAAACATTGTCGTTGTATGAAAGTGGTCAGATATATTCACAGGCCGTGGGAACCTGGGGACCCACCCACGCAAGAATCAAAATTCTTCGTTCATTTGTCATCTAAGATTTGCATGGTGATATAATAGGGTTTTTGTCATGTTCCGTTCATGGGTAGGCACTTTTATTTTACTGCTACGGTACTTCTTGTTATGGATTCGTACAGTTACGGTTTATATGGCGGAAATTAGGCGAAGCTTTTGTCTAGCTGTGGACTGTGATAGGCTAACCTGATAGAACAATTGATAGACAAAAGCCAATCGATCTACTAATCGCAAAAACCATGAAACACAACCTGTCTGCGGGACAGATTGAGAGTCAAGAAACAGAATTTATTTGAAACTATCTGCCTAATAACTTATCTGGAACTTATTTGGAGGTGGTGACAGGCCGTCTGTATTCTTAACACAGCAATTTGATTTCACTGATAACCTTTTTTCCCTTCACAATAAGAACTACTTCGCATTCCCGCAAAGGCTAATTATCGTAAAAATACATTAAGATTTTCATCTCATCTCATTAATGTGAAAGCGTTGCTCGTATATACATACATACATAATCAGCCTATAATGTTCCCACTGCTGGGACACGGGCCTCCTCTCTGTGAGAGGGAGTGGGCAGTAATCCACCACGCGGGCCCAGTGCGGGTTGGTAGATGTCGCATGTCCTCAAATTTTTGGTTCTAGGACATGCCGGTTTCCTCATGATGTTTTCCTTCACCGTTTTGAGAGCAGTGGTGATGATATAACTTACACAAAGTAAAGCGCGCCTGTCTGGGTTCGAACCTACAACTCGTAAGTCGCGGCCGTGCTCTCTATACAATATTATAATCGTTGAGCGAACAATTTGTTAGAGCCAGTAAGCCATACACCTCATCGATTAGACCAGATATGGTTCAAATACACTATCGTAAATAAGGGTCGAACTAGGATCTTATTAAATTTTACATAAAAGAAAACTCAGAAGTCCCACCCCACTTTAGACTTTAACTTTTAACTTTAGATACAGCATTTACACTCAACGTAGGTATAATACTGCACTATACAGATAATATCAGTGGTGGCCCAGTGGAAACGGCTGTGACTTGCGAGTTGTAGGTCGTAGGTTCGAAGCCAGACAGGCGCTTTACTTTGTGTAAATTATTTCATCACCACTGCTCTCAAAACGGTGAAGGAAATCCTAGGAAGTCAAGTCAAGAAAGAAGTCCCGCACTGGGCTCGCGTGGTAAATTACCGCCTCTTGTGTCCCAGCAGTGGGAACATTATAGGCTGATTATGCAGAAAATGGCAAAATAGATTCTCTCTGGTCGAGCAGAACTGTGTTGATGTCTACAGATTTCCTTTAGATTTTTTCCTCCAGAGTTTTTTTATCCGACTGTGGCAAAACCGTTTTGAGATTGACAAATTGAACCAGGGTAGTGTTGTGATTTGAAGCGAGACCAAGCCACAATCCAGCCATGTGTGAGAAGCAAAAAAAAAATGTACTCGTGTATTGTATTAAGTGGTAATTCTGTTGTCCCTCTTTACTCAGCTTAATCTATTCTGGTTTGTCTATTGAGGTACATTTTTAATTAGACATGCACAAGTGTTTATCGGTAAGCATCCGATACGTTTTAATGGTGTCCATACGGTACTTTTTATAATAGCAGTAACAAGATCTACTTTAAGAAAAGGAACATTATCCCTTTTCTGTGTCTCTATAATTTTTTATTTGAAGTAGGTGATGGGAATCATTATGGGGGTCAGATAGGCAGTCGCTCCATGTAAAATACTGGTATTCAGATGCATCCGGTTAGACTGGCAGTCGACCGCAAAATAAAAATTGGGAGGAAAAAAAGATAAGTCTTATTGTTTTTTAGGGCTTGGTGAGAACACATTTTGTAATTTCCTTTTTTTTTCTGTGAAACAAATATACCTACACAAAATCTAGCAGTTCAAGAGCTCGCAACGGCCGGCCAGTGCCTGCGAGAGGGAGGTGCCCCGATACGTATTATGCCCCCAGTGAGGAAACGTTATCATACCTACACACCGCACTACAAGAGGGCCTTAACACAAACAGATAACAATAACAAACCCGACCATATTCATTAGACTCTGCCCAATACAAAGTTTAAACTGCTAGTAATCGCAGTAAATCATAAAGATTACTCAATTTGGTGATTTTACAACTTATTTGCATACTGGACGGTTAATCTGCGCATTTTGACGAGTGTGTGGCCGGCCGTAAATTATGCGCAGGCGACTTTAATGTCAAACTTAATTGTTGTTTGATTTCGCGTTCTTGGAACTTGTCCTAGTTGACTCGTGGGCGCATGTTTTAATGCAACGTCTTTACATTGTGATTTTGTGTAACTGTAGGAGACTGTATGTCTGGTTTTAGAAGCGTATTGAGTAAGTCTGGTTAAGGCGCTGTTTAGACAAAAATACGGTAGTGCAAGAATCTTATAATGGAATTTGTTTGGTTCAGGTTTTTATTGGGAAGCCAAAGATATAATCATCCTCCTCTCTAAATCTTATCATTCTCATATCTTGGCTAAATGTTTTGTAAACGTTTTTATTTAATAATTTTTTATTTTACATACCTCGGGATTATGGTGTCCCGGTCCTTTGGAAGGCGTACGAGGGGCCAAAGCCAACTCGCAGAGGCCTCTTAGGCAATTTTAATGAAATTATTATTATCATTTCTAGCGTCTCGAACTACTTCAGTCTAATCAAATTTATGAATTATTTATACTTCAGCTACATCATCATTCTCCTGCCTTCTCCCAATTAATTTGGGGCCGGGGCAACATGTCGTTTTCCATACTTCTATATTAGTCACCTCAGTAGTCACCCCCTTTCTAACCATAATTATCATCATTCACATTGTCAATTCATCGTTTCTTTGGTCTTCCCCTACTCTTATAGCCATCGACATTCATACCTTCTATGTTATATACATATTCCATTATTTTTTTTCCCTTTTTCAAATAATGAACTAAAAAAACCCACAAATAAATCTTAACATTCGTATTTCCTTAGGGGCACAGCAGAGCTCCAAGTGGTACAAATCGATTACCAATCGATGACATTGCTTTACGATATTATGTAAATCGCTCTAGTAGCTCATGACTAATGTGACAGATGGCGCCACTGGGGAACTTACGATCTTTTGGAGTTTATAATCAGTGTGTGGGCTCTGAGATGTTTTCTAGCGCTATTTCGATGTGTTCTTGAACCTTACTCGTGCGTAACAGATTAATACTGCATCGTGATCTTATAGTCATGCTTTGTGAATGTTACAGCTTTTTGACAACTTAATAAAGTTCCAACTTCGATGAGGTAAACGTTACAAATATATAATATACTAGCAGCACCCCGCGGTTTCACCCGCATAAGTGTCGATCCCGTGGGAAAATCGGGATAAAAAAGTATCCTATGTGCTTTCCCGGGATGCAATCTATCTCTCTGCCAAATTTTATCGAAATCCGTTCAGAGGTTCAGGCGTGAAAACGTAACATATAGACAGAGTTACTTTCGAATTTATAATATTAATATGGATGTTGATCCCTAATTGAAAAATTCCTGGGCCCGCGTGGTGGATCACAGCCCACTCCCTCGCACAGACAGGAGGCCTGTCTCCCAGCAGTGGAAACATTATAGGTTGATAACAAACTTTCAAAAGATCTACGAAGTAAAACTATACTTAAACCATAAACAAAAACTTTACAAAAAAGGATACTAACTTTATTTCGACAGAAACTCCAATTATTTTGTGAAAAATGGACAATGCCCATTATTACAAGATTATTTCGCATAATAACTAAAGAGAATCACATCACGTAGTTCTCAACGAGCCTCAATTAGAGAGCACTATCTGTAACGCGGCTCGCCCATAAGGAAGACGGACTTATCTGAAATTTCTAATCTAGTGACTCACATACATGCGTTCGCGAAATTACCTCAATTTACCCGCTTTACTCCCGACCAAGTCAAAAAGGGCACAGTGCACGACCGTGACTAACAATGCTACTGCTAGTTACTTTGTTTTGGCATAGGTGGAATACGTGTCTACCCAAATTTTTTGTACGAATTATCTCTAGAATACCGGTTTCGCTAGCCATAAATGTTTATCTCTGGGTGTCGAAAATGTCTCGTTACAGTTTCTATGATATCTTGATTATTGTAATTTGTGGCGACCTTGCCTCGTATTTTATCAGATACACACATTAATAATGCTTCGTTATGAGTCGGGTCAGTTCGCATAAAATTATTTTTACAGAGCAAATATTTTCCGCTGGTTTTAATTAAAACCCATAATTTTTCGCTGAGCCTAATTAGAAAGTTAAATTTTTATATTAAAATTCAAATTCTCACAAGCGAGTATAATGCAAACAATATGCGTACCAATAATCGCATATTGCATTCCAAAATATTGTTATAATCCAAAATAATGAGGCACATCGTTATTTACTGCTGAAAGTGCACCGACCACGCGGCGGCGCAGAGTGAAACTGTAGCACAATCACATATTTTACGCTTTTGTATGAGTTTAATTGAGTAAGAAGAGACCTGGGACCGCTCGCAGCGGGGTAACTTCCAAATTTATTTACAAAAAATTCGCAAAAGACCCCCATTACTTATGTCGCGAGACGCAACATACCCGTAGCGATGCTCACTTCTGTAATATTAAGTGTGAGATACGACCTTATTCGTGTTGACCCAGATTTTAATACGCCTCGCACTGCTCTTTATGATGACTTTTTGAAAAATGTAATTTTTAATTCCGTACAGGGACGGACCGAATTGAATGGGCCCGCAGATGATTCGTTTTAACTGTATCGCTTATAAATTGTTGTTTCTTATGCGATGCCGACGGAAGTCTGTCGATATTTTAAACTAAATTAATGCGGCCGTGTACGCCAAAATTGGTGTTGTCGTTTTCTCCAGAAAATCGAATGCCCTTTTTTAATTTCCATTTTTTGCATATATATCATATTCTCTTATATCACAATCAACATGATCTTAACGAGCTTGGTTAATTAAAATTATGCTTTCTTTTGTTGCAGTCGTTCTTCGGGCGGACGTACAACAATCTGTCCTCGATATCGGAGTGCAAGAACAACGGGGAGTGTGTGATCAACAAGAAGAATAGAACGGCTTGCAAAGCCTGCAGGCTACGGAAATGTCTCCTCGTCGGCATGTCGAAGTCGGGCTCACGATACGGGAGACGATCGAACTGGTTCAAGATACACTGCTTACTCCAAGAGCAGCAACAGCAACATATACAGCACATGCAAACCAGTAAATCTCCTCCTACTTTTAACTCATCTATGAATCCGTCCTATCTACCGACGAACCTACTCCCAGCGGCAGCATTAGCAGAATATTACAAGAACTCAGAAAAGAGTCCGTTCACGGAAGACGTGACGCGGCAAAGCGTGTCGCCGTCAGATTCAGGAGCATCATCAGCAGATCCTGAGGACGATAATAGTTCTAGAAGTACGAGCGGCCTCAGTATCTTCAGACCAGCGTCGTCTCCCTGTAGCGATAAAGACGTACGGTTACAAGCGATTAGGAATCAAAGCAAAGACAGAAGACGGAAGCCTGCCATGCCCCCATCGCCTTTCGGAACAGTGTCTGCGCCACCAAGCTTTTCGCCAAGAAGTGCTCCGTACTTACCAACTCAACTACAATCTATGAGAGCAGCACCGCCAGGCCTCGCAACCTGGCAGAACCGAAACGGTGGAGACTTGCTCCTCCATTCCCCAGCAGTAGCAGGAGTAGCCATAGACCAAGACCAACCTATAGACCTATCCATAAAGTCTACAGCCATGATATTTAGAAGTCCTAAAAATGACGAAGTTAGTGATTCAGAACCAGAATTATCAATTGATCTGAGCGAAGAAAACAGTAAAGAAATGATGAAGAATCCTTTAGATCTCTCACTTGTCCCAAAACGGACGGAAGAGGTGCCAATGACTGGTTGAATTTTTTGTATTTTTTGTACAATTTGGTACAGCCACGGTTTTCTATTTATGTGTAAATAATATTTTAGTATTCTTGTTAATACTCTTTCACGCCATACAGTATTTAGCTGATTACATTCCTTTCTTCTTGATTACCTGATCTTATTTACCCTATTTAGCGTTTATTTAGTTTTTAGTTCAAGTCATGGACTTATAGCTGTAAGTAGTAAAGCAAAGTGCAGTAGAAAAAATATGAGTAATGACATTGTTAATGTATCAGAGGGGCAATTCTCGTAATCTTAAGAACGTTCACAGTCTGATCTCAGTCTCAATCTGTCAAAAATACCTCTAGTTTCCCCCATTTTCCATACATTTCTTTTTTTTTCCTACATTTTTGACAAGTTGTGGACTTTGACTGTCGCTGAGATGAGATTGCGACTAGATTTTGAACATTTTTAATTATGGGAGTTGGCCTTCTGTGTGTAGGTAGGATTTAATCAATGTTATTTCTTAATTGTGTTGTAGACATAGCTCAGATTATGCAACATTAAGATTTTTTGGGTCCATGGCTAAATAATAACAGCCGCACAAGTCGATCGATCAGGTTAAGCTACGCTTACCGCGGTTGGTCTGTGGAAGGGTGACCATCTTTACATACTGAGACCCCTCCGTGCTTCGGAAAGCACGTTAAGCCGTTGGCCCGGGCTGTCATTCGTCATCTTTGACGTGGATTAAGGATTTATAAAAAAACACAAATTAATTAAATATATCAGTGGCGGGTAACATTTTTGTTTAAAAAATGTTTACTTTATTTTAAGAAACTCACATGTATGAAAGTTAGGACCATTGTTATGCATAAGAAAAATGTGGTAATTAACTTTAAAAAGTAGTATTTGCATAGAGCTATGTCTAAACACATCCAACTATAGAATGTGCCAGTGTATGTTTTACCATTTTTAGTTAATGTGTTATGGGATTTAAGGCCAGTTAAAACGAAGCTCAAAATTGTAATGTACAAACTTAAGAGTCTTGTAAAAATTTAGTTTTTGTTTTATGTACTTAATAATTAAGTATTTATTTTCTTAGTTTTTAGGCCAGTTTGTATTGAGTCATTTTTTTAATTTTCGTAAGTACTTATTAAGGTTTTAGTTTTTAATTTTAGCGTAATTTTGATTTTGATATGCTTGTGTTATTATTTTGTTATTTTGTTGAAGATTTTTTTTAAGACACATTCCAATGCTCATTTCATTCCAGTACTTATTTAGTTATATTTTTTTTCTGGTGCCAGTATTTGCTCTTTTTAAGCGTTTTCTGCTATACTCTCTAAGAACAATAATATATTATTGTGTTTACAGTGTAAAATAAATAACTTTAATTGAAGTTTGAATACTCAATACGTAATATTTAGAAAAAAAAAAATTGTAACTATGAGATACCTATATACATATAAAAATTTAAGAAATTTTCTTGTTACAAAAAACGGTGCCATGAAAGTACATTTGCACAATGAGCATAAGTAATTATAAATTTATAACTATCGTAGTCCTGAAAACGTCACAATTTTTGTAAATAATTAAATAGAAAAATTAAAGATATTTTAATTTTTTTGGCCAAAATAGTTAATAGTACTTAAACGTTGTTCAATGTAGTTCAAGCAGCAGGCTTACTTTTTAATTCAGTTCATTATTACGGACCAATTAGAATACCACAAAAACGTTCAACGTGTGTCTAAGGTCAGTGTTACGTCAAAGTCCATATAAAATGTCGTGTTTAAAAGGTGTTTAGCCTAATCAACTGATAAACACTGTTTTGTGGTAGTAAGGTAATTATTTTGAAGAAGAAATATATAGGTTTACAAACACATACTCGCCATTGCATCGCACAGTCGGAAAAAATGGTCAGTGTTGGCTACTTTAAAAATTAGAACTCACTCTTGAATTCGTATTTTTTTTTAATTTTCATTTTAATATTGTACATTATGTTCGTGTATTACTGAGTAAGCCTGCAGTACTGACTAAGTTATCAATTTTGAGACACAATTGTTGTTATCAGTGTGATACGATATTTTTTTATTCTGTGTTTACTTTTTTTTTTACGTTTTTAAGTAAATTTTAATATATTTGAGAGAAAAAAATAATAAAAAGCGAGTGCCTTTATATTTTTTGAAGTTTTATTTGTAATTATCCTACTAGATGTGTACCTCACAACTGACATACGTTTATGGCCAGATGTATGAACGCAAACGCAGCAAAAGAAGTATAGAAGGATTGTAGCAGGTGGCGTTCTGGAGATTCTACTTACCCCCATGTGAAGAAGGCGTAAGTTTATATATTGTATGTATACCTGCAATCATCATCTGCCTCGCCTTTTCCCAACTATGTTGGGGTCGGCTTCCAGTCTAACGGGATGCAGTTGAATACCAGTATTTTACATGGAGCGACTGCCTATCTGACCTCCACAACCTAGTTACTGATGGGTAATACGATACCCCTTGGTAAGACTGGTTGTCAGTCTGTCGGGCTTCTGACTACCCGTAACGTCACAGTATGTAAAGAGCGTCACCCATCCACAGATCATCGGCGGCAAGTAACGTATACCTGCAATGGCAATAAAAATACACAAGTTTCGTAAACTTATGCATCACCTAGTACAATTCTGGATCATCATACAAAATCAACACTGAAAACTAAGAATCATTAAATTTCTTACATCAATTCAAAATTTTAACTGATATACTCGTAAGACTGCATTTTCTAAACATATCTACATAAATGCTTATCTGTGACATCTTATATGTGACATTTACTACAACATGTTAAAAGATAAAAGTTACATTTAACCCAATTTTGAACACAAAAGCATCCATTTAACAAACATGGCCGTGATACATTTGAAAAAAAAAACACTCACCTGCGCCAAGGTAATAAAAAGACAAAAATATTCAAAACACAACAAGTCAAACAGACAAACAGTGTTTACAAGCAAACAGTCGCACTAAATATTCATGAACAACTACTCCGAGTATTTCTTGAAATGTTTATTTCCCATGAATTTTTTTCCATAATTATTCATGAGTGGGACTCACTGGGCTGATTTCGTTTCGAGATTATTCAATCTTGAACTTAATCCTTCTGAAAATATGGCCCATTTTATGTTGGTTGTTGATGGTGAGTGTGAATATTCAGATGTGTATTAGTGTGGCTACTGTGAACTACTGTTTTCTTTGTGATTAGTCAAATGAGTTCACATCTTCTTAGAAAATGCTCCTTTGATTACACTTGTTGTTTGAAGAAGCACTGTTTAATTTGTTTGTAATTATGTATATGTAAGGTAAGTAGAGCCTCATTCTGTCCGTTAAAAAAGTAACACAGTTGTAAATATACAAAGGAAGTTGATACAAAGTTGAAGTTACTCCCCTTTATTTATAAACTTCGCTTAATATTAAGCGACTCTTTAACCATATATTTTTGACATTTAAACGTCTCCTAACTTGAAGCAACGTTCACAAATAAACCGTTTATTAATTTTATGCAAATACAGCTGTTATTCTCTTGTAACTATTTTTGTAATTGAACAATCTTTTCTTACTCATAATATTGAAAAGATCTGACTTTTTAACAACTGCACATCACTAGAAATCAAAAGCAAAAAACGTGATTGGTAGTTTAGCGAAATCAATTATTTGATCAATTATCAAGGCGTTGACACATGAAACGATTTCAATGGACACTTGAAAACGTAATTAAACACACACATTATAATAATGAGCTCTTTAAACCATAATCCAGTATCCAGAAACACTAAGGGGAACGTTAATTTGTTAACGTAACAGTACAACCACTCAGAATGGTTCACCAGAATAAAGCCTTAACTGATTTAATTGATCTTATTAAGTCTTTCCGTTCTTATTGTCACACCAACCTTATACACGTCACAAAAATAATTATCAACCTTATGGACTTTACAATAAGGAGGAATTGCACTTTTGGAGGTGCTCAAAAATAATCTCGACATGATTTTTGTCACTCAATTTAATTGAAGTCATGTCGGTCGGAGTAACAAATCAAATTTTTTCGCAATGGTCGCCATTTCCCGATATAGTCGGGTGTTTACGCGGCACGAAAGAAATGTGCCTCGTTAGTTGGATAATGACAGTTTTGTGTTATTGAAATGTACTGGTGAGGACAGAGGTGATTCATTTTGATGGGCTGTGACAGACTGGGTCGGATGTCAAACGTATGTGATGTGTCCAGATTTTGATTTCGTTCGAATGAAGTGAACTGGATTTCACTTCATTCGATGGACAGGAGGTTCAGTTGTTGTTGACAAGTTACGGTTGTTGTATTGTTGTTGGTAGTATGTATTTATACCAGAAAGTCCTACACAATTAATAATATATTTATTAAAAAAATTAGAAGGTATGAAAATTAGTACAGTTTTACGTGCCTGAACTAGGTAATCCTGTTTCAGGCGAGAGGAGCTAAAATAGTCTTTTAAAATTAATAAATAGTCAAAAGTTGATAATAGACAAATATGTTGAGTAGCTTAATTCTTACTTTCTATTATAATATTTAACGTAGGTTAGTATACTTATATTTACTTTAACACAGTTAGTAAATTTTCTGTTTCTTCATAAGACGTACTTTGGAGAGCATCCTTGGGGATATTCTTACAATTGGTATAGTTCACAGAGTAAACTATGATAAAACCATGGTGTTTATTTCTCCAATTTGAGTGAAGCTGTTGTCAAATGTATAAAATCAGACTCACACTGCAATAAATTTTGCAGAATGCCATATTTTGCCTCAATCGTAGAATCCAATATAAATTGAAGTAGTAAACCAAAAAAATATTATTTTAAATAATTAATTTCCAAAACCGTACAAACACAAATTAAACATACTTATTCAATCCTCAATTTACAAGCGTTATCCGACCAGAATCGCACAAAAATGCGCAAAACGGCAACAGAAAACACCCTTAAGACATTCCGTGCAAAAAAATTCACACACAAATCAACTACAAACTGGCGAACAACTGTATTCACCTGTACTACCAGTCGGTTGGCGATTTTAACGAGGAAACACATCGCACTAATTGAGATTGCACCACGGTGTGTCTCAAAAAATCGCGTCATTATAGCCAAAGAAGGTGGTGATTTATTTGCACGTCAGTGGAATAGACGTCGCGAAATGAGAGCAGTGAACACTTTTTTCATTGATTGTACTGCCGAATCTTCGCGGGTTGAAGCTGATTGGTTGGTTGTTTTTTTTTTTTTAATCACAGGAATCTGGAGTATGGACTGTTGACCCCGTGCTTTTGTTTGCAAGATATTGGAGGGAATTAAATTCAAGTAGATGGGAACAAAAAATTATACATAATCAGCCTATAATGTTCCCACTGCTGGGACACGGGCCTCCTCTCTGTGAGAAGGAGTGGGCCGTAATCCACCACGCGGGACCAGTGCGGGCTGGTAGATGTCACATGTCTTCGAATTTTTGGTTCTAGGACATGCCAGTTTCCTCACGATGTTTTCCTTCACCGTTTTGAGAGCAATGGTGATGATATAATTTACAGAAAGTAAAGCGCTGGTCTGGGTTCGAACCTACGACCTACAACTCGTAAGTCGCGGCCGTCACCACTTGGCAAACACTGCTCAAAAAATAAAAATAAATAGCTCAAAAAAAGTTAGTTACGTTTTTCAATATCAAATGCTATTATTTACACCGTATTAATTTAAAACAACCGGACTGTATTGATGGAAAACATCGTGATGGAACCGACATGTCCTAGAACCAAACATTCGTAGACATGTGACATCTACCAACCCGCACTAGACCCGCGTGGTGAATTATGGCCCTCTCACAGAGAGAGGAGGCCTGTGTCCCAGCATTGGGAACATTATAGGCTGATTATGTGTGTGTGAATGAGGTTAACTAAGATATTTTTCATTAAACTGCATCAAGTCACTGAAATCAAATTCACCATAATAACAGATGCAACATTGTATGATTTTAATAATCATCAAGTTTACAATTTTATGGCCTGTCACTTCATTAAAATAAAATCGTTCAATGAAATGTATCGGTGAAATAAGGGTTAAAGTTTGTTATTTTACGTAAAAATTTATATTAAACTGAAAACTTGAAACAAATGCACGATCTGTTCGGATCTGTAGTAAGTAATTATTATTAATTCAGACTAGCTTCCGCTCGTGGCTTCGGCCGCGTGGTATGTCGATAAAAAGTATGTCTTTGTCCTTCCCTAGGGTTCAAAGTATGACCATAATAAAATTTCATTAAAATCCGTCCCGCCGTTTCGGGGATTAACCGGAACGAACAGACAGAAAAACATATTTTTTTAAATGTTTTTGTACCATATTATTTTTATATGCATTTAGTATAAAGCTGTTATTTTGAAATTACAAATAGACACTACAGTTTTATTTTTTTATTTGTGTAGTTTGAGCAGCAAAAGACCCTTCTCCGGAATTTTTTGATAAATTTGCAGACATAACACAGAGAACCCAAATACAGTCTCTCATATCAATGTAACTGTTGCAAAAAACTATTTTTTTTTTTCAAATAAACCTTATAACATTGGAAATCACAATAAAAATTCATAATTATAATTCTCACCGACAGTTTCACGCCCACAGCGCTGCTGCAGCGGCGGCGATTTCACAATAATATTATTTACATTTTGTCCACAATAATTACTGTTTGTCACACTGTGCAGTTAATGTCTTATAAAATGTTTAACAGACAACATTGGCTCTCGTATTGACATGAAGTTAAATATTCGTGTTACTTCGCTGATTATTATTTTCGAGAGTCCTTTTAATCATTATTAAATGAGTGAGCTTGACGTTTAGCAATAATAATGGATTCGGCGTTTTATTGTTATTATAATTTTGTTTTTCTTCCATTTTGTTCTTAATACTTATGAAGGTTTTGGTTTCCTTTTTTTTAGGGTTCCGGTACCCAAAGGGTAAAAACGGGACCCTATTACTTACTAAGACTGCACTGTCTGTCTGTCCGTCTGTCACCAGGCTGTATCTCATGAACCGTGATAGCTAGACAGTTGAAATTACAAATCACAGATAATGTATTTCTGTTGCCGCTATAGCAACAAATGCTAAAAACAGAATAAAATAAATATTTAAGGGGGCTCCCATACAACAAACGTGTTTTTAGCTTGTGGTACGGAACCCTTCGTGTGCGAGTCCGACTCCCACTTGGCCAGTTTTCATAACTTAAGTTGAACATTATAGACTGATAATGCCCATGGGGTTTCCATTGGCACAATTAGCCTATAATGTTTCCACTGCTGGGACAAGCTGTCTGTGAAAGGGAGTGGGCCATAATTCACCACGCGGGTCCAATGTACGTCTGTGGATGTCACATGTCTGCGAATTTTCGGTTCTAGGACTTGCTGGGTTCCTCACGATGTTTTCCTTTACCGTTTTGAAAGCAGTGGTCATGAAATTACAACCCATAAATCAGGCCCGATTCCACTGGGACACTACTTGGCACAAACCCTGAATTTTATGGGAGCATTAAACAGTGAATCACTTAGAAATAACATTTGTTTAATGTTTTTTCAAATAGTAAAAATAATTTATCATCTATCTGTTTTGATGACTGATCTGGAAAAACAAATTGCTTGACTTGGCGGGGGCACTGCCGTGCCCCCAGATTGGAATTATATTATAATAGTTACTGTTACTGTTAGCCTGCATCATCCCACTGCTGGGCAAACACCCATGAGTTCCAGCTCTTTGGATTCAGGGCTAAAGTGGACCACTGGTCGTTTGTTTTGTCCAGCTCGTCCCGCCATCTTCTACGGGGTCTGCCGCGACGCTTTCTAGCTGTGTTACGGCTCCATGTGGTGGTTATTTTGACCCACAGCTCATTGGGCATACGGCACACGTGGCCAGCCCAGTCTCACTTCAGCTTAGCGGCTTTTTGAGAACGTCATCAGTAATCAGTGTTTTGAAGCGCAGTGTGGCATTGCGAATATGGTCTGTCAATTTGACGCCTAGAATATTGCGCTCCATTGCACGTGGGCAAACCTTGAGTTTAGACTTCTGATTTTGATACAAAAAGACACTAAGATTGAGCTGCTCTATAATGCTAGTTATAATGTTTAAAAACCGTAACAACTAGATAAATCAATAGTGTAGCTTTATATAATTATTACTAGTTGAGCTCGCGACTTCGTTCGCGTGCATATTGGATTTCATGGATTTTATTTTTGCGCGGAATCCTAATTCTTTTTCTTAAATAAAAGCGCCTATTACTCCGTAAAAAATCAGCTGTCTGCCAGTGAAAGTCCCGTTAAAAACAGTCCAGCCGTTTCGGAGATTAGCCGGAACGAACAGACGAACAGAAAAAAATAAATAGTTTTTTTTAAGAACCGTATAATATTCTACTTTCATATGCATTTAGTAAAAAGCTGTAATTTTGACATAACAAACAGATACTTCAATTTTATTTATTTGTTTAGATGTATAGATAATAATGTGGATCAAAGATTATATTATAAAAATTCCATAAAAGGTAATAATGGATCTAAATTATGTTTAGTGGACAAGATTTTATTTTTGTAAACAACTAAGTAAATATTATACGAATTTTGCGACACCTGAGATTATAATCACTTTAATTTATTTTGTAAAGTATTGTAAAATGCCATATTTTATTGCCTTTTAATAGCCAGTTGTTCTACAAAAAAAAAACGAATATTTAATTATCTTATAACTGAAGCGACAACTATAAAAAGTAAACACACATTGAGTCATTCTATCCGATTTGAGGACAAACTTTTTATTGCACATTATAATCGATACAACTTAAAGTTCAATTGATGCATAAAATACGAAATCGAACAATCGTAATATTTTGTATGCATAATTTTAGCATAATTTAACTATATATTATGTCATAATATTAGCTACGGGGGGCGTCTGACAATCTATAAACAAATCGCTTTATACAACTAGACAAATTACATACTACCAATAAAGTTATTAAGGATTATACAGATAGACGAATTTATGTAGGTTGATCGCATATTAAATAGATTAAAGCTTTGTTAATGAGTAATGTCACTAGGGATGGGCCCAACGTGGCGTGAACCGAATACGAGCTTCGGCCAAATATTCTGTGAAAATAAAACGTTCGGCCGAACTTCGGTTATTTTCCCTGCGCTTTCTCGAGAGTATTATCGCCTCCTGGAAGCCTCGGACTTTTCTCAGAGGACTTTTCTGAGAGACTCCTGATCCCAGATAACGCATAATCCTTGTCGTGTTTTTGCAACTTACAAACAATTAATGAATGCTTATGATTTTATTTTACTGGTTTAGTTTTATTATTTTAGTCAAAACAATTGAATTATTATGACATTTTCTTTTAACGATATTTTTTTAAACCGATTTTCAGCCGAATGCCGAAGTTCGGCTAAATCGAATGTGAAACGAATTTTGGCCCATCCCTAAATGTCACCCATAACCTCAAAGGCCAACAAAATACTAAAGCAATTATTAATAAAATTCACGCATTTTGTACGTTGTAAATTAACTAAATTATATTACACCCATGGTTCCGATTGAAATCTGACCAAAGACATTTTATGATATTCTAATTTTAAGAAGCTGCTTTTAATTTTTGAACCGTTAAGTGTGAATTAATTATACAAAATTTTATTTTGTTTTATATGTATCGATATTAAATTTGTGAATAATATAAGTAACGGAGTTTACCATAATTACCTTCCCTGCGGCGACGCTGCTGTAATGGCCGATAATTTTTTAATCCATTTAAGAAATTAGTTTTTATTACAGTTCGTATTTCATTTTGTCTACGTAAGTTTCGTAAAAGCACCACTGGGTGTCTCATAAAATCTTTGTTCTTAATTTTCCTAGGCGTTTTATTATTTTGTTTGATCTTTTGACCATAGCAATAAAGATACATTTATACTCAATCGTAACAATAAACTAAAATCAACAGTAAAACACAGGTTTTCCAAAAGAAAGTTATGCTAAATTAATTGATTCCAGACAAATACTACCTACTCATTATTCATGACGGATAATATTGAACCTGATAGATACTTAATTACGGGCATTGTGTGTAAGACGCAGCACATCAAGCTACTACAATCTGTCAAATTTCTTTAATAGAATTTCAACTTTATCGCTATAAAAAAAAAACAGACTACATAGGCCCACATTGTGTTAGTGACTAAAATGATCTTATAAACTACTAGCTGTGCCCCTCGGTCACACGTGTAAATGTCGATCCCGTGGGAATATCGGGATAAAAAGTATATAGCCTATATGGTAATCCAGGGTGTCAGATACCTCCATACAAAATTTTATCAAAATTGGTCCAGCCGTTCGAGCGTGAAGAAGTAACAAATATATAAACACACACAAACTTTCGCCTTTATAATATTATTATAATATTTAGGAAACAAAAAAGGTGAACATAAAGTGACCGCGCTTTAGGTCATGTAAGCCACTTAGTAAAAAAACGTAGGTATAAAAATTTCTTATTATTAAAAAACTGTAACATTTTCCTCCTACTTTCCTCTTCCATCAAAATTCTAACAATCCATCTTCACTTAATTCCAACCATCTTAGTAATGCACAAGAATGTCCCAACAAAACTATCAGAGATTTGATCTAAGGCAGCGCAGGAGTGGTATTTCGGGAATCCTATGGTCAACCACAAATATATGGGATCTGACACTGGCTGTAGATAGGGAACAATGCCGTATCGAACCTAGCATTTTAAATAGGAAATACTTTAGTTAGAGTGTTCAGGTATGAAGGAAGTATGGGAATGTTGGAAAGGTGGCTGATATGAAATGAAAATATGCATAGATATCATTTAGTTAATATCTGAGCGATGAGGTGGTGCGAAAATCTATATCTCTATACAGTATTATCTACAGTATTTTATTGCTATAAAACTCACTCCATTTTACGTCTCTTGTCCCTAAAGGTTCATTAGAAAACCAGCTTCAGCCAGTCGGTTCTGTAAAAATCTCACCGTGAAAACTTAGGTGAAGCGAGTTTGTTTTGACACCATTGACAGCTCACTCCACGCTCACTTCACCTAAGTTTTCACGGTGAGATTTTTACAGAAGAGCACCGCTGATAGCATGTACAGATGATAGCACATTAACCCACCCAAAACTGTCAAATTTTTCCAATCAACTTTGAAACTTATACTTTAGCGATAAAGTTGGAAATCTATTGAAGAAATTTAACATTATTGTAGTACCTTGATGTGCTGGCGTCTGTACATTCATTAATGCTGAAAATATGAATTTCAGGGTTCCGTACCCAAAGGGTAAAAACGGAACCCTAGTACTAAGACTTCGCTGTCCGTCCGTCCGTCCGTCTGTCTGTCACCAGGCTGTATCTCAAGAACCGTAGTAGCTAGCCAGTTGAAATTTTCACAAATTATGTATTTCTGTTGCCGCTATAACAACAAATACTAAAAACAAAATAAAATAAATATTTAAGGGGGGCTCTCATACAACAAATGCCATTTTTTTGCCCTTTTTTGCTCGATATCAATAATGGCAACAGGTAGGCACTTGAAATATTCACAAAATACTCAGTTGTATTTTTACTTTAATAATAAATAATAAAATTAAAATAAAATAAATATTTAAGGGGGGCTCCCATACAACAAACGTGTTTATTTCGGCGTTTTTGCCTTGTGGTACGGAACCCTTCGTGTGCGAGTCCGACTCGCACTTGGCCAGTTTTTATTTGGTCATTTGTATTTTGTTTCACGAATTGTGTCTAAATAAACGTTACTCCATCTTTCTTTATTATTTCTAAAAGATTTAACTATTAATTAAAGTTCCGTCAGCCGCATGCACAGTGACCGCTGAACAACAGTCTCCACACGGCGGATGTCTGAAGATGGACGGCGCCACCGAGGCCGGCCCAGGAAGGGGTGGCGAGACGACCTAGACGCCTACCGCAAGGGATGGATCGAGGTGGGTCGAGGTGGATCGAGGTGGCTAGAAAGGGATGCCTGGTATGATTAGGAAGAGGCCTTTGCTCAACAGTGGGACAGTGTAGGCTAACATAAAAAAAAATACTAGATTGGTAGAATTTCTGTCTCCTAAGATACAGGACTACCTAGTTTAGGAGACAGGGTTATTTGTTCTGTTTAGATTTATGTAGTTATACCATATTACTTTGTACTTCTGCTCTTGTGTACCATGAATCTTGTGTGTATCGTAATAAAGATTATTATTATTATTAAAAAAAAAAAAAAAAAATTTGACGTTCTTGCCCTACTGTGACAATCATAGGAGGCATGTGCAGAATATTTAGGTGTAGGAAAGTGGTTCAACCCTTGCTCTTATCCATGCTTTCACTAGGTAAGAGGACTAAAGAATTTCAGGAAAATTCTTTGATTTCAGCCCTGATAAAAGAAGAAAAGAAAATACGCTCATTTGCGATAAACATGACGCGTAATAAAGAACATAAACACAAAAAAAAAGTAAGGGTTGGGGGAAACTTGCGTCACATCCACGCAAAACGGCTATCGCTCAGCATTATGCTGCGACCCTATGCAAGACAGAGTCCCAGCGCTGGTTTTCAGCGACAGCCGGCGCTGACGTAATGACGTCGTCCGGTGCAGCAAACAAAAGAAGGAATGGATTCAATAATATGTTGTCTTGTGAAATAAGGCTCCTTTTCCCAATCTACATAATACGAGTAATAATAAGTTAATTTATTTTTTCTCACAATGGTTTTTTAGCACTTAACAGTGTTAAACTATACAAATTCACATTGTGAGAGCTGGTGCCTGAAGTAGGTTTTAGAAAAAACCTATATTACAGGTCACCATGCTCCATTTAGTGGCATGGTGCTAACCCTTCTAGGAAAATAGAGTATGTTATGATTTATATATACCACTTTTGAATACACACACACATTTTCAGCATCATAAACAGCCTATATTGTTCCCACTGCTGGGACACAGGCCTCTTCTTCTTCTAGAAGGAGTGGGCTATAATCTACCACGCGGGCCCAGTGTGGTTTGGTAGATGTCGCATGTCTTCGAATTTTGGTTCTAGGACATGCCGGTTTCCTCACGATGTTTTCCTTCACCGTTTTGAGAGCAGTGGTGATGAAATAATTTACACAAAGCGCCTGTCTGGGTTCGAACCTACGACCTCGTAAGTCGCGGCCGTTACCACTGGGCCACCGCTTCTCTCCTCTCATTTTCAACATACAACATTATTTAAATATTCTCAATCCATGTATAAATAATCTACACCCACGCTATATTTCCATAGCTAACCAGCCTATAAAGAGCAATCGCCCAACGCCGATCAGATAGCGGTGCGATGCGCGCGCGCACCTAAACACGCCTATCGCGATCCTAGCGCCACCTAGCGCAGAGTTATCGCTAAGATTTATTCGGCGCACACGCTTGGGTGTTTTGTTGCGTCTAATTTTGGTTCTGTAGATTTAAAGATGTCCTTTTATTTTATAGGTTTTAGATAACATTACCTACCATATAGAGATTATAAATAAAAATACCAGCCTGTAACTGTTCTACTGTAAGATAAACACATGTTCGCATTAAACACCACGCTTACTCAAGGTGGATTGGCGATTCCAGATTTGTATTATTTATCAGTACAGGGGGCATAAAAAGGCCGCTTTGGCAGAATCATAAAAGGATAACATTATGAATCATAATATGGCGAAGACAGTCCGTGTTATTATTTTTTTCGCTGCACTACGTAGTTATAATCAAAGAGATTGGGATGGAATTTGGATTGGATTGATTGGTATTTTAGCAGAGACAAAAAAAAATAACTGAAAAATCATTCACCAATGGAATGTGATATACGATCAACTTAAAAGTTAACTGTCTATTATGATTCATAATGTTATCCTTTTATGATTCTGCCAAAGTGGACTTTTTAGGCCCCCAGGTTTCCTTACAATGTTTTCCTTCACCACTATCACGCCCAATTTAAAATTAACTAACGCATTTAGGGACCAGTACAATTTGTAGTTTGTAGTAAAGAGACAGATACTCAATACTTAAATCACAAACATTTTCTGCTAAAAATCGCCTGTGTGACCTCTACAACTGACATCCCGACAAAGAATATTCCAAAATGGAACCTTGGCGGACAAATTGGACCGCTGTTCTGGGTTTAACCCCCGAATTGGGCAGTTTTGAGCACCTGGTTTTTATTTTAAAAGAATTTGTAGCATCATCTAGTTTTTTTTTTCGTCAGTCAGGAAAATAATAATAGGCTTACTACTTACGTCCCAGACAATGTACAGATATAGATAATATGGAATACAGATTCCAAATTGATATAAGTTGGACACCTATATGGTTATGGTCTAAACTCCAAAGCACATCGCTAACAGCTTGCTCGATCGTGTGAATCAATGTTTATATTTCTCAAACAATACCAATCTTGCCAACCAGATCACTATTGCGACACGCAGCATAATGTCATGCCTTCAACAAAAAACAAACGATCGCAATTCCCTTCTAACTCAAATATCAGATCCTCCTGATATATCTGACCTTTGTCATCGAGGTACATCCGTAATGATATCTTGGGCATCTGTGAAGGATTCTTTTGTTTATGTTTGGTCTAATTTTAGCATTAGAATATTGGATGCATGTACCTACCAATATCTATCGATACTATACGATACTGGCTATAAACTGTGGCTATATACTGCTCGCCTTTACTAAAATTATTTTATTTAACTTGGTCCACATCGGCCACATGGGTTAAATGGATATAGGCATTTTTGATTGAGAAGCGCATCATTATCAAAGGCAAAGTCAAAGCATTTTAAATAGACACATAAAAGGCACTTTTGAACGTCAAAATTTACGTCAGAATTTCTTCTATAATAACTTTACCTTCACCGTTTTGAAAGCAATAGATGATGATTGGTTGTAGAACTAAGTCCATGTTCCATACTCGTCTTGCCATCTGTGTCCCAAAACATGCAGTCCAAGTGACGTCTGCGCTGCCACTGACGACGATGGCGCTGATTAATTTGACAGGACTAAACTAAAATTTATGTTCTGTCCTTTTCATAATGAAATAGAAAGAAAAAGATGCACTGAACTTAAATTTAGTTTAGTTTGTGAACAACAGAATCGGCACCATTGTCAATAAAATTATCTTAAAACGTGTTTTTACCACGACTTAAACTTCAAAAAAATTAAAATATGCATGCCTTAATGATTTTTTTCTTTGCTAAACTTTTGTTTTACTTTAAAAAAAAATTGCGTAACTTAAATAAAATTATTGTAGTTTGTGGGTTTTAGTTTAGGTAAATACCATGGTTTGTAAAGATTATTTTTTATGCGCATTCCATGGAAAATTTTGTTGGCTACACATTTGGCCGTTTCTGCAAAATGCAATTTTTGTCTGAATGTTTTCACTAATAAATAAAATACAAAAACTAAAAATTTGTTCCGGCTTCAACTTACACCAAGACTACATATTCCTCCAGATCTAAATCCAAAAGCCCTTTACATATTAATTAAGTCGAACCGGACATAAAATAGATCACGTGAAACAGATGGGAATCGAAATGTTAAGGACACAGCGATGCTCGATAAGACGTTCTTAATGAAATCCTTATATAGAAGAGTTTGTTTGTTGAATATGCATGTGTTTATCGGGACTTTGTGAAACAATCAGTTTGTTCCTTTTCTACTAGAACTGTGAGGGGAATTTGCTTGGGTTTAGAATTTTAGTACGACTCGTCGGGATATCAACCAAGTGTGAATGGTGCGCTGGTTGTCCGGTGATAAAAGGGCTTAAGATCAGGTCGTGGAGCTCCTGCGCACACTCTCCGACGGACAGTCTGTAGAAGACCGACAGGCAAGCAACATTACGCACCATGTGGGAAACGTTACACACTAGGACTATAATAAAAATGAAAAGTTAAACACAAACTTAGAAAGCTATGATAAAGAGAATGGCAATTCTCAGAAGTGTCACTAACAACAAGTAATCACATCACACTATATTAAAAAGGCGAAAGTTTGTGAGTGTGTGTGTGTTTATATGTTTGTTACTTCTTCACGCTCAAACTGCTGGACCAATTTTGATAAAATTTTGTATAGAGGTAGCTGACACCTTGGATTAACATATAGGCTACTTTTTATCCCGATATTCCCACGGGATCGAAACGTATACGGTAGAAACTGCGGAGCGCAGCTAGTATATATTAATATGTCACAACTCACAACACAACACACCTATCGATGAAAGCGTAAAATAAATATCTCAACAATAAATCACTCGTTCACATACCATCAAAGATATTTTGCGAAAATCCCTTTTAACAAATAGCGACACGAATATTTAACAAATATTTTGTCCAAACAAGAGGTCTTCACCAACTTTCGTTGCCGACAAAGTATTTAAAATATGTAGGTACCTTTATTATGAATGTCGAACATTATAAATTTAGTTTTTTTCTTATGCGAAAACAAATTGCCTTTATTAGAAACCGGTCAGTGATTTAAGTTATTTAGGCTTGCTTTAAAAGGTTCTGTAGACTAAGGGTCAGTTCACACCGAGACGCGACGCGACGCGCAATTTTCAAGATAGAAATACAATTACAGACCTTATCTACTACACAAAAAGGTACACAATTCAATGAGCTACGCGTCGCGTCTCGGTGTAAACTAACCCTAACTTTATATGTTTGTGACGTAGGTACAGTCATCACAAGAGATAAGTATGCAGGATCGTCGGATATAGTTGAAGTTTAGTAAGAAACCGATGGATGTTCTCGTATAAAATTTAATTGTAATAATAGAAAACAAACAGCTCCTATAACGGTTTCTTACTAAACTTCTTGGTCTGGCAGTTTGAGTAATTTATGTGGCCTACCCAAATGTCCTTTCTTTGGTATTGTTCGTCGAATCGTTGAGCTCCTTAAGTCTTGAGTTAAGCTGCACGATTTCTGACAAATGCGTGCACTGACTGGACAGGTCCTCTCAATCTGTGTTGTTCTTTCCGCTGTTCTTTTAACAAAAACTGATGTTAAACCAGAGTTTAAGTTGTCAATAATGGGCGGTCCTATCGTTAAAAGTACAAACAAAAGACAAACAAATTGGTGATGACCATACTTTTTTGATAGCAAAAAAGCAGAACACTATTGCGTTATTCTAATGAAATCTGAAATCCAATACATACCAAAATATTAAAAAATATATATATATATTATGTCGTCTAGTTTTCATCATGTCGTCACGAAATTGACGTCTATTACAGAACCCTAAAAATCTCTCCGAATACAGACGTAAGTCTGTGTTCTGTCATTCATTTAAGTATCTCTAATCAATAATGTTGATTATTATGTATATATGTTATTTATGTATGCATGTGTAGTTCATTATGCATGTATGTGTTTAGGTAATGCTCTGTCTAATGGTTTGGTTGTGCGAGGTTGGTTGTAGTAGAGAAGAAACAGAGAATCAGTTTGGCGCGGTCTGTATAAAGAATTACATTATTACAAGCACATTAAAATATTGGCAATCAGCCAAAAAACACTTTATCACTTTCAAGCAATAAAACGTCCAAGATTAGAGAAGTGCGTTCCTTAACTAATTATTATAGTTTTCTATAAACAGTTGGTTGTTAAATAGGTAGTATAAAAGTAATAAAATTTTAGTTGTACCAAACTAGTAAAATATATCAATTTTATACGTACTTCATCATTTAATCGTTCAACACAATCATACATAGCACATGATCTCTGAACACAGTTTTACACTTAATATTATGAACGTATTGACGGTTGAAACACCAATACCGTCAGTAACTTCAATCATAAGATTATGACATTTGTCTAATCTAACAATCTAATCGACGTCAAACTAGGGGGGGTAGGGTCAACTACGTAAAACCATTTATAAAATGATTGTTAACAGTAGTTACATGCATTATTTTCAAATTGTGTTTACGATACTAAACATAATAGTAAAACGTTTTGGCTTCAAATGGCATTGAAATCCATTTACACTGACTAGAAATCTTACCAACATGATCTTATATCCCAAACATAATCCACTATTATCCTACTGCACAATCTCCACTATACAAGTTCACCATGAAACCAGTTCGATCGCGGAAGAGCGCTTTCAAAGATTAATTACTCTAATCAAAGATTAGTTAGGTCATATGCTAAGGTCGAATAATGGTAGTGAAGTCCATGTCACAGGCCAAAATATCGGTGCCTTAGTAGATTTACATAAAATGGCGACAAGACATTAATAAAGGCAAGTTTAAAGTATTTTTAAGTCAGATTGATATGATTGAATTTTTTAGAAAGGTGAGGAATTTTTAAGCGGATTATTTTTTGCTTATTATACAAGTGTAATTGATGTTTGATGATGGAGATATTTTTTTTAAATGAATCATTGTTTAGGTAGTCTGTGAAGGAATGAGTAACTCGACCGAGTTTTTACATTGGTAGGTATCAAAGGGCGTTAGACATCGACGCGCAGACTGTTAACATGGTTTTTTTTTTTGTGGATGGGCAATCATCAAATGACCCCGCTCTGGGTGGAGCGGAAGGGAGTGTCAGACTCTTACTGACTAAAACCCACCCGTGTTCCTTCCTTAGCCCTTTATGTTCCGGGCCAGCGGTAACCCTTTCGGACAATCCCGCTGACCACTGTTATCATGGATTCAATTCAAAAATTAAAGTTTATATTTTGACCGCCGCGTAAGTATTGCAACTTTCTATGAAAAAGTCAATTTTTTTTTATACCAACGAAAAATTTATATGCAATTCCACTTCCAGTCTAACCGGATGCAGCTGAATACCAGTATTTTACATGGAGCGATTGCCTATCCGACCCCGACAACCCAGGTACTGGGTAATACGATACCCATTGGTAAGTTGGTTGTCAGACTTTCGGGCTTCTGACTACCCGTAACGACTGTCAAAGATCCACGAATGACAGCCGGGACCAACGGCTTAACGTGCTTTCGAGGCACGGAGGGGTCTCGGTATGTAAAGACGGTCACCCATCCACAGACCAACCGCGGCAAGCGTAGCTTAACCTGATCGATCAACCTGTGTGGCTGTTATTATTTAGCCACGGACCCCTCATAGAGGTAAACATGACGTAGGCATTAAAACCACCTACTTTAATCTCTACCAAACCCAATCAAATCCATCTAAAGCCAAAGAAAGGACTTAATTACCTTATTGTCATCACTAACGTCTTTATTACAGAGATTGAGTAATGGTGCCCTCAGCATATTAGAACCTGGACAATATCATACAGGCGGTTATAGATCATAAAACTATGGGTGTTGCAACGATAATTGCGTGAGATTAAATGTTACAGTACTTTAGTTTTGTTATGAAGTATTTTAGTTAGAATGGGATTTCTTTTACGCGTTCATTTGTTTTTAGCTAGCTGTATAAAGTTTATTTAGATTATCATAATTTTGCTTCTATGCTTTTGCCTATATTAAAAACCATCTGTGTGCCAAATATCATCTAAATTCGTTCAGCCGTTTTTTTCGTGATCGAGTAACAAACATTCAAACACAAACTTTCACATTTATAATATTACTAGCTTCTGCCCGCGACTTCGGCCGCGTGAAATAGGTTGTTCACCCGATCCATCCTGTCGCATCGTATCGCCTACCCGCGCTATTACTTCATTTTCACTTAGCGTACTTTCTGACTTTGTTTCTTTTTGCTCGGCTCCTAAGGGTCCTAGCGTGATGTTGAATATATATAGCCTATGGCCTTCCTCAAGAATTGGGCTATCAAATGCAAAAAGATTTTTTCAAATCCAACTGGTTCAACCTATTGGGTTGGTTCTATTGGTGGTTCTATTGAGTGGTTCACTGCACACTGCTCTCAGCTGAAGGCTTACTGAATACAGATAACATTAATTTCACACAGAACAGAGCATTTTTCTGGTTCTATCACAAGATTGCTCGCGTAAATCAAACCTCTACCATTACACCTTGCGGAAACCTTTAAGTTCCGGGAATCTTTGAATGGCTTGATGCACTCACTGACTTCATTGCCGGTCGATTTTCTACGCAATATTCCTTTTCATGCAGCCATCATTATATTATGAGTCACTCGAGAAATTACTATTACAACGGGAATCGTAATCGAATTCATTTGTGGTAATATGGAATTCATTAATCGATTATCGGATTCCTATTATCGATTTGGCATGGTGAATTTAGAATACGTGTTATAATTAATGGGAAGACTTGTAATCATTTTGTGGTGCTAATTGATTTTAGTAATCGAAAAGGCTTTTCCTTACAGCAAGTTTGATCTGGATCACATTGCTCGCAGAACAGATGGCCGATGGGGCCGAAATAAACTGGAGTGGCGATCGCGTACCGAAAGACCTAGCATTGGAAGTCCTCCTACAAGGTGGACCGATGACTTTGTAAAGGCCGCAGGAATCCGCTGGATGAGAGAAGTACAAAACCGGTAGAATTGGCGGTACTTGGAGGAGGCCTATATTCAGCAGTAGACGTCTTCTGCTGGAATTATGATGATGACCCTGCGTTCTAACCAAACTTGCGAAGTTGCGCGAATACGCGATCGTCGCGTTCATACCATGTTCGGAAAATTTGAAGGCGCCCTCTGTCGGCGACCACGCCTTCGGGTTCGCCAAATAAAATAACCGATCACTGGGGTTAGGCCGCGGAATTTTACTTTTATACTACTGATGTCATACACTCATATCCCGAACTAACCGGTAATCCAATAAGATTTACATTCTTTTTAACTGTATCAATCGAAGAATTTTATTTGTATCTATACCTGAATATGAGATTGATTAGGGTTTTTGGGTTCCTATTACTAAGACTCCACTGTCCGTCTGTCTGTCTGTCACCAGGCTGTATCTCAAGAACCGCGATAGCTAGACAGTTGAAATTTTCACAAATTATGTATTTCTGTTGCCGCTATAACAACAAATTATAAAAACAAAATAAAATAAATATTTAAGGGGGCTCCAACACAACAAACGAGTTTTTGACGACAGTTTTGCCTTGCGGTAGGGAACCCTTCGTGTGCGAGTCCGACTCGCACTTGGCGAGTTTTTTTCTTTAATGTACCTCCTCGGCAAATTGTGCATGTCCTTGTATTTTCTTATAATTTAATGTTGATTATCATTATGTAATAATTATGCGTTTGTGTGTTATATTTTTTCTGGTTTTACTTTCAAAAGTAAAATATACTACTACTGTGCCTAGTTTGGTTTGGTTGTCAACAACCAAACCAAACTAGGCACAGTCTGTATCTTGGTGACCTAAACATTACACAAAGTTAATAATTTAATATGTTTAAAAATGGGTTGTACCGGAAACGTATGGTCAAGTTTAAGGGTAGAGACCATCAAATTGAATAACTTTCTCCACGGGATTATAAGGGTATGAGGAACAGGGTGTAAAGTTATATAAAAGGGAGGATTCTCCGACCAGACGGGTGTTGTGTCTGGCGGGCAACTGCCCGATGATTCATGTCGGGCCGTTGTATCTATGCTAGTTGCGCGGTAAACTCTGCTTGCGCGATGCAGGATTTTGCGTGACGTCAGTATGACGCGTTGTTTGCATGTGACGTTGTAGATACCGATACAGGATCAATAAAGTAATCGCGAAAAAATCTGCTGTCTCATTTGGGTCGAGTGGGTATTGAAGTTTTGTATAGGACAGTTGATAAATCTTTCGCGATTATGATATTGATCCAGTCGTTACATAGTGTAGTCGAAAGCCCGAAAGTCTGAAACCATACTTACCAAGGGGTATATATAGGGGTAAGGGGGGGGAGAGCAGTGGTGGCCAAGTGGTAACGGCCGCGACTTACGAGTTGTAGGTCGTAGGTTCGAACCCAGACAGGCGCGGCATGTCCTAGAACCAAAAATTCCAAGACATGTGACATCTGCCAATCCGCACTGGGCCCGCGTGGTGGATTACGGCCCACTCCCTCTCACCGAGAGGAGGCCTGTGTCCCAGCAGTGGGAACATTATAGGCTGATTATGTAAGGGGTATGGTATTACCCAGGAACTGGGTTGTGGAGGTCAGATAGGCAGTCGCTCCGTGTAAAATACTGGTCTTCAGCTACATCTGGTTAGATTGGAAGCTGACCCCAACATAGTTGGGAAAAGCTAGGCAGATGATGATGATGATATTGATCGAACCAAATGTATGGGTATTCTGATTTTTTATCCCCGCTACGATTTTAATCCCATGGAGAAAGTTGTTCAGACTGATAGTCAGTACCACACCCTTAAAGCCCACACCTTTCTGGTACTGCCTGCATTATGCGTTATTAATGTATCTGTTAACGGTGTGCAATCCGTCATTCTATACAATACCTAGGAAATGTGTACAATTCCTAAAATAGATAGGAAATCTATGATATATTTTGTAATATGCACTTTTCATCGGAAATCTATACATTTCCTAAATAGCAATAGGAAATCTTAAAAATTCAATATGTTGTGCTACTAGACGACGTGGATGCAAGAGCGAGCGAAGGGCACCCCGAGGTTCGGTTTGGTTAGGTTCCTTTAAACCCTGCAGATAGAAATAGGAGCCCCGCGCAGCAGGGCTCCGTCGACCTGACGTCGACGTCGACGACGACGTCGTTAGAAATAAAACATGCAGCATGCTTTTATGCTTTAGAATGTTATGCTAAATCATTATTATGATTACAAACCTGTTTTATTTCTTTTAGTCTCAGAAAGCATTACTTTTTATATATTTCCCAGTATCATCTTATCTCTAGGAAATACATACATTTTACAGGAAATGTGTGTTTTAATGAATCTTTGCTAGATTATTTTACACGTTTCCTAAGTAGGCTCGGAATTGCATATAATTATTTCCTAGGAATTGTGTAAAATCCCTAATTTCATACATTTCCGGTAACATATCTAAATTACAGACTACAGAATTATATAGATACACAAAATAACCATTTCTAAAGCGTATACCAGCCTATTACACTCAATTAAGAATAGTCACTATATTTACCAAGATCGTAACATCTCAACCGCGGAGGTCATACCTTCATGTTGTTTATTTGACCTCTGTGTCGTAATATCACGGTTTTCCTAAGGTAGCTACAACTTTATCTCAGGCATTTAGTAAAATCTGTGTACATTATGAGCACACCTGTGGCAGATGAAGGTACAGTTAGCGACAAAATTCGATTAACACTGCAGTTTTTTAGATCTTTATTATTATTGCCTTTGTTGTCCAGAGTGCAGGGCAAATGCCTCCCTTCCCTCTTTCCACTTGTCCCGGTCTACTGCGATTGTGGGCCAATCCTATAAGGAGTCCAGCTAATCCCGCCATCTCTTTCTGGGCCTGCCGCGCAGTCGTTTCCTGCCATTGGGAATCCACTGAGTGGTGACTTTTGCATATTGCTATCACTTCGTTGTCCGTCTGTCTGTCAAGACCCTTTATCTCGGAAACGCGTGGAGGTATCGAGTTGAAATTAATACCATATACCCAGGTCTACAGTCCCTCGAAGGAGTGAAAAAATAAAACTTCTAAGTTAACGTAAAAAGAATACCGCAAAAAACGTATATTTCGACACTCTTAAGGGAAGCAAAATTTCCCGTCAAATTCAAACTTCCCGTTGACCTAGAATCATGAAATTTGGCAAAAAGCAATGTCATGTAGCACTAGTAAAGGAAATAATCCAACAACAACAAACAAACACAAATTACAAATATTTTTACGGAACCCTCGGTGCGCGAGTCCGACTTACACTCGACCGGTTTTTATTAATAGCATAGGTTTTGATGAGTTTTTTGAAAGGTTCTATATCTCTGTCATCTCCACTCGCTGAAAAAGACATGTCAATCTTTCACAAGGCCTCTATTCAAGTTTTTGTCACGACTTATAAAGTTTTTACTTATTAATAATTACATAACAGCATTGCAATAATGATAAAAACAATAAACAACAAGTAAAAACACAGGTTGTGTGGAGTCAAGTCGTGCTCGCTCCGTGCCCTTTGTTGATCGCCGCTCCTGTGCTACGAACGCAGGGGTTAGCAACGTTTTATTCAGAGGAATATCGTCACGTACGCAGGAGAGCTAGGTACCCACTAGCGCAAGTACAGAAGAAGACAAATACTGATTACTGATGTACTCTTTAATGTTTGGGAAGCAAACAACAAACTCAGAACATTTATGAAGTAATAGTCGGTAATCTAGTTATTTTTAAACAGTATAATCAAATCAAGCACTAACTGATTTGACAAGTTAACTGCAATACGGTAAGTAGGATGATACTTAACACACACGTATTTTAATTGCAAAAAAACCGCCGACAAAAGATCAAAAAGAGGACAGGGCCATCCATCCTTCTTGAATATTTATTTTAATTTCTTTCGCTTAAAAACGTAAAAATGTTGCTAACCCCCGCTGCGCCTGCGCACGCTCGCTGCCGACTTAATTTTCGCCGGCACTGAGCAAGCGATATTGATGCAAGCACGCAATGCTACAACACCATGCTTCTTTCGATCTTCAGCTTAAAGCTTGACAAGCTTGTTCAATTGTTTAGGTAGAATAGGTGTCATTTCGAAGATGGCTTCTGTCATAACTTATATTATTTATTAATTTATAAGCAACTTATTCAAGTTTACAGCACGCATACAAGTTATCAGTGAATTCATGTGAACAAAAACTAAAAATAAAGGTTAATTTATATAAATCTAGACAAAATTGGATTAAAAAAAAAAATGAAATTAGACAATACTGTAATAAAAACCATTGTTTTTCAGTAGGTTCATGAATGCTTTAGCAAATCTTTAGGTCTTTGTTTAAATGAAACGAGTTAATTGCCACGGTATTTTGCCACTTGTGGTGTAGAATTTATCTCCGTGAGATATTTTTTTTTTATGGAGACATTGGTCACCAAGGATCTTGGATACAGAGCAGATTGTTGCTGAAAAAATGTATTACTGAAAGAGTGACATGTCTATTAATCCTTATTATCTGTGCGTGGGACTTCCTGCGGAGTAATTGGATGCGTATGGCTTTCATTTTGACAGTGAAATAGGTAAAGTTTTTTTGACATTTATTGCGTTACTAGCTCCGCCCCGCGGTTTCACCCGCGTAAATGTCGATCCTGTGGGAATATCGGGATAAAAAGTAGCCTATATGTTAATCCAGGGTGTCGGCTACCTGCGTACAAAATTTTATCAAAATTGGTCCCGCCGTTTAAGCTTGAAGAAGTAACAAACATACACACACTCACAAACTTTCGCCTTTATAATATGTATTAGTGTGATTTACGTTGTTAGGGAGACAAATTATTCGAATATGTGAAGGAATGGATTAGCAACTACTGCGGGTAATTACGTAACACACTATCAGGTAACAATGGCTTTAATTTTGACAGTACAACATTCATTCCGTTATTTATCTTGTTGAACAGACAATATGTTTAAACATTCAAAGCAATGGATTAGCAATATCCTTCAAAATGATTGAGATTGTGATTGATAGTGTGTTACTCAATTGTGTTGCGGGATTGACGGACCAATAGATCAGTAAGTAATTTCTTGTTAGTCAAACCTTGACAGTTTACAATTTATGTACCCATTTTCATAATCATAATCAGCCTATAATGTTCTATAATGTGCTGGGACACAGGCCTTCTCTCAATGAGAGGGAGTGGGCCGTAATCCACCACAAGGGCCCAGTGCGGGTTGGTAGATGTCACATGTCTTCGAATTTTTGGTTCTAGGACATGCCGGTTTCCTCACGATGTTTTCCTTCGTGGGGTTTCATAATCATAATCAGCCTATAATGTTCCCACTGCTGGGACACAGGCCTCCTCTCGGTGAGAAGGAGTGGTAGATGTCACATGCCTTCGAATTTTTGGTTCTAGGACATGCCGGTTTCATCACGATGTTTTCCTTAACCGTTTTGAGAGCAGTGGTGAGAAATAATTTACACAAAATAAAACGCCTGTCTAGGTTCGAACCTACGACTTACAACTCTTAAGTCGCGGCCGATACCACTGGGCCACCACAGCTCTTACCTTACTTGTACCCATTTTAGAAAATTAAATAAGTATATTGGATTTCTAATTTGCAGAAAATTTAACCAAATCTTCACCAGAATCAAATTCACATTTTTGCTCATACATCCGTACTCCCGTTTCTAAGCCTCACCCAGTGACGTCACCGCTCATATCACACGTTCTCATCGGCTACCGCTTGTTAGTACTATCTGATGGGGGAACCTCATCAATTTCGTTCATGATTTGCAACCGAAAAATGACGGTAAACGTACTGTCGCGGACGGGCGCCCTTTTTGAAGTTATTCTTTTTTGGGTGGGATATTTGGAGGTTTCTGATCTCCGGTCATGGTACCTACAGTTTCAAATTTTTACCGACTTCAAAAAAAAGGAGGTTATCAATTCGACATGTATGTATGTAATATTATTGGAATTGCATTATATTCACATATGATGATCTATTAGGGCTTCCAAACAAATATACAAAATTTCATAGACGTATGTATGTTAGTTCACGCATATCTCCGGAACTATTAATCGGATCGTGACCATTTTTTTTTATTGGCTTACATTTTCTTCAACTTAGGGAACAGTGCAAGTTTCATCAAGATCGATTCAGTAATTTTCAAGATATGGACTAATACGTGTAAGTGTGACGGCCTGGCTTATTGATAAGAGCTACGGGTGTAGTGTCAAAGGGAAAACATCTCAAAATCTTGGTCAAATACTAGTGCGAAAACTAAAAATTACGAAATAAAAAGTAATTTAAAAAAATTAAACCGACTTCAAAAAGAAATTAACTCAAAATTATGAAATAACTTTAATTTCGGAAGTCGGTGGCATAAAACTAAAATACAAAAAAAAAAAAAAAAAAAAAAAAAAAAAAAATAAAAATATTATATAATAAATTATTATTAATATTATTATATATTTATAAAATAAATATTCTGTACTATTGTGCATCACAGAGGGACTGAAGTTAGAAACTCAAGTTGGCAGAGCACCCGCAAGTTCTTATGTTACACTAGCTGCGCTCCGCGGTTTCACCCGCGTAAATGTCGATCCCGTGGGAATATCTGGATAAAAAGTAGCCTTTATGTTAATCCAGGATGTCAGCTACCTCCATACAAAATTTTATCGAAATTGGTGCAGCCGTTTGGGCGTGAAGAAGTAACAAACATAGAAACACACACACACACACTCACAAACTTTCGCCTTTATAATATTAGTGTGATTTCCTTCCTGAAAAACTGCCACTTCGCTCCATGGCAGTTCTCCGGAAACTCGAAGGAAACGGCTTTCCCAGAAAGAATCTATATTCAACCTGTTTTGCACATCGATTTTTTCAATAGGGATAATAAATAATAACGCCATTATACCGACTGTCATCGGCAGTACAGGAGATGACTGATTGCAATCAATACAGGACCCCGACGATATTTGGGCGCAGGCGCAGGGCAGATCAATGATAAAATACTTTTATGATTCGGCAGATTTCCTCAAGTTACTGATTAAGGCTGCCTCGGATGCCAAAATGATTGTCATCGTTGTTGCAGTTCTGAAATCGATTGACTGTAGGTACAAATGTCTTTTGTGGTAGGTACCTACCTTGCAGTGAAGATAAAATATTAAAACGGTAAACTGCAACGCTTACCTGCTTACACGCATCATCTGTCATCTTTCATCTGTCTAGCCTTTTCCCAACAATTTTTGGGGTCGGCTTCCAGTCTAACCGCATACAGCTAAATACCAGTATTTTACGAGTATTTTACACTATACTCCTTGGTAAGACTCGTTGTCAGACTTTCGGGTTTCTGTAGACCCTTAACGACTGTCAAAGATCGACGAATGACAGCCGGGACCAACAGCATAACGTGCTTTCCTAGAAACGGAGGGATCTCGGTATGTAAAGATGGTCACCCATCCACGGACCGACCGCGGCAAGCGTAGCTTAACCTGATTGATGGGCCCGTGCGGCTGTCATTACTTAGCCACGAGCCATATCTAACCCACAAGGTTGTCACTGCTGCACTGTAATTGCAACCTATTCACATAACGGTTTTCTTCAAGGCATTTTTTCAATATTTCTTTGTTAATAACAAAGATCCATTTCCCCATTGCGTTCCTACTTACCTACCTGATCAGTATATTTAGCTCTATAAAGCTCACATAATCGAGAAAGCTCTATGTCAACGTCCGTCTAGCTAACTCATAGATTCCGAAAAAGAAAAAAAAACGTCCCCGCTCCTCTTTATTAAATAAAACCATAGATATTCGTGAAAAAAACCCATGAGTGAAAATCTTCAAACTTACTAAGGTCATAATGTACTCGTATATTATGTAATCTTTATCTAAACTTTTACTTTATTAATGCTCTTATTATTACTGCACTTAAGTATCTACTGCTTTTTAAACTCCTAGAGAATAGGTACACTTTGTTTTTCTAAACTTTCATGTCTACCCGTGGACAGTAAGTTGTGGGTTATATTCTAAAATTGATTTTTGTTAAATTAGTTGTAAGATCTTACAATTTGACTGTTTGTTTTTATTTGTCCATTAATTATGTCGATTAATTTTTTTTTAAAGTTCATTTTTAAACACAGCTCAGATTTGCGCCACATCGCATTCAAAACGTTCCATTTCTCCACTCCACATAACAGAAATAAGTTCAAAACCTTACGTCACTTAACATAAAACGGTCGCGAAGGCATTTCCCTCACAAAACAAGTTCTTAGTCACGTACAAATTAATCTTATAAGGAATAAAGCGGCCGGGCGATCCAGATTCGTACAAATTGACATAAACGGTACAAAAAGCAAATCATATGCCAATTAGCAGATTAATTGTTTAATTAATTGTGTCCGGCGGCATTGTCCGGTTTGTTTTTTGGACGAGAGCAAAATTTTCTTTTTATTACGTGTTGAGTTTGCACTGGTTTTTGAGAGTGAGGTGCAGAGGGTTGTAATTGTTTAAAATCTTTGGTCTTATATAATGTTTTTTGGAGCTAATTTTGATTCTCTCGGTTTTTGAATACTTATGTATGTACCTTCTTTAACATAAAATCACGCCTGTATTCCTCGAGGGTCAGGCAGAGTTGTACCTATTTAGTTCACCCACATTTCACCATTTATCTTTAAGTTCCATGTGATAGGGGGCGAGTCTATTGCCTTAAACTAGACTCAAACGCTGACGCCGAGCTGCAACTAAGAAATTCCTGATGATAATACCGATGAAACGAACCGACACGATCGAATGATTACGATCTTCAGATTTGCATTAATATTTTAAGTTAGGTCCTGACAAAAGACTTCGTAACTTTCATAAAAAAACTTGTTGTGCTGTAAAATGGTAATTTCTTTTAAAGACTATTTATTATTACTATTTATTTATTTATTATATATTTTTTTTATTTATTATCTATTTTTTTATTTTCAAGAAAACATAATGTCGGTCAAATCATCAATGCACAACCTATAAAATGTCCCATCCGTTCCTAAACCATGTCCGGATACAGGTGCGAAGATGTAACTTCAACCTGGTAACGTAGGGCTACCTCCGGAATGGCACTTGAGTGTGGATGTGGAGCTACGTCGCAACCTATGCTCTACCTCCTATCCTGCCCTCTGTGTCCCAAAATATGCAGTCAAAGTGACCTGTGCACTGCCACCGACAACGCCGTGGAAATGGCGAAGTTTTGGGCCAACGAGATCTAAACTACAGTCGTGCCGAAGAAGCATCATCTGCCTAGCCTTTTTCCAACTATGTTGGGGTTGGCTTCCAGTCTCATCGGATGCAGCTGATGCCTATCTGACCTCCACAATCCAGTGCTTAACGTGCTTTCCGAGGCACGGAGGGGTCACGGTATGTAAAGACGGTCACCCATCCAAAGATCAACCGCGGCACGCGTAGCTTAACCTGATCGATCGACCTGTGCGGCTGTTATTATTTAGCCACGGGCCCCTCGTGCCGAAGAAGAACCAAAAAAATATCACATAACGCAAATATGCACCCAATTTTTTCTACAACATGAATATCAAACAAGTTTTCCATACTTACATTCTCTCAAGAACGATTGGCTGAGGGCAAAATACAGTAATAAAATACTATGATATAGTACAACAATAAGTCAACTTGGGTTACGCGCAACACATAAATACAAGGTTTACTGACAAACTTCCTACATTTTCTAGGATTATTCAACTTTATATTATAAATCTGGACCGAATTGAAATATCGTGAGAGCAGGTCTTAGAATCTGTGCGACTATAGATTATTTCGTATTAAGAAATGTGCTGTGTGACAAATAAATTGTGATGTACTGGCCCATAATACAAACGCAGACGTGAACTGGGCACGTACTACGCTCATCTGTGGTTTACTACGAAAATCGCCCTTATCGCTACGATTTAAAGACGCTGTCAATTTCAAATGAATACCACATTATTATGAATGAATTATTATAAATGAATACCACTCTCAAAACGGTGAAGAAAAACATCGTGAGGAAACCGGCATGTCCTAGAACCAAAAATTCGAAGACCTGTGACATCTACCAACCCGCACTGGGCCCGTGTGGTGGATTACGGCCCACTCCCTCTCATTGAGAGGAGGCCAGTGTCCCAGTAGTGGGAACATTAAAGGCTGATGATGATGATGGCCACATTATTGTGTTGACTGTACTGTAATGAAGCGTCCAATAAGTAGGTAGATTTTTATGCGTTGTAATATTTAATGGTAAACTCTATTAATCATAAGATTCCTAGGTCTCGATGACAGTGGCAGATGACAGAAAATTAAATTAATTTTTGCGCTTTTCTGCGATGAACAAGTTTTCTTTGCGATTTGTAGTCGGCTTCCTAGTTTCGTTATCTGCATAAAATAACTTCATTTGAAGATTCTGAAAGTATACCAGTTTTTTTCATTACACAAAGGGTAAAGTACAAAACTTAAAAAAAAAATCTCCATACCCAAACCAAAAGATGCCGCTAAATTGAACTTTTACTCCAAATATATTCACGACCCGCGACAAACTAGTTATTCTCTTATAATAAAGTCCGCCAAAAATATCCAATTAAAACAAGACAAATTGCTGTCGCGAAAAAATACCTTAAAACCAAAAACGTTGAACCGATGGTTTCTGTTGAAATGCTTATTAATTTTCATGAGGTTTCGTGCTCCAATTTTTTTGTCCGGACGAAACAGGCAGCCCACTGTGCAGTTCGATCCTCGTAAACTTTTATGACGCAGTCAGTCAGCGCTAAACGTGCGCGGGAGAGATAAGTTATGATAGGTATTCGCACAGTGTTCCGCTTGCTTTATAGTTATGGATAAAAATTGGGGTAGTGAAAATAATACGAGTATGTTGCAAACATTTTCTGTAAAAGGTTTAGCAGTTTAAAAATAATACGACCTTCATGTTTACTTAACTGCAGTGATGTGATTGATTTCAAATCAAAATACTAAATATACTTAGTTCAACATTAACATAAAGACAGTTTAAAAAAATAAATAAATGTAAGTACAAAAAATAAAACTCACAATAACTTTAACTGCACAAAATAATTCCAGCTGAACCATAATACTACGCGGCATCACACGATCCCATAACCACAACCGGACCAAGTACAAATTCAACCAACACGTAAAACAAAAAAATGAATTATCAATTATAACAAAATACCGTTACGAAGCGACAAGCGAGGCGCGTTAAAAAACCTCGTCGATTTCAATTTCTCATCTTCAGTTCCAAATTTAAAAAAAAAACCAACCATTTTTCCCGAAATTAAGGTGAAACACGAAAACCAGAAGGGAGCCGTCGCCATTTTCGGCGGCCGTTCGGGCGGTCGGTATAAATGATTCGAAATTGTTTCCGTAAGCACGGTAGAGGGCAAAAACCACGTGTCGGGGCAATAAATCATTCGACGGCGACTTGAGTTTACTCGAATAAATGAACGATTCGATTGCCGATGCGACGATTACATGTTGTGTTTATAGAGAGAGTTGTAAGGAAGAATGTCGTCGGCGACTTTTTGTGTTAAATCGCTTTTGAAAGCTTAATTTTTTTTTGTCGTTAAATAAAGGGCATGCCGCGTTTTGTGGAAAATTTAACGGAGTTTTAAACTATTGGGATGGGGCTTGGGAAATGGATCATGAGTTTAATACTCATTTAGGATTCTTAGTATATCGGGTCCTGTAGATTTTTAAGGTGATCCAATTTATTTCACCCCCAGCTACTTTTGTAGATGTGTGCTAGACACTTAACTCTTTTATAATAATAAACACCTTTGTGCCTCCTTCAGTGTCCTTCAATGACACATAGAAATCATTTTACAAGGCTAGGATGTAAAATAATTTCTGAAAGGATTGAAAGCTTTTGTAAAACCCTTTCGACTATTATATGCGTGGCACAAATTAGAGTTAATTTTTATTTAGACAATTGTAGTTTAGTACTTAGTAATTAAGTAAGCTATTTGTTAAAAAGAATCCCCAACTGTTTCCGAGGGCTTCAGAGGGTTCCGAAAGAAGTCAACGTGATAATCGGAGACTTCGTATACATAGTGCTAAAAAAGCACTCGTGCGTAAGAGTGTATTCTGCATGGCCCCAACATTATACAACAAGGTACCAAAGGCATACAAAGATTTGAATACTAATAGTTTTAAGAAAAACATGAAGAAACTTTTAATAGATAAATGCTATTATGATGTTGCCGAATATTTAAATGATGTATTTTAGACATTTTTATTAATATTTTTATTAATTTAATGTAACTTTATGATTTTGTTTTTTCCCTGTACTTTGAATTATATTATTACTACCACATTTGTACGCCTTTCAAGGCAAAACATGCTGAAACTTTTTTTTTTGTAATCGCTCCAACTGATTGTGAACCTACACATGTTTTTGACAAATAAATATATCTTATCTTATCTTAATTCTTGGGCATAATTAAGTTAAGTAATAACACTCAATGTGTATATCGTATTTCTATTGATATGTACTGATTATTAACTCATACATGTCAGTCGTGAATATAAAACTAAGTATGAATCAGGTGGGACCCGGTCAACCTTTGTTACCTTTGGTAATATATCCCATAAATATGTACCACAATTACCATAATATGAGATATTTATGGTAACGATAATGTATGGTAATTATGTAGATGTGTATATTTTATATATGTACTTATAAATAATTCCCATGTCATCAATTTTAAGCTGTTTTTGTAGTTTTTATAACAATAAGCAAACTTTCCTATAAACTTGTTTTTTTCTAGGCTAAGTCTTATTTATTAAGCACCTTTTGAGTATTAAAATAGTGTTTTGTAAGTTTTTAACAATGGCGGTCTTATTGTCTAGGCGATAGAAAATATTTGCACAAATATGTCCTCTATATCAATAGATAGCCTAGAGCTTAACATTTTTCATTCAAAGACACCTCTTCTATTGTTGAAAAAAAAATGTCATGTCGAAATATTTTGCAATAAATGATACAAAGTAGGTACCTATATAAAATAATACGGAGTGTTGCTTTTATTAAGTTTAATTTATTCCGCACAATTCATACTTAAACTAGCTTCTGCCCGTGACTTCGTCCGCGTGAAATTTCTTGTTCCCCTGACCCACCCCGTCGCGTCGCATCTCATCGCCTGCTCGCGCTATTACTTCGTTTTTGTTTAGCGTTCTTTCTGACTTTCTTCACCTAAGGGTCATATCGTGTTGTTAATATATAGCCTTCCTCAAGAATTGGGCTATCAAATACAAAAAGATTTTTTCAAATCCGACTGGTAGTTCCAGAGATTACCCCCTACATACAAACTTACAAACTTTACCCCTTTATAATATTATATTAGTATAGATACCTATCGCATTTTATCCAGTATTTGTCCAATATTATCACTTGCAAAAACAATTGAGATAAACCAAACAAAAAGGGATCATCCCAAAAAAAAAAAACAAAAAAAGAAGTATCGGCCAACATATCACATATCGGAGCGTACGAACCGTTCTCCTTACTATAAATGGTGACATCCCAAAAAGTACAGCTCGTAAATAACAAATGTATTCGCATAAACGGTCCGAGATGCACCGGTTGTGCTAAAAAAAGTGCGTCAGTAATTAAAGTGGTAGTCCCACGGAACACTGCTTCATACTTCGAATGTTTCGGCCCCCGACAACCGAAATTCGCCGCATTGTACTCTTAACAAAATTGAGCCATAAATATTCTACACGTAATTTTCGATTGTGAAATTTTGGCCAGAATATCTGCATATCGAAGCACTGCACACTGGGATGTCAGGTTAAAGGTTTGTAGTTTGGACAGTGTGTCACCGAGTGCATTGTGTGCGTACTGCAAGTGGGTTGGCATAATGCAATATTTTGCTAACCCATTTTATCGGTTTTGAGTGAAAAGTCAATATTGTTTTGAGAGTAAAACAATTAATGCAGTGCTCATTTTTGCAAGGAGTCAATAAATATGACCTGCATCGTCATCTTGCATCGTTGCATTGCTCATCGCATCGCTGCATGAGAACAGTCGTAGGCCAGAGGTAACGGGCTGCCATTGCTCTCATTGTTTGTTGTAAGTAGTGGGTTCAAACCCAGGTTCGCCCATTGCATCATTACACATCATTTATAATTATTGGTTGTGGGGTATTTGCATCATTTATGAAAAGTTGGGCTTACGCCTTTGTGTACCTGTTCAGAGCGTATTTTTATGGGGTGTATAAGACATATATTAAATTTTTTTGGTCGTAAAGCACATGCTATCTCAGTCAATACAAAACCAGGCCCATTTTTGAAAAAACCTTCTTAAGCACATCAAAAATCTAAGAACTTCGTCCCTTGGATACTTTTATGTAGCTCTAAAAATGAGACAGATACCTATAACGAAAACGAAATAAAAAAATATAACGAAAATTTTTTTTTTGTTTTTTGCTTCTCCTGAAAACCTATGTTTTGTGCTATACCTACGCCCTTTGAGCTCAGAGGTATCGACATAGGGGTGGTCCCGGCACTTGGTAGGCGGAGTCCCCACTCTGTGCGCCCGCGACCCCAAAGGTTCACCTACCCTGTTTTGGAAACGGGTTTTGGCGCATTGACGTTCAAAAGTGTCCATTTGAAATAAATGATTTGACTTTGACTTTTATTAGGCGCCAAGGTGGTACCGCGAATACCTACAACGACAAACAGTTATGAAACCCAACTATTAACATTAGAAAATAACTTTGAAATATTACTACATGTCCAACTCATACAATAAACATTAAAAATTAACTAATTTGTCTAACTTAAAAGCGATTAGCGGTTCCTTTAAAGCAAACTGGTCAGACATGATTATAACACATTATGTATGAAATAATTGAGCAGATAATAAATTGGTAGGTGCTATAACCTATGTAAGTTTTATTGCCATGTATCGTGTATTTGTAATTTTTTACACAGATGATGAATTATATTATTGTTACCAAAACGTATTTTTTTTATTTTCTCTTCTAAATTTCTCTTTTTTAAGATTCAATGTTCTTTTTATTTAGGGTTCCGTACCCAAACGGGTAAAACGGGACCCTATAACTAAGACTCCACTGTCCGTCCGTCTGTCTGTCACCAGGCTGTATCTCATGAACCGTGGTAGCGAGACAGTTGAAACTTTCACAGATGATGTATATTTGTTGCCGCTATAACAACCAATACTAAAAACAGAATAAAATAAATATATAAGGGGGGGCTCTCATACAACAAACGTGTTTTTTTCGGCGTTTTGCCTTATGGTACGGAACCCTTCCTGTGCGAGTCCGACTCGAACATAGCCAGTTTTTATTGTTTGTCTTTAAGACGCCGAGAAAAGATTTTATTTTCTAAAATATTTATTCTTTCTACATTAGCTATCAAACACAAAAAATCCACCTTTACAAAAAATCGGTCGATAGCATCTAGCAATCTTTATCAGTCTATCTAAAAATCTAGGTCACTCTCTCCTCAATTCTTCCAAACTACAGTAATTAAATAACACACCTAAAAGCCTTAAACGACTAGTATTAGTATGTAAATATCTCAATTTGAAGCTATCAATTAGTTAGGAGGCGTGCGCTGGCGCAGCCCGGGGGCGCTAACATCGCGCCGTGACTACTGTTCTTGTTAATACCCCGTCGTGGGAACCGGAGTAGAGCAGTAGCTGCTCTGTGAAAGTTTAGCGATAAATTGTTTGTTAGGAAATTGTAGCAGAACTGGCTAGCAGTAGCGAACGGTCAATTTCTGTAAGAGGTAAGCCGGAGTAGATATCAAAGTCAAAGTCAAATCATTTATTTCAAATAGGCACATTAGAGGCACTTTTGAACGTCAAATTGATTATGGCCGCCCATTCCAAAAGGTAGTTTTCGTATGGATAAGAATGGGCAAGAAACTCCAACGTTACTCTTTTAAAAATGTTTTACAAGGTCTTGTATACATAATATAATTATATGTGAAGACGATGCACCTAGAATAAAATTAGTCTACCACAAAAGGTAAAAAGAATTAAAAATTAAGCTATGACAGGTAAATTAATTACCTATGTGATAGATACATGGTGCTCACATATTTACAAATTATTTTTTTTTAATTGTAAAAGTAGATGATTTTCCTAGAATTTTAACAAGTGTGTGAGTTACTGTAGTCACAGATATCTTTAATATGATTATATTAATTGTCTATAGAATACTGACTGTGCCATTTTTCAAAGGGAAGCCGGTAGGAATCGAGTTGTATGGAACCTTCGCCACTGCTGGCTAGTTGATAGTAAGAAAAATACCTTAATACGTTTTGCATTGTAGAATAGTTCAGAGGTAAAAATATTAAGAATCAACTTAATTTTGTAATTGATTTTAGTTTATTTTGAGAAATAATTACGTAAAACTAAAGCCATTGGTCACGTGATATTGAACGCAAATCAGAGGGTCAAATCTCGGTGATTTTAAGGACGTTCACAGTCTAATGGTCAATTCCCTTAATTAAAAACGTTCAAAATCTAGTCGCAATCTCATCTCAGCGACAGTCAATATCAAAAAGTTGTCAAAAATGTAGAAAAATTAGAGGTCAATTAGAGGTGAGAGGGTTAGAGGTGGAGAGGGGTTTTGACAGATCAGACGGTGAACTTTCTTAAAATTATGATATGACATGTAAAAGTAATTCCGGTACCCTGTTTACAGAATAAACAATTTCATTTAATTTCAGTATAATCTTATTTGAACTTACAGCATTTGCACACACATGGTATGTGAACCTGGTCTAGTACAAAATGACCCATCGGGCCATAGCGTGTCTAGGAGCAATTGCGATGGCAACAGGAATAGATATCAGCTTCCACTTAATGGGATATATGTGGGAATTCGTTTGGGTAGGCGAGAGGAATTATGTCGCCCGTGTAAGTTCTAATTTAGTGAGTAAAAATCTTCGCTTCTTAAGCTGCTTGAGAGAATTTGGTGTGAGAGACAAAGATGCCAATCGTATGGTTTTCTTTTTTAGTATAGTTGCCTCAAAAAGGTGTGGAGGGGCCCGTGACTAAATAATAAGAGCCGCACAGGTCGATTGATCAGGTTAAGCTACGCTTGTCGCGGTTGGTCTGTGGATGGGTAACCATCTTTACATACCGTGACCCCTCCGTGTCTCGGAAAGCACGTTAAGCCGTTGGTCCGGGCTGTCATTGGTGGATCAGAAGCCCGAAAATCTGACAACTAGTCTTACCAAGGGGCGCATTATACAGTAACTGGGTCCTATCTGACCTGCACGGTCAGATAGGCAGTCGCTCCATGTAAATTACTGGTATTCAGCTGCATCCGGTTACATTGGAAGCCGACCCCAACATAGTTTTGAAAAGGCTTGGCAGATGATGATGCCTCAAAAAGGTGTATACTTCGACATGAATTCGTTTGAATGTAGAGAGACTCTTTTAAACAAATTGGCTTTTCATTTTTTTTTAATTTCAGTATTAATAGGTATGGGAGGACAGGACAGTGAAGGCCTGTCAACAAGTAGCAGGTACTTAATAAAATAGAAAATGGTTTATAAATTTGTGAGTGTGTGAGGAGATGTGTGTGGGTGTGTGTTTATATGTTTGTTACTTCTTTACGCTCAAACGGCGGTACCAATTTTGATAAAATTTTGTATGGAGGTAGCTGACACCCTGGATTAACATATAGGCTACTTTATATCCCGATATTCCCACGGGATCGACATTTACACGGTTGAAACTGAGGGGCGCAGCTAGTATACAATATTATGTCTTTTGCATAAAGAACACTGATCATGAACATCATTACGCATTTGAATTTAAGCCACTTTTAAGTAACCAGTGATCTTTCATCCTATCATATTCATTTATTTATTTTTGTTAATTTTTCTTCCATGTGCATACTTGCATAACTTACTATGTGGGTAAAAAAAATAACCCACACAAAGTCACAATATTATTTCGTCTGCATAAAAAATCCTACAATGTATCGATACTTAATAAACCTGATATAACATAATAAAATAATAAGAATTGACAATGTCCGTCCATGGCGGTGTAAATGTCAAAAAAGTAAGAATAAAAACGAAATTATGTACATTCAGCGTATAATTTTGGATGAGTTTACGAGTTTTTGAGTGTTAATAAAGATAAGGTAATAATGTGACTGTAAAACTAAACGTTTATGATGGATATTGTTTTAAGTGTGGCGCGGTTTTTGTTAAGGGCAAGGTGAGATGTGTTTTGAGTCATCCATTGCGATTGTAGATTTTTCAGAATCACTTAAAGAAAAAGATGATTTTTTTGTTAAATTACTGTGATTTTGTTGACATTTTTTTCTAAGTATGTCATCATCATCATCAACCTACAGCAGTCCACTGCTGGACATAGGCTTCTCCTATTAATTGTACGTCATTCAACTCGATTTTTGGCAACTCTATATCAACTGTAAATGTGTAATTTTTACTGTAATTGAGCGATTTTACATTCTTTTACATATTGTTTTATTTCTTAATTTATACTTACTTAAAATTATAATATACTTGAGTGTAAATTAAATATGATTTACATACCCATGGCAGGGTAGATCATGGAGAACTTTTATAACAAAAACATCTCTAAACTAATTACCCATACCCATGTTTGTAAAGTAATAAATTATTTGATTTGTTTATTGCCGAATATGTGATCAAAGACATCAGGAATTTTATTATCCAACAGAAATTAATCGCATAAAATAACCGATACTATTATTGCAAGGTAAGACGATAATCGTTCTGTGTAAAAGGAGAAAACGCAAAGGTACAATATTATGACATATATCAGCATCGTTATTATACGAGTAGAATAAGTAGGTACGTCGAATCTGTTTAAACATCCCTTCTCTACAAAAACGTAACTATGCTTTTCCCCTTCTTTTGATTGACAATCGACGAAAAATTATACTTACAAGGATTATAATTTAATCATTTATTAAAAATATTTTAATTTTAAATTCAAATATTGTTAATAAATCAGTGTACATAGTTTTTCTTGCCCGTTTTTCCTAACCTAACCTATACTAAGCTTTGGAATGGGCAACTACTTTCATATTTCTGACTGACCGACCCCTTGACAATTCAAAGTGTCTGTAATAAAGTTTACAAGAATAATATTTTACTTATTCTTCACCAACCTACCCCCTTAAGTAAAGCGCAGTGTTTACGAGCACACGATGGTTTTCAGTAAGTCCGCGATGGTAATCACTTAATTCGCATTTTTTTACGATGCCACATCAAAATGTTCAGTGCTCACGTGACCTTTGACAAATAGCGGCTTTTTACCCAAAATAAACTGCTATCGGTTCGGCTTGTGCTTTCAATGGGGTTATTATGCACAGTTTACGAGTTTTTGAGATTTCAACAAGGAGTTAAGGACGGATGTTACTTTTCATGAGTTTTTATGTGATTTGTACATTTTTGGATTTGTTTGATAAAGATTTAGTGCCTCAAGTGGCGCTAAAAATGATTTGGCGCATGAAACAGACGTTAAATATAATTTAATTGCACAAAATAGGTAGATGTCTGCAAAAATCGAGTTTATTTAGCTTTCAAATCTTTCTTATATACCTAACCCTAAGATACAGAGTTAAAGGTAAAAAAAAAACACAAGTATAAAACATTAAGATAGCGAAAAGTATATTAATAAAGGAAGTACGATTACCTAACTAAGTAAATTACATACATTAATTGCTAATGAGTGCAACATACAATATTTTTTCCCCACAATCATTATAAGGCTCGTTTAGAATAGTTTATATAAAGTAGATCAAAGCCAGCAAATACTGACAAGAAAAAAAAACATAAGACCAAGAAAAACTATGTACGTAATTACCCTACATAGAATAATTAATGAATAATTCACACAGACTGTATTCACGCCTGTAGTTTGTCATTGACAACGCATCAAGTAATTGTTGGGCATAAAAAACTCAATTACCCATACTTAGCAAAAACCACTTATTAAACGGACGAGCCATCAATCTGTGTCTTATTTAAATAAATAACATCGTGTTATAAATGTAAATGCGAGTAACGTATGTGGCACTTACGACATTTTTCCTTGGCGTTTGAGTTGGTTTGGTGACTGGTGTAGTAGATTAGTGGCGTTTAAGCGAAGTCTTCATCATTCCATTCGTAATATCCGATGTTAGAGATGTGTTGTGATGTGAGAGCAGTGGTGGCCAAGTGGTAACAGCCGCGACTTACGAGTTGTAGGTCGTAGGTTCGAACCCAGACAGGCTCTTTACTTTGTGTAAATTGTTTCATCACGACTGCTCACAAAACGGTGAAGGAAAACATCGTGAGGAAACCGGCATGTCCTAGAACAAAAATTCGAAGACATGTGACATCTACCAACCCGCACTGGGCCCGCGTGGTGGATTACGGCCCACTCCCTCTCACCTAGAGGAGGCTTGTGTCCCAGCAGTGGGAACATTATAGGCTGATTAAGTGAATATCCGATGTTGGATACTGGATATTGCCAAATGAATGATGAACTCTCAAAGAACGATTGTTACAAAGTAGTTTGAAACACAACATCACAGCTGCAATCCGCGAAATGTTAGGCAGAAGTGTACATACCATAGTGCACTAACATTTCGCCAGTTATGGTTAAGTCCCATGTAATACGGAGTGAACCTAATGCCATCAACCGGGCATGAATCCAGACTCCGGGCTGCTACTGAGAATTTCCAGATGCAAAAACTCAATAACACTTTGCCAGCCCCGGGAATCGAACACAGAATTTTTTTTTTTGAAATTGCCCACAGTCCCATATTAAAAGTTAATAACGACAAATTACGAACACCTTTCAGTCTGTCTATTTAAATGTGCCACGCCTAAGCAAAGGTATACGATACATGTTTCAATTACGCGTATGCTTATGGATAGAGTATGATATAAATGCGAACCATTGCGCCTTAACAGGCTCGCGTATTAGCTTGGCTTGAAAAAATACGAGTTAGACCGGGGGATTGGTGGATTCTGCTTGGGACTGGATGAATAGATCCACTCTTCAAAATGTAAAGTCAGGGATGGGTAAATTGACTAACAAATTCAATTGAAAATAACGACAGATACATGAAATGGCTATTATACAGCAAATTGATGTAGGGTGTCAATTTAGGCATATAAACGTGATATTGTTGGGAAAAATATGTTTGAAATTAGTATTAGAATTCCTTGATGTTTTGAGAATATGTTGATTTGCGAATATAATGTCTTGCTATTATGATGTATAGAGAATATCATATACTAGCTTCCGCCCGCGAAGTCCTCGTGGAATTTCACCCTGCCCCCATTCACCCTCTTAGGCCGCTTGTATACGTCCGTTTTTTTGACCGGACAAACCGTTTTTTTTCGCCGGATTCGCGGTGGTGTATGGTTTATAATAAATGTGTGCACATGCATCGGGCACAGGTCCGGCGAACATGTTACGCCGGATGCACCGCCGCCTTCTCTCGGCGCAACGGACACCGGACGAAAATCGGACGTATACAAGCGGCCTTAGGGGTGGAATTTCGAAAAATCCTTTCTTTGCGGATGCCTACGTCATAACATCTACCTGCATGCCAAATTTCAGCCCGATCCCTCCAGTGGTTTGGGCTGTGTGTTGATAGATCACTATGTCAGTCAGTCAGTCACCTTTGAGTTTTATATATTTAGATTGCGCCGGGGCGCTTTAAACAATTTTTCAAATTTAAAAAAATGTTTGAAATTAGCATTAAAATTCTTAACATCCAATAAATGACACACATGACATGTTATGGGTTGTCAAGCAGTCTTTTATTTTAACTCGGAATGAACCTGTACGATTTCCTGAAAGGAACATTTGCGACGTTTTCACGAGTAATTTATAAGTTCTATTCTGCCTAATTTTCAGGATCTTGTGGCGCGTGGCTAACATCGGAACTAACGCCGCCATCTTGTTTTTCAATATTTCCGTCACAATTTCACAAATGTTTACCATTAAAGTCCCATGTTTCATTCAGGCAAAAAAAATTACGAAGTTTTCACAGACCGCAGTATCCAATATCAAAACTCTTCGAAAGACGAAAAAAAAACAAAAGAAATCGCAACAGAAATACAAAAAAGGGTGCCTTACATAATTTAATCTGAAAGAATCCACTTTCAGTATGCTGTCATCGCACCTAGTCATAATTCGTATCGGCCACATCGCATCACCATGTACAGCCGACACTTTCGCGTGACCGACCTTATTTTAAATTAAAACCCTGCCAAATGTCGACCAATATATCATATTAATAACAAGCCGATATTAAAGGTAGCTAGGCTTTGCCGCTGACTTTATTATGTATGAAGACAGCAGAGTACTTTTTAATTAAAAGAATCTTGCCGATAATATTCGGTCTGCTGTGCAATAATATATGTAATTTATTATTTTACACATTTAGGCATCCACCTTTTTGTACTGATTTCTATAGTTTCCCTTTTTTTTTTGGGTGGGTTTTATCAAATAACTTCTCCCGCTTTGGGCGGAGTGGGAGGGGAGGGTGTGTCAGACTTTTACTGACTAAAACCCACCCATGTTCCTTCAGTTGCCTGTGCCAGGGGCCACGGTATCTCTTTCGAACCGCGACCCTGGCAGGCATCGCTAGAGGACCTCGTCATTTAGTACACAGGTGCACTCTCTCTTCTCTCAATCTGATAGTCTGATGGGACGGCAATCCGACACGACCGGAGTGAGATCAGGCGCAGGGCCAACGGCTTAACGTGCTTTCCGAGACACGGGGGTATCACACCGCCAACTTCCAAACTCCGGGCTGTTACTTAGAAATTCCCCTCAAAGAAAAAGAAGTTTTCCTCAGAGGAAAACTCGTAGTCAATATTTTTATTATTAATGTTTAAAGTCCAGTGATTCTCACAATTATCACAAACTTTAAAAATTTTTGAGAAAAAAAAAAGTTGGATTAGTAAGAAAAAAACTTCTAAATTATTATGAGATTAGTGGTATATCAATTTATTGGCTTCGTGTATGGTTTTTATTATTGGTTTTTTGAATGTGCGTAGGTTAATTGCAGATAAATATATCCACTTGTGAGAAATCAAAATGAAAGCTATTGCTACTGATAGTGCAGGTTTTAACCCCGCAAGTTACTACTGCTGAGCATAAGGTCCTGGGTTCAATTTCCAGGTTGGTCAAAGTGTTATTGGGTTCTTACATCTGGAATTTCACAGTAGCAGCCAGGAGTCCTGATTTGTGCCGGATTCGATGGCAATAGGCTCGCCCCCTATTATATAGGGCTTCAACATTACTGGCGATATGTGGGTGTACTATATTGGTATACTTCTGCTTTACCCTTTTTTTTTTTTTTTCGGCGAGTATGGGCGATCAGTTATCCAGCCTAAAACGCAAGTTTTAGAAGCAATAAAAGTATAGGATCGACTACAGTAAACAAAATTGGAAAAATATGTGATATTCTTCAGGATTGTTAGGTACCTAAATAGTGTGTTGAAAACATAATACAACTAATTTGATATGATGGAAAAAAATCATGAAAATACCTCTAAAAACTTTCTTTTTACAATAAAAACCATAATATTATACCTACATACAATCATTCTGATTTTTTGTCAGATTATTCTACAAGCAACATACTAAAGCACTAGTGTTTTAATTTTTTAGTCCAAATAATAGTTTTTTTTGTAAATAGATAATTGCTTCATATTTTGCAATAAATTACCAGCGTTGTGTCATCACGCTTCTCTTTCTTTTCTATGCAGTCCGACAGTGACCGCGGTTGAGGTCATGTAAGCCCCTTAAGGGTGTGATACAAACCATCAAACTGAACAACTTTCTCCATGGGACCAACCAATATCGTAATCACGAATAAAAATTCAGCCGTCCTGTAGCGGAATCTACAACGCCACATGAGAACAATGCGTCATATTGACGTCACGCAAAATCCTGCATCTCGCAAGCAGAGTTTACCGCGCAACTAGCATAGATACAACGGCCCGACAAGAATCATCGGGTAGTTGCCCGCCAGACACAACACCCTGGTCGGAGGATCCTCCCTTTTCTATGGAGGTTGAATGAACTTTACACCCTGTTCCTCATACCTTAGGTCGAGTAGGTATTGAAGTTTTCAATGGGACAGTTGATAAATTTTTCGCGATTAAGATTTTGGTCCCATGGAGAAAGTTGTTCGGTTTGATGGTCCGTAACAAACCCTTTTTTGCTGGTCTTTAAAAAAAACTAAATTATATCGTAATTTTGACCAAATTGTACAGTGTTTTGACCAGGATTTAGTCATTTTTAAATCTGTTTTAAAAATGTGTTGATACTAAATCTGGTTTCTTTATGACCAACACATATCCTACTTTCCGCTCAACGCGTAGGTGTTACAATCAGACTATTTTATTTGACAACCTTTTCACAAATAAAAGAAATTCAAAACATTCAGTGTTCAGTTTTTGCATAACCTAAGGCTTGCTTACACGCTTGCTCCTTTTACATCGACACGAAGAATACTTATTGCCAATGACATAAATACCAAAATGTTTTCCACTTATATTACTATTCGCACTGATTCATTTGAATGTATCTCGAACATTTTAGAACAATACAATAACACATTAAAATTTTGTTGCAGATGTAGGTAATTTGATTCTTATTACAATTCGTATAGCCATTTTCTAATAGTCCTTTTCATGATGCATACAAAAAATACTTTAAGCCATTGTCTTAAGTAACTTAAATGTAATACTTTACTACATAATCACTTACGGAGTACCAAAAACAGTACTCAATTACTTAACTAAATGTTAAGCTTCACGCAAAATTCCTCAGAAAATAATTCACATTCCTGTCACCCGCGAAAGCTGACGTCATTAAAAAGCGTTCGAAAATGTTTCTTGACGTCACCAAGTTAAGGCGCGGTAAGAAGAAATTTTTTAGGTAATTGACAAAAACGCATCGCGGTAACAAATGAGGTTCAAAATGATGCGTTTGATGTTAGTTGAGTCGAATGATCACTAAAATAAAAGTAATTTTGCAGTTTTAACTAAATTGAAAAATAAATGCATGGCTCAGCGGAATAATTTTTAAGTATTTCTTTAGTTGATTGAATTCCCTTTATTAGGTAATATTATTTATAATATTAATAGTTAACGCTCAACATTTTGAGAATTATGCGACGGAAAATATTTGAGATTGAACTCTGTTTACGATTGTTTTATCATGACACTATTTTATTTTTATGAAACATTTTTGAATAAGTCTTTTCTTTGAACATTTGACAATACACTCAACTTTTTCTGACTACGAGTAATATACCGTCTAACTATCATGTCATGTACTAGAACCAAAAATTCGAAGACATGTGACATCTACCATCCCGCACTAGACGCGGTGGATTACGGCCCGCTTCCTCTCACCGAGGAGGCCTGTGTCCCAGCAGTGGGAACATTATAGGCTGATTATGCTACGCCTAACAAAAAACTGATTGTTTTACAGTGTCCTACGTCTGGGCAGCACCTTAATTCTACCAAGTAACTTTTAACTCCTGTGTATGTAACCTAAGGTTATACTTAACGAGACTCATAACTTTGCTAGCCTTCGATTCTTCCGTATATTTTAAGGGCTTGCTATGCTGAGGTCAAGGTTTCTCTCTTCCGGCAAAGTAATTCAGAGGTTCAAGGAGCTGCCTCGTCGAAATGACCTATTTTGGTATTTTGTGAGTTGGTTCCGTGTTTGAGAAATTATTGGGTTGTTGGACTAATTGTTAGTTAAAGTTCAACGTAATCTGAAACAGGTTGTTTATGTAATTTAAACAGATTGACTTGATTTATCATTTTCACCTAGTCTTGACCAAAGATTTTATCAACATACTAGAGAGAATAGAAAAGGATACTGTTTATTATGTACATACATTCCAGACATAAATATAGATAGAAGAGCTGACTTATAACAGTTAGAGGATTATTTTTTTATTTTGTTAGATTGATGACGCCATTTCACGCCATTAGACATTATTCTGGAAGAGCTAAACGCTGTAGAAATATAAAAAAATAGAAAGCTTATAAATATTTTTCTACGATCATGACAAATAGAAAACCATATAGAATTATAAAGCACAAAAAGGAGATCACTAGATCTGGGAAAAAAAATTGCCAGCCATCAATGAAAATTACATATTTTTACAGTACACATAGAACTCATTATTTTTTATCATGGTATCAAAGTCGAGAACGATTTGGGGATTAGGGATATACTGGGTGGAGTTTTGAGAAGGGGCAGTAAGGACAGGTACCTACCTTAAACTTTGCAGCTACAGAAAAATGGTCTTAGAACACTGTCCTTATGTTTTTGAGAAATTATTATCCCCATTCACATATTTTGAAAAAAAAATTAGAAACAACAAAATATTAAGCCTTTAATCAACCACTTAGATCAAATAAGAACCCACCAGTGCAGCTAATATCAAATCAATTCCACGCATCCAGATCACTTGATGCCAATAGATCAGCACGTGCCAAATAGAGTGCAGGCCTTGTAGGGAATAGTGTTACACCAATGATAGCGTGATGTAATGTGCCAGAAAAAGTATCGATACAAATATTATAATAGCTAATTTTTCATCAACGAAGGACCGATGCAATGGCCATAGGACCAGACATGTCTTTAAGGCGCGCTGCACGCTTGTACCGGTCGGACGATTCGGCTCAGCCGTTCGCCAAAATAATAAATCCGATTTGTATAATATAACCCAGAATCACTTTCAACTTGTCGTAAAATGCGTATTTTGCTTAAATAGGAAAATACCAGAAAATAGGAATTAAAATCCATAAACTACAATAATTACCCTTTAGCACAACCTCTTTATACTCCACATTATTAAAAAACAATTTTTATTGTCTCTCGAGACACAAGTCATCCTAAATTAAGTAAAAATGAGTCTTAAAGCAAATTAAGTACAATTGATTATTACAAAAAGATTCGCATATGACTGTAGTGACAAGGTCAATTATTTTTTTTGCAAGTTTATTGTGGAAATGTTTCAATTTTAACAATATGTTGAATAAATATTTGTAATGAGTATTGAGAGGATATGTTTCGAATTTTATTGCAGGGATAGTGAGAAAATAACCATTCAACCCGGATTCTTGTAAATGTTAAAGATGATCCTACGTTTTATTTAGTTGACTCTGTTGACGTAGTCGATTAAAATTGACATTCGATGTTATTGTATTTTTATTGTACCATTTAGTTAAGTATGGTCTAAATTGGATTGTTAAATTGCTCGATTAATTGCTGTGTGTAATGGACGAATTTAAAATCAATTGACGCTGTGTAGCGTCCGACATCTTAAATTTGTACGCCGTTCAGAAAAAATCTCGAATAATCAAATATTATTGATCTTGACGATTAGCTTTTGCATGGAATGCCACAAGGGAACATTCTGTGGCAATATTTGGGTTAAATTCCCATTGTCGCTATTATCGGTTCTAGGATCGTTCTTCATTAGTCAAGTTAGCTTTTGTTTTGAATAAAGCACTGCTTACACAATTGATTAAAGCATACAATACATGCATAAACTCACGCCTTTGCAAATTGCATTCATGCTCCATTGCAGCACTTTCGTTAACTTTTTTTTTTACTAGTTTGCGCTGTCCCACTCCTGGAAAAAGGCCTCCCTCCACTCCTTCCATCTTTCGTGACCCAGCGCGTCCTCCTTCCAGTTTTGACGGAACTTATCCAGCTCGTCCCGCCAGCTCCTACGTGGTCTGCCGTGACCCCGCCTCACTGTCTGAGGGCACCAATTCTGCACTGTGTGGACAAACAGTTTGTCCAGCATGCGGCAGATGTCCTGCCCAGTCCCATTTAAGTTGAGCAGCCTTTTGAGTCACGTCAACTATCTTTGTTTTGGAGCGCAGTATTGTGTTTCGAACATGATCCGTTAATTTAATGCCTAGTATACTGCGCTCCATTGCTCGTTGGCAGACCTTGAGTTTGGACGTCTGGATGTTAGTCAAAGACCAAGTTTGTGCACCATAGGTTAAGATGGGAAGAATACACATGTCCAATTGGCCATGAGCCTGCGTTTCCCTACCAAAAAACGTAACTTTACATTCGAAAACTACAACTAACGTAGCAGTTTAGACATCCAGTCACCCTATATATACTCAAGTCAGCATGTAATGCCATTGGAATGTGGATGTAGGTAGGAAGGTTGGATAAACCAATTTTCTATCTAGTCGATATCAGTGCGCTTTATTGACTTGCAACTCTATTGTAGTTTAGTCAGTAGCGTTAGCAGAGAATGGCGAAATATTTTTACAAAATATCATGCAAATGAATCTGCCTAGCCTTTCTCAACTATGCTGGGGTCGGCTTGCAGTCTAACCGAATTCTATTTTATATGAAGCGACTGCCTCTGACTTCTACAACCTAGTTACTGGGTAACACGATACTCCTTGGTAAGACTACTCTTAGGCTTCTGAGTACTAATTCTATAACGACTATCAAAGATCTATGATTGAAAGATGGGACCAACGGCTTAAGACGAAACGCGGGTGGCCGTTTTTCTATAGAAGCGCTCTCGCCTGTTTTCTTTCTGTTTAATGACCATAAAGCAATGATTTTTTTACAGAATAATAAATATTAACTACCCACTTAGTTCGTATGTCCCTATGTTTTCCTTTTTGAAGATACATAATTTTTATAAGCACAGGAACCCTCAAAAAATGCCTATTTAAACCGCTGTCAACAGAGGCATAATGTACGACAACTATTAATGAAAAAAGAAAAAGTACACACAGTATATATCCTTCTTATTCAGTTTATGAAATATCTTTTAAATTGGTCCAATATTGGAGGAGGAAATAGGCGAGAGCCAAACCTCGAATTACGACTTTTTACATAGGATTTTTCAAAATTCTCTCCGACCGCATTTCCTCTGAGGCGAAGGGGTCTCAATATTTAATGGATTGTTACTCATCCACGAACTGATCTCGGCAAGTGTAGTTAAATCTTCGATCGGGCCGTGCAGCTGTTATTATTTAGTCACGATCCCCAAAATAATATGCAAATACATAATATGTAATTATACTAAACTGTTGCTGCAGGGTAAATGCCTCGCATGTCCTGGAAAGGTACCTATTTCTTTACATTATCTTACACACACACAGCTGTGCTGCTGGGGAGTTTGTTGTGCCACTTCTTTTTTTCCAGCTTTAAAGCACTAAGAAGTGGTGAAAGGCGGGCGTTTTGGGGGACAGTCTTTTGTAATTTTGAGGTTCGAAAAGTGCTGACTCTCAGCCTAATTTGTATAAATGACTTTGATTTAACACATATCATTCGGATTGTTGAAGGTTTCAGAAATTAAGCCCAGGTGTCCTACAATTCACAAATAAAAAACTTTTAAAAGAACAAATTGATTTAACCAATCTAGAGGGAACAAACCCAGCACAAGCATACGGGCCTCCTCTCTGTGAGAGGAAATGGGCCGTAATCCACCACGAGGGCCCAGTGCGGGTTGGTAGATGTCACATGTCTTCAAATTTTTGGTTCTAAGACATGCCGGTTTCCTCATGTTATCCTACAACGTTTCGAGAGCTTAATAATATAATTTACACAAAGTAAAGCGCCTGTCTGGGTTCGAACCTACGACCTACAACTCGTAAGTCCCTGGGCCACCACTGCTCTGGCGAAAACACGTCTTGCACAAAATGTAATTTTACCCCCGCTTCCCTATAACACGAAACAAATACATCTCGGACAAAAGGACCAAGTTTAAAAACCGCTAAAATATTCAGCTATTTTGCTGACCGTACTTACACTAAGTTTCAAGAGCGGTGCGAGTCCGAACAATGAAGCAGTATTTACGAGCGGTATGGTCAGCAGTGCAACTGGTACGGACCCAGGTTTATTACAGGAACACATTAATAAAAGCCAGTGCATATTTTATCCATAACACCCTTGGGAAAATATCATTGGCTAGTACCTAGAACCTTTCTATCTGTAGGTGATGTATGAAGCTACTTGGGTAACGAGAGGATGGGAGTTCTCCTTGTCCGTAACATCGTATAAAAATGGCCGCCAGCGGGCCTAGTTACCAGTAGCTTCCACATTGATTTGTTTCTTGGCTTTTTTGTGCCAATAACTATTTTTGATGTTCTGTGATATCCTACTTTAATATAATTATAATAGTAATATTATAAATGTGAAATTATGTATGTTTGGATGTTAGTTACTCAATCACGCCAAAACGGCTAAACGGATTTCGATAAAATTTGGCATACAGACAGTTTATAACCAAGATTAACATATAGGATATTTTTACCCCGATATTTTCATGGGATTGACACTTATGCGGGTGGAATCGCGGGACACTGCTTGTGTATTATGAATACGAAATTTAGAAAAAAATACAGTTTAATGCATTATTTTTTCTTGCATAAAAATCCTTTTAAAACTGCAATATAATTTAAATTCACCTGATACCCTTAAATTTTTACATCATTCGCCGAGTAACATACACTATACAATATAAATAAAAACGAAGACATCATTAATATTAAACTTAAGTTCACCCCTCAATAATATCATGTACACAAGTACACAATAACAATCAATGTCCTGATCACCTCATAAAAAATATAATTAATAAGTATAATTCGCATAATTTAACCCAAAAACGGATCAGGCCACACAAACGGGCTGCCAGGCGAATATTACGTAAATCTTTACCATGCGTACCGAAGGACTTACCGATTGCCTTATAATTTGAGAAAATAAACCGTATTAATATTGTAATCAATCATCCATGTTTAAAATGCGACGATTAATTGTTTAAGGGGAATTCGTTGTGTGTTTAAGCATTAAAAATGGTTTGCATTTGTAAGAGATTGTTGTGGAAAGTTGATTTATTTGGGTGTAAGCTAAGTGGTACGTCATTACTGTATCAAACGGCACCCTAATTGCGTAACACACTATTACTCTCAATTTGAATCATTTTGAAGCATATTGCTAATCCATTGCTCCATAAGTTCGAAAAATGTGTCTGCTCAACAACGTAAATAACGCAGTGAATGCCATTGTAAGTGTGTTACGCAATCAACCCGCAGGTCGTCTTCTTTCTTTGTCTCCTAGCAACAGTTATCCAATGAGAAAGGACCAGTTGGTTGAGTTCCGTTCGCACAGTGAGTGAGCAGTGTATACGTGAGGTACAGGGTGCTGTCTTACGTATGATTTGTAACGCTCCCTGTTTGGTACGTGATCACGTGTCGGGTAAGGCTATAGTGTTGAGAGTAGCGGGAAGCGAAAACAAAGGTAATTATTATTTTGTGCTAATACAATACTGCAAGGTAAGTTGATAAAATTGATGAAGAAAGGATCACTCAGGAAGAGGAAATTGTTAATTAGATAAATCTGCTAGTGGGTAGTTGTTGTTAGAATAAATACTTATAAATCCTAGCCTTCTTTACATGACATTAGAATGGTCTTGTCTAATCTGTGGTTACCGTCATATAGCCAACTCTTTCTTAACATGGTATCTCACTCTACCATTTTGCACGTCCGCCATTGCATGTGTCGCTTTTTTATTTTGAATGTAATTTAATATACAACTGTTATTTTATCAAAAACCTCGATTAATTTAACAATAGTGAAACTATCTGCCGTGATATTAAAGTATTTATGATTTTCAGATTTGTGTGATGCGGAATTTCATTCATCATCAGTCTAGGCCTTTTCGACGGTCGACTTTGGTCGACTTTCCATCCAACCGGATCGACTGCTAAAATCGGAGAAATACTGCAGGCTACGAAAAACAATGGTGTTTTTAATGCACTCTTAATATTATTTATTCATTGCTGGACCGGATCCCCAAGCGTCGCCACGCTGAACAGTCATGTGCTTCTTGCGTCCAGTGGATTCCCTCATCAAAACAGCGATCCACCAACGCTGCGCCTCTAATTATTATTTTTAAAACAAAATCGCTCCGCTCATCACAAAGCGACACAGTACTAAGGGCGGCGGCAGATGTGTCCGCGGGTCGCGTACGTGCGCGTTTGTATCGCGTCGACAGCGTGTGTCGCGCGCCTTAGCCCACGTGATATACTACTCGTGGTTGCAGATTGTTATTGTTAATACTGAGGGACTGGTTTTAAGGTGAATACGTAAAGTTAGATACAGATATAATAATTTATGGAAAAGGTAAAAATTTATATTCTCGGACTACCTTAGCTGCTAACCCTTGTTAGAAACAAAGATAAAAGTTAAAGAAGAATATGCTGTGTAGTCCCTGAAAACCTCTGTCTCAAGCAGGTACTGTAAAGATAGCCTATATGGTGCTTACATGCAACCTCCGTGAGTCCTTTAAAAGTTATTGGCCAGAATTACGAGACAAACATTAATTTATATAAAGAATAGCAGATAAAAAAGCAGGGCGTCAGATTGCTGATAAGCATTACACATGTATATTACTTACTCTATGATAAGCATAGAACAGAAGATGGACGATAATGGATCATTTAGCTCCCTTCGAAATAGTTGAGCTGAATACTGCTGATCCATGCGTTATGTTCGTAAACAGACGCCGTCAGTTGGAACTGCATCGACTGGTTATCTCATAGCTGCCACTGCTTTTTTTTTAATTTTTTGTATTGTTTTTTTCTGTTTATATTTGCTGTGCTCTGAAAGTTTTAAAATCGTATGTCTTTTTTACATCGTTCTCACATATAATTATAAATTCAAATTTTTGCAACAATATATTTTAAAAGAGTGGCCATGGAGTTTCTTGCTCGTTCTTCTCCATAGGTACCTACTACGCTTAGGAATGGGCAACTAGCTTCATATTTTCTGACTGACCGACTTCTTGACAATTCAAAAGTGCCTGTAAATGGTTTAATTGATATAAATGGTTTGAGTTGAGTTTCGTTGATGAAAAATATAAAAATGTATTGCACCTGTCACGAGCTTCGTATGGCGATAGCTCTGAATGTCGTACTAAATTTATATGATAAAAGATTTATTTTCTGTAAGTAGGTTTGTACAAATAGGTATTTATAAGCCACTATAATCAAAGTTATATGACAGTCCGTCGTTTGATTTGAACAGTACCTATGTATGTCCTAGTTATACCAGTAAAGAATTCCACAAACTGACGACAGGCATCAGCTCCAGTCTCGTCTGTCGAATAAACTTTTTTGCAACCGGCGCGGGCGCGGCGCCGAAACACACATTTTAGCAAATTCCGCTAGAACTTGGAATCCCGCTACCCATTGAACCACAAATATGTTAATAAATTATCTCCGTGCGCCCGTAACTTATTTCAACCGATGTTCTTATTTAAAGGTACGTTTTTGGGCTGCGCGCGCGCTTTCTGAGACATGGCAACTCCCGTGCATAAATTTGAAACGGAAATCTTTCTTTTTTTTCTTTCAAGATTTAAATGGAATCGGTTTACGTAAAATTAAAATAATATTTTTGGGTTTATTTGTGTTTTGTAATTGTAAAGTGTTGTATGACATGGTATTGATTTATTGCTATTAAAGTTCTGTAACTGCTTTACTATTTCATATATAGTAATCAAAATAAATTAGTTTTGAACATTGCTTAGAGATACGATAACATTTAAAGGTAGGTAGTAAAGAAGCCATGGCAATTTTTTTTTTTAAATCAGCTTTCATCTGAGATTTTACTTATTTTTTAATAAAATATTTCCGAAGTGAATGTTTTAGAACAAAATTTGGATTTATTTTTAAAAATATTATTATGCGGTGATAAAATAAGATTGGTTCTTGGAAACTATTTTTTTTTTTAAATACTCAAAAAGAAAACCTCTCATTTTGAAGTTTTTGACATTGATTGTCGCTGAGATGAGATTGCGTCTAGACTTTGAACGTTTTTAATTGCGGGAATTGGGCTATTGATATAATTGCGCAAGAAATCGTTTAGGTATGATTATTGGGCATTTTACATTTTTCATAATGTTGCACTCATGAATCAAAGGGCTTAGACCATCCTATGAGCGATAACGAATGGAAAAGTCAAAAATGTATTGGATAAGCTACCGAAAACTTATGGCAATTCTTTTTTTTTTCAGGTTAGTTTTTAGGGTACCGTACCCAAAGGGTAAAAACGGGACTCTATTACTAAGACTCCACTGTCCGTCTGCCCGTCTGTCACCAGGCTGTACTTATTTCATGAACCGTGATAGCTAGACAGTTGAAATTTTCACAGATGATGTATTTCTGTTGCCGCTATAACAACAAATGGAAAACTAGCACTGGAATGGGCAACTAGCTTCAACTTTCTGACTAATTGACAGACTGTTTAATTTTGACAATTCAGAAGTGCCTGTACAAGGTTTAATTGAAATAAATGCTTTGGGTTCGAGTTTGAATAAAAAAAAAGAAAAACTGTTAAAAATCGTTGTAGAAATATGAAATGCTTTGGAAGCCATTGCGACTGCCTTTTGGTGTTCTGTATTCCTAGTATAGAGTAAACGAGCCCCACCTGCCCCTACTTCCTTAGTGCTAACCCGATTAGTGTAGATATTTTATTACAGCATTAACTAATCAGTATTCTATCACCGATGAAAAGAAAAACAGTTGTATGAGCCGCTTGAGTCACTGCACCAGTTCTATGAACGGAGCGATATGTCAGAAAATAGTGGACAAAAACTAGAATCTACTTATTCACTATGAAATTTACAATCCCGACACTTTACAACCATTTGCAATGTAATTATGGTATCCTGCCGATGGGATGTGAAAAAGTGGAGCGATCGTGTTTTGTTTTAATTTCATGCCGTGAGAAAAAGTGGCAGTAATTTTTCTTTTGCATCACGCAAGGTAGTAGGTACATAGCTGATGTGTTTAGACATAAATTGTTGGAATCAGGTCTGCAAATAGCCCTTGTGGGAATTAAAAAAAACAAGACAAGTGCGAGTCGGACTCGCACACGAAGGGTTCCGTACCACAAGGCAAAAACGCCGAAAAAAACACGTTTGTTGTATGGGAGCCCCCCTTAAATATTTATTTTATTTTGTTTTTAGTATTTTTTGTTATAGCGGCAACCGAAATACATCATCTGTGCAAATTTCAACTGTCTAGCTATCACGGTTCATGAGATACAGCCTGGTGACAGACAGACGGACGGACGGACGGACAGCGAAGTCTTATTATTAGGGTTCCGTTTTTACCCTTTGGGTACGGAACCCTAAAAAACGTGACCCGTAGCACAGAATGTAGATAGATAGATAAACCATTTATTTATTGCACACAAAACACAGCACAACACACAAAAGCACTATTAAATGCTAATAAATTACTTGAATAAATAAAAACAAGGTGCCAACATAGGTACAAAAAGAAAAAATGAAAAACAACGCACAAAGGCACAATTAAATGCTAACAAATTACTTGATGATTTAAAAACAAGGTGCCAACATACAAAAAGAAAAAATAAAAACATACTAAAAGAAATAAAGTGACACTATGAAGACATAATGACACTTTGAATCAAAATAACGAAATTAAATTGTTTGTAAATGTGTGTTTTTTTTTTATTTTATCCATCTCGTTTAGTGCAAATAAATGTATTTTGTTTCTTTCTTTTTCTGTGCTACGGGTTTTGTTTTTAATTGAATTTTTTTAACCGATCTTCTAAAAACTTATGCGAGCGCTACATACAAGTTTTTCGCAGGCTTTTTAGTATTTTTAGGATCCCAAAATAGCAATTACTTGAGGTTCACAAACAGATGTGTATTTTGTAACATGTTATTAAATTGACTACAATTTCTTTCAATAAACTGCTTTTTAGCTTTTCACACAGTAGCAAAGGGTTTTTAATCTAAAAGTTACTTCTGCTGCAATTTTGAACAAATATTGTCGGTACCTAAGATTTAAAAATACTGAAGTGTTAGGGTCAGTTCACACCGAGACGTGATGCGACGCGCAGTTTTCAAGATAGAAATACAATTACAGACCTACTACGTCGTCAACTACACAAAAAGGTACACGATCCAGTGAGCTACGCAGCGCAGCGCCGCGCTGCGCAGCTCGACGTAGTTGACACTAAATTGTGTACCTTTTAGTGTAGTAGATAAGGTCTGTAATTGTATTTCTATCTAGAAAACTGCGCGTCGCGTCGCGTCTCGGTGTGAACTGACCCTAAATCGACTTTTGTTGCCGACTGTACCACCGACCGTGATACTTTATAATTAAAAAAAAATATAGGTATATATCCAATAAATTAGTCACAATAGGTAGTCAAAGATTGGCGAAACCCATAGTAGGTCCATCACTACAATTTAGTTAGAAAAAATATCTTTTTTTATTTTATGTTAGGATTTATTTGATAGTTAAATAAATAAATAAAAATAAAATAAAAAAGCCATTTATTCTACTACTCTCTTACACTAGTATCATGCGTATACATAATTAACAATAAATCATTACAATTTCTAACATGCAAAATTATTATATTATTATATTTATATTATTTTTTTTTTTCATTACATTTTAAATTATTTGATATTTAATATATTTTATATTGTATGATAGTGGTTAATTGATAGTTAAATACCTATATATTAGTATTGTTAGTTCTTTTGATTATTGTCGTATTGTTATAAAGAAATAAAGAAAGAAAATACGTTTATTTGCGGTAAACATGACGCAATAAAGAAAATAAACGCAAAAAAAAATAAGAAAGGGTTGGGTAAACATGCGTCACATCCAGAGTAAAACGGCTATCGCTCAGCATTATGCTGCGACCCTATGCAAGACAGAGCCCCAGCTGCAGCGCAGCTAGTTTTTATCACCACATTATAGTAATATGACACAATATTAAAATTATAAAAACAACAGTAAAAGACCTGTGGGGCAATTGCGTAACACATTATCAATCGGAATTGGTTTCATTTTGACAGTTCAACAACATTCATTGCGTTATTTACGTGTTGAGCAAAGTAATTTTTCGAACTTATGAAGCAATGGATTAGCAATTTGCTTCAAAATTATTCAGATTCCGATTGATAGTGTGTTACGCAATTATGGTGCTGGAACAGAAGACGTAGACCCCTGGAAAGTGCGATACCGTGTAAATTTAAATCAAACGAAACTTTCTACTTTTCTCCAAGACGTAATCCATACCTACTAATATTATAAATTCGAAAGTAACTCTGTCTGTCTGTATCTTACATTTTCACGCCCAAACCACTGAACGTATATAGATAACATTTGGCAGAGAGATAGATTGCATCCCGGGGAAGGACATAAGATAGTTTTTATCCCGATATTTCCACGGGATCGACACGACACTTATGCGGGTGAAACCGCGGAGCGCTGCTAGTTATTAACAATCAAACATTCTAATATTATATAATGCCAGAAAAAATATTATCCCAGCTATTAAACTTTAGTTGTTTTAACTACGGATATTCTTTGAATAAATTGATTTTTTTCAACCAAAAACGAAAATTGCCGGTCGGACAATTGTTCGGACTCAACTTACTGTTTAAAGAAGTTATTCTATGGCCTATACTCTCAGCTTCAGACAACACAGCGAGCTCACCTAACACCCTATAAAATTGGTAAGGAGCTATAAAACAATGATAGTCTTCTAAACCTTCTATTGCTCCATTAATTGCACTATTACAAACGTTGGATCCAAATTAATGTTGGTCTTACTTAAGGGGCTTACAGGACCTAAACACAAAAAACGCAAGTTTTAGAAAAAATAAAAGTATATGATCGACTACAGTAAACCAAATCAGAAAAATATATAATATTCTTCAGGATATATATGCTAGTTAGATAGTGTGTTGAAAACATAATGCAACTAATTTAATACGATAGAAAAAAATCATGAAGATACCTCTAAAAACTTTATTTTTACAATAAAAACCATACTAATATACATACAATCATTCTGATTTTTTGTCAGATTATTCTACAAGCAACATACTAAAATACTAGTGTTTTATTTTTTTTTTGTCCAAACAATAGATTTTTTGTAATTAAATAATTGCTTTATAATTGCAATAAATTACCAGGCGTTGTGTCATCGCGCTTCCCTTTTTTTTCTATGCAGTTCGACAGTGACCGCGCTTTAGGTCTTGTAAGCCCCTTAAGGTGAACGTACTGTTTTATTGGTGCTTAAAGTAAAAATAATAAAAATTATTATCATTATTTCCTCGTTCGAGTGTAAGTTATATAAGGGGACAAGTTAAATTCTAATTATTTTAAGAGCTTGTTCCACAGTCGTAAGCTGAACTGTATCTAGGCCACCCGAAGTTTTTTGAAGGTGCAAAGTCATAAGAATATTGCGATTGACAAGTCCAAGCATTCCTTTATTCCGATCCTAGTAAATTTCATTGTCAACTTAAAATTCCGGTTACAATGCCAGGGATCACACAAGCCAGGGAGGCTCGGAAGGAAAAAGGGGAGGCCTTTGCCCAGCAGTGGGACACAGTATAGGAATAAAAAAAAATTAGATTATATATAAACAAAAAATATTTGTTACAAACACGAATCATATTTAGATCAACATAAAACCTTATACTGACCTGCAAATTGCAAAAAACGTAAGAAAATTCCTGTCGCTTTTGACTTATCTTACTTGTTGGGTGTGTCTGTCCAGGATGCGCCGAGCGCTCGGGTCAGTTGAGTAACTGGCGGAAGAAACTGGGCTACACGAGGAGGCTTCTTCATGCATCCCAAAATATATACTTACTTATTTAAATCCTATCAAGCATGTAATGTAAACAAAACACAACAATGTCAAGCATTTACTATTACAGGAACTAGTAGTTGAATGTCCAAGTCAATCAATCACCGATGGATAAGTCGTCGGAGAGACGTAGGGAATGAAAATGACAAAAATGCCTCTAGCTCCCGATATGAGGCGATCGACATCATTATAATGCGGCCATTAGTGTCGCGGTGCACGGATAGGTTCGCACATAAGTGTTGTGCAAAAATGAAAGAAATGGGCATATTACCTGCGAGCATCTATGACTGCGGTGTAATTGCGTAACTCACTCTGACAGTTCAACAATATTCATTGCGTTCATTACGTTGTCAAGCAGAAATTTTTTTCCAACATATGAAGCAGTGGATTAGCAATATACTTAAAAATTATCCAGATTGAGATTGAAAGTGTGTTACGCAATAAGGGTTTAGATGTATGAACTTAAACGAAGCAAAAGGAGTACGTCAGTAGGGTGGCTGGCGGTGTACGTAAGTAGGGTGGTTGTTTCTGCCTATCCCCAATGGAACAAGGCGTAACTTTATGTATGTATGTATAACATAAATTACGATTTTAAAATCGTTACAACAGAGTTAGACTGCCTTTCCACCAGTGATGTGCGCGGATCTCCATTGAAGCCCTATTTATCCGCAAAATATTTTATTAGGGACCCAGTTAACAGGTACAGGTCGACTGCAGACTTAGGCTGCCTTTCCACCACAGATGAGCGAGGATGCGTAGCGAGGGATGTGTGTGAAACCAACCAATAATATCGCTACTAAGCAATACTATCGCTTATGGCTTGAATTAAGTTAGCGTTGGCTACACATAACGCTATACTTAACCAGTACAAGCGGACTTCTGATTGTACGAAAAACCTACACAATGAGAGGTCAGCTAAAATTGGAAATGTAATAGCCGTTTGTACTTACAAACCATACATAAACAAATAAAATCAGCTAGCCATGACTACTCATTTCCTTGAAATTTTGCATTTTTTGTCTAACATTTTGCACATAATCTAGCTGCAGCAAATAGTTGGACCGTCTACCCGCACCCTTACAGCCGCACCACTAATCGACACCCATCGTGTGTGGTCTGCTCCAACAAAAACTGTCGTAAGCACGACACGACCATCGTGTAAACATAAATTAAATTCCTACTGGCTGTTTGTTTAATTTTTTAGACCATCCATAGAACTTCTTAAGTAGCTGACGTATTAATATTGATTAGGTCACAGTTTGTTTTAGTAGTTAGTAGGGATGTGTTGCTTTTTATGTTGGTTCATGGTAATGGGAGCATAATTTCGTGTTCGGAATTGTGAAGTGTTTTGGACAATGGTGCGGTCAGTAGGCTTATGAATGATGGAGCTTGCTCCCAGAAATTCGTTGAAGATAATGAATTTTCGACAAATACTACTGATTTAACTTTTGCTGACTACGTACTTTCAACATTCTAGTTTCTGTTTTTTTTTAAACCATAGATAAGTTAATTATTATGTTTTCGAATTATAATTATCTTATCGTATCTAAGTCATAATACTTTGATATTTTTGTCTGTTGTCTTTTATTGTTATTTTTTATTTCTTAATATTAATTTCATGTTTTGTGTAATTCACTTTGTTTCCATTGTATGATTTCCGTGCTTTGGTTTTTTATTTATTTTAAAAATGTAATTAAAACGAGTCTAGAGTACCTACCTATTTAAGTTTAGTAAATCAGATCATTGACCTTTCTATTGAAATTAAGAGTTACCTTTTTAGAATAAACGGACAAATTACATTAGCTACTTATGTTTCATGTGAACCAAATAAACACTCCTAAACTAAAACCTCGCTAAGAATAATTCCCACAGCATTTACAAATAAAGAAAAAAAACACCATTTTAAAACCATTGAATAGACGTTTTTCGAAACGTTTCGAACAATCCGTCGGTTTGTCTGTCCGACAGACGGTCAGACATCGGGACATATCCCTAATTAATGATCTAGCAAACGAAGCCGCGCCTGCGCAAACTGATCGAATGAAAACCGACGCAAAAACTAGTATAAATACATCTATAATGTTAGCGCATCCATTGAGATGGTTTATTTGTGTAGAATTTATATCTATCCACCACGTTGTCCACATTTAAATGTATTCTGCGCTTTATTTTTATTGATAAAAAGAAAATATTTGTTGATATCTAGGCCCTATATCTACGACAAAACTTTACAATTCTACAAAAAAAATATCAAAGAAACTGCAAATATAGGGCCCTGATCTATCTATAAACAATGCACACATACATTTGCACAAAAAATTGCATGAATGTTTACCAGCCGTGCCGCCTGTTAACGTCATTCGAGCGCTTTAAGATCCATGTAGCAGTGTACAGCAGACTCTGTGCAGTAAACCATCTCGATGGCTGCAAGGCTATACCGCAACACCGGCTTACGCTATCACAAAGCGCCGACCGGCGGCAAATAGGAGACAAATTAAACGTGTGTCCTTCTTAAAAAGAACTCCAAACCGCTACAGAATGACGCATGCAAGTCACGAGGCGATCTTTATGTCATCCGCCCGATGACAGGCCAGTGGGCCCAATGTGTGTTGTTTTGGATTAAAAATAGTTACAGTGTTAAATGTTGTCGGTGCGAACAAAGTAATGTGGAATTTTATGAGGCAGGTAATATGATATTGTGACGGCATGAAAATGGGAGCGGTTCTGATATAAAGCTAAACGGATTTACTATCTGACATCGCAATATATAGGTACGAGACGTAGCTAAGAGAAAACTATCATTTATATAACACTAGCTGCGCCCCGCGTTTTCACCCGCTTATGTGTCGATCCCGTGGGAATATTGGGATAAAACTGTCCTATGTCCTTTCCCGGGATGCAATCTATCTCTCTGCCAAATTTTATCGAAATCCGTTTAGTGGTTTAGGCGTGAAAAGGTAACATACAGACAGACAGAGTTACTTTCGAATTTATAATATTAGTATGGATAACATCAGGAATGTAATCCCAAAGGTCTCGAAAGGACTCAAAAATCTACCATGATTGAGTGACCCACTGTCATAAAAGCACTTTTGTGTTGATCATACTTTTTTTTACTGCAAATAACCCCAACTGTCGCCCTGTTTCGTTTTGATCCACGATATTTTACCCACCCTGTATAAAATGTGTACCGTCATGAGCATAAGTATGTATACACTTGGCTTTATTCGAAGGCAATTTTCTCCTTTATTTTTTAATGAAATTTTATGTTATTACGAACATAGTATTTTCGAACCCAGAGGTTTGTATAAAGTGTCGTATTTCAAAGTTGCACTCGTCATTTCACAGAAAAAAGGCAATTGAAAGTTGCCAAGTGTTGACATATTAGTGCTCGTGACTGTACCTAAATTAATGCTTCATTTTGAAAGTAGTTGACAGCTGGCAAAGCACAGTGATGACAGGTGGAGTAAGGCTGTGACAGAGTGGCGTCCAAGGACTGGAAGACGAGATGTCAGTCGTCCAGCGGCGAGATGAGCAGACGACATTGATGCCATCGTGGGCAAAACCTGCATGAGGCCGGCCCAGGAGCGTGGGGATTGGCACAAGACAAGAGAGGACTATGTCCAGCAGTGGGTGAAGTCGGGCTGCGGTCGATGATGATAGTAGTTGGTTCAGAATCGTTAACTAACTCGATTTCTGTTATTTCCAATATAGACAATTTTGTATCCCAAAAAATTATAAAAACTGCGTAATTACAGCCACACTTCTGCTGTATCACTCAAAACAAGCCAAAATAGACGAAGTACAGACGCCAGCACATCGAGCTACCACTGTCAAATGTTCCCAATCAACCTTGAACCTTATGCTTTAGCGATAAAGTTGAAAAATTAAAGACTTTTAACAGATTGTAGTACCTAGATGTGCTGGCGCTTGTACCTACCACGCTAGACCCTTTACGTGTGCGACTGTGTGCGTGCGTAAATTTTGTAATATGACCACAATTTTAGACCACAATCAGTATAACTAATTTAATAAATAAACAATTTTTTTGTAAAGGTATAATTGTAAAAATTCAGTGTTGGTATGTATTCTGGGGGTCTACTCCGAAGCGGTTAACCACTGTATCGGCCGAATGTTCGGTCATTTTCTACTACCATTAATTTCCTATATTGACTATTGGTCCCGACCAAACTGTGCCAATCCGAACCTTTTTAGAACCCTTAACCCTTTTTTTACCTTTTTTTTTTTAATTCGAAGTAGGACAACAATATTCGAATCAGAAAATGACCGAACATTCGGCCGATACAGTGGTTAACCGCTTCGGAGTAGACCCCCTGATTAGGTATAACATAATATACTAACTGGGGTGTTTGGTGGTGTGCCTTAATTCCGGGACATGTTGACATTTTTTTAGTTTCATCATGTTTAGATTTATAATTTTGTACTCATCATACAGAGTTTTATTTTATTTGACCCATGGTTAGCCGGTTAAAATTAGCTAGAAAAACTTGAATGAACGATAAACATATAGACCAACGAAGAAGGACAAACACAAACTTTCTCCAAAACACAGAAGATTCCGCAAAGGCCTACAAGGTTCAGTTAAAAGTAATCCAATTATCTATGTAGGCACTTAAATAGGCTCTTAAGTAGACAGAAACTAATTTAGACGGATAATTAAAGCTTAGGACACAAGGCATGAACTTTCGCACTAGAAACTCACTTGCGACGTAAATAAACCGTTTACGTGGAGCCATGAGGCAGGCGGAGTGAAGTGATAAAGGTGAAATAATAGGTCATTGGAATTTATTGTGTAGTTTTTGGCAATGCTTCCTAAAGGTCCGGAAAGGGATCGGCACCATCCGTTCAGTATTCTTTGTACGAAATTCCCTACTGCAACCCACACTAATCGGAATCGTAACGTAATTGCCTCGCCTCGGGACAAGTTCACGAACCGCGGTGCGGTGCGTTACGGCTCGTCGTCCCGGCGCTTACGTCTCGTCGTCCCCGCGCTTACCTCTCTCCGTACCCGAACTTATGTCTCTTCGTCCACTCTTGCCCCTCTCACCCTTCCGGCCTGTTTGCTGCACCATCAACCAGCGGTCGGCGAGCCGTAAGCACGGCGTCGCCTAGCCGTAGCCGAGTCGACATATCGGAGCTTCTGGTCCACTTTGGTTACGTACTTACGTTAGGTTACCGCCTGTTTGACGGCGAGGCGAAAGGCGATACGGTGCCGATCCCTTTCCGATTTGATACGTGTGCCTTTATTATCCTGGATTTCATGAAAAGCACCCGCTTGTATACAAATACTATCTTCTGCTCGCGATTTCGTCCGCGTGGAATTTCTTGTTCCCCCGACCCACACCATCGAATCGCACGCAACGCCCGTCCGCGCTATTACTTACTTAGTTTTCGCTTAACGTTCTTTCTGAATTTTTTTTTCTTTTTGCTCGCCTAGCCTCCTAAGTGTCCTAGTATGATGTTTAATAGCCTATAGCCTATCTAAAGAATTGCGCTTTCAAATGCAAAAATATTTATTCCAATCCGACCAGTAGTTCCAGATATTAGTGCGTTCAAACAAACAAACAAATGATTTAGCTTATCCATAATAATATTATTAAATTCAAAAGTAACTCTGTCTGTCTGTCTGTATGTTACCTTTTCACGCCTAAACCACTGAACGGATTTCGATAAAATTTGGCAGAGAGATAGATTGCATCCCGGGGAAGGACATATGATAGTTTTTATCGACAGACATCGCGGGTGAAGCCGCGGGTGAAAACTAGTTGGTCTATAGATTAAAGTGTTTACCGAGCATAATAACAAAACTAAGCCAAAAGCTGTTATAAGAATATTTAATTGATAAACTTGCGTACCTAATGAAGAATTTTTTCCCTTGATAACACATGTGATGGTAACAATATTTTTATTTTTTAACTTTTATCTTTTTTTATTTTTATCTTTTTGATTTTTGGCTTTTATCTTTTTATTTTTTTATCTTTTTTTTTCTTTATAGTAACAGCGAGCAATAACTATAATAATTTACAAAACAAACTTGCGAGAAACTTCCTAACCACCACCTGATACAGGCTTTAGATAAAACCGTATTACGAAAACTACAAAAAGCTATCACTTAGAGGCATGTCGGTTTGTTAACGAGTCCTTTAAGAAAAGCCGACCTTGCATTTGATCAAAGAGCAATAATAAAGAAATAAATTAAATTAAAATAATTTAAATAACTTAGATTAAGAGCGTTTACGCCGCATTTCATACAAACTTTCAAGCCCTTATTTTTCGAAATAAATGAACCGATTTTAATGAAACTTCATACGCATTAGCAGGATACAAAGGTCTTAAAAGTTAGTAGAGAACATTTTCAAAATATCTTATTTAGAAAAAGATAACTGGAAATCTCTGTTTCTATGGAAAATTAAAAATCGATCTAATTTGGCTGTAACATTATTTTTCGAAAATGTTCTCTACTAACTTTTTAGACCTTTGTATCCTGCTTATGGGTATGAAGTTTCATTAAAATCGGTTCATTCATTTCGAAAAATAATTGCTTGAAAGTTTGTATGAAATGCCTTAAGGCGTAAACGCTCTTAATTTAAGTAGAAAAATAATATAAAATAAAGTACTCCAATGTTCAAAAGTTCCGTAATGCCAAATATCAACGCACCGACAAAGATGACACATGATCAATATTCAACGCGTAAAAACATCAAGTAAGTAGTTGGCATTACTAGGGTTACGTAGAACAAGGAACCCTTCTAGTTCTTGATAACGACATCATTCGGACGGACGTCTAACATAAAATGGCAATCACCTCCCTGTAGCCACTAAAATGTATTTTGAAAATACTGATAAAATAATAGTAACCTCCTTATTTTTGAACGTTGCTAATAGTAAAATAATAAATTGTGTTTAACCATACATTGTTGGCGTCGTCTTAACTTTAAGCAACTTTTATAAATATGAGGGTTATTGGTAGATATGTATGTAGATATATTTAGCAAAAGCCTGAACCAATGAATAAAACTGACAATTTGTTACAAAAAAAACCGGGCAAGCTGAAAACCAAATCACTGAATAAACGATTGAAAAAATTATTAAAATAATAAAGACTGACCCGGCGAAATTCAAACCGCCTCAGAATCAATAAACACAAAATGTATGAGAATTTTTTTTTTTTTTTTTCTCCAGTTTTTTAATAGTTATTCTGCTATTCGGGGCGGAGACAAATTCAACAAATCAAAGATCATAAAAATCGGTGCAGCCGTTCTTGAGTTATAAATGGTATACCTAACTAATCCGACTTTGTTTTATTTATATACCTACATAGATTACTACGGAACTCAAAAACGTGGTCACGAATGCACTTGTCAAGTTTTTTCTACCAATAATAGTTTAGTTATCGCATGGAACTCACGTCCCAATGAGTAAATATCACGTTTTTAGCTCGCCAGTTAATTAAAGAGGTCTCTATTTAGTTTAATTTGTCTACAAAGACTGATGTTGTGTTGACAGGTGAATTTCTTTGAGTTGCTTTTTATGAAAAATATTTTATGGCTCTTTAAATGGGTATCTTCCGAAGGTACTAGTCTGCAAACATCAAACGACAGCTGGCCTATTTCCGTAATTAAAAACGTTTCAAATATAGTCGCAATTTAATCTCAAGCACAGTAAAAACTTGTCAACAATTTAAGTAAATTAAAGGTACAGACACTAGCACATCAAGCTACTACAATCTGTCAAATTTCTAGGACATAAACGCAAAAAACCCAAGTTTTATAATGTCTAAAAATAAGATCGACTACAGTAAACAAAATCAGTACAACATATGATATTCTTTAGGATATATGCTAGGTAGATAGTGTGTTGAAAACATAATACAACTAATTTGATACGATAGAAAAAATCATGAAGATACCTCTAAAAACTTTTTTTTTACAATAAAAACCTTGCTAATATACATACAATCATTCTGATTTCTTGTCAGATTATTCTACAGCAACAGCGTTGTGTCATCGCGCTTCTCTTTCTTTTCTATGCAGTCCGACAGTGTCCGCAATTTAGGTCATGTAGCAAAATACTCAAAAGGAGGCGCAATCATTCTATGAAAGTTCAATAATATTTTTAGGAGCGCAAAAGGGAATTTTGGGAAGTTCGATTATATACAGCACCAGCAGAGCAAGCAAGAGCATTGATGGCCCATTGGTAACGGGCGCGACTTACGTGCTGTAGGACGTAGGTACGAACTCAAGCAGACACTTTACTTTGTGTCATTTATGATTTATTCATTCGTGAGAAAACCAGCATGTCCTAGAAACAAAAATTGGAACACATGTGACATCTACCAACCCGCACTAGGCCCGTGTGCTTAGATTACGGCCCACTCCCTCTCACAGAGAGGTGGCCTGTGTCCCAGCAGTGGGAACATTATAGGCTGATACATGCCGTTTAAAATCCCATAAGAACACTGCTATGTTAGAGGCCCCACAGCGAAGCTCATTACACTAAAATGGAGCCTAATTAAGATCGGGCCAGCCTCTATATATGGGGTGATGAACCGCAACTACGGGTTAACTATACGCTACATAGTCTAAAGATTTAAGTTCATTACCGACTTCAACGACGGGGGGTTGTGTTATTGAGATGGCCATCGCGTGATTAGTACAAAAAATGTTTTAATAATAATCATGATTTTGAGATAACGGACGGTTAATAAAATATAAAAAAAACCAGGCAAGAGCGAGTCGGACTCGCACACGAAGGGTTCCGTACCAACATACAATATTTAACTTCGTAAAAAAACACGTTTGTTGTATGGGAGACCCCTTAAATATTTATTTTATTATTTATTATTAAAGTAAAAATACAACTGAGTATTTTGTGAATATTTCAAGTGTCTACTTCTTGCCATTATTGATATCGAGCAAAAAAGGGCAAAAAAATCGCGTTTGTTGTATGGGAGCCCCCCTTAAATATTTATTTTATTTTCTATTTAGTATTTGTTGTTATAGCGGCAACAGAAATACATAATTTGTGAAAATTTCAACTGTCTAGCTATAGCGGTTCTTGAGATAAAGCCTGGTGACAGACAGACGGACGGACAGAGAGCGAAATCTTAGTAATAGGGTCCCGTTTTTACCCTTCAGGTACGGAACCCTAAAAAAAGAAAAAGATAAAGAAAAGATTCGTTTCCGTTCCCATTCTCGCCCGTTCTTCTCCCTAGGGACCTACGCTTTGGAAAGGGCAACTAGCTTCATATTTTCTGACTGACCGACTTCTTGACAATTCAAAAGTGCCTGTAAATGGTTTAATTGAAATAAATTCTTTGAGTTTGAGTTCGTATCGATTGGATTTATTTGACAGCAGAGCTGGCCCAGTAGTAACGGCCGCGAGTTACGACTTGTAGGTCGTGGGTTTGAACCCAAGTAAGCACTTTACTTTGTGTAAATTATTTCATCACCACTGCTCTTAAAACAGTGATGGAAAACATCGTGAAGAAACCGGCATGTCCTCGGACCAAAAATTCGAAGACATGTGACAATTGACAATCTGCACTGGGCGCGCGTGGTGGACTACAGCCTACTTCCTTTTACCGAGAGGAGGCCAGTGTCCCAGCAGTGGGAACATCATAGACTGATTATGCGAAGGACTTATTTGGTGGTCTGTTTGTTGCACAGTAATGTTTTGCCGTGAAATTCTCAATGCTAGACATTATATTTATTTATGATATTAGCTTATTGGTGCTTGTGGCTAAATAATATCAGCTGCACGAATCGTTCGATCAGGTTAAGTTACGCTTGCCGCGGTTGGTCCGTGAATGGGTGACCAAGTTTAAAGCACGTTAAGTCGTTAGTCCCGGCTGTCATTCGTGGATCTTTGACAGTCGTTACGGGTGGTCAGAAGTTCGAAAGACTGTCAACCAGTCTTACCAAGAGGTATCGTGTTACCGAGTAACTGGGTTGTGGAGGTCAGATAGGCAGTCGCTCCATGTAAAATACTGCCAATCGCAATGCCTTTCATTTAGTCAGTTCAGCTACGTTCATTGCGTTATTTACGTTGTTGAGCAGACGATTTTTTTAAATCTTTGAAGCAATGGAATAGGAATTTCGTTCTATGCCCTCGACCTGTGATTAATAGTGTGTTACGGAATTATGGTACTGGCTGGGAATATACTTACAAGGAAATGTTAAAGCTTATTTAAGTCACATGTATTTTTTTATGGACAGAGAAACTGCTTGCACAAAAAACATAAATAAAGATGCGCATTTTTCCTTAAAAACGGTAGTAATTGCTGCACTGTAGGTACATCGACACAGTGATACGACTCCACCTTACATGTGGCCAAAAATATGATCGATCTTATCAATTAATAATCAATTAACTTTCTTACCTTTAAACGGTTGATTCCAACACCTTTGGACACTGAAAAATCCCGATGACACCTTGGACACAATTTAACTAAAATTAACTTAATATCAAGGATGGCACATAATTGAAATACACCTTAAAAAACTGAACCGGTGTGCATCGCATCGCATATGCGCATTTTGATGAGGCGAAAAAATTCTTAAATGAGTTTTAATTTAAAATTACAATTTTTGCGGCGTCGCTTTAAGCAAAAAAATAAACGAAATATTTTTGGTTTTTAAATAAAATAGTTTAAAGAGGAAGTGTGTTGGGTACTTTTTTCATATTTTTAGAGGACGGTAGGGTATGAGTCAGTACCCAAAGTCTCTTGGTATTTCTCTAGATCCGGGAGGTTCTGTACTAGGTAAGTAACTATTCTTCTTCGTGTCGCTGGCATAACAGTTATACAAATTTTGTTAGCCCAAAAAATTGTCACGGCGTTATTGGTGGCAGCTCAGAGGTCACTTAGGCTGCATGTTTCAGGGGACAGAGGGCAGGATAATAGCAGAAGCTTAAAGTCCGTCTATAATTTTTTTTTATTAAAGATACTTCTTCAAGGGAAAGCATATTACAGTATTCTAGAATTTCTATCATGTAACAAAATATACTATAATTGCATCTTTGACATAATCATAGTAATAAACCAACATATTAATGTTATAAATAATTTAATTGACATTTTATAATTGTAATTGTATTTATGACTATTTCTTTTCAAAATTGACATTTAACTATTTTGTTTTAATTTATTAATTTATCCAATTAATATTTTATTTACTGACATTTAAATATTTGTACGCCACTAAGGCCAAACATGACTGAACTAATAATGTATTGTGATCACTTGTATGCTCTGTATGTATACTCATGTTTCCACAAATAAAGACTCTTGGATCTTGAATCTTGATAGGAGGTGGAGCGTAATTTGTGACACAGCTCCACATCCACAGCGTACTGCCGTTCCACCCGTAGGTAACTATTGTGGATCATCGATCTTTATACGCTGTTATATATAAATCTATCTATATATAGGTAGATATAATACAAAATAATACAATTTTCTTTTAAACAGCCGCACATGTCGATCAATCAGGTTAAGCTACGCTTGCCGCGGTTGATCTGTGGATGGGTGACCATCTTTACCCCTCCGTGCATCGGAAAGCACGTCAAGCCGTGTAAAATACTGGTATTCAGCTTCATGCGGTTAGACTGGAAGCCGACCCCAACATAGTTGGAAAAAGGCAGGCAGATGATGATGAATATAACATTTTATTATCAGGCTTCGAAAGCCCATAGCGTGTTAGTATTACAATCAGAGCAAAATTTCATCAAAATCTTTATTCTTCTAGAACCCTCCACTTACCGTACCGCTCGCGAACCCATTTGCCCTTATTCACCATGAAAAAATGATCGCAAAAACGATTAATTTTAATCAGAACATGTTCTCTTATCGTTAACATGTCGACGAGATTGTTTTTTTTTTGCAAAATTCGATGTAAAAGGCAAGAAGATGAATGGTGTCGTGTGGGCGAAAGTTTTCTTCATATTAATTAATATTTTTAGGGTTCGGTACACAAAGGGTGCCAACGGGACTCTATTACTAAGGCTTCGCTGTCCGTATGTCACAGGGCTGTATCTTTTAAACCGAATTAGGTAGACACTTGAAAATTTTACAGAATGTGTATTACTATGGCCGCTGTATCAACAAATAAGGTAGATCCTACTATTTATTATGTACACCAAAAAAAATACACATCACACTAATAATCACACTAATAATATAAAGGCGAAAGTTTGTGAGTGTGTGTGTGTTGTGGTGTGTTTATATGTTTGTTACTTCTTCACGCGCAAACGGCTGAACCAATTTTGATAAAATTTTGTATGGAGGTATCTGACACCCTGGATTAACGTATAGGCTTTAGGTTTTTATTCCAATATTCCCACGGAATCGACATTTACGCGGGTGAAACCGCGGGGCGCAGCTAGTATAAAATAAATGTAGAAAAAAGGAAAATAAATAATTCATAATATTGAAGTGAAGTTCATAATACAAGACACGTTCTGTTTCGGCGTTTTTAGAAAATATTGTTAAATATTGTACGGTTGTACAAACCCTTCGCGTGCGAGTCCGACTCGCACTTGGCCGCTTTTTAGTTCATTGTACCGGCCATATCGTAAAAATATAGTGTCAATAAAGCGGCTATGTTCAAACAGTAGATTTGCGCACAGTGAGTAAAATGTCTCCTTTTGCAGACAAAATTATTGCTTATGACGTGTCCATTATGGTGATCACCTTTTAGGGATGAGCAGTGCTTTAAGCTGTTAATGAGCTAACATCAATCACTGATTGATAAGGTAGGTAATTAGCAACTTTTAGCCCACGTTCACACGTACCCTTGGTGTAGAGCCAAGCATTGAGGATCCGACAGAGCGCGCACCAGCTCGTCAAAAAACATGATGATGGATTTTCAACTCTCTGCGCTAAGCAATGATTTGAAAATCCAGTGCGCGAAAAAAATCACCGCGGCAAAAACGCGCGAGTCCAGATCTGGGCTTACTGTTTCATTAAAGAGCTGTTGCGTTAAAAATACAGACAATTGATTTTAATGACAATTTAGCTTAGTTACAAAGTAATTATATTTTTACCTTTGTCTTATCATTTTTCACCTAGTCGTTACGGGTAGACAGATGCCCAAAAATCTGACAACCAGTCTTACCAAGGGGTCTTATATTACCAGTCGCTTCATGTAAAATACTGCATTGATCTGCATCCGGTTAGACTGGAAGCCGACCTCAACAGACACTGTGACCTCTGAGTTTGTTTCGGCCTTTATTCCCAGAGTAGTCAGATAGGAAACGCCGATCACATCTAGTTTTTACATTTATCATTTAACGTAGGAAAAGTTTACGCAGATTTTTTTTTTTTTTATTATTTTCATCTAGATTTTACAGTCACAGTTTTGAAACAAGTCTCTTGCCCACAAGGATGTAGCCAATCAGAACTTTTACTCTAATTAAGGGGATTACAGGTTCTAAACGCAAAAAACGCAAGTGTTAGAAGCATAAGTACCTAAATAATCGACTACAGTAAACAAAATCAGAAAAACATGTGATATTCTTCAGGATATATGCTAGGTAGATAGTGTGTTGAAAACATAATACAACTAATTTGATACAATAGAAAAAATCATGAAGAAACTTCTTAAAACGTTCTTTTTACAATAAAAACCATACTAATATACATACAATCATTCTGATTTTTTGTCAGATTATTCTACAAGTAACATACTAGTATTTTAATGTTTTAGTCCAAACAATAGATTATTTGTAAATAGAGAATTGCTTCTTTTTCTTTTTCTTTTCTATACAGTCCGACAGTGACCGCGTTTTATGTCATCTATAAAGCTAGATAGTTTGTTTGTTTGAACGCGATAATCTCTGGAACTACCAGTCGGATTATTTTTGCATTTGATAGCCCAATTTCTCGGGAAGGCTATAGAATATTAGGAGCGGAGCAAAAAGAAAAAAACTGGCCAAGTGCGAGTCGGACTCGCACACGAAGGGTCCCGTACCACAAGGCGAAAACACCGAAAAAAACGACAAACACGTTTGTTGTATGGGAGCCCCCCTTAAATGTTTATTTTATTTTGTTTTTAGTATTTGTTGCTATAGCGGCAACAGAAATACTTATATAATTTGTGAAAATTTCAACTGTCTAGCTATCGCGGTTCTTGAGATACAGCCTGGTGACAGATAGACGGACGGACGGACAGCGAAGTCTTAGTAATAGGGTCCCGTTTTTACCCTTTGGGTACGGAACCCTAAAAGGTAAGAACGCTCAGCGAAAACAAAGTCATAGCACGAGCAGGTTTTGTTTTACGCGGACGAAGTCGCGGGCAGAAGCTAGTATATTGATAAAAACATTCTCAATAACGACTAGTGGCTGTATACGACAATTTTATGAAGATTTAATAAAGTAACTGACATTTACCGTGCAGATAGAGGGTGATAAAGATCGGTGAGTTGTGTTTTTATACTTTTTATGTTCGTCGTCGTTGAGTTGGGATTGAAAATGATTAATTTACCTTAATGTAGCGTCAGTCACTACTGATGTGCATCAAATCGATTGTATTTATATTTACAATTTGTTTGTTGGAATGAAGATGTTTGGATATCAATGGAAAGCCGCCATGTCTTTATTAATTTAGGCTTTACAAGTTAAAGCCTAAATTAAATAATAAATTAATAATTCTAAAGGCATAAGCACAGGTTCAGGATCCGCACTGGGCCCGCGTGGTATAATGTTCCCACTGCTGGGACACAGGCCTCCTCTCAATGAGAGGGAGTGGGCCGTAATCCACCACGCGGGCCCAGTGCGGGTGGTGGATGTCACATGTCTTCGAATTTTTGGTTCTAGGACATGCCGGTTTCCTCACGATGTTTTCCTTCACCGTTTTGAGAGTTTAATGCGGCAAAAGTATAAAATTATAATTACTTATTCTATATATATTATAATTATATAATTCAAAGTCCTGACTGACTGACTGACTGATATATCAACGCACAGCCTAAACCGCGGGTCCTAGAAACATGAAATTTGGAGGGTGTGTTATTTGTGAAGAGTAGGTATCCAGTAAGAAAGGGTTTTTCGAAAGTCCACCCCTAAGAGGGTGAATAAGGGGAGGGTGAAATTTTACGCGGACGAAGTCGCGGGCAGAAGCTAGTATATTAATATAGTCATGGGCATGGACGGAACATGAAGGTCAAGCTTAGTTTTATTTTTAAATTATTACTTACTACCTTCTGCCCGCGACTCCACCCGCGTTGAAGCCAACTATGCCACAAATTATATCAAATGCCTCTCGACAATAGTGTTACCCACTTACTAATAAACGTATTATATCAGATGAATAGTTACACACCGATTTCTCTCTTTCAGTCGTCAGTAATTTGACTTTCGAAAGAAGAAGACAAAGCGTTGTGTAACTATACAGAAGCTATAGTAAGGGGGTAAGTTTCTATCTGTGAAAAAATTTTTGAAATCGGATGAGAAATGTCGGCGATTACCTTCGACTTACAAAATTTATCTCTTTATAATATTAGTGTAGATTGGTGTCGTCTGCCTGTTATTATGAATAAAATAGTAAAAAGTGATGGGCACTTCAGAGAATAATAGCGATAGGCCTCCATGATTTTAACCATAATATAAGAAACTCGAAATTGGCCTCTAATAATACCTCAAACCTTATCTTTCTACTACTGCTATGGGATGGAATTGGGATGCATGAAGAAGCCTCCTCGAGTAGCGCAGTTTGTTCCGCCTGTTTCTCAACTGAACGCTCGCGTTCGGCGCATCCTGGACAGTCACACCCAACACGTTATTTGACTGGCCAATTCTTCCCTTGCGGTGGTAGGGCTAACGCCTGCCTGGTTTGCCATCACCCCGTCCCACCGGAGTCCCGGCGTCAAGCAGCCTGCTGTGTTTCGTCGATGCATGGGAGTTCCAGTTCCTTAGACATCTTCTGAGCACGCACGTTTCAACATAGACCTCATCCATCGCTTTCCATCAGGCGTGATTGAGGTCAAAAGAGGGCCTATTTAGCAATAAGAAAAAAAATCAAAAACTGGATCACCTGTTTTTTTACAAAGAAAATCTTACTTTTACACATTGCACTCACCGAGGTACTTTTACAGTACAGTCTTACCAAAGGGTATCGTATTACCAACTAGTAAACTGGGTTGTGGAGGTCAGATAGGCAGTCGCTCCATGTAAAATACTGGTATTCAGCTGCATCCGGTTAGACTGGATGCCGACCCCAACGTAGTTGGGCAAAGGCTAGGCAGATGATGACTCACCTCGGTACTTTTGTTTTCAGTAATAGGTACTGCATATCTATCCTACACAAGTACTTAACCAGCCCGACAAAAAAAAATACAAAAAATATAACATACTTACTTCTAAAAATATCACCTCGCCAAGCCACAGTTGACCCAAAACCCTATACAAATTGACAATGCATAAATAAAACGTAAACAAAAAGTCGCACTACCAAATCAGCCGACGAAATTAACGAGACCGAATTTTGGCCACGATGCCAAAGAGAAGCACACTGTGCGACGATAAAATTTCGGCCATACTTCACTCGGTGTATCGAAAACCAGGAACGTACAGCAAACATATTTATTTTGCTCGAACTTTCTCTTGAGTTTAAAAGGTTGGTATTTTTGGTATATATTTTTGCTAGAGCGCATTGTATTTAAATTGCAAATGTACCGTAAGTTTAGTGAAATGTCTTCAATAGTTCAAGTCAAGATGTTTTTGGAAAATGTCTCTGTTTTTGGTTGTCTTTTTTGGTGGTATTTGTGCAATATTAACTGAAATCTGTCAAGTAAGCTAAATAATAAAAAGAGTTAATTATTTGATGCACATAGTACTTCTGTGTGTGACGGTTCATATGAATATGAATAGAATAATTTATTTGTAAAACATAAAATAAAAAAAACACTAACATTGAGAGACTGTATATATCATATATTTATCGCTAACATACATAATACATAACATATCCCAGAATTATCACACGCCACCAAACACCCCAATTTGAATACGATAGAATCATAATACATACACTGAATTTTTTGATACTATTAATGTGACATCTGCCAACCCGCACTGGGCCCGTGTGGTGAATTATGGCCCACTCCCTCTCACCAAGAGGAGGCCTGTGTCCCAGCGGTGGGAACGTTATAGGCTGATTATGTATGTATGTATATTAATTCAGTTACACATTGTAAGGTATATGGTTTTTTAAAACAATGTCAGCTATTCAACAAAAACATCGACATAGGTAAGTAACACCCCTAAACCATTATCAAAATTCTTCAGTCCCATAAATTATTTAAATATAAGAGATTTAATTCGACTTTAAAAGCACACTGCTTGCATAGTAAAATCGAATTAAAACTCTTATTTAAATAAATTAGTGGGCTAAAACATTATTATAATGATTTAGGTTGAAGGTAACTCTTTTTAATTTAGTTTAATTTCATTATGAAAAAAAAAGCTGGGTTCCGTACCACAAGGCAAAAACGCCGAAAAAAAACAGGTTTGTTGTATGGGAGCCCCCCTTAAATATTTATTTTATTCTGTTTTTAGTATTTCTTGATACAGCGGCAACAGAAATACATCATCTGTGAAAATGTCAACTGTCTAGCTATCACGGTTCATGAGATACAGCCTGGTGACAGACAGACAGACAGACGGACAGTGGAGTCTTAGTAATAGGGTCTCGTTTTCACCCTTTGTATAAAAAACCCTAAAAACTAAAGTCTTTCCTCCAGTATATCACTAACCTGCCTATAAAATAAACAAACATCACAGAACAGTAAATCAATCACAGATAATTAATATAAACGTCAGAGCTGTCACACATAAATAAATAAGGTTTTATTAGCGCCTACAGTAATTAAGATAACACAGACACCACTATAAAGTTAATTATGATGTTGCAAAACCATAATGGTTTTCTATAATCAACGTAACATGACATCAAAGTATAGAAAAACGACACTAGTGCACAGAAGTGATATCATCATCTGCCTGCCTTTTCCCAACTATGTTGGGGTCGGCTTCCAGTCTAACCAGATGTAGCTGAATACCAGTATTTTACATAGAGCGACTGCCTAGGTCCTCCACAACCTAGTTACTGGGTAATACGATACCCCTTGGTAAGACTGGTTGTCAGACTTTCGGACTTCTGACGACGCATAACGACTGTCAAAGATCCACAAATGACAGCCGGGACCTGTGGTTGACCACTTTGATGTCTGGAGTTTGAAATTCCAATTTTAAAATTTAGACTTGTGTATTTCTGTTTCGAATTGAGTGATTTATTTATTTTCGCGCCATTTGTATTTTCTTTGATATCGTTTTATTATGGCCGCAAATGATATTTTGATCAACATAACTTAATACTGACCTGCAAATTGCAAAAAACGTAAAACAAATGAATTTTGCGGGCTATCCTGGCGGTTTCAACTTATTGTTAAAACTCCCGTAAAACAGTAGCTTTAACAAAATCTTTCCATTTCTGTAAGTCAACGTTAAATAAACTATACAGAACAATATTTGTGCGTCTCACATCGGGGCTAAGCATACACACGCGACTTTTGGTACAATACTTTCAAAATAAATATTTGTTAAACTCGACGAACACGAACAGACGTGGGTTGGTTTGACAATGTAAACTTATTTGTGCTTTATTTTTTGGGAATGAACGTGATCTTAAGGTATTTTCGCCATTTCGGCAATGGAAGAAATGGAAAAGTTACACCCGAGTTCTGGGACGAATATCAACCCAACCGATATGTGGGACGCTCCCCAGAAAGATGAACAGGCGACCTCAAAGGCTGGGAAGGTGGCTGGGATAGACTGGATGCGGAAGGTCGCCGCGTTTCACTTTGAAGGAAGATGCACACACAAGGCATGCGACATTCAAGGCTACTGGCTGGTCAGCCACCCATTGTTACTGTTACGAGTAGGTTGCATCGTACCACTGTTGGACAAAGGCTTCTCAAAGGTTGCTAAAGTGGACCACTGGTCGTTTGTTTTCTCCAGCTCGTCGCGCCATCTTCTACGGGGTCTGTCGCGCCGTCTTCTTACTACCCATTATTATAAATAAAAAACTTTTAGACCATTACTATGGTAGCAAGCTGATTTTAGGATCACAGGCATTTACAATGATGGAAATAAACAAAATCACATGAATTGCTTGCGTTAAATAATGCACTAAATTCTATTTAAAACTTTTAGTTTCGTGAACAGAGGGGTCCGTGGCTAAATAATGACAGCCGCACAGATCCATCAGGTTAAGCTACGTTTGCCGCGGTTGGTCTGTTTATGACCATCTTTAGGTACGAGACCCCTCCGTGCCACGGAAAGCACGTTAAGCCGTTGGTCCCGGCTGTCATTCGTGGATCTTTGACAATCGTTACGGGTAGTCAGAAGCCCGAAAGTTTGATAACCAGTCTTACCACGGGATATCTTATTACCAAGTAACTGGGTTGTGGAGGTCAGATAGGCAGTCGCTCCATGTAAAATACTGTTATTCAGCTGCATCCAGTTAGACTGGAAGCCGACCCCAATATAGTCGGGAAAAGGCTAGGCAGATGATGAGTTTCGTGAACAGCTTATACTTATTCGTTTTACTTTCGAAACAAACATTGTATGACTCAAAGTTATGTCAAATACGAATGTGAGTGGTTATTCAGAATTATCTTTTGCGTACCTTTATTTTGTAAAATATATTTTCTTTGTACAATCTAATTCATCACCTGCTCTCAAAACGATGAAGGAAAACCCTTTGAGGAAACTGACATGCCCTTGACTCAAAAATTCGAAGACATGTGACATCCAGCAACCCTGAGCCGCTTGGTGGATTACAGCCCACTCTCTCCCAGAGAAGTGGAATGAGTCTCGGTAGTGGGAAAAATAAAGTCGGATAATGCTATCACGATCATAATTAAATCATACATCCAATTAAACCAACTCTTCTTCATCAAAGGAACTTCCTAATAATAACTAATTAAACGTAACCACGTACGCTTATTAGTTGGGCCTTATTAAAGAGAAATCAATTTATTTAACGTTAATAATGGACATGGTAATTAATGGGGTGCTGTGGCTGGCGCGGCGCAGGCGATTTACTTCGATAGCCTAGTTAGCTTAGATGAGGACTGTCTCACACTGTCCGTGGTAAAAAAACGCGACGCGGCGCGATCTGGTATCGTCAGCAGAACGACATAGATCACACGATAAATTTTTGGCTTCTTATTTCGGTGAGACTTATCTCTTTTTTAGGCTTAATTGTCGTGGTGCACTGTGTGCGAATTTTGTTGTAAAGCCTAATTTCGTATTTCTGCACGAGTGACAAGGCTAGGAAGAGATATCCAGTCAGCTAAAGTGCGGAACTTCTGACACTGACTTTCGAATAAGTGTTTTATTTTGTAGTTTCGTATATTCGCATATAATCAATCGTTCTGAATGCAGTTATGATTTTAGTTTCTTCTCGTTTTCTCCTGTTTTACCCGCACGTGTCGTTTAGCCGCGCGTCTAAACACCCGCACATGTGAGTTGACCGTTTTCATCGCGTGCGCTACTAACTGCTCCGAACAGTTACAATTAAATTGGATACTCTTTATAAGGACGCCATTGGATGCCGACTAGCTTTGCGTTCATTGTTTGTCCCGATAATATCTGCTGGTTACAAATTAATTTAGAAATATAACGATTTCGGCTCGTAAGTTAAAGCGTGTTTGAGGTAATTGAATGTTTGTTGAAGTTATGTATTTGCTTAGAACATATTCCTTTAGTTATCAGGTAATCGTCCGTTGCTTTGTTAGTTACTGGTTGTATGTGTAATATGTTTACGTTCCTACGGTGTAAGGGTGAGCTTGGGTTTTCATAAATCCAAGTCGAGTAGGTACTCTTGTACTTTGTAGTCACGAGCTGTGAGGACCGCAAACCTTATGACCACGGTCCAGGGCGTCTTTAATCTTCCCTAGGGATATAAAAATATAATATCTCATAGTCATGTAGAGAAGGCTGCGCCTCAAAATTCAAGGATAAAGTGACCAAGCATTGTTTTGTCTAAAAATTTCCAATTCTCTGAAAGTTTTACATACACGATAAAACTATAGTTTTTTTTTTTTTGGATACAAAAGTTTTTAAAGTCATATTTTCGTCCATATTTGTGATAAACCCAATCCATACTATTATTATAAATTCGAAAGTAACTCTGTCTGTCTATTTGTTACCTTTCACGCCTAAACCACTGAGCGGATTTCGATAAAATTTGGCAAAGAGACAGATGGCTTCTTAAGGAAGGACATAGGTTTCTTTTTGTCTAAAAAATAATCTCTATACTAACATTATAAATTCGAATGTGTGTGTATGTTACCTTTTCACGCCTAAACTATTGAATTTAGGTGTGAAAAGGTAACATACACACACATTCGAATTTTAAGGACATAGGTTTCTTTTTGTCTAAAAAATAATCTCTATACTAATATTATAAATTCGAATGTGTGTGTATGTTACCTTTTCACGCCTAAACTATTGAATTTAGGTGTGAAAAGGTAACATACAGACGGATTTCGATAAAATTTGGCAAAGAGACAGAGGGCATCCTGAGGAAGGACGCTACTTTACGTTGGGGTGATAATATAGAGGATCAAAGTTTATATGGGAAACCCAGCATTTTTTCAGTAAGGGTTTTTTTTTTATTTTTTTACTAGACATCAATGTTCCACTGCTGGGCAAAGGCCTCCTTACTCTCTTTCCACCTCTCTATGTCCACGGCTGCCAAGGACCAATCTATATTAAAGGAGTCCAGCTCATCCCGCTCATCAAGTTAGGGATATGAAAAAATACATTTATGCTTTTGGTAAGGAATAAAAAATTACGTGTTTCTGCGTTTTTTTCTAAAATTATTCCCCAAGGGGTTAAATAAGGAAGGATTTTAAAATTCACATTTACTATTGAAATTTTTGTGACCCGCTTTATAAGCAATTTAAGGGATTGGAAATATAGTTTGTCTGTTACTTTTCCAGCCTTAACGGCTGAACGGAATTGGGTGAAAGGCTGCATACGGATAGGGCATGACCGGGGTAAACACATAGGATATTTTTTATCCCGGTAGTAAATTCCCGTGGGATGAATCCCGATAATCACGCGTGCGAAGCTGCGAGCAAAAGCTCGTTAGTATAGCCACGTATAGCACTGGTTTCTGCCCATCCTTTCAGGAAATACAAGGCGTGATGTGCATTTGTTTATTTATCGTATACTTAACAATATTACGTGCATATTTACACTCGATTATCAAATTGCAAGACAGGCGTGTTTTATGTGAGCATAAAGATTTTTCGTATCACTTCCAGGTCGTTTTAAGACTTTGTTAAGGCGACGTTAAATCAATGCTTTTAAATTATGCTGCCAGCCTTTTGGGCAAGCCAGCTTGCCGGGTTAGCGGGATTTTCCGAAAGGATTACCGCTGAGCCGGAACATAAAGGGCCAAGGAAGGAACACGGGTGGGTTTTAGTCAGTAACAGTCTGACACTCCCTTCCGCTCCGCCCAAAGCGGGATTTGATGATTTCTCACCAAAAAAAAAAGCCTTTTGGGCACTTTTCCTGTTGGCAGTGACGCGGACGAATTTTTTGATGCCCTATGATTCTTACCCCTGCCCTTTTTTATGTAGGTACGTGTACGTATTGTTATTATTATTTTAAGTATGTTAGTATATAGTATATTAAGTAAATATAATCTAGTTTGTAAATAAATTTTAAATTATTGGGAAAAGTCATAAATGAGAGTTCAGGAAATTTTTATATTATTTCATTGTTGCTCCATAATTTAAGGTTTCAGTTGAAATCGTGAACTGAAATTATATATTGAAATAAGTACTTAATTTATGAATAAGCGGGGCTGACCATCTTTACATACACACACATACATACATAGAGACCCATCCGTGCCTCGCAAAGCACGTTAAGCCTTTGGCCCCGGCTGTCATTCGTGAATCTTTGACAGTCGTTACGGGTAGTCAGAAGCCAGAAAGTCTGACAACCAATTCTTACCTAGGGGTATCGTGTTACCCAGTAACTAGGTTGTGGACGTCAGATAGGCAGTCGCTCCATATAAAAAGCTGGTGTTTTAGCTGCATCCGTTTAGACTGGATGCTGGCTGACCCCAACATACTAGGGAAATGGTGCATTATGATGACTTAATTTATTAAGAGATAAGATTAAGATTCTCAAGAACTAGTTGCTGTACTGGAACGCCGATAGGTAAATAAGTATTGTTTTAATAAAATAGATTTAACATTTGAATGGTGTATTTTTACCTAGAATATCTACCTATTGCGCCGTGCTATCCTCATCTTATTTTTCACAAGTGACACTTTCTGGAAAACAAAACAAAATTCAAATTTATACACAATTTGAATCAGTCTTGCCTTTAAGTTGATGCAAATTATATCTTGCCCAAAGTTTATTGCTTAAACTTTACGAGTTTCAAACGGAGTGTTAACATTAAGATAGTGGGCTTAAATGTCGCTTAAAATGTTCCTTTTAAATACATTCAATGTTTGGAGGAAATTAATTAAACATGATGTTTGTATCATGAGGCGTTAACAGTGACACTTTAACTTTTTATTTGACTTTAATCTGGGTTTCTGCACACCTCTCTCCGAGGGTAGGCAGACATGTCATGTCATCGAACATAACACAACACACTCATCATCATCATCTCCCTAGCCTTTTCCCGACGTTGTTAGGGCCGGCTTCCAGTCTAGCCAGATGCAGCTGAGTACCAGTATTTTACATGGAGTGACTGCCTATCTGACCTCCACAACCCATTTACTGGTTAAGTAAACATAAATTTATATCTATATCTGCTATATATATAAACAAAGACTGGTTAGTTACACCATTTATAACTCAAGAACGGCTGGACCGATTTTTATGATCTTGGATTTGTTGAATTTGTCTCCGCCCCGAATAGCAGTATAACTGTTACAGTCATAGTGATTAAATAGCTATTATACATAATGACTGGTCATTATATTTAAAGTAACCTAACCAAACCGAAACTCGGGGTGCCCTTCGCTCGCTCTAGCATCCTATGTCGACGTAGCCCCGCTTCGCTAATGTGATTAATTCTGTGTCAGTTATCACTTTATCTAAATTGAGTAGACATTATAAATAATGGCTAGATAATATATATAATATCCGGATTTATTACTTTGGCTGTAACATAACTATTAAATCATGGATAAAATTCAAGAAAAAAAAAGATCATTCATTTTCTCATACGTTCGTTCATATTAATTTGGAGGCAGTACGAAGTTCGCCGAGTCAACTAGTAAACACATAAACGGTGAAAGTACTATAGGAAGGCATGTATGTGTGATGTTATGTATGTGTGTATTGTGTCATCGATAAAGTACCTTTTTATAATCAATTAAACTAATTACTATTTCCTGAAGTAGGGACTGAATAAATTAACCGACTCACTATGTGTCAAAGGCCGATCTAGAAGGACATAAAGGGTTACTGCCATTCTATAATAATACTAGCAAAAGCGATAGCAGGCAACACCGAGGTCACGATTCCGATGATAAATTTGTGCAAATACCCTCCAATAAATTAATAAATAATTTTAAAGTGTCATCACGGGTGGAATTCACAATGAAATCATTTACTTTTCTGCACTTGGTCTGTCGCTATTTCAAAGTGTTTATAAAATTAATTGTTATAAATTTAGTGATGAATGAAAGTTGATGGTAAGAACTACTATTTTTATTCATTCACATTGTAAATACCTTATCGGTTGCCGAAAAATAGCAGTCTGATGTGATGGATATTACATTTTTAATGCTAACTTTGCGTTTTTTGGACCAGAAACTACATGTACTTTATTGTACCATTGCTGAAACTTACTTAAGTATTAGTCTCATTTATATAGTATTGCTCAAAGTAAATTAGAAAGTGCGGACTGGTGCGGAACCTTCTCAATATTTTAAGTTAAGCTGATGTCAAAATATTTTTTTCAGAAATATCCAGAAGGGAGTTCTACAAATAATGGATAAAATATCCAAAAAATGAAAAAAATACGCGTTTATTTGAATATATTTCTAAGAAATACGAAACTTACGACGTAACAGAGGAGTCGACAAGAAATATTATAAAATGAACATGCATTTAAGCGGAAATTGCAGAGTTATTTTCGAAACAAATAGCGTAGAGTCATCTCAACACCTCTCTCCCTTGAATTTGTATGTATATATATATATATTATAAGTATATATTAGAGTAAATAGTATGTATGTGTATATAACCTATTTATGTATTTGTGTACCTAGTTTTAATAGTATTTTTTTTTTAATTTATATCATTGTTCCTCTCAACCAAAGCACCTACCATTTAATCTCTTCACCACCCTTGGTTGACTGGTAGAGAATGCCTAAGGCATTAAGTCCGCCTTTGTACCTTTTTGTGCGAAAAATTTAAATAAATAAATAAACATTTCCCGAATTTGTCAACAATTTTATTATAGCGTTAAATGTACCAAAAATAAATGTATTTATTGCTATTTTTGCTATATTTAGAGAAATCATCTATAGATATCGCCTTTAGAGCTAACTAATACCATACCCATACCATAATCAGCCTTTTAATGTTCCCACTGCTGGGACACTGGCCTCCTCTCAGTGAGAGGGAGTGGGCCGTAATCCACCACGCGGGCCCAGTGCGGATTGGCAGATGTCACATGTCTCATCAAGAATTTTTGGTTCTAGGACATGTCCGATTAGATCGGCCTTTTGACACATAGTGCGACTTGGTATTACATACATCTCACAACCTTTTTCGGTAGTTATTTTTTTGATGGCATTAGGTTTTCCTAACATCAATGTCACAATAACCAAAGATTTTCTATTCTCTTTTCAAAATTTGTTAGTAAAAACAACGATATTAATACAGCACGTATTTATAAGAAACTTTATTGCAACCAAGCTCATCAAAAGATTGCTTTTTCGCTCGCCAACAATTACAGTTTCGGACGGGTTAACCACCATAACCGTAACCGTCTAGTGTCACAATAAAGAGCCTGGTACATTCGACCTGAGTGTCAACTTTCTTCGTTGCACCATCAAAGAATACGGTCAAAGAGACCGCGCCCACCTATTGATTTATAAGTGCCCTCGCATGTGAGGTCCTGCGATATGTCCTGAGATATGAAATTTGTGATGAAAAGAATTAAAAGCCACTTTTGGGGATTGTCGCGGTGTTTCGACCTTTGCCTTGAGAGTCGCGAGTTTGATTCCTGTACTGATTATGTAGGTTTTAAAACTTATTTTTGTTGTGTAATAATAAACTGTTTGCTTTCTAACGTCAGTGATTTAGGTGCCTACTAAATATTGAATAGATCATCCATTACGTATTTCAGTAGTCTATCAAAGATAGCTAATCTATAAAGACCTTTGACCTTACAATATCATACAGTAGTGGCCGACCATTTATTTTTATTGCCAACATTATTTTTTCAAAGATAACACAAGCAGCTAAATGCCACCACACCGCGAAACCAGAATACATTAAAGTAGCGATAAAAACAGTAAAAATTGAGTTATTTTTTACTTATTGACGATAATGGTTAAAGCACGGAAGTTTTATGCTCTTTGAATGAACTTTACACTTAATCTAGATGAAAAAACGTATTCATTCATTCATCCTGGGACGGGTTTATCGGGACGTTCCAATCTCGTGTGCTTCATTGAAATAAGACAACACATCTCGCCCTTTGCGAAGCGATGTTTTAAGAAATATTTTCGAAATAATCTTTTATGGAGTATTTCAATTCGCATTTCTGTAGGTATATGTTACTATTTCAGTATAAGTGTGCCTATAGCTTAATACCTGTATGTATTTGAAATTCAATCCGATTGGCATAAAGTAGGTTTGTTTTTTTTTTCGATTTACTACCAGCGTTCCGGGTTGAGAAGGTTAAAAAAAATAAAAAAAAAAAAAAAAAGGTCACTCTGGCCCCGGCCGCCGAACCCTCGACGCGATTGGGCCGGTCCTGCGAGACTGGCTCGAGCGGTCGCACGGGTTCCTCTCCTTCCGTCTGGTGCAGGTGCTGTCCTGACACGGTTGCTTCAGGCGTCAGTATGACAGTTATCTCCGACTCCTCCCAGGTGGAAGCCAGCAGGCGACGGGTGCGGGGGCACCCTCGCCTGTATTGCACAGGCTTCCACCAGTGCCGGACGGGAATGGCCAGGTGTTCCCGGCCATTCCCGTAGCCCTCCAGACGGGGGGACATGCGGGGCCCGCCAGCTAGGCGGGCATGCGCCGGGGGGGTTGTGGATGCAAAGGCTGAGCCGGATTCCCATGACCTCCCCATCAAGGCGATGAGGGAACACCGCTGAGTTTTAGTGGGTATACTGCCACCCTGGCAGGGAGTCCCACATACTCCGTCTCTTCCCCCGACGAGCGGAGATGCCTAACGTCATTTCTCAGCGAAAAAAAAAAAAAAAAGTCACTCTGGCCATAATAATTTTATGATTTAAAAGAGTGTCCGTGGAGTTTCTTGCCCGTTCTTCTCCATAGGTACTATTACGCTTTGTAACGGGCAACTAGCTTAATCTTTCTGACTGACCGACCTCTTGACAATTCAAAAATGCCTGTAATTGGTTTATTTGAAATGAATGCTTTGAGTTTCATTTATGAAAGTCCGAAATCATTCAAAACTTCTGAGGAAGTCCCCTATCAAGTTAATATTGCCTAGACTCTTTTAATACGTATAGTACTTTGTAAGCATAGAGAGAATGAAAAGGAAAATCAATATTCAGTATTTAGAGTTTCAACATTAATTTTGTAAGTATTACAAAGAAAACATTTGAATAAAAATAATCATCATGTAGTAATTAGTTCTTATAGTTAATTTCAAAATATTGTAAAAACTCCAAAAATACATGTCCAAAAACTCCAAAAAAAATCATCACCTAATTATTTTTAACTACTCTTTCTGGGTACTGCACACATTAACCGGACAATATCAATAAAATATTCTGACCAAATCGTTAGTCTTACCAATCTGACCAATCTCTTGTGGAACACATTCTCCTTATAAGGCGCAGGCGCACTGAAGATGCGTTGCTATTGGTATGCGCTCGAAAGTACTAATTGTGTACCCGATGCCTTTTTTGTTCGTCGTTTTATAGGGTCCAATGTTCCGGATTGTGTTAATAATATGTGGCGGTTTGTCGGTGATAAACTGGTGGTGGAAAGATGGCATACCATTAAGTGACTTTGGTAATTATTGAAAATAGTGGTGGGTTTTTTATTTGGCATGGCTGTTTGTGACATCAACTTTCCAAAAAGACGGCGTTCTTAATAATCAGGAAGGCAAAGCAACGGACCAAAAACGGGAAGAGGGTTATCACAATGAGAGGGAACAATCAGAAAAGCAAGTTTGTGATTTTAAATCGTATAAAAAACCAATTTAAGGGGACTACATGACCTAAAACGCGGTCACTGTCGGACTGCATAGAAAAGAAAGAGAAGCGCGATGACACAACGCTGGTAATTTAATGAAGTAATTAACTATTTACAAACAATCTGTTGTTTGGACTAAAAAATTAAAACACTAGTGCTTTGGGGAGCTTTGTCACAATACTGACTATGTCGCTCCATCATAGCCAAACTTTGAATTTAAAATTAATTTATATGATTGTAATATATTTTGTACAAAGTCTTAGCCTCGTCCGACATGTTGCTTGTAGAATAATCTGCCAAAAAACCAAAATGATTGTATGTATATTAGTATGTTTTTTATTGTGAAAATAAAGTTTTAGAGGTATCTTCATGATTTTTTTCTATCGTATCAAATTAGTTGTATCATGTTTTCAACACACTATCTAACTAGCATATATCCTGAAGAATATCATATATTTTTCTGATTTTGTTTACTGTAGTCGATCTTAGACTTTTAGGCATTATAAAACTTGCGTTTAGGTCCTGTCCCTGGAGCTAACGCAAGTGGAACCATGTGTCAGTCTTCTAGGCACGTTTCCGAATGACAACGATCCGGACGAGTACTTCGACGCCGAAATATCCTTTTGTTTTTGTATTTATTTGCATAGTTAGTTATTTAATTTAGTACCTAGTATAAATAGTTAGTTGTGTAATTTTTTTTAAACTAGCAGAGGCCCGCAGTTTCACCCGCATAAGTGACGATCTCGCAGGAATATCAGGATAAAAAGTACCACAATACGTGTTATTCTAATGTACATAAAAGCTATAATACTGTAAAGTTTCATCAAAATCCATTCAGTAGTTTTTGTGTTAAGGGTAACAAACATCCATCCATCCACACAAACTATCGCGTTATTAATATTAGTAGGAAGACATTTGTGTGTAAAAATTTGTCGAATAAAAAAAATATTGTTAACTAGGAATAAAAGTAATTCTAGAATTTACAAACGTTGGGATCAAACCATCAAAAATCTATTAATTTACACCTTAAACTGATACGCTTCACAAAAAACTTACACCGTAATTTTTAATGATTTACGGCGCAAGCGCAGCTCCCGAAACCGCGGCCATTTTACACGATCGTTCATTAACATGCTCTTTACAAAAAATATGATGGCACATAACAACTCGGCTCACGTAAGAGCTTTTTGAAGGAAAACCTATTAAATTTTATGAGTCTTTTCCATACTTGCCCTGCTCCAATTTTTTGTGTGTCCGTATGTTTGAAGGATAGAGATGCTGGATGTGGCATGAGGTTTACATTGGGCGAGAAGTATTTGGATCAGCCGGTCGATTCTGTAAAAATCTCACCGCGAAAACTTAGGTGAAGTGAGTTTGTTTTTGCTAGGAATTGAATAATAAACAATATTGACAGCTCACTCAACGCTCACTTCACCTAAGTTTTCACGGTGAGATTTTTACAGAATAGCACCGCAGGTGGAAAAATGCTTAAAATGTATCTTGAGTCGAAATGAGTTTCCTTTCCATTGTTATCCTTCTCAAGTTTAATTTAGAAAGGAAAGATAAGCTGCTTGAAGAAACCAATCAGTAATTCAGTGATCAATTGGTAGTTTTTTTGGTCTAACAGTAAGAAAATGCGTAGGTACTCATCTTTGTAATGTTCAAGAGAACTCTATGTTTACTTAGGGTTATGTTTGTTTAACACAAATGGGTTAGGTACCTACTTATTTTCATTCATTCACTCGATTATTATTAACTTCCTTCAGAATTACTTGCTGGTGGGACACAATAGGTAACTCTCTTAACAGTTCTTTACATTAAGGCTATCAAGTACCCTTTACCTTTTTCTTTCTTTTTGTAATAATATGTTTTTGATTACTAGTTTATTTATATATTTAGGTATGTTGAAACTATGTGTACTCCCCGACACTTTTCCCAAAAGGTTCATTAGAAAACCAGCGTCAGACAGCATTTGTCTGGCATTAATGCTGAAATGAACCTTTTTGGCGCAGCCGTGAGGCACACACTATTTAATTGTTGTTGAAACATTTTTTTTTTTTTTTTTTGATTTTGTATATTTTTGTGTTTCATGAACTGTGCCCAAATAAACTTTTTTCTATCTTTACTTTCTTTACTCTGAAACACCCGGCCCTTTCCAGCCATCTCACATCTATGTTTCGCACGGGCGGTTCGGACAGCGCCTCACAGATCTTGATACTCGTAAAATTTTATGTGTCCCAGACAAAAGAGAATTTTGTTAATTAACCGCTCCGCTCGCTCGCTTCGGGGTGCACTTTCTTGTAGTGATAGATAATACGGCCTTTTTTTATCAACACCCGAATCTTAACTACCTGTAACATGTACTTGTGTAATTTTGGCGAAGAAATGTTACGTATTTTTCGTGTATTTCGTATTTTTGTGACAATTTGTTTGTTGGTTGCTAAAGAATTACTGTAACTGTTAGCGTAAAGACTTTTTATGGTATGGCAAATAAGTCTGACGATAAGTTACCGTAGCCTTTCTTCATTTGCATTATCAGAGGTATCGTTGGGCTCTGTCTTGCATAGGGTCGCAGCATAATGCTGAGCGATAGCCGTTTTGCGTGGATGTGACGCATGTTTCCCCTAACCCTATCTTAAATTTTGTTGTGTCCATGTTCTTTATTGCGTCATGTTTACGGCAAATAAACATATTTCCTTTCTTTCTGTTTTTCGTTGACTGCTTGAAATCCTATACAAGTTGGCTGACGTCCAAACTGAAACCATAAATTCAGCACATGATTCTACTCTAAAAATTTTTCGTTGGTTATCAAGAAGAACCGGCCAAGTGCGAATCGGACTCGCACACGAAGGGTTCCGTACCACAAGGCATAAAACGCCGAAAAATACGTTTCTTTTATACCCCTTTAAATTTTAACTTTATTTTATTTTTTGTTGTTAAAGCGGCTACAGAAATACATCATCTGTGAAAATTTCAACTGTCTAGCCATCACGGTCCATGAGATACAGCCTGGTGACAGACAGACAGACAGACGGACAGTGAAGTCTTAGTAATAGGGTCCCGTTTTTACCCTTTGGGTACGGAACTCTAAAAAACCAGCTGTTTCATAGAAAAATGTACAATACCTACGCGGTCAAAAGGTATGGAACAGCTTTTTTTTTATAACCTACGACATTTCCTAGAACCGAATAACGAAGTGACATTTGCCAACCCGCACTGGGCCCGCGTGGTGGATTACAGCCCACTCCCTCTAACAGAGAGGATGCCTGTATAGGCAGTGGGAATATTATAGGCTGATTGTGCTTACATGGTTAACCGACGAAAAATTTCAACAATTTTTTTGAGATGGGAAAAACCATTGAACTCGCGCCACTGTTACCATAAGCGACACCGCGCGTGTTTTGTTTATAAGACGATTAAAAAAATACCCGCTTCGGATGTGTTCGACTGTCCTCGGGATGTACTCGGTTTTAATATATTATATCCGATATGTCAGTGAGTGATGGCAAAGTATACTGTTTGTGTTTTGTTTTCACTTCTGTCGGCACTCCCGGAGTGCCACTGTTTTTTTTTTTCATTAGGTCTCTAGAAGATAATAAAGCCATGTATCAGTTCTATGAGGGAACGAGCATGCCCAGAAGATACCTGATTACTCTTGCTTTCAGGGCAGACGGTTTAAATGTCATCTGCCGTCATAAAGAAAAAGGGCACGACTAAATTTTTTTTCCAAAATTGAGTAAAAAAACTGGCATATGCGCCTTTTTTTTCTGATTCCAAACATGTATACTGGGTGTAAAAAAATTAACCTTACAAATTTTAAGAGGTGCTTTAGACCATCGAACTGAACAACTTTCTCTATGGGACCAACTCTGAAATCACGAAAAAAAAATCAGCTGTTCCCTACATTTTGACGAGTTATACGAACATAAAGTAGGGAACAGCTGATTTTTTTTTCGTGATTTCAGAGTTGGTCCCATAGAGAAAGTTGTTCAGTTCGATGGTCTAAAGCACCTCTTAAAGTTTGTAAGGTTAATTTTTTTACACCTTAAATAATTCAATTTCGAAAAAAATATTAGCTGTGTCCTTTTTCTTTATGACGGCAGTCATGTGTTTCTAAATAGTTTATAATTATTCAAATAGCAAAATCTTACATGGTAAACAGGTAATAAAGTATGGAGGTATTATTATAAATAGGATGAATATTATATTAGTATGATATAAATAAAATTGCACTAGGTAAAACAAACGAAGTAGCTAGAGCAGCCAATCCGATTTGTCGTGACAATCGTGAGGGGTTTTGATTGGCTAATGTTTTTATTATATAATAGTTATTGTAATAATGTATTCATGAGTATGTCAGTTTTAATACTGACTGTTTTAAGTATTTATTTATGATTTTATGTCGTGTACCTACAAATTATTACAAGAAGTTGCTGGTAGGTCTAAGTTCATTTGAACCATGTGACTAGAATATTTATAAATGACTAGCTGCGCCCCGCGGTTTTACCCGCATAAGTTTCGTTTCCGTGGGAATATCGGGATAAAAATATGTTAATCCAGGGTGTCAGCCACCTCCATACAAAATTTTATCAAAATTGGTCCAGCTGTTTGAGCGTGAAGAAGTAACAAAAATATAAACACACACACACTCACAAATTTTCGCCTTTATAATATTAGTGTGATGTGATAGTGAAGTATTTACATACAGATATCCACTACATAACATAATATTACCATGTATATCTTGAAATGTATCTAATTAACAATTTATCTTTGTATTATCTATATTATATTATCATCATCATTATATAATAGTATTTCATCATAATTGTACAAAACATTCGCGGGTGGTATAAAGTTTTAAAAAAGGCAATAAAGATAATATAAAGGTTTATGCATTAAAAAAAACAAAAAAAACATTAGGTTTTGCTAAGTTTTTTTAGGCTTTTCCTTAGTTACAGTAAGATAATAAGGTCTTAGTAAATCTATGGTAGGTACAGACGGCAGCACATCAAGCTACCCGAAACTGTCAAATTTTCCCAATCAACTTTGAACCTTATGCTTTGGCGATAAAGTTGAAAATCTATAAAAGAAATTTGACAGGTTGTAGTAGTTTGATGTGCTGGCGTCTGTACCCACTATACTGTGTTGAAACTTTCCATGCACGAAAACTTATTAAATTGGTAATAATCTATACTTAAATAATAAAGCTGAGTTTGTTTTGACGCGCTGATCTGTGGAACTGTCATTGGATTTAAAAAAAAATGCATTTATACCCCAATTCTTGAGAAAGGTTATCTTAACTAATATCATAAAGAGAACATTTTTATTTGTATTTGTTCCAATTTCAAACTAACACGGCTGAACGGAACGGATCGAGACTTATGTGGGTGAAACCGCGGGGCGCAGCTAGTAATTGCTTGTTGCCAGAATATGACATGCACTCGTTAATTTGAAACCATCAAAAACAATTAAACATTTAACTGACCTGACGATGGTACGATAAACAATAAAAAAAAAAAACCAGAGACCGGCAATCAAGGATGGTGTCAGAAAAAGTGTTTTTAATTACTTACCCCTGTTTTGGCGACCATTAGCCGTAACGAGGCGAATGATTTGCGATAAATATTTTATTTACGACTGTACGTGTTGAATTGTTGTCTGTTTGGGTGCTGCACTACTTGTCGTGCTTTTGTTTCTGGTTTTCGTTGTAATGGACGAGAGAAAAGAAAAGAAAAATAACCGACTTCCAAAAAAGACACACATACATACATACATAATCAGCCTATAACGTTCCTACTGCTGGAACACAGGCCTCCTCTCAATGAGAGGGAGTGGGCCGTAATCCACCACGCGGGCCCAGTGCGGGTTGGCAGATGTCACATGTCTTCGAATTTTTGGTTCTAGGACATGCCGGTTTCCTCACGATGTTTTCCTTCACCGTTTTGAGAGCAGTGGTGATGAAATAACTTACACAAAATAAAGCGCCTCTCTGGGTTCGAACCTACGACCTACAACTCGTAAGTCGTGTCCGTGACCACTGGGCCACCACTGCTCTCTTTAAAAAAGACATTACAAAGTGAAAAATAACTTTAATTTTGGAAGTCGGTGGCAAACAACGAAAATGCGAACCCAACGACACCGAATGTTCTCTACTAACTTTTTAAACCTTTGTATCCTGCTTATGCGTATGAAGTTTCATTAAAATCGGTTCATTCATTTCGAAAAATAAGGGCTTGAAAGTTTGTATGAATTGCCGTACGGCGTAAACGCTCTTAACAGAATCTTATACAGTTGGCTACGTAAGTGCATACGTACCTAAATCTTTATTTCTTTCTATACCATCTAACTCCATGGATACAATAGTAGGTATTATTTATCTACAAAATTATAGTATGAACAACTACAATTAGACTTCATCTACAAATTCTCGTGTTGAATTTGAGACCCATCCTCCTTAGAAAACATTTACATTCAGCAGTTTCTGTTTATCTCAAATAACACCAACTCACTAAATAGAATGTCCCTTAACTAACCAGCGATAATCACCAAGTTACTTTACTTTTATATTCCACTAGATTATCAGCAATGAAATAAAATTCTTCGCAATTCGTACAAAACTATGCAATCTTCATAAATACTAATAGGTGTACTTTACAATAACAACGACAGGTTACGGCCAAAGGTTATCTCCGGTCGAAGATGAGCCTACTTTCACTTGCCAAGCCTTTCTGCTGACCACCTTAACCATACCAAAAACCAAGCAAAAACCTACCTTCTCCCAATGAGGCAAGGCTCAAGCAGCATGCAAATGTTCTTGGTAATTAAATAATCTGTTTTGTGCGATACCTGTGCCAATGAATTTTGGACTTTATTTCCTTGTGTTAAAGGTCTCCAGTTTCAGTTTAATCAATTTTAAAATCGGGTTGTTGCACTTTTTAGGAAGTCGTATTAATATGAAGCTATCTCTTTGGCTTATTAGGGTGTGGGCCTCAGGGCACTTTTTATGTGCACCCGAACCTTTTAGGGTGTTCAAAATTGGGTGGAAGACGGATGGACCTTTCTTTCCTATTTGCATTAAGATTTCCTTTAGACCACAACGAGGAGTTGCGTCGTGTCCCGTAACATAAAATTTCAATTACTCTGTTTTCTGTTGTAATATTTCTGTTGTAGTATTGTCTTGAGAGTAAAGGAACAGAAAGTGCAGCTGTGTTTGCGCACAAACTTGTGCACTATAATATCTCCTGCGTACCTGGCTAATCTCCATTGAGATTGGCCACCGTGACCGAAAACGATCGGGGAGGCTGTAATTATTATTATTATTGTCTGTTAATAATAGAGCTTAGGACTTCGTTTCAAACTAAAAGACAAATCTAGTCAAGTTCTGGGTTCTCTTTCTTCTCGTTTCTGCAATCAACTCTGCCTCTCGCAGTCCACTGCTGGACATAGGCCTCACACCTGCCACAACACCGTATCCTCCACCTTCCGCATCCAGTCCGCCCCAGCCACCTTCCTAAGGTCGTCGGTCCATCTAGCTGGGTGGCGTCCCACACTACGCTTGTCGATACGTGGTCTCCAATCCAGGACTCGTCTGCTCCACGGGCTATCGGTCCTTCGACAAACATGGCCAGCCCACTGCCACTTCAGCTTGCGGACTCTGCAAGCTATGTCGGTAACTCCGGTTCTTTTCCGGATAACTTCCTGATGTTATCCTTGAAAGAAAAGCTTCTTCAATGATAAGAAACAAAACTACTCATTTAAGAATTGATTTATCTGTGGTTCATATTTACTGAAAAATATGATTTCTAATCATACCTAAATTATGGCTTGTGTCTAAACGCCAGAATGGATAAATGCTCACCAAATTGTGTTTCATAAAGTATTGTAGAAATGAACCTATTTTCCTTTTTATTCTATGCCACATCCTATATCGACGGCCCCTATTTCTGTGTAAAGGGTTTAAAGTAACCTAACCAAACCTAACCTCGGGGTGCCCTTCGCTCGCTCTTGCATCCTACGTCACCAATATTTTTAATTTTGGGTATTAATGTTACTATTTCAGAGATTTTTTGAAATCCGACTGGTAGTTTCAGAGATTAGCGCGTTCAAAAAAACAACAATTTTTTTTTTTTTGCGGATGGGAAATCATCAAATGACCCCTCCCGCTCTGGGTGGAGCGGAAGGCAGTGTCAGACTCTTACTGACTAAAACCCACCCGTGTTCCTTCCTTAGCCCTTTATGTTCCGGGCCAGCGGTAACCCTTTCGGACAATCCCGCTGACCCGGCAGGCTTCGGCCTTATGGGGGCTAATCGATGCTGACATCTCTTTGAGGCGCGCGTGGAACACGTACGCGCCGAAAGAATTACTCTTCAGCTTTAGATATTATTAGTTTAAATTAGTATACAATATGAATCAATGGTCCTTTATTTTTAGATAAAGTCCCATTAGTTGGCGAGCAACATGCAAACAAACAACATACCTGGCGAAAGATGCGTGTAGTATTGGGACACCTCAGTCTAACCTTTCGGATTAACTGGCGTGATGTTACGTGTATTCTTAAATATTTACAACAACTTTAAATCATCAATAGATTGATGACCAGCGGTGCTATTCTGTAAAAATCTCACCGTGAAAACTTAGGTGAAGTGAGCGTGGAGTGAGCTGTCAATATAGTGTCAATTCCTAGCAAAAACAAACTCACTTCACCTAACTTTTCACGGTGAGATTTTTACAGAATCGACCGGCTGTGACGTCATTATTTAAAGTTTATTTTCTCACATAAAAACACACCATAAAAAATCTAATGATTTATTTATTACCCTATCAGACAATTAATTGCGTCCATTTTCAAATACCACGAATATCAAAGTGAAAAGTGGAAATATATCAACATCAGTGCGATGGTTACACTTTTAAATTACCCTTGCATATGAAATTGTTACTCAAAATTGCACCTTATTGACTTGAGGTAAGGTTGAGAGTTGGGAGAGGAAAGGGGGTAGTATAAATCAACGTAGGTATGCTGACGCTTACAATTTAGTAATTTAACTGTCCACTTGATCTAGTCTCATTATCGATGTGGTGCAATGTATAGGCGGCAGCGAGAGCGGTTTTGAGTCGTTAGAACCTATAAAGCAACGGTAAAACGTAAAAGAGTGGTGTCCGCCATATAGCGTCTGCAATTAACTGGCGAATGACGTCACTGAAGCGTTATTTATGAAAGTAAGTTGATGTGTTTCCCTTGAGAGCTTTTTTGACACCGTACAGTCAAACCCTGCTGCCATCATTTTCGTGAAAGTCCGGCTTACATGTTGAAGCTTTGCAAAATCATTGTTTGTTTGTGTTATCTAAATTAAACAGGGTCTGTCACACGCAGTACTTTCACTGCAAAATATACATTAAGATTTAAAATAGGTACTTTTTACAGTGAAGTTTATAAAAGCTTTTCCCAACTATGTTGGGGTCGGCTTCCAGTCTAACCGTATGCAGCTGAATACCAGTATTTCACATGGAGCGACTGCCTATCTGACCTCCACAACCCAGTAACTGGGTAATACGATACCCTTTGCTAAGACTGGTTGTCAGGTTTTCGGGCTTCTGACTATCCGTATCAGTCATCAGTCGGATTAAAGCCACAAATTAAAAAAGCGACAAATTAAAGCAAAGTGTACTTTGCGAGTCAAAAAATATAAAATATGAAAGTATTACTACTAGTAACTTACAACAAAAAAATAATTAAATTGTTGTCTATCTGTCTGTTTGTTCCAGCTAATCTCCGAAACGGCTGGACCAATTTTATCGAAATTTGTTATGGGGATACTTTGAACCCTGAGGCAGAACATAGGCTTACATCAATATTCCACGCGGGTGAAGCCGCGAGCAGAAGCTAGTTATTATATTGACACCTGACACCTGTCAGGCAAGACGACACATCAAAATTTTCCGTTTTTACAATTTTATTGTATTTATTTTGAAAAATTCGTTGAGTCTCAAAAAAATCGCAAAGAATGTGCCCAATTGGGATGGAGTAATGGAACTGTGGAGTTATCGCTGTGTGAGCATGCGTGTTCCATCGCCGCCCGTTCGATGTCCACCGCGCACAGGATGGATGGAAAGCAGCCATTGACTTATATTATTAAAGCAGCACATGAAGTAATTTTTCGCTCCGCCTGGTGTAATTGCTGTAAGGCGTACCAGTAGGAGGATAATTAAATAAATAAATAATAATAAATAAATAAATAACAGTAGTATAAATCGCTAACGCTTATGAGATCGCCTACCTCTCACCACTTGCACCTCCCCAACATAAATTATTTACTGGAGCAAAGGAGTAAGTGATTAAAATAACGCTAAGGTCATTACCGATCCATATCCCCAGAGCATTGATTGTCACAATAATGGCGACAGTTCGTGGGGGAATACCCACCTGTCCTTATGTATTAACCTCTATGCAAAAAAGTAGCTAAGGTGGGTTATATGATACATAATAATATGTTGTATTTTATGTTGGTGAGTAAACCTGGGCCACCTCTTCTCATTGCTCCCTTGCGCAGTGGTGGCCCAGTGGTAACGGCCGCGACTTACGAGTTGTAGGTCGTAGGTTCGAACCCAGACAGGCGCTTTACTTTGTGTGAATTATTTCATCACCACTGCTCTCAAAACGGTGAAGGAAAACATCGTGAGGAAACCGGCATGTCCTAGAACCAAAAATTCGAAGACTTGTGACATCTACCAACCCGCACTGGGCCCGCGTGGTGGATTACGGCCCACTCCCTCTCACAGAGAGGAGGCCTGTGTCCCAGCAGTGGGAACATTATAGGCTGATTATGATTGATTGTCCGTGGGGGAATACCCACCTGTCCTTATGTATTAACCTCCATGGTAACCGGGTAAAAAAGTAGCCAAGGTGGGTTATATGATACATAATAATATGTTGTATTTTATGTTGGTGAGTAAACCTGGGCCCCACAGCTCATTGCTCCCTTGCCCAGTGATGTGGTGGCTCAGTGGTAAATTTACGGTTTTCACATTTTTTCCTTTACTTGTGCTACATAACATTGCTTCTTGCCAAATTTCATGATTCTAGGTCAACAGGAATTACTCTTAGGTTTTGGTTCCGGAACATAAACGCCCGTATCTTTTGATTGCGTCAACTTAGAAGTTTAAGTTTTTCACTGCTTCAAGGGATTGCAGCCTTGAGTATTTGATATTAATTTCAACTTGATAACTCCACGCGTTCCTGAGAAAAAGGGTATTGACCGACGGACAACGAAGTGATCTTTGGGGTCTGTCCTTCCTTTTGTGAAAAAATGTTGGAGACAAAAATGATGGCTGCTTAAAAACTCATCCTCGACCTATTCCCATAAATCTTTACCGCCATCTTAATACACCACCTGCCGCTCTGCCGACACCACAAATTGTAACGTCCATACAGAGAGGTGTCTTCAATCTTGTTGCTCTTACTTTTATGGTGGAACTGTAGTGATTTACAAGGCTGGCTGGTGACTAGCGGTGCCTTGCGGTTTTGCCTGGGAACATACTTTGTTATGTTAGAGAGGCTAAAATATTTTGAGGTGAGTGATCGTTATAAGAATAAGAATAATTTATTTATAAAACATAAAGTAATTATAACATATTATAAATATCTTAAAAAGAAGGCAGCAGCAACCCGTTAAGTGTTTTTTTTTTAACTTTTGCAATGGCGTACATCAGAGAGGAAGTTCTCGTAATTTTAAGAACATTCACAGTCTGATCTCAATCTCAATCTGTCAAAAAATCCTTTGATTTCCATACATTTTTAACAAGTTTTTGACATTTGTTTGTCGCCGAGGTAAGACTGCGACTCGATTTTTACGTTTTAAATACGGGACCTTCACGTATTTTTTATTATATACTTGGAGGAACACCAAAGAAGCTTACAGAAGAAGAAGTCTGAAGCATTATAGACTAAGAGAAAAATGAGAGCGGCAATAATTCCGAGCCAATTTTGTCATTGGTTGCAATTTCCATTTGAAAGTTTTTCCTATAAATGAGAAATCGGATTCTTATTTTGGTGTCCTTTTGATTTTAGAAGCTTCTGAAAATCGGTTTTCTAAGGATCAAGAAATAAGTTAATTAGGTAATGTAATTCCATTATCATTATATTTGGTAATCAAATAGTTTTGTTTAATTAGGGAGGAAAACCAACAACTCACTGCAACAGAGAATTGACCCACTTCTATGATGAATACATTTTATATAGCGTCCGGAAATAAATCTCCTCCCTTAACCCAATTCATTTGCAACACGTTTTCTTCTTCCGAATGAATAAATTAATGATATATTTATTTGCAAGAATATAGGTAGCTAACATAAGTTCAGTCCATTAGCCATCATCTAAATAGTGACATCCCTTTTTAGCCATACCATCTTTCACACAATCATCCTCCCTAGTTTCTACGGTAATCACCTACTCATGAAGCCATCCTAAAATCAGTCGATATCGAGCACATTCTGCCCTCTTATAACCTTTTATAGAAACAAACAAACAGACAAAAATTTGCTCTTAACTATTATCTAGGGATCTCCCGCAGACATTTTGAATTAACAGCTGCGAGGCGATTCAATTCGAATGAGATGTACTATTAATTCTAGTGCTCATTAGGTTTCACGCTTTAGCCGACACCAGTGTGGTCGGTAGGGAGGCTAGGCTAAAGGGATTTGGCAGGACAGACTATTAATTTGTGTACCTCATGTCCCTATTCATGTTCCTCGCGATGCGGACGAGTACTTCGATGCCTAAGTGTCCTTTGTTTTTCCCTCCATGCCTCGGAAAGCACGTTAAGCCGTTGGTCCCGGCTGTCATTCGTGGATTTTTGACAGTCGTTACGGGTAGTCAGAAGCCCGGAAGTCTGATAACCAGTCTTACCAAGTGGTATCGTCTTACCCAATAACTGGATTGTGGAGGTCAGGTAGGCAGTCGCTCCATGTAAAATACTGGTATTCAGCTGCATCCGGTTAGACTGGAAGCCGACCCCAACATAGTTGGGAAAAGGTTAGGTAGATGGTGATGTCCCTATTCATGTTCTAGCACGGTCACTGCTGCGGCTGCTGAGACCCTCAAGCGGTGCAAATACTGTAACCCTATGAGTAACTACAACTTTGAGCCGTTTGGGGTCGAAACGGTCGGGTCATGGGGCTCGCGTCGCGGAAATTTCTCGCCGGCTGATCGACATTTCACGTGACCAGAGGGCTGGGTCATTCTTTGGCCAAAGAATTAGCATTGCCATTCAACGTCGCAATGGTGTCATCATTACAAAAGGGACGGAAAAAACGTCGTGAAAGTGTTAACTCCCGTATTTCAAACAGCTATGTCATTTTATCTCAGATTTCCCACCTTCAACATGGTGTCTCCACAATTCGCCAGACACTCACTATGGTGTTATTAATTGCTATCGCCAACGCTATGGGGATTGATGGTTATCTCCCAACACCTTCGCGGTACGTTTTTATGGGAACCTATAGTTCTAAGGCGAGAGATTTTATTTAATTCTCCTTTAATAACCAATATGGCGGTAATGTGGGAAATATGGCCAGAAAGGTTTTTGCCAAAGAAAGTTATGGAAACAAACATAATACTGACTAACTCACTGACTGTGTTTGTGTGTGTGTGGTGTGTGTGTGTGTGTGACTATCTGTCTGTGACTGTGTGTGTATGTGTGACTATGTGTGTGTGTCTGTCTGTCTGACTGTAGATCTGACCATTTTTTGTTTTATTAAGTATTAAGTTGTTGACAGGCCTACGCTGTCCTCCCTACAAATACTGCAATTTTAAAACATTGTAAAAGCCAATTAATTTTAAAAGAGTAACCGTAGAGTTTCTTGCCGGCTCTTCTCCATAGGAAACGACCAATAATTGGAACCGTGCACCTAGCTTCTGACGTTTTATAAGAGGCCACGTAGGTTTATCTGAAATAAAATGATTTGATTTTAAATAAATAAAATAAAGTCCTCCAGACCGTATTTCGCCCACGGCGGCCAATCTCAACGGAGACTAGCCTTCGGCGCGGGAGATATTATAGTGCACAAGTGTGCGCGCAGACACAGGTGCACTCCCTCTTCCCTTAAATATACCTTTCCTGTTTTAAATACAAAGTGAGAAGTGATGGAACTGCTAAAATCTAATTTTATACAAATCGAAAAGATTATGTTGAAAATTTTTGACAAAGCTTTTTTGATAGACTCGCGTAACATGAAATCACGCTGGTTTCCCTGTGTTGAGGTGTGCCTAGAGAGCACCCACATTTCATCTCTAATGTTTAAGTCCCATCATCATCTGCCTAGCCTTTTCCCAACTATGTTGGGGTCGGCTTCCAGACTAACCGGATGCATCTGAATACTAGTATTTTACATGGAGCGACTGCCTATCTGACCTCCACAACCCCAGTTACTGGGTAATACGATACCCTTTGGTAAGACTGGTTGTCAGATTTTCGGGCTTCTGACTACCCATAACGACTATCAAAGATATTAAAATATTTTTCCACTTGTATACCTACAAATATTAAAACGTGACATTTGCTAGATCTTGTTCATTAACTACATAACCATAAAATCGTAAGTCTATATATTTTATGATTTCCATAAACAAACACAAATAAAGGCGATCTCATAATAAAACCGAGTACATTTTCATTTCTAGCCGACGCATTCATACAAACATTGCCTACACAAGAGAATCTACAGATCACAATAGTGAAGAGCTAACTCCAGTATTCCACAAGTTCATGTGAAATTCCTTCGCCTAAATACATAAAGCTGCGCCGTATGCTAGCAGTGCGAAACTATGCGGAGCGCTGCGTCACATCTCGGCAGCCATTCAGTCGTCACTCAACATTCAGCTTAAGTCTTGTTAGTCGCCCAAGTTTGGGATAGAAAACCTTTATTATTTTTCTGAAACTTAAAAAACAATTTTTTATTGTTTATAGGTAAGTACAGACGCCAACACATCAACCTACCCGAAACTGTCAAATTTTCCCAATCACCTTTAAACCTTATGCTTTAGCGATAAAGTTGAAAATCTATTAAAGAAATTTGACAGATTGTAGTAGCTTGATGTGCTGGCGTCTGTACAAAATATTTTTTTTTAGCCCCTCCTACTGCTGGGCACAGGCGTGCCCCGAACTCCTTCCAGGAACTCTTTTCCCGTGACAACTCAAACCAGCCCTCGCAGTACGCATCCAGGTCATCTCGTCACCTCTTTGCCAGCCGACCTCAGCGGCGCCGCCCATCTTCAGGCATCCATTGTTTGTAAACTTTAGCCCAGGGGTCATTGTGCATGCAGCTGATGACCAAAAGTCCAAAAACATTTAAGTATGTATAGGACAAAGTAACATGGGCGACTGGACAACTGAAAATTGGGTACAACTTTGCTAAGTTTCAAATGTTAATACACTAAGTAGGCTAGCTTGCGCGATTTGTAACCATAAAAGAAAACTGGAGAGCAGTGCTGGCCCAGTGGCATCGGGCGCGACTTACGAGTTGTAGGTCGTAGGTTCGAACCCAGACAGGCGCTTTACTTTGTGTAAATTATTTCATCACCACTGCGGAAACTGGAGAGCAAAGCTGGCCCAGTGGCATCGGCCGCGACTTGCGAGTTGTAGGTCGTAGGTTCGAACCCAGACAGGCGTTTTACTTTGCGTAAATTATTTCTTCACCACTGCTCTCGAAACGATGAAGGAAAACATCGTGAGGAAACCGGCATGTCCTAGAACCAAAAATTCGAAGACAGCAACCCGCACTGGGCCCGCGTAGAGGCCTGTGTCCCAGCAGTGGGAATATTAAAGGCTGATTATGATGAAAAGGAAACACTACACAAAACTTAAACCACAGCTGTAAATTGTCATAAAATTAGATCATGATTAAACATTCAAAATTACTTTATGAATCTAAATCCAAAAGCTTGTGTATCAACACTGGGCACGCTTTGAGTAAGTCTCATCTGCAACGAACGAAACCATTGAAGTCAAATCATCTGTCGTCTCGGCGACTACGCAGCCTATTCAACGGGCGGTCGATAGCTATCTTCAATGGGCTATGTCCCGCAAACGTACGCACCATCCCATTCGGTGGAGATCGGTATGTCCCGGGGAGGCGGAAGACTGGCTGTGTAGGGCTGCTAGACTGGTTGAGGTGGTGTGTCAGGTGCCTGGTTAGGGATTCTTTGATTTTGTCTAAGGTTGTTTGCAAAGTCGAGTAGTTTTTTCTAATATTGCTTCTCATTATTATCTTTCACAAGGAGTGTTAATTCACTCTCGCTATATTTTGTTTTGATCTTTAGTAAAATGTTGAAGAATTAATTAAAAAAAAAAACAAGAAAAATCAGCAACCACTTTTCTTCTGCTTTACAGAATTATATTAAGGTATAAGCCATTATGGCAGAAGGAAAGGGGCCTATAGCCGGCAGTGGGTGATTCTGGGATGTTTTTTTGGTATTAATAAGAACTAAAGTTCTTAGTTCTTTAGTCTTTCAATTTGCACTTTTACACAATTTCGTAGCACTTTCTTAGGGTCTAATCCTACTAATATTATCAATGTGAAAGTTTCTGACGATGTTTGTTACTCAATCACCCGTAAACCCTCGAACGTTGTTCGGAAAAGGCTAGGCAGATGATGATTCATGGGTTGAAGTGATGATGGTCGTGTGATCAGTAGTACCTATATTATCTTCCATAGATGACTATGAATCATGCTTTTTCTGTTCCATCTGTTTGCCGGTGACAAACAACGAAAATGCGAACCTAACGACATCGATTTCCGAAATTAAACTAATTTTTCACTTTGCAGTGTCTTTTTTGGAAGTCGGTTGCTTTTTTTTTGTAAAAAAGTTTTATGAAGTTTGCAGGCCCACGCCCTAGACTTAATTTTTTTTAATGTGATGGTCTCGATCTTGAATTGAATCTACTGTCTAGCTTATAATTTCTTGCTCTTTACGGAACGTCTACCCAAGCCCTGCAACAGTGCCAGCCCTGTCCAGGAGTGACATGTTTATATTTTAGCTGATTGTATTAAAGGACGTGTTCGGATGCTATCGCACTGTGATGTAACTGGGAATTCGCGGTGCGCTTTGGCTGTTTCAGCGTTTTAGAGGGGCCAGTATTTTGGGATACGGTACGGTGATCTACGATACTATATGATATGAAAAAATATCTATTCGTGGCACCTTAATATTGCATATTGAGTTTAAAAAAAGTAATATTGCATATTGAGTTTAAAAAAAGTTTTGCTTTAATGAGCGTCGTTTCTGCCCTGTGTTACAATGTGACGATCGATATTCGTGAAAATGAATGACGAGACTAACGCGATGACTATCGATGCACGGAAATGACTGAATGGAATTGACTTGGTGATCAATGCTTAAGCGGATGCAAAATTAGCACAGAAAATCGAAGAGACATAACGTGGAGGGGCTGGAACTCGGAAGTAAATAACTTCGAGCTGTTAAAGATTGAGAATGGCGATAGCTTCGTTTAACAAAAACTACAGGAAAAGCCGTCTGTTTAACATTAACAAATTGTAAAGTCCGTCGTAAATTTTCCCATCAGTTTACAACCAAACCGAAAGCCACCTAATAAACTGCGTTTACAACACACAACATTATCGTCGTCCCATTCCCAATAAAGACAATACAAAAAAAAAACGAAACCAATAAAATAAAAGAAGGAAATAGACTTCTTTACAACAAAAATAAAATTCCGATCGGATCATAAAGTTTGTCTTAAATTTTAACCCTCGACACTTTACATGGGTCGTTTTCGCCAAACGACATGATGTTCGCACCAAAAACAAACAGAATTATATATTAAACAGCCAATAACAATAAGTATACGAGAGATGTGGCTCTGAATCGTTTTATAATAAAATACGTAAACTTGGGAGCCGAAAGTTGTAAAAAAATTACGAATGGGGCTGTAAAAATGTTGATTGCATCTGCAGATGGGTGCAATGTGTGTTCTCGTGGGAGATGAAAGGAAGAGATGGATGAGTAGCATTTTTATTCGGAACTACTGACTTTGTACAGCTAAAGTGAATATTAATCAAATATACACTTACGGCTCGTTCCCATGTAGTTAGGCAGATACTACAGAACGCCACCTGCTGGAACCAAACGAAACAAACCTTCTTTTGTTTCGTTTGGTTTGGTTTGGACGAAACAAAAGAAGTATGAAAGGATAGTCCTTACATACTTCTTTAACAAAACAATACAAAAAAAGAAGAAACAAAAGAAGTATGTAAGGATAGTCCTTACATACTTCTTTTGTTTCGTTTGGTTCCATACATGTGGTCATACTACGCACCTGACCTTTTTGAAGACCATCACAAATAAGGAGAAAATTTAATCACACTAATATTATAAAGGCGAAAGTTTGTGAGTGTGTGAATGTGTGGGGGTGTGTGTATATGTTTGTTACTTCTTCACGCTCAAACGGCTGAACCAATTTTGACATAAGTATTATGTCGAAGTCTTGTATTATTAACACCACAACAGTTAGTAATAATACTAATAATAAGGTGGTTTGCCTGAATGAATGTAGCTCAAATGCTATAAATATTTGTACAAATTATACGAAGGAGGTTCCATTTCTCTCACGCACTATGAGCTCACTGCCTGGTGATGACATTGAAGTCTTGGGAGTAACTCCGGATAATCATTTAAACTAGTTTGTAAGACAACAGAAGGTACCAGTAATAATATTCTTATACCTAACAACAACAAGGTATCTTCTTGCTCTAAATTATGTAAATATCAAAAAGGAGATCAGCAGAATGCCTTGACAGTATTTCATCAAAATATTCAAGGCATTTCTTCCAAATTATTAGAAATTGAAATGTTTTTAGAAAAAACAAAGTTTGACATTGTTTGTTGTACTGAACATTGGTTAAAGGATTACCAAATGTTAATTAATTTTGAGAACTATAGTGTGGGCAGTTGTTTTAACCGTAAATCTATGCTGCGTGGAGGTTCTCTAATATTGATAAAAAAATGTTTAAAATCCAAGCAACGAAATGACATAGTGGGTTTATCAGTTGAACATTGCATCGAACTGTCCTGTGTTGAGCTAGATAACCATGTCATAGTGTGCGTTTACAGACCCCCTAATTATCAGAACTTTTCTTTATTTGAGTCAATAATGGAAGATGTCTTAGCGAAACTTGCATCCAATAACAAAGCCGCAATTATTTGTGGGGATTTTAATATTAATATTTTGGAAAATAATTCTAATAGCAGTAGATTATTAAGCCTTTTTAAATCGTTCAATTTATATAATGTGTTTGCAGAACCTACTAGAATAACTCCAACTTCTGCTACTTGTATTGATAATGTCTTTTGCGATTGTGATTATTTAGATAAAGCCATCGTAAATTATCTGCCGTCTGATCATAGTGGACAAACGGTATCTTTTAAGTTTAAAACACCTTTGCAAAAAGTGCAAATTCAATTTAGACCAATAACGACTGGTAAACTAAATAGATTCAATAGTACCCTAAATAATAAGTTAAATGATCTGGGCCATGATAGGGATGATGCTAATAAATTGTACGAGGATTTCTTTTCAGTAGTGCACACTCAATTTAATACAACTTTTGAAAAGAAAACAAAAAACATTTGCCCTAATTTTGTTTTTAGTGACTGGGCAACTAGAGGTATTAGGATAAGTAGGGAAAGACTTTTCGAGCTGTATGGCCTTAAGCCTTACATCAATACTGAAACTTTCAGCAAGTATGTTGCTACATATTCCAAATTTTTTAGAAGTACTTGCAAAATAGCCAAAGCCCTGTACATTAGCAATAAAATCAAATCAGCAGAAAATAAGATAAAAACAGTTTGGAAAATTATAAATAACGAAACTAGTAGGAATAAAAAACGAAACACTGATTACACATTGGAGACTTCACGTGGTGCCATAAGCTCTAACTTAGAAGTAGCTCAGGAATTTGTAAATTTCTTTACTAATATACCATCAAAAACGACGGAAGCCTTAAATTCCTCATCCGACGTATCAATTGATTTATTAAGAGCGAACGTTCCAGCCTGCCCGGTTGAATTTCAATTTAAACATATAAACCCCGCTTCAATAATAAAAGCTTTTAAGCAAATTAAGATCAAATTGACCGAAGATCTTTGGGGAATGTCCATTAAAGTCTGTGCCTCCATAATTGAGACTATTGCACCTTACTTAGCCTTAGTATTTAATTTGTGTGTTGATCAAGGAATCTTCCCCGATTTAATGAAATACAGTAAGGTAATACCACTTTTCAAATCTGGGGACAGTAAAGACACCAATAATTATAGACCCGTATCCGTGTTGCCGGTTTTCAGTAAGGTGTTCGAAAAGATAATGCTTAATCAGATGCTCAATCATTTTAACATGAATAAAATCCTTCACGATCAGCAATTTGGTTTCACCAAAGGACGTTGTACGACTGACGCTGGTGTAACCTTATTAAAACACATTTTTAACGCGTGGGAAGAGGCCCAAGACGCCATTGGAATCTTTTGTGACCTCTCTAAGGCATTTGATTGCGTCGATCACGAAACCTTGCTTTTGAAACTTGAGCATTACGGACTTGGAAAACTTGCGCTCAGTTTAGTTAGTTCTTATTTAAATGATAGACAACAGCAAGTCCAAATAAATGGTGTCAATTCATATGGTTTAAAAGTAAAAATGGGTGTGCCACAAGGCTCGATATTGGGTCCTTTCCTCTTTTTAGTGTATGTTAATGATCTACTCCATTTATTAAAAAATCAACCACAAATGGTGTTATTTGCTGATGACACTTCCTTAATTTTTAAGGTAAATAGACGTGCTACAAATTTTGACGACGTAAATAACGCCCTTCTGCAGGTCCAAAATTGGTTCACTGCTAATAATTTAGTATTAAATGGAAAAAAAACTAAGTGCATAAGATTTTCTTTACCAAATGTCAAAGGTAGTGATTGTGAGATAATATTGAATCAAGAGAAACTAGAATTCGTCGATAAAACTGTTTTCTTAGGAATCACGCTCGACTCAAGGCTACAATGGGGTCCTCATTTAACATCTCTTGCAGGACGGCTAAGTTCAGCAGCTTATGCTGTCAGAAAAATCCGTCAATTTACTGATGTCGATACCGCGAGACTAGTCTATTTTAGTTACTTTCATAGTGTCATGTCTTACGGTATTTTACTTTGGGGACGGGCTGCAGACATCGATTCTATTTTTATTCTGCAGAAAAGAGCCATCAGAGCCATATATAACCTCCGCAGGCGCGATTCTCTGAGGGAACTGTTTAAGGAAATTAACATCATGACGGTACCTTGTCAATATATCTACGAAAACATCATGTATGTAAGAAAAAACTTACATCTTTTTAGTAAAAAAGGTGAAAGACATAATTATAGTACTAGAAATAGGGACCTATTAGTTCAACCAGGTTTCAGACTGGCTAAAGTAGACTCATCTTTTATGGGGTACTGTTTAAAATGTTATAATAAAATACCTCCCCACATTCTTCAACTGAATGAGACAAAATTCAAGTCTTGTATAAAACGCACACTATGCAGTCAGGCATATTATAAGTTAGGGGATTACATAGCTGATAAAAATGCCTGGCTCAATGCTGGTCCTGCTCCACAACCACAACTAATTGATTGACACCTGAAAATACTGTTGGAGCTGCTGAAGATTGTAAGACTATCTTTGCATTGTATAAACTCAATTTCATTTGTATTGTATAATTGCATAGCACAGATGTGAGTTCTATGTAAGTACTATACCTTATTTTACCATTTACCGGGTAATATGTCTTTCATTGACTTGAATGTGCCCTGGCGGCTGATAGTATGTCATGCTCACACAAATGTCTCGCTGACGGTGGCGTGTATGTTGGATCATTTAGCTCCCTTCAAAATGGTTGAGCTGAATGGTGCTGATCTATGCGTCATGTTCGTGAACGGGCGCCGTCAGTTGGGGCTGGTCATCACTTAGCTGCCTCGGCTTATTTTTAATTATTTTATTTTTATTTTTGGATTGTTTTAGTACTATTTGTTGTACTCTGGACGCTTTTAACGCATACGTCTTGTTTATTTTTACATCGTTCTCACATTATTTAATTATAAATTCAAAAGTAATGATGTAACTAATATTTTTGTAAAATATGATTTAAAAAGAGTGTCCATGGAGTTTCTTGTCCGTTCTTCTCCATAGGTACCTACGCTTTGGAATGGGCAACTAGCTTCACATTTTTCTGACTGACCTACTTCTTGACAATTCAAAAGTGCCTGTAAAATGGTTTAATTGAAATAAATGCTTTGAGTTTGAGTTTGAGTTTGAGTTTGACAAAATTTTGTATGGCGGTAGCTGATACCCTGGATTAACATATAGGCTTTTTATTCCGATATTCCCACGGGATCGACATTTACGCGGGTGAAACCGTAGGGCGCAGCTAGTGTAGTATATTTTCCGACACAGCAGTAAGAATGAACTATAGACTAGGTACCTATTTCCTGAAGCCATTACAAAATCTTGCTTGACGGAATGTAAAATCAAGAAAATCCGATGCAGCTTCATATTCCTAATATATAAATGTACATATTACCAATGTGTCTTTAACTAGTTAAAGAAACGTAAACCGTCATGGAAGTAAAGCTTATTTTTCGAGTCAAACTAAATTAATTTCTTAGATTTAGAAATGGAAAATCTTTATTATGATTGTGTATTATTTTTGATACGTCGCATGCTTAATAACCTTACCGAAGTTGAATTATTTTCATTATTACAAATTCATAATTATTCATTTCGTTGCTTAACTTTTAACATCCAGTAATAACATGCTATATTTAAAGATAACAACAATACAAACAATTACAATAAATCCAACGATACACACACTTAATCAATATAAAATTACAAAAACTTAAACAATGCAATTATCATTTAACACTTAAATGTAGAACATAATTTTGTTAAATTTTTCGCTTAAAACAAACTTTTACACTATTAGCGTCAGATGATGTCGTGTATATTATAAAGATGTGTAATCCTGTCCTACGTTATTAAAAAAGAAGGTACAGAAGTTCCACAACATCATCATCTGCTTAGCCTTTTCCCAACTATGTTGGGGTCGGCTTCCAGTCTAACCGGATGCAGCTGAATACCAGTATTTTACATGGAGCGACTGTCTATCTGACCTCCACAACACACAGAAGTTCCCAAACAATTTTAATTTATTTTTTATTTATATGCGTTTGCTCTTGACTCTAGTCTAGGTCAGAGGTGACAGAGACAAAGTCAAAGATGGAGTGAGCTTACCCAGAAGAAGCCTATTCACACTTACTTTGAAGAGATTCGGGTTGTGTGCGTGTAATTGAAGTGTCCGAAAGGATTTTTCTCATTCATATATACTTATAATAAAGCTAAAGAGTTGGTTTGTTTTTTTTGAACACGCTAATCTCTGAAAGTACCAGACGGATTTGAAATTTGATAGCCAAATTCTTAAGGAATGCTATTTAACATCACGCTAGGGGGCCCTTAGGACTCGACCAAAAAGAAAAAATCTCAGAAAAAACGCTAAGCGAAAATGAAGTAATAGCGCGGACGGGCGATGCGATGAGACGAGGTACGTAGGAAACATGAAACTCACGTGGACGTTGTCGCAGGCAGAAGCTAGTATAATAAAATTCAAATGGTAAATACCGGGACAGCTTCAAATATTTCAAAGTGTATACAGAGTTAGAGAGATAATAATCATCTTGATCATGTAGGTATTCTCTCAACTGATATCAAAATATAATACACGGGCTCTTTTTGTCATCTGTAACCCTAACATTCTAATAGGTGACATTTCTGTTTTTCATAAAGAGAGGTAGGTTGGTAGAATCAGAAATATTCTTAGATAATTATAAAACTCTTGAATTCATTCATTCACTGGCTGACTACACTACACTACAAATTTTGCACAAGATACGAAAGTGAGCACTATAGAAAGATTTTTTTTAAATTCATCCTCTGAAGAGGTAAAATCATCATCATCATCTGCCTAGCCTTTTCCCAACTATGTTGGGGTTGGCTTCCAGTCTCACCGGATGCAGCTGAATACCAGTATTTTACATGAAGCGACTGCTTATCTAACCTCCACAACCCAGTTACTGGATAATTTAGGAAGTAAATTGGTAAGTAAACCTTGGTGAGAAGTAAGGGGTAAAATAAAGGATGAAAGAAAGAAACTTCGCCAATTTTGCCGATGGAATTTCGCATCAGACACACGACTTGTTCCTCAATAAAGTAGTACTTCTGAAAATTCACATACCGAATTCAAATCAAAAGAATCAGTAATGAGTGTTCGATGTTAACTTTGATTTAAATCATGTTTCGATTATCGTTAAAGCAAGGATCCTTGATGAGTCAGTAGCATTTATAGGGTTGACTTTAAATTGGATTGCTCCTTTTGGATTTTCGGGAAGTGTCCGTGATTTGTGGGTTAGTAAATTATTGTTTTTTACACCTGTGCAACATGCAATTAAGTCGTATTTAATTTGTAGGTGTCCTTATTAATATAGGTAGTTACTGCATGTATATATTAAGCGGGATTGCGTCATCAGATTTTTGTCAGTCAATTAACTCAGAACCACTAACCAGTTAACTGCAAAACTACTTCATTTATTCTGTTCTATTTTTACCGACTTCGTTTAAAAGCTCAGTCAAGATATTGTTCTACAACAAAAGCGGGAACAGAAACTTACCTTACCTTCCAAATATGCGAAAAATTAGTATAAAAAAGGCCGAGCCGACTTGATGGGTCCAACGAAAGTTATTGATATTGTACCCATCAAAATATACGCTTCATAACCATCGGTATCAAGATCATTTATATTTAAATCGCTAAAATTTAAATTCGCTCGATTCTCTGCATATTTTATCACGATACCTACATTCAAAATGAATTCTGTCCACGATATTTTTTTAAATTATCTTATTTCGGTGTGAAACTCAATTTCGTATATGTCAATTGAATCGATTATAAAATCGATACTAAATGTTCTCGATTTACATTATCTTACGGTTTTTAATTGTATCCGTACATCTAAAATCGCAGTGGGTACGACTTTTATTTTGTTTCTTTTAAAATTGAGCCGGTTTTTATGTGGTTAAATGTTGTGATTTTGTAATTTAATTTTAAATTGTTTGTTTAAATTAATTTTGTATTCAATTTGTTCGGCTTCACGAATATTATTTGTTATTTATAAAGACAATAAGTGCATACAATGTACAGGTTTGATGTTCATTATTATGTAGCCAAACTTTAAATTCCAAAAATAATTTTACAGGATATATATATCACGTAGGTACTCATAGTTAGGTAAGGTAGAACCTAACTTAGGTCATTAATAATACCTACTAAAGTAGTTATCACAGACAAGAATTATTTCAATAGCCTAAAGTAAAGGACGATTGGCAACCGACTATATATATACAATTTTTTTTAAATTCAAAATGCAATGTAATGTATCATCACATACATCCACACACACACACACATTACACACATACATACATTAAAAACACATACACATGCATACATTACATTAAAAATTAACAAAAACAATTAAAAAACAAGTTTCAATTTTATTGAAATTGTAACTTGTTTTTTTTTTAATCAAAGAATTATTTTGTAATACAGTAATTTTACCAATACATTTCCTTCTTTTCCCTGAAATCCCCATACTTTCGACGGTCGTCACAATTGTTAAGTGACCAGTAAGCCAAGACCTTTTAAATGAGATACGTCTCAAGTCTGTTGACTAAATTTAAATTTTGGGGACACTGAGTTCCATCGTCCTTTAAAAAGTCCTTAATAAACAATAGCGAATCTTCTTCACCAAATCAGTATTCTTCGAGATGAACCCACCATTACTAGATCCAATTCTCAATACAAAAACACTTAAGTATAAAACGCAAAACAAACAAAGTACCGTCCACAAATAGAAACAAATCATTGTCCCCACATTATCTCTAACCATTCATGCCGCACCAAAGGAAACCAGAAAACAATGTTCATTAAACGAATACCAAAGTAAGAGTCCGCTCAAATAATTGCTGCCTACATTTAGACGCGCATATCCAATTCAATAGGAACAATTTGTCGGTCCACCCTTTGGTAGTCTGCTTTAGAAATTCAGACATTTCCAAAGGTCCGCACGGAGAGTTCTGATACCTCGTTAGTTATCTTGCGTTGCCACTAAATAATTGTAGCAGAACAACTCTAAGATAAACCTACAAATGAACTTAAACTTAATCTTGGAGAGGATAGAGTTGGAATTCGAGTGGTAGATGAACACGAATAAGAGTCTGCTTTTAATAAAATTTCTAACTTAGCAGTTGGCGATAGAATTGAAAATGAATCGAGCGGCTTGATTTTTTATAAAATAAATCCTGTGTTCAATATTGAAACTTAAATTGATGACACTAAAGTTCTAAATGAAATAGGTTAAGTAATAGAGATTGTTTTTGATACTCAGCGCGGTACGGAAGCTAGAGTAATTTAACTGTCTACAGTCTTTATTTACTAGTATTGAGTGATATATTTACAGACAAATGTGATGTTTCAAACAGCAGTTATGTTGTGAAAGATATTTCTGAACTATTTTCGCGTTAAATACACTGACAGGTGCCTTGTAAGTTGAATTATCCTTTCGTTCAGATCCTTAGGACGTGGAAAAAGGATAAAAACAATAAATAATGTTATAACAACATTCTTCAGTAAAGACTCTTTTAGTTTAACTTGAAATATCTAAAGAAAAATATAGAAAGGATGGGTACTTGAGTCATGTTTAACATCTGCATTGTCGATGATATTTCCATGCATGTTAATAATATGAATATATTTTTTAAAGAGTATTTTCCTGCTCTTCTCTTAAAAGGTACTTTTTTCCACAAATATAGAATGCTTGTACAGACGCCAGCACATCAAGTTACTACAATCTGTCAGATTTCTTTATTAGATTTTCGACTTTATTGCTAAAGCATTAGGTTCAAGGTTGATTGGGAAAATCTGACAGTTTCGGGTAGGTTGACCTGCTGGCGTCTGTACAATACTTCATTGTATGATCAACAAAAATCAGCGAGCATTTTAGTCATCAAAATAATCAGCCATTTATATTTTACTGATTAATATTGATAAATCGATAGATCACATTCATATTCAAGCCGCAAAAGTCGTTTAATCGATTATATGTATTGTGGGAAAAATAAACACAGGTAGGTAATTTCCCGCTATGTTATTTTTTGCTTTTAATTTGGGTCTCATTGCACCAGTTCATGTTAAATGATCTGGACACGTCTTTAATCGATTTAGAAGACATGACCATCCAATTTTGTGTGTTTGGTAGTCCAATAATAAAACAAAATTAATGTGAGATGAATGTGGAAATTTTACCATTGTCACATACGAGTAAGATAATTTATGCAAAGACTCATGCAACAAGTAATACGTTTATTAAATTAGACCGCCCAATATTGATCTAGAAAATAAAAAAATATGTGTTTTTGTTCATGTTTTATACCAAAAATAAACCTTAAATTGATTTCGAACACATTTTGATTGGACTTGAAGTATTTAGAGGAAGTGTTAAGGCTTGTATTGCGTCAGGCAAATAGTGCACCTATTTAAAGTAACAGAACGAATAGCAATAGACGTTAAAAACGACGACGGTTATAATTTCAAACTAGACCCATTTAGTCTTCCTTACACAACTCCACACGTAGATACCGACAGTTTTTCTAACAAGCACGAAGCCGGTACCAACAAATGAACGGATCGGTACATTACAAACACAGAAAAATGGCTCACACACAACAAAAATAAGACTTTAAATCATATTACTAGAAACTTTGAAAGTAATAAATTGTAATCAATACTACAGACGTTAATGACACCAATTAAATAATCGTAAAAAAAACGATACTTATCTGGTATATCCAACGTTTATTTATTACTCGATTGCATGTTCTAGTATCGAGTTATTTATCGATTCCATATTAGCTTCTCAATAAGCATACAAATATATACCCGAAGGGAAATTCAAGATCATTTTTAATGATATTTTGAAAGTCCACGTCAGATTAAAAGGAATTATTGGTGTGTATTTAATGAGATTATTTATCGGATTATTTAAATTAGATACGTAGTTGGTTTAACTTGGATAATAGTGTCGCAATTTGAAATTATGATCGAGTATGGAATACAAACTATTTTTTTCGAGCCCGTTATGGGAAATATATGGAAGTCGATTTATAAGACCACCACTATTTTAGTCGTCTACCTTATTTACTGCCTTAACTAGATATCACCAGGATGGACTTAAATTAAAAAAAAAACATTACTCCACCCTGATCAAAGAAGTACAATTTACGATCTTAGAAGCAACAGAGCTAGAGAATATAGGCAATGAAGAACTATATATTATAACCGAAGATTTCTACAACAAAGTTTAACCAAGTGCCAATCTCCTAAAACACCTGGTCTTCCAAGACAACCTTAAGCTTTCCAGAAACCGCTTTTCACCATTAATATAAACGTCAAACAATTGCCACTAAAAACATTTAAGGCTTTAATAAGCACCACATTCTCTTGGAAAGCTTTCTTCAACATTGTTACCAGTTTCTTGAATTTCAAAGAAGACGTGAGATATGAATTAAATGGACAGATATCGGGCGAAGATCTCATCGTAATGGGTCCCTATATCTTTTTAATTGGAAACCTTTTTTGCCTGGACACATATCTTGTGGGGAAGCGTGGTGAGAAAAACACATGCCTTTATGTATACCATTCATCTTGGTGAGTGGGATGTGGGCTAAGGAAAAAGCTTTGGTAGCATTGAGGCGATAGGCAATGTAGAAAAGGAATTAGATGGGAATATTGGTGGTGCAAATATTTATGAAGAAGATAATAAATAAATAGCAAGTTATACAGCGGCCGTAAAATTAAAAACAAAAGATGTAATGAAAATAATGCATGAGTAAGTCAGTCGTATGCATAATATCACATAAAATTAACTTGGTTTTTCAATGGACTATATCTTAGCTGCACCAATAAAATGCAATGTAAGGCCATCTTATAATAATTTACCAGCGATTTTAGCAAGACTTTTTTATCGAACGTCAAAACAAAGTGAGCTTTGAAGAGCCTACCGCCTTGTTTACGACGTCATGATCCAAAAATGTTCAAAAACTCCTACTATCCTTAATCAGTCAGTTGCAATAAAGACATATTGGTATTGGGTTGGCTATCTCCAAAGATCGTCACGGTGAAATCATACTAAAACGCACATATCAACATCTTTCTGTATCTCAATCTATGCGTCATCATTAAAATTTGATTTCAGTTTCCGTATTCTTTCCATGTTAAATTCGCCCCGCTCATTCTTCTAACTTGACCCGCCCCCATCTGAAGCATCGTAAGATATTAGTAAGTCCCAAGTGTCGATATTACCGTTTCTATACAAAATGGTGTGAGATTCCTAGGCGGTCGTTCAATATAAACTATTGCGATTTGTTCAGCTATTTGTAAGCTTCGCAGCCACCATATAAATGGTCGCAAGTGGCTTCAACTTGTTCGTTATCAACCTGTTTTTATAATGTTTCCTTTTGTTTATGTTTCCGCTGAAGTTTTTGTTGTTAATTGGCGTATTAGCGCTGTATTGTGTTTAATTGATTATGATGAACTATTATGTTGTTAGGTTGACGCTTGCTTTTTGTAAGTAATTTGAGCTTTAATTTATCTATTTTAGCGTCTTGCCTTTTATAGTTAGTTTGATATGGTTTGATTCTCCTTATCTTGTTCTCTTAATCGTTATAAGCTACCGATTCACACTAAGCGATAACTGCATTCAGTACAAAACCAGTAGGTAAGTAGATCCTGTCTTTGTCATCTTTGAAAGCAACCTCCGGCAGTTTTTTTTTTTGCAGAGGATCACTCAATAAACAAACACCATTTGCGTTATAGCAGAGTTTAATATCACAATAAAGAACATAATTGTGTGATGCCGAATAGTAACATTGATAAGTTAGTCTTTCATTTAAAAATGCTTGCCTTATGAATCCAACATAAAAATTGCCAGAAGCCATTAAAAAAACTTAAATTTCATTTAAATTCATACCAAATTATTCCAAAAAGTATCGACCTTCTAAATCCGCCTTTTTAACAATGACACAATAATTTACTCCACCACAAAGACATAACTTTAATCAAAAACCAAAGCAATCTCGAAGCCGGTTTTATGGTTCCAATTAAAAGGGAATAAACTGGCACCTCCCATGTTGATATCAATAATATTCAATAAGCAAAGCCGTGAGAGATCCATTTGTATTTGTTCCTACCGCTGCGAATGTGGCAGAGAACAGGTATGGTGTAGAAAGGATATGTTTTTGTTTTTATCTTTTAACCTTCTCTTCTTCCTCATGCCCGTCTACCACCCTCTCAAGAGTGTAACATGTTATTGCCACTCAGGACGACAGGAATGAAAAATTACAAAGCCCTTTGAATATGGTTTTACAACTCCAATATAAAGGAAGTCATAATCTTTACATCGTCAGACAGAAATAGCTTTCCTAACTTCTCTATGCCCCTTCCTGTCTTCCTTCTCTGGCCAATCCATCATGAGTTCTTTCAAGTCAGTCAATCCCGGAGGAATTATCTGTATTATGAAATGATAACGGATGTCAGTTTTTCAGATAAATCTGTATGTTGGTCATATTCCAATGTCGTTCAAAATCCGTATTTCTTATACTGGTGCTATGTTTTTTTTTAATAAAGAGGTATATTTGAGCTGGCAAATTCATTGCGTTTTATTATTGGGTTGTTGTGAAAAACTGTTTTGTTTGGCAAAGTTTAAGAAAGTGCGAGACTGTCGTAAACTTTTATACATAAAGAAAACTGCATCGTTGGAACTTTAGGATGTTTTAATAAAATTATGGTCTTGCTACGTAAACCTTTGAATTAGTCTGAGTATCTTAGCAAAGTGTTCAACGAGTATTGTGTCACATAATAGCCCATAGTGTTGCACTTTATGGTAATTGAGAATCATAGTAACGCGTTAATCTTTGCGTGCCATCCTTGGACAAGAAAGGACCCATTTCTTACGGAGAAATGTAAATTAATGGTTGGGTAAAATTTGTACATAAGTTTGTTCTTCTTTAAGCATTCTTTATACTGGGACATCGTCGCGCAAACTGCAACCATAAATTCAGCACATGATTCTAGATTAGAGTAGAAATTTTCTGTCGGTTATCAAAAAAAATCTGCTGTTTCATAGAAAAACACTCACGCAGTCAGAATGTATGGAACACCTGTTTTTTTTAATAACTGACGAAAATACAGAATCATGTACTGATTCCATGGTAACACAGGTTGCGCGTCGATGTCCTTGCCAATATATAATACAATATACAATCTGTTAAATTTCTTTAATAGATTTTCAACTTTATCACTTAAGCGTAAGGTTCAAAGTTAATTGGGAAAATTTGACAGATTCGAGTAGCTTGATGTGCTGGCGTCTGTACATATAGAATGGGATTAAGAATTTCTAAAAATTTATAAATTAATTGCCTCTTAATATAAATTATGACCTATCTCACCAACTTTTGATAACTTGCATTGAACATAATTAGTTCCCAAAAAAAATCCTTAAGTTTATATTTAAACTTCTCAATTTATCTCGTAGTCACTCAAAAGAGGTTGTTATGTTATGGATGCTGAAGGTAGCTTCCAGCCTAATCAGGGATCTTCATATTCTATTACTAGCTTCTGCCCGCGACTTCATCCACGTATTTTAACATATTCTATGACACTTGTGAAATAATTTTTTAAATCGAATCAGTAGTTCCAAAGATAGCCCCCTATATCAAACTCACAAATTTTACCTCTTTACAATATTAAGTACAGATTATACCTATTTGCACGTCTGTGTATTTGTTCAAATGATTGCGTATTACTACTGTGGCTGGGAATCAAATATCCAGCGGAGCCAATAAATTTACAGAGAGCAATCGCTTCTGCTATTAGCTATATGAGATATTTGTTGTTTGCCAATTACACAGTAGGTAGTCGATTAAATATAAAAGATTCTGCGAATATCGGAAAGAATAATATTTAATAAGATTAATATTTAGAGTTGGTAGCTGAATACCCGCAGGTATACAGCTACCAACTCCAAATATTATTCTATTATTTATTTATTTTAATTTCTAAAACACTTAACCTAATTCACATTTAGTTTAAGTCACACAACGAAAACCTCTCAGGGTTTATCTGCATGTTAGCGAGCCGTTCATATCAATATTTTATAACAATGTTAATAATTTATAGGTATACTAGCTGACCCGGCAAACGTTGTTTTGCTCCTACACTACTCCTACCCTACTCCCACACTACTCCTACCCTACTCCTACACTACTCCTACCCTACTTCTACCCTACTCCTACCCTACTCCTACACTACTTCTACCCTACCCCTACCCTACCCTACTCCTACCCTACTCCTACCCTACTTCTACCCTACCCCTACCCTACCCTACTCCTACCCTACTCCTACCCTACTCCTACCCTACTTCTACACTACTCCTACCCTACTCCTACACTACTCCTACACTACTCCTACCCTACTTCTACCCTACTCTTACCCTACTCCTACTATCTATATATCTGCTACCTCCCCACCAATTTTCAGCCAAATCGGTTCAGCCGTTCTCGAGTTATAAGTGGTGTAACTAACAGACTTTCTTTTATATATATAGACTAGCTGACCCGGCAAACGTTGTTTTGCTCCTACACTACTCCTACCCAACTCCTACCCTACTCCCACACTACTCCTACCCTACTCCTACCCTACTCCCACACTACTCCTACCCTACCCTACTCCTACACTACTCCTACCCTACTCCTACACTACTCCTACCCTACTCCTACACTACTTCTACACTACTCCTACCCTACTTCTACCCTACTCATAATATAAAAAAAAAAAGTATCCTATGTCCGTCTCCTGGTCCTAAGCTACCTCCCCACGAATTTTCAGCCAAATCGGTTCAGCCGTTCTCGAGTTATAAGTGGTGTAACTAACAGACTTTCTTTTATATATATAGATTAATACATGCATACATTAGAAGAAATTTTGTGTAAGGAAACGCTTTGATTTGTACTTATAACTTTTCGAACTCGTTTTGTATAACCTTTGCAAGTCTTCTGGAAGTTTATTAAGATAAAAAGGTACTAAATATTCTGAAACCCTCATTCCGTACACATTATTGAATTTTAGTAAGATGACTAATAACAGTCTTCCAAAAACATCAATCTCTTCTATGTGTTATGGTGATATACGATTTGACTATTGTCATTACAGTATCAAATTATTTTACATACAATTTTATTGCTTAGAATATAAAGATTTTTATAAAGAGAGCGTAGTCACGATACTTAATTATATGAATGGTTTTAAAAGTAATGAATACTTTTTGAATGAATTTTCTGACAATTCCAGTAACTAAAAACGTTCAAAATCTAGTCGCAATCTCATCTCAAATTGACATTATAATGCGAACTGTGAGGTGTGCATAGTGTGAAATATTGTGTAAGGGTGTTAAAATTATACGTTATATTCACTGCGTTTATTCCAAGCGAACGTGTTTCCATGAACGCGCCTTTATCATCAATGGCTTTTTACGACAAAAACACTACACTACACTGAAATACTACAACCAATAACTAGCGGGGGATCCAAGGGGGGGGGGGGGTTCAGGGAATCAGACCGTCATATCTCTTACTCATTCTAAATTCGTTTGACTGTTTATTTATTAGGGACAACAAACAGTAGTATATTAAATATTACACATGATTGGATTTGTTCGAATGCCACCAGAGTTATTTTACTGCCAGCCTGCACCAAATAAGGTCGACTTTTGCAGACAACCTTTACAGAACTCTAATGCTCATTTCAATCAAATTTAAAATAGTTGGACTACTACGTCCTTACCAACCCGCACTGCACCCGCGTTGTGGATTACGGTCCACTCCCTCTCACAGAGAGGAGGCGTTTGTCCCAGCAGTGGGAACAATATGTATTTAGGCTGATTACGGACTACTACGGTACCACTGCACTCGTGGAACTCTATAGTTAAACTAGATACGATATACATGAACGACTTTAAAACCTAGAAAATAACATACCATTACAAAATACTACTATAAAGTTTTCATTTAGAACACAGCTGAACATGAAAACACCTCATTAATATTACTGGAGCCCCATGTAGGAAGGTTAGCATATCTTGCAAGAGCACCAGCATACGATCATAAATTGAAATCTGATATTGACATAAATAAGGGGATTCCATACGTGACGACGGACGACGTCGCATGTGTGATATTATCGTCGCAGCTATCCGAGCCCTTATTTATTAGTGTTGATATTAATTGCAAATACGTTCACGATAGTTTTATGTACAGTCGACGAACGAGATAGGAATGCAGGAAGCTAAGTTTAACATTTTATTCTGATGGTGAGCGTGTGAGTGTCTTTTGTTGAAAAGTTTTTCAACGAAGTTTCCTTGCGACGTCCAGCTGCTTAACAAAGCGGTGATCATCCAGAATGACTTGTTTAATGTAATTTGTATCCATTAACAACCCACGGCCTTCACCAGGCCATCTGATTCTACAAACCTACGGCGTAATCGTAACACGATCACAATCCCAATGCCAATAATTTTGACAATTCATCTATATTCATTGTGTTACGTTGTCGAGCAGACGATTTTTACAAACATTTGTAGCAATGGGTAATGATTTTCTTGAAAAATGTTTCGAATAGTGATAGAAAGTGGGTTACGCACTTGGGATGCTGGTGGGGCATCCAACACTGCACTTCTTATTTCGTGATCACCATTTCTTTGAGCCATAAAGATCCTGTGTTTTAGTCTATGACCTGCTTATCGCCATTGCCATTGCTAATTATTACAGCTAAAGAGATAAATAACTGACGCAATATTGCAAACGCAGTGCAAAGATGTTTATTTCTTGCTTGCACACCAATTTCTTTTGTCGACTGTACGTACATGCAAGTTGGCTCCAAACATATGTTGGTGTTGAATATGGATGTTATCAAGGTCTAGGTTTAAGGTTGGTTTGTTTATGTTGTTACGTGTGTTGATATGGATGTGGATGACGTTCTGTGGATGTTGCTTATCGCGAGTACTGCTTTTTTTTGTGACTTATTGTCAAGAAGTGATATATTATATTGAACTCACTTTATTTATAAACGTTGCCATCAGAAATGTAGGTATCGCTTATCATTACTTAACTATAAGCAACGTTTATAAATAAGCTCCTAGATGTAACAAACGCTGGATATAGCTTGGAGTTATCATCAATTTGGTATATTTAATTGATCATCCCACCAATCTGGAGGCACGGTAGTGCCCCTGCTAAGTCGAGCAAAAAGCGGCACGACCGTACCATCCTTTTCTCGAAACAGTTCAAGCCATTTTCAGCCCCCTCTAACTTCGTTGTGGATAAAACTGCCTGAATTTTCAGTAACCAAGCAGGCATTGTATAAACGGCAAAAATGATTGGTACCTATTAAAATTGATGGTATCTGTTTCCTCTATTTTTACCCTACTGCGCCAGAAAGAGGGTTATGTTTTTCGAGTGTATGTATAATGCGGATGAATTTTTCGATGCTATATTTTAGTTTGTGAATAAGTAGTTTTAGCTGTGTTAGGATTTATACTGACGGTTTAAATGAAAATACATGAATTTGTACGAATTCTTCCGTAGTTTTGACTTTACACCACTATCCTTGCTCTCCATGAGCAAAGTGTTTCCGAGCGCATAGGGACAACCCGAATCTCTTCAAAGTAAGAGAAGAGTGAACAGGCTTCTTCTGAGTAAGCTCACTCCATCGTCGACTTTGTCTCTGTCACCTCTGACCTAGACTAGAGTTAAGAGCAAACCCATTTCAAATTAAAAAAAATTTGACGCTCTTCGCGTCAAAATTTTGCCCCAGTTTCTACGATCCTCTATTTTGTAAGCTTGATTTGAAAATCTCAGCAGCATTTCAATCTAAACACCTATATCGTTTCTCGAAAATGTCACTTTTATTCTTAGACATTTTAATAATAAAACCACCCGTTTTTCGACGCAGTCTAACATTCTTAGACCATTCCGTGCTCATAGCATATAAACATTTGTCAATGTTACTAACAATGGTCTTAAGTTAAAGTGGACATGCTTTGAGTCGAATCTGCGAATACAATAATTTGAATGAACGGAGCGAGATAGTGGTGAAATATGGCTTAGAAATTGTCTGGGATTGTTTTAACAATAGAGCTTAGAATTTGATTAATAGGTAATTATAGAAATGTAAGAACATTTCGAGCTCTCTTTTTAAAGTTTGTGTTTTTAGTCAAACCAATAAAATGGTTTCACTTAAAACTTCATGATTATAGGTGATTTGTGAGTCAAAAATTGGATCCAATACTTACTAGGAAACAATGATTGCACACATAAGTACCATTGAATTTAAATAAGTCATGCGAGCTTAATACAGTTATAATGTCAATTAACTTATCCTTTTGCTGTTCTATACCCGACTTAAGCACAGGTCTAATAGGAAGGCGCCCGAGGTTTTGGAAGGCAAGTTCAGGACCATATACTATAAAACTTTACAATTACAATTTTGCAAAACTTACAAGTTTTTGACAAAACTCTAAGCCACATAGTTGTAACGGAAAAACCTTACAAATATGTTAATTGTAGTGACAAGTCTACAATTTACATATTTGTAATTTCTGGGTTACGCAGTGTGTTCTACAATTTTGTAGAATTGTAGACTTGTAAAGTTTTGTGGTATAGGGTCCTGATATAATTGTACCGAATGTCAAAATGATTTGCTATTTTAATTTTAATTCACAACTTCTACTCGACCTCTGCCACATTCCATCACCATTTAGACAACAAAAAAACAAAAGACTTCCGACAACCATGAAAATTGGCAACACAAGCAGTTAACCCAATAAATATCCGTCAAAAATATAATTGCGTTTAAAAAAGAGAATTTCGCTTTTAGGTATACAGTAAAAAGGTTTAATCAAAACATTGCGACGGCTCCTTAAGGGGATAATTGTAGGCAAATTGGCCGATGGTTTAACGAGGTAGGAGAGGACACTTTTTATTGCTCATCTTCCTTATGGCCTTCTATCACACCGTAGGTACATCGTGTTAATGTTCGTGGCTAAAATTGGCATTTTCTAATGGATTTTTGCCGAAGCGGTAGGTTCTGAGATGCATGTCTTTGTCGGCTAAACTGGTGGTGGAGTTAATGATTGGCTCTATCTGTACTACGCAGACTCTGTAAGATTCTTGATTATTTTAGTCTTCTTCCGGGTTAGGGTTATTGTTAATCTAGGATTGAGATTCCTAGCACTTGCGATGAAATAAACAGTAGGAAAGCGGTTTCGTATATTCGAGGCTGTTTAGAAAAGTAGACGTCCTAATTGTTTAAAAAAAACAGCCTGAATATGACCCTATAACATTTAGCTTTGGCCCGTCCCAACACAAATATAATTAATGCAGGCAATAATTTGTCTTTCATTACCTACTTTATTTGCAACTAACTGACCCGGCGCACTTCGTACCGCCTCAGATTTTTTTTGTTATTTTTTCCCATGTTTTAATAATAATAATTCTGCTATTCGGGGCGAAGACAAAACCAATAAATAAAAGATAATAAAAATCGGTCCAGCTATTCTTAAGTTATAAATGGTGTAACTAACCCGACTTTGTTCTAACTACTACCCGGGACTTTATCCGCGTGAAATTTATTGTTCGACATAATAGCGCGTTCAAACAAATACACTTTTCAGCTTTATTATTAGTATGGATTTTGATTCAATTTTTGTTACGCGACTGTGTAAACGGCAGCCATTTATATTTCTCGCCTTCACATTTTTGTAGGTGTCAAAGTATGCAAAATATGTCGATTCTCATTACGATATCATGATTGTGGTCATTTCATTTTGAGGTGTGCTTATTATCTTATTTAACGGTAATAAGGTTATTATTTATTTTGTACACGTAGATTTTCAACAAACAAGAACTGCTATGTAGAGAAAATCATGTTGTATTATGCTTGCTGAAATGAATACTCATCTACGGTAAGTTTTGTTATGATCAGATGAATCTTAACGAAAAAAAGAAAAAGTATTTATTGTGAGGAAGGAATCTCCGCATAGGAAGATCCTAAATAAAACTAAACAAAAAACAAAAGCATTTATTTCAACTAAAAGGCAGCACCAAGAAAGCTCCCGAAATCCAATTTTTTTTTTTTTTTTTTGCAATTTACAGATCTTTGTCAGGTTTTATATTGAGAAAAGCATTATTTTCGGCCGCAACAAGTATGTATTTACGGAATAATAGTAATTAAACTCATCAATACAACTACCAGTTACAGGCACTTTTGCATTGTCAAAGAGCCGCTTAGAAGAAATATAGTTATTTATTTATTGATTTATTAACTATTAAGCAAGGCACACGAACGACATAATTACAAGGATAGTCACAATAGGTAATCACGAGTCTTCACTACTGTGTAAATACTTTATTTATGCCTTATTCTTATTAAAGGTGAACAAGTAATACATTTTTTTAAGCTATTTGAAAAGGAGAACGGATTCATTTCAATCAGATACTTATTTTAAAGTAGGCTATAAATTTCATTTATTTATTTATTTTAAAACACATACACTATCATCAAAGGCTTACCTAATACAATAGTGTAGTAATACTAGCTTACAATTGGGCTTACAATTATATATTATTTTTAAGGACTTACAGGATCTAAACGCAAAAAACGCAAGTTTTAGCAACAATAAAGGCATAAGATCGACTACAGTAAACAAATTCAGAAAAATACATGATATTCCTCAAGACATATGCTAGGTAAATAGTGTGTTGAAAACATAATACAATTAATTTGTTACGATAGAAAAAAAAAAAATAATAATAAAAAATCATGAAGATGAGAAAAAAATTCCCTTTACAATAAAACACGCCAATATACATACAAACATTATGATTTTTGTCAGATTATTCTACAAATTATATAATACAAATTAATAGTCTATACTATTAATTTATTCATTCATACAGGGTCAGGGCGTAGTATGGTATGGCATTTACTCATGTTGTGAGATTTAACAGTTTAGTCAACGTGTTAGATTCAATTTATTTTATTTTATGCCAGGCAATAATATCAGCCCCTTAAAATCTACTTCGATGTTTAGTTGTTGGGTAAGATAAAATTAAAATAATAATCTTGTTAAAAAAATATGGAACAGTTTTTCAATAATAAGTTCAAGAATTAAAAAACTCAACCTTCAAAAACCAAAGACATCGATTTTCACTAAATTATAACACAAAAAAAAGCAACATCGAAATTACACTCGCAGTACCTACTTTCTTGGTAATCCAAAGTTATAATACGCACATTCGCAATTGCGTCTCTTACCGGAACGTAATGTGTGTAATGAAGGATTGCACGTCCAAAATTGTATGTTAAAATAATAAATTTCCCGCGAAGTACCAGGTCTGGTACGATTATGACACTTAATTGAAAAATTCGGTTATCGGGATCTGTTTTAAGTACTTTCGTAGAAAAGCCCGCGCGCTCGCAGGGTTGACGTTTTGAGTTTTTTATTTTTTTGGGAGCAAAGGACGTGTGGTGTACAGCCTACTTGTTAGCAGGTGTGTATTGTATAGTGTTGCCAGTTTTAATGTTTGTTATTCAAGTCCTAAAACATAATTTGTGTGCTACATAATATTGTTTATAAATTACTTTTAGTATCTCCAGTTTCAATAATTGCTGTGAGCCATCAATTAAAATCTTTTTTACGTAAATTCATAACCAAAAAATCTCATGATTCTCCTGTTTAAAAGTGAATGAAATTATGAAATGTGTATTTAAACTCATCATCAATCTGACAATAAATTCACAAAATGGCCGCCGGCCAGCCCTATCAAGTAACCATCCTGTCTAAGTAATGGCCCTCGAATACCCCCTTTTAGTGGTCAGTGTAAACAAGAAAATTGATTTTGAAAGAACCTACGTGAGTTAATACAACCTTACAACTTCACGGAAACGTTTATTTCAGTTAAGACCGTAGGCTGTATGAGTTGATTCCTTGGGACAGCGGGGTTGCAATTAAAAAAAAAACGCCTTGAAATACCGCCATGTTTTACGAAAATGAATGTTTAAATTCGTGGTTTAAAATTCGAAGAATTTTTTGTTGATAGTAAAATTGCTGAAATAACATTTTAAAATGGCGTTCCGTTTTCGATTTGTAATGTCAAACGCGAAAAGCCTACACGTAGATATTTAAAAAAATCTGTGTGTTGTTAGTGCTGCTAACATAGCCATATACAAATACATATAATACTCGTATGTCAACGTTATTATTTATGTCACATTCAGTGCATTTGACATGATTTTTCCCCTATCTCACCTCAAGCTAAATTGGGCACAAAATCAAAACAATGGTGTTGTAGGTAGGAACCTACATATACGAAGGTAAGGTTACACAATAACAAAAAGGTATCGATACCTATCAGTTATATAAATGATATCGATATTTTAATCGGAACCAACTCGACAGGTCATTTTGTAAGTCGATTTTAGGGCTCACCGTTTTCGGTGTTCTGATTGCGATACAAATTATGTTTATCCCAATAAATATAATTTATTTTCATTCAACAGGTAGGTTAGTATTTTACTCATTGTATCGTAGAAATAATTTTCGTATATTTGGGTTGCTAAGGTTTATATAAGCTGATAGTTATTTTTTATGACTACTTGCACTTAATAGTTGTTTTTAAATCTATTCCCCCTTTGTGTTCTCTTCATTAATTTGTATTTGTTCAATAAACTAAGCTATGGAGACGTATTATTCCTCAAAGTGATTCTAATTTAGGTGTACTAAAACTCCCTCACAATGTAAAATATACTGACATTTTTAGACTCATTTTTGTGTTGTAGTTTTCCTGAGGCTCATTTATAATTAGTTGTTACAGATACTTGCAACAATATCGAGTGATGCTCATGTATAAGGACTTCGACGGAGACTCAAAAGCCTGATACTAAAACAAGAGTAAAACCATAATCGGTAATTACAATTAAAGAAGTAAAACCATGAACCAAAGAAAACGTTTAACTTTATTTTCCACTTGTAACACCAATCTGCTAATCAGAACAACCAATTCACACACAACGAGCGATTAATCTATAAAACTGAATAAATCGCGTTTAATCGCATGATACGAATCGCAACGCCTCTTATTAACGCGCGGGACCACCGGCAGTGGCGGACTAAAATATTAAAATGACAAATGAAGAATCGCAGCGCAATTATTAGCTGTTATATTTTTTTTAAATTGCGATCGAGATCTGGTGTTCCATTTTTGATTTTGAGTGGGCGACGCGAATTTGTTTTATGGACCGTTAGATTTTTTATAGAGTTCAAAGTCAAATCAAATATTTCAATTAGGCCATACGGCACTTTTGAAAGTCACAAAATACAAAAAAAAAAAGAATTTTTCAAAAAAACATAGGGCAGTGTGATAGTTTGCTAGGTCAATAAATAGTAAGATTTAATGGCAACAGTTACTATGGCTAAAGCTTTGTAGATACTAGATAATCCTACATTGCTGATTGGTACAGAAAATAATTACAAATGGAGCAAATGGGTCGAATCCTTACACTCAAAATGAAGCCCTTTATCTTAATAATATCTTATTTTTTTTTTTTTACTCCATATTGTTACAAAGTCCGTATTTATTTTTATTAAAAAACATAATATTGTAACTACTAAAACAATACGTAAAATATAATGCAACAACGTTCAATTCTAGCGCACGACAGCTCTAGAATACAATTCACGGCACCATAAACAATGAACACAGATCTCATAAATCCCCAATAAAAAAAAACTAACTTCAAGCAGATTGAAGAAAAGACACTTCCTTCAGTCTAAGCTTAAGATCAATCTTAGCCAAACAATGGGCAGTTTGAGTGCACTCATTAAAAATACTGCTACAAATCAAGGGTGTTGGATGTCCAATAATTTCTTTGGACATATGACTGTAAGGTCCAATTATAATGAAAACAATCATATCATTAAGGGACTCTGGGGCTCCATAAAATTGTTGGCCTTAACAATTGGAATATTGGGACGATGTTGGAAGGGGTGGATGTGGTAGGTTAGGAGATAAAAGTAATGCATCTATGTATTCCCGAATGAATGTAGTACACACCACACAACACACAACACTTACACAATACACACATAACACTTATTTACACAACACACACACAATACCAAACAATACTTAATTTTTTTTGGTTTAAATAATGATTTAAAGAGCACATTTTCTTGAAATCCTCAACAAAATACTTTCGTTGTTCTCATTTTCTAGTTATAGGTACTTTTACCTTGATCTCCTCAACAAAATATTTTAGTCTTTCTCATTGTCTAGACACATACTTCTTGTCTTGATCGCCTCAAGAAAATATTTTCGTCTTTCTCGTTTTCTACACACAGATACTTCTTGTCTTGATCTCCTCAACAAAATATTTTCGTCTTTCTCATTTTCTAGATACAGGTACTTTTTATCTTGATCTCCTCAACAAAATATTTCGTCTTTCTCATTTCCTAGACACAGGAACTTCTTATCATTACCTCTTCAACAAAATACCACCTCCACAAGCACACTTATTTCCCCAGCTTTACAACACCTTAATGGACAATTATGCATTGTGTATTTAGTTGCGGTCCACTGTTAGATTTAGACTGATAGCCCAGTCTCGTTACGTTTCTGAGTTAGTAGCCATACATACATACCTGCACGCATGCAAATGCGTCCACCAACGGATTTATGGCTCAGGTGATGGGAGATTAGTTCTAAATATACGATTCGTGTGACAATTGATGGGTTTAAAGGACAATGATTTAATTAATTTTGATTATTACTGTTAGTTATGGTCTCTCTGCCTGATTGACGGAGCTTTGATGGTTAGTGGCCATCTGTTCTCGTTTAATTTGCCATAAAATCTTAGGGGTGCCACGTTGGTGTAGTGGTGGCAAGCGCAAGTGATAAGCATGTAGTCCTGAGTTCGATTCTCAGGTCGGGCAAAGTGTTATTGGGTTTTTCTATTAGGGACTTCTCAGTAGTAGCCTGGAGTCTGGATTTGCGCACGGTTGATAGCAATAGGCTCGCCCCATAATTATACATGGGACGTTTACTATACACCTCAGTCTAACCCCTTGGGGATTCTGAGCATTATGTTATGTTATGTAAAATCGTAGTTTTGTTATGAGGAACAGCGTGTTGGTCAATGATTTGAACTAAAGCTTCATCTGTAATAACAATGTAGCGTCCGAGTATTCATTAAGTTTCTGGCCGACTCTTCTCCATAAGACTTACTAGGTATTTGGACCCGTACATATAGTTGACCTTCTTGACTACGGATTGCATTGTTTGGTATCCCATGATCTTGATATTTTTGAAGAGTAGTAGTAGTACTGGGGCACCACCCAGTGGTTACGGCCGCGTCTTACGAGTTGTAAAATCATGACACAAGCTTCTCGGCTCGACTTCAAGGGAATCGACTTAAAGGGAACCATCCATTCGAACGCAGACAGGCGCTTTACTTTTTGTAAATTATTTCATCAATACTGCTCTCTAAACGGTGAAGGAAAACATCGTGAGGAAGCCGGCATGTCCTCGAATCAAAAATTCGAAGACATGTGACATGTACCAAACCACACTGGGCCCGCGTGGTGGTATGCGGCCTGTTCCCTCTCACGGAGCAGTGGGAACATTATAGGCTATGATTATGATTCATGCTATTCATGATCCGCGAGAGCGATTGGAGATCAAATCAAACTCTAGATAGGATACATAAGCTAAAACACCTATGATTTATATAACTATGACGTTCACAAATCATTACCAGTAGCTGCGCCACCTACACAAATACAACAACTCCACAAAATCCGAAACATTGTCACTCTAAGCCGGGAACTACACGAAACTACCAATCCACCCAATACATATTCAATTTAAGCGATTTTAACAATCGATCGTGACCCAGCGAGATCTCGATATCGCGCCGTATTTATGAATAAATCGGCAGTAGAACGGATCATAGCTCATAAACGGAGACTGTGAGGAATAGATAAATATCTGGGAATTTTACTGTTTCACGTTTTGTTGTTTCTCACGGTTGTGTCTAGTTGACATTGCGGATGAGACGTAGTCACTTCATATTTCGTTGTGGTGTGATGTCTGCTTGGTATTTAACTAAAAAACATTGATAAGACATCTCGCTAAATGTTGACTGATCGTTAGTTCAATAAGAAAACCTAGTTCAATAAAGTATTCCAGCGTCTTACTAAATGTTTATTTTTATGCACCGGGATTTGTTGCGTCAATCCTAAGTTATAGTGAAAAGAGGTCAATCAATCAACTCAGCCTATCGCAGTCCACTGCTGGACATAGGCCTCTCCCCAGCTGCGCCACAAAACCCTGTCCTCCGCCTTCCGCATCCAGTCTGTCCCAGTCACCGTCTTAAGGTCGTCTGTCCATCTAGCTGGGGCGTCCACACACTACGCTTGCCGATACGCAGTCTCCACTCCAGGACTCCTCTGCTCCACCGGCCATCGGTCCTTCGACAGACATGGCCAGACCACTGCCACTTCAGTTTGCTTACTCTGCAAGCTATGTCGGTAACTCCGGTTCCGTTTCCGGATAACTTACCGGTAACTTCGGTTTCCGGATAATTTAATTCCTGGTGATGAGATATTGATAGATGAAAATGGTGGTTTGTGTACGACAAAGTTAGTATGTATCTTTACCTGTTATTATAAGCTCTAAAAGCTAACCCAGTATGATCTTACCTTTATTGATAAGACTGTAAGATGTGAAGCAGATGTGGATGTAAACGATACGAGTAGGTATTGACTTGATACAAATATAACATAATAATAATGATTTAAATTATTTTATTTTCGATCCGGGAATCACGCGTTGTCTTTAAATTTCACAACCGTTATTGCAACCGCTACATGTACAGACGCCAGCACGTCAAGTTACTACAATCTGTCAGATTTCTTTAATAGATTTTCGACTTTATTGCTAAAGCATAAGGTTCAAGGTTGATTGGGAAAATCTGACAGTTTCGGGTAGGTTGACCTGCTGGCGTCTGTACAACACTATAAAATATTTTTTAGCTCATTTTTATGTTCTGAACAATTTACAACTTTTAAGGCCCGACCTTGCCAGCAAATCTAGATAAGTCAAAAATATCGATGTAAAAAATGTGTCAATAACAATAAACCATCATTGACGTCGTTTAATTCACATTTAGATGCTCATTATACTTGTCAACGAGCATATTATGCTGCTCTGACCTCTGGGGACAATCACTTCGTACAATCACTGGGTAATACGCGAAATACATAAATTCTTGTTAAAAGAAAAGAGCAGATTCATCTGACAATCTGATATCCTGAGACGTCTGAAATGTTTTGGAGAATGGGTGGGCTTTCGTTTTGATGTTCATAAAGAGTTGGTACACCTACATATTTTAACAATATTACCGACCAACGCTAGCTTCACAAGGTTTTTACAAGTTTAATAATCAATGTGATTTCTTAATTATATGTTGGTAAATTATAGGTTGGTCTGTGGATGGGTGACCATCTTTACATACCGAGGCCCCTCCGCGCATCGGAAAGCACGTTAAGCCGTTGGTCCCGGCTATCTTCTTCTCATCTGCTTACCTTATCTTGAAATGAAATGAAATGAAATGATTTTATTTTTTGTAAGTAGGTTTGTACAAACACTTTTACACGTCAATCATGTTTTTTTTAAACTAGATGAAGTCGGCGTTTTCTATCTGACTACTCTGAGAAGAAAGGCCGAAACAAACTCAGAGGTCACAGTCTCTTTTAAAGTCCAGACATAATCTTGGTCAGGTTATATGAAGACCATGTAGATCGTTGTCTGAGGTGGTCTTTTGAGGAAAGAACCACACAGATTGAGAGGACCTGTCCAGTCAGTGCACGCACTTGTCAAAAATCGTGCAGCTCAACTCAAGACTTAAGGAGCTCAACGATTCGACGAACAATACCAAAGACAGGACATTTGGGTAGGCCGCATAAACTACTCAAACTGCCAGACCATGATTTAAAACGGAAAAAATGACCCACATAGTCCTCACATTCACAATAATTAAAATAATATAATACTTTATACAGTAAATGTACATGTCATTATTTAAGTAAATAGATACTTAAAAAAAAAAAAAAAGAATTAAAGTCTGAAATAGCAAAATAAAAACAACATTCATTGTCTAAACCTATTGGAGCAGCTCAATCCCAAGCCTTTTTGTCCTCAATATAGTTTTTTACAGTATAATAGGCTTTCTGACATAGTTTTCGCTTTATAAAAGATTTGAATTTATTAAGGCTTAGTTCTTGAATGTGGCTAGGAAGTTTATTATAAAAACGTATACATTGGCATCTAAACGAGCCACCTATTTTTTTGAGCCTTGTTGTAGGAATTTATTTTATTTATCAAAAATTATTTTTACTTATCAAAAAAACCTACAATGATGACACATGATGCCATCTAGCTGATTTCGTACATAGTTACTGCATTATTTGGCTTCCGATTCCGGTATCCTAAACCCCCATTTGGCCGTCAAATTAACTTATGAGTCGCGTTCTGTAAAAGTTAAATAAAAACCTACATAGTATTCAAACCTACTCAACCAAACAAAGTTAGTCAGGTTAATCGATTTCTTTTCCATATCCGTCACGTTCGCTCATTAGTGAACGAACAGGTATTGCCTTAATTCAGATTACCAGTGATCTTCTGCCGTCTGGACTGCATTAGCTAATGGTTTACCTACACCAGGGATGGCGAACCTCTATATACATCTGCTTGTAATTTTTTCCAAATAAATATTAAATGCGGCCATAACGTGCTACCAAACAATCTTGGCTTAGTGAATGCTGGAAAAAACTATCTAATTTTGCATTTTTTTTTTTTAAATCTCTCTTGTTATTTCTCGGGACTCTGGGGTTCCAAAGAGCTTTGGAAGGTGTACGAGGGCCGAAACCAAATCGTAGAGGCCCGTTACACGTTTTTAGATACCAACCGACGATTATCTCTGTTCGTACCTACTATGCAAGTGCACCTAAGGACAACCCCTGGTTGGTGTAGGACTAATGTGAATATTGACAATGCCACCAATGGCACGCGTGCCATTGGTTCGCCATCCCTGACCTACACATTGCTAATTAGTTTCATCACCATTATTGAGGAATCTATGTGGGTAATTGTGAAACGTGTTCTTAAGATCATCTAAAGACTAATATAATAAAGGCTAACATTGTGAATCATAAATTCATAACGGACAGTGAACAGTTAAGTTAATCGTATCAAATCCCATTGGTGAAGGATTTTTCATTTATTCTTTTTTGTCTGTGCTAAAATACCAATCAATCCAATCCCAATTTCTTTGATTAATACCTACGTAGTGCAGCGATAAAAAGAAAAACACGGACTGTCTTTGCCATATTATGATTCATAATGTTATCCTTTTGTGATTCTGCCAAAGTGGCTTTTTTAGGCCCCAGACCGTATTTCGGTAATAGTGGTCAATCTCAAAGGAGACTAGCCTTCGGCGCAAGAGATTTTGTAGTGCGCAAGTGTGAGCGCAGACACAGGTGCACTACCTCTTCCATCACTCTCATAGTTCGATGGGACGGTACGTAATCTGACACGGCCGGAGAGAGATCAGGCGCAGGACCAACGGCTTGACGTGCTTTCCAAGGCACGAGGGTATCACACCGCCAACTTCCAAACACCGGGCTGTTACTAAGAAATTTCTAATGAAAATAACCATTAACACTTTGTCTGACCTGGGAATGGAACTCAAGGCCCCACGCTCCGCACAGTAACACTATTAATACACATGGTTATAATTTAAAACCGCTTTTCGGGATTATCTGTGTGACCACGTTGTTCTACTAAAAGTACGCAACAAATTTTGATGGGATCTTCACCATCGTTTGTTGTATCACATAAATATTAAACTTACACACTAAAAAAATATCCATGTTTTGTCAAGACGTTAAAACCGTGCGAAGCAAAGGTGGGTTGCTAGCAAACAATAATCGACAAAATTTCATTTCAAAACGACTAATTTACTCAACGTACCACATAGTCTAAATCCCATAAAACCATATCAAAATGCCGATAAATTTTCTATTTTTTAATCGCCATGAGGTGGCAAAGCAACCTCCGTACCTCTTCCCCTCTTATAAGGTAAGGTAGCTTCACAGGGAACTTTAATAGTCCCATTAGGACTGAAAAAGGCAATTATTGCCTCAGAAACAATTAGTGTTCAAAAGAGTTAGCCACGCGGTTACTGACTCGCCAGTATTCTGGTTAAGGCGAGGGTTATAAAAAATACAGACGGGTTAATTGATCGATGCATATAGTTGTGGGTATTAGGAATTTAAAGGGTTGTGTTGGATGTTTGTTTGTTTGGTAGGTGTACACAGTACAAAAACAGATACGAGTTTTACAAGATAAAAGGTACCCTATGTCCGTTTCTGTACACCTGACAACGTATATGCAAAATTTTAGGATGATCGGTTCAGTGGTTTAGGCTCGTATATAAAACGGAAATAGATTATTCCCACTGCTGGAACACAGGCTTCCTCTCCTCGACAGAGAGTGGGCTATAAACTACCATGCGGGCCCAGTGCGGGTTGGTAGATGTCACATGTTTTCGAATGTTTGGTTCTAAGACATGCCGATTTCCTCACGATGTTTTCCTTCACCGTTTTGAGAGCACTGGTGATGAAATAATTTACACACAGTAAAGCGCCTGCCTGGGTTACCATTGACATATATTTTGGTACTATTATAAACTATCACTGAGTCAAACAAAAACGTAGAACAGAGACCCCCCATTAATGGAATGAGATAAGGTGATCCCATTCGCCATGTAAATCTTCCAGCAAAAAATATACAAGCAGAGCCAGGTAAAACCAAACACCTAGCCAATCCATTTGAAATGCAGATTCAATGAGCATTCACCTAAGGTATCAGTATTCATGTTTTTTACAATCAATTGAGTGCTAAAAGTTATTTTGCAACTTAACATATTGCGCCAGCATTTACTTACTGATTAATTAATTCGTTAAGTAATTACGGACTGGATTCAGCTACCTAAAGGGGAGAGCAAGGGTGTAATCTGAGTTGGATCACTGGTTGGACCAACGTTCTACTAGTTTGAACATGGTTGAAGCTAATAACTGCCCTGTCTTTTGTTGGATATGGTCTTTAGAGATAAACTCTTAAAGGAAAATTGCTTTAAGCTTGTCAGATGGACTTTAAATTGTAGTTTCTTCTTATTAGAAGACAGGTGACTGATATTGCACAAGTGCACATGACTTTGTTGTTTTCCTTAAGCCTTGGTTGACAGTTGACGTCGTATTTTTTGTGTGCAAGATGGATCTTCAAACCGTCTACCAAGAATAGTTCTATTGCTGTGCCTTTATCCCCATTACGATAGTTGAGAGGACCATTTGTAGCCTAAACGTTTATAGACCCAAGATCATTTTTTTTGACCCCATATTTTTAATTGATTAATCACCGCTAATGAGACTCAGATGATTTACTATTGTAATTGGCCGCTATGGGCCCGCGCCCGCCGGGACGGAGCTATTAAATCAAATCAAATCAAATCAAATCATTTATTTTTGCCAACATGGGTAGGGGTACAGATGTTACACAATGTTTTGATAATGTTCTCCATGCTCAGCCGTCACATGGGCATGCAAAATTTACACATAAATTACAATCTACTTTCATACTTAACAAATACTATTACAAAATTATCAAATTGGAAAATTATTTTAACCTTTTTATTGTATTTTCAATGTCAAGGAGTATTTAGTCAATATGTAATTAAATAAATGTCAAAGTAAATAGTGAATAAATAAATAAAGTCCTAGTTTATATAATAATTGTTTTGTCACATGTCATTTCCATAATTGAAAATCTGATTATTAATTAATTATTGGCCATAAGGATTCCCTTTTAGATATTCCTTCACACTGTAATACACTTTATCAGTTAGAAATTCCTTTAGCTTCCGCTTAAATATGTGCGAGTTGTCAATGTCTGTAATACAACATGGCAATTTATTATAAATCTTAGATGTCATACAATATACACTGGAGTCCATTAAATGAGTTTTGCAGGGTACAGTCTGAACTTTATTTCTATATCTAGCACTTCGGAATTTTTCATACATATGCATATTACTTTTGACAAAGACTGACATCTCGTAAATGAACAGGCTAGGTAAAGTAAGAATCTTAAGTTTTTTGAAATATGGTTCACAGCTATCAGTGGTCTTTAGTCTACACATTGCCCGTATGCACTTTTTTTGGGCTTTGAAAACAGACTCCCATTCCGTCGAGTTCCCCCAGAAAATTACTCCATATCTCAGCGTGGACACCACGTATGCATGGTAGGCTGTTATGACAGTGGATAAATTTACAATTTTTGTGAGTATGTATAACATATAGGAATATTTATTTAACTTCAAGCAGACAGATTCCGCATGTGATTTCCAATTCAAATTGCAATCTACATTCAAACCTAAGAATTTTGTTACATCAACTTCATTAATTTTGGTTCCAGCATAGTTTATGTTTAAGTCTGTTGGTGGTTTAGTCCTGTTTCTGAAAATCATGAAATTAGTTTTCTGTAAATTAATTAGAAGGTTGTTTGTTCTTAACCAATCGACAATGCGTGCTAATGTAGTGTTAATGTCATTTTCCAATGATGCATAATCTTTGTTGCAAAATATGACTGTACTATCGTCCGCAAAAAGAATCATTGGAAAGTGCACGGTTTTCGGAAAGTCATTAATGTAAATTAAGAATAATAAGGGACCTAGGACACTGCCCTGGGGTACGCCATATATCACTTCTACGTAGTCTGAAACATGATCAGTTTCTCGTTTTTTATTAGAGCAGAATTTCGTTATTGATGTGGCTTGTTTCCTATTACTTAAATATGACATAATTAGATCCAAGGCGTTGCCGCGAATGCCATAAGCATAAAGCTTGTTTCTAAGTGTCATATGGTCCACATAGTCGAACGCTTTGGTTAAATCCATATATAATGCACAAACAGGTACTTTTTTATCAACACTTTTAGTTACTGTTTCAAGAAATTTGTAGATTGCTTTATTAATATTTTTATTTTTCCTAAAACCCATTTGCTCGTCGACTAAAATATTAAATTTTTCAAGGAATTGGTATAAGCTATTATAAATTATTTTTTCTAGAATTTTGGAACATACCGGTATTAGGGCAATTGGTCTGTAACATGACATATCGCTTTTATTATCCTTTTTAAAGAATGGTTTGATGATAGTTTTTTTTAAAGTACTAGGGAAGTGACCATGCTCTATGCACAGATTAAAAATATGACTAAGTAATGGACTTATTACAGTGCTTACGTATTTCACAATTTTAGTAGCTATACCATCAAGGGGAAATTAAGGAATTAAGCATTAACCAATTAAGGGGACAACATGACCTAAAGCGCGGTCACTGTCAGACTGCATAGAAAAGAAAGTAGAAAGAGAAGCGCGATGACACAACGCTGGTAATTTATTGCAAAATATGAAGCAATTATCTATTTACAAAAAATCTATTGTTTGGACTAAAAAATTAAAACACTAGTGCTTTAGTATGTTGCTTCTAGAATAATCTGACAAAAATCAGAATGATTGTATGTATATTGGTATGGTTTTTATTGTAAAAAGAATGTTTTTAGAGGTATCTTCATCGTATCAAATTAGTTGTATTATGTTTTTAACACACATATATCCTGATGAATATCATATATTTTTCTGATTTTGTATTGTGTGTGTATAAATATATAGTATTCTGTGCACTGTTAAACAATGGTTTAGTGAAATAACTGGAGCTGATAAAGTCTACTGAAATTCTTCAAATTGTTGGTAAATCTCACCCTTAACCATGATCAGCAAAAGTTCACAGAATTGTATTGGCCGATAGCATCTTAGATCGACGCCCTACCCACTACCTAGATACCACGGCCTGAAGATTGACATGAAATGGGGCAAAAGAGTCACTTTGCCTGCAAGTGATTGACATTACGTGTTAATGGTGGCAAGGATTGTTCTAAACGGTTTGTTTACCCCCTTTTGGGGAGGTGGGGAGATATTTATATTGTTGCTTGTAACTTTGTTGCCTATTAATGTCTTGTTGTTTTTGTTAAAGTGGATATGTGTAAATTGGTCTCTGGTGATGGATGGACTGTGTGGGCCATGGACAGCGTTTACGACGTACGGCATTTCATACAAACTTTCAAGCCCTTGTTTTTCGAAATGAATGAACCGATTTTAATGAAACTTCATACGCATAAGCAGGATACAAAAGTCTAAAAAGTTAGTAAAGAACATTTTCGAAATGTCCTATTTAAAAAAAGATAACTGGAAATATCTGTTTTTTATGGAAAATTTAAAATCGGTTTATTTTGGCTGTAACACTATTTTTCAAAAATGTTCAAAAATGACCGTTATTGTTGTTGTATCTAACAAGAATTAATTGATACATTTGATTGTAATTTTTTTTTTTACAATTAAATGTATCAATGAATTGTCTTGGTTTTGAGTACGTGTTTCGTGGTGGTGAACACACACGTTGTGGGCAAACATGGTGATCAGTGGACTTACCTCCTGTATAAAAGGTTTTTGCCTACAAAGAAACATTCCCAGTGCTGGGCAACTCTGCTGATATTGCAATTTTTATTTTAGTCTAACCAATACCAACCCGCACTGTGCCCGCGTGGAGGATTAAGGCCCACTCCCTCTCACCAAGGAGGGGCCTGTGTCCCAGCAGTGGGAACGTTATAGGCTGATTATGCTAATACCAACTCTGAGGCAATTAAAACAAGGAAAGAATAATAAACTATTGGCAAATTCATAGTCAATACCCTACTTTCTATTGTAGTAATTAAAACGCCACCCACACTCACATCATACTGTTTTTAGGGTTCCATAGTTCCTACAAGGAACTCTTATAGTTTCGTCATGTCCGTCCGTCTGTCTGTCGGAGGTTTTGCTAAGAGACCGTTAGTACTAGAAAGCTGTAACTCTGTAGGAGTGTGTATATCAATAATGCCAACAAATTGGTAAAATAAAATTTTGAAAAATATTTTTTTTTGGGTAGCTCCCCTACATGTGAAATGGGGATGAATATTTTTTTCGTCGTCTACCCCATCGTGTGGAGTGTCGTTGAATAGGTCTTCCAAAATGACTTGGGGGTTGCTAAAATTATCTTTCGATTTATTGCTCCTTTTACGAAATATTGAACTTTAAAGTGCAAATTTTTGTTCCAGTAGGGCGTCCCCGCCCCTCTAAAACCTTAATTGCTGGCTTGAAAAATCTGGAAAAATTCACAATGATAGTGCATTTCATGAACTTTAAAGAAAAATTATAGCGGTTAAGATAACTTTATTAGTTTAGCAGTAATAGTCGTTGAACTTGGGTGTTGGATAATTTTGTACCAAATACAAAATCCTTAACATTAATCCTTTAAAGTGTCTAAGATGAAGCAGTTGCCTGTTTATAACGGGTAAAGACATGTAATGAAAAAAAAAAATATATATATAATATATATTCAGGATAAAGAACAACAGAATCGTACTACATTGTGATAACGGGCTACTACGGAACTCTACACTGTGCGTGGCCCGACACGCACTTGGCCGGTTTTTATTGATACCGATAACCCTATACATCACTTTACAAGTAAATCACCAGCCGACAACCTGACGTATGCGGGAAGCGTTAACTAGATATATATTAACGGTTACTTTTCTTAATGAATTGTCGTCAGCACGTTAAACCCATAAAACGCCCACAGTAACCTCTGATGGGGTACTAAATCACCGCGATCACCTTTTAAGCTTAATGAGACAAAAGCATTATTCATATGATGCGATTTTTTTCACCGTACAAAATAACTTACACTGACTGAGCATTATCGGGCACACTTATAGTCACAAAAGACTATAAATACGGACATCGGCAACGTTACCTTTACACCTGAATTGAGGGACTTTAAACGTTAGTGCTGGAAAAATAAGGCTGTTTAAGTGTGTAAAGTTAAGTCGGTAGTGACAAAAAGTAGGAGACATTACTCCATTGTTGCTCCAACTAAATTATTGTCAAGTTAACATTCGATCCGTTACGTTAATCGAATACGATTTTAAATTTCGAGATTTCGATTTTTAAGGACGTCGTGTCGATCGCGCGCTTTTTTTCTCTCTTTTGTCTGATTTTTCGCAAATTAACTGGGTGATTTAGCCTTATTGGGTGGACTACAAAAAATAATGATTATGGTGAAATAATAGGGTTGTTTTTAAGCTAGTTAGTGGGTATTGTTTATTTATGGCAGGTATTACATTACAATAATTCAGAATGGTATTTATGGCTCCTTGCGAACTCGATCGCAAATCTCTGTCAATTTGCTTCCTCAACTTAAAGACTTCTTGAGAATTTAAACTTTTCTTGACTTTTTTTTACAACCCGAAGATTTCCTCAGTCAATATGATGATTTTCCATGTGAACTTTAAGTCTCTTGATATAAAATAGTTATCAGGCATAAAGGTCAATGCTCAATAAGCGGAAATATCTCATGTTCCTGTCTTTTTAAAGGCACCCCCATCAGAAGTGTAGGTATTGTTGAGTTACCAATTATCTGCACCTTCAAATTACCTATAACACACACACCCACACACACACACTATGGACATTATGGTTATTATTATGATCGTTATTTTTTTCTTATTTATGTTTTTTGTGCACTTTGTGGTATGCAAAAAAGATTTTTTATTGATTTATCTAATAAGTAACTAGTAGCGCCCCCCGGTTTCACCCGCATAAGTGTCGATCCCGTGGGAATATCGGGATAAAAACTACCCTATGTCCTTTCCCGGGACTTAAATTATCTCTACATCAAATTTCATCTAAATCGATTCAGCGGTTTAAGGTTATTGAAAAAAAAAATGGTTTTTCTATTTTGTGTAACTTGTTAAGTATGTGGAATAGGGATTTATCATTTATCATTTTGGTATATTATGTTTTTTGACTCTTTGGTCTAGTATCATGTAAAAGTAATAGACGATTCAATGATTTTTTCTCGATACAAAAAAAATGCAAAGTTATATCGATTTTTTACTTTTTTCGGCATCACGGCGTAACGCTTAAGAGTTATTCAATGGAATTTACTTTAACACATAGAGAATTATCATATCAAAGTTTACTCAAAGTGGTTTTAAATTAAATTTATTTATTTTGTTAAAAAAGGAGTAAATTTGTTTTGGCACATACGTCGTTTTATATTCCGAGCGCACGCACATTATAGCCATCTCTCTTCTTTTGCTTTTCAAAAGTAATTGCATAACTTTCGCTCGCTTAGTAGATCAGTCCCTACGATTTATTTTTTGTCCTATCGCAGGTATGCTGGAAGAGATTTCTTATGAAATAAGCATCACCTTTGTACCTATTTTTCTGTTCTGTTTTTTTCTTGTCTGTTTATATGTGTGTACATAAATGGTTAAAAATCTGTATAAATAAAAAGAAAAGTCCTGACTGACTGATTGACTGACTCATCAACGCCCAGCCCAAACCCTTGGACCTAGAAAGCTGAAATTTTGCACAGAGGTTCCCTTTATAATGTAGGAATAAGGAAGGATTTTTCGAAATTCAACCCCTAAGAGGGTGAATGCGGGGAGGATGAAATTTCACGGACGAAGTCGCGGGCAAAAGCTAGTGGTTAAATATTTTCGAGGTAGCACCTTAATCGTGAAGAGGTAACAGACACACTTTCGCATTTATAATATTAGTATGGATGGATTTGGTAGTGGTACAGCAAAAAAGGAGTTCCTTTGATCTTTTAGCCAGTTCTAACCGATCACCGCAAAACATTGCTCACAACAAAATAAGTGAACCCACTGAACTGTAACGGCACTTATAGTACCACTGACAGCTAAGTGTGAAACTATGTCGTTGAGTTCAAGTTAAGTGGTGCGGAAACATCAGTATACGGAAACGCGTGTGTTCCGTGACCTTACATACGTTAGCATAGAAATGAGCATGTTACTCGAGTCTATGGTCTAGTGCAGGGGTGGCCAACCGGTCGATCGCGATCGACTGGTCAATCGCGACTGTTAGTCCAGTCGATCGTGGCAAAGCAAAAAATATTTCCAACTACAAACCTGATTTTGTTAATCTAGCGAAAGATGCTCAAACGCAATGCTCACATTATTATAAATAAGTAGTTACTAAGAATAATTTTCAGTTTTATAATTTTCCCTCTTAATAAAATAAAAAATACTACATAATTGTGTACTGAACTACTTATGCTGTTTCATTTAAGATTTCAAGAAGTATGTAATTGGTAGATCGCACAGGGTGTCGTCAGTGAACAGTAAGTACTCGTAGATCTTGGGTCTAACCAACTTCACCCCTGATCTAGTGCTTTGATAATTGATTTTTAGGTGCAAGAAATGTTAGTTGGTCAATGGCCAATCTTTCTCCTTATAACATAACATCTTCACGCCTTTATGTCCCGAAGGCAGAGGTGTATACAAATAGTAGGTACACTCATACCACACAATGTTATGTTTAAATCAAATGGGTGCGAGCCTATTGCCATCAACCAGGCTGACCATTCCATTCAATCTAGACTCCGGGCTGCTACTGAGAAATTCCTGATTTTTAAAACCCAATAAAACTATGCCCGCTTTCAGAATTGAACCCAGGACCTTATGCTCAGCAGTAGTACTTGCGACTACTAGACCAATGCTGCTATGTAGTGCTTCATTGGTCTAGTAGTTCCTACTATCCTACTAATATTATAAATGCGAAAGTCTGTGAGGATGGATGGATGTATGTTTGTAACTCTTTCACGCAAAAACTACTGAACGGATTTTGATGTAACTTTACAATAATATAGCTTATACATCAGAATAACACATAGGATACTTTTTATCCCGATATCCCACGGTATCGAGTCGTATGCGGGTGAAACCGCGGAGCGCTGCTAGTACTTACTAAATTACAGAGGGGCAATTCTCGTAATTTTAAGAATGTTGACAGTCTGATCTTAGTCTCAACTTTGCCCGACCCGGGAATCGAATCCAGAAATCTTTTTCTACTCAAGATATTAAAGTGAGCTTCAGCACAAAAATATTCATCTTAGACGTTCCCTATGACTCGGGTAACTAACCAAGAAATTATACCATAGATATGAATTTAGTTCTCACACTCATATCTCTTCTCGTACATATGAATAAAGTTGATGTCCAAAATGTGAGCGACGAGGCAATCGATAATTAATTTTTAAATTTCAAAAATTAGCTCGAAAGCTTTCAATGAGGCACAAAAATTAATTTGGTCCTTTTAAGCCAATTAATTGATATCCCAATTTAATCGGTGTAAAAAGACTAAAATATGCAACATGTCGGATAACTGTCGCCAAAGACAAGGAATAACATAATTACGACTGACGTACAAAAAAAAAGAAACATGGAAATTAAAAAATTAATCGCTGTCACCGCAGATGACCAATCAGATGCGTTTATTTTGCATAAAAACCAACCTATTGTTGCTCTCTAAAAACTAAACTGTCACACGAATTTGAACCCTGTCTCATTTCAAATACCGAAGATTCGGAACGATTTTTTATTTTTCGAAATGTCAAACAAAGTTGTCGCAGCATGTTCTACGTTCAAAAGGACCGCCATAATTTCTTTTGTTCCAATTTCAAAATTTCGCGTCAGGTTTTATCAGAAACATGTGAACTGGAATGTCGTCTTTTATTTGCATACATTATTTTGCCTTTTTCGTAGCAAATAATTAATAATTACAGTTACTACTAATTATTTGTTATTACCGTACGCAAAATACGCGCATTGTCGTGGAGTTGCGGAAACCAGCCCGTATTACCTATTTGTTATTAAAACGCACAAAGAAAAAACGAGTTTAGAAAAGAAAAGTATAAATAATACTAGCAGCGCCCCGCGGTTTCACCCGCATAAATTTCCATCCCGTGGGAATATAGGGATACAAACTATCCTATGTCCTTTCCTGGGACTCAAACAAACTGAACCCGGGAAAAGACATAAGATAGTTTTTTTTCTATATGAGTGTGTCTACACTTTCGCATTTAGGTATATTATTAGTATGGATGTATTTGACTTGTTTTACTTAAAGAAATTTCTGCTAAAGTGCTAATATGTTTTAGGAACCTTTATTTTCACGCCATGCTTTCAAAACGTTAACTGAAAACATCGTGAGGAAACCAGCATATCCTAGAACCAAAAATTCGAAGACATGTAACAACCACCAACCCGCACTGGGCCCGCGTGGTGGATTACGGCCCTCACCGACTGGCGTTATGGAAGTCAGATAGGCTGTTACTCCATGTAAAATACGGTTAGACTGAAAGCCTTCCCCAACAAAGTTGGGAAAAGGCTCGGCAGATGATGATCGAAGTTATTAAGTACCTACAGACGCCAAGTACATCAAGCTACTACAATCTGTCAAATTTCTTTAATAGATTTTCAACTTTAACGCTGAAACATAAGGTTCAAAGTTGATTGGGAAAATTTGACAGTTTCGGGTAGCTTGATGTGCTGGCGTCTGTACTTACACTTCAAACGGAACATAAAAAAAAATACGTTCAGAAGGCGTGCCCAAGCGCCCAAAATCGTGCTTGCAATAATTTATTACATTTTAAACGCGTCATTAAGTAAATTTCTGACGTAACCGTGGCCTTAAGGACATAATCGTTACGATTCGATACTTTCATCGATACATTTAAATCGATATTCATTCAAAATTTGATATTAACCTTAATGAGCCCTGATGACCGTCCTACGCGGCGATCAGGTTGGTTCGTTCCACTTGGCGCTTTAATGTAGAGCCAGTAAAATGTTAATGGTGGTTTTTAAGTGCTGATTAGTTAATTACTTTAATAATTTAATATTAAGAAAGCTAACTAACCTAGTTTCTATTGATTGTAGAATTGTAGACGACACAGAACGAGGTTGACCTTACCAAACGTACTGGCATGCAATAAACTGACAGAAGTGTGCGGAAAATGGACGAAAGAAAATACATTTATTCGGCACAGACTAAAAGACACAATACACCAACTATGTCGGGGTCGGCTTCCAGTCTAACCGGATGCAGCTGAATACGATACCCCTTGGTATGACTGGTTGTCAGACTTTCGGGCTTCAGACCCTGAAAAAAGTCAGCTGTTCCCTACATTTTGACGAGTTATACGAACATAAATGTAGGGAATAGCTGACTTTTTTCGCGATTTCAGCTTTGGTCCCATAGTAAAAGTTATTCATAATGATGAGTACAATGACCTCTTAAGAGGTTGTTAATGTTATACCAATTACACTGTAAATGGTGTAACTAACCCGACTTTGTTTTATTTATATAGATATAGATAGTAAGGAACACACAATTTTAGTATTGATTACACTGAAAAATAACAAGGACCTACCTACTGCGATGCTTTTCTGTAAAAAGATCACCGTGATAACTTAGGTGAAGTGAGCTTAAAGTGAGCTGTCATTCCACATGATGCTAGGGATTGACACTAATGACAGCTCACTTCACCTTAGTTTTCACGGTGAGATTTTTACAGAATAGCACTACTGCCGGTCGATTCTGTAAAAATCTCACCGTGAAAACTTACGTGAAGTGAGTTTGTTTTTGCTAGGAATTGACACTATTGACAGCTCACTCCACGCTCACTTCACCTAAGTTTTCACGGTGAGATTTTTACAGAATAGCACCGCTGTTCTCATTTTCATTCTACGTCAAATTCATCAGCTTGAAACAGAACCCACCAACCCACCACTACTGTTTCATCGACATTACAACCGAATCTGTATCGCGGCACAATGATGACGTGTTATTTTATCAAACCCGTTGCATATCGCGCTCATTACTATATTGCCGGGTATGAACGCCCCTTTAGTTTCAATTAGGTACCTACCCACGCTTCGGCATCCGGCGGGTCGATAGATGTACAGGTTGAGGTTTTTAGTGTACGAAGAGTTGGAGTGCCTGTTTAGAAGATAATTAAATAATTTTTGTTTGGTGTGTCAAAGATAAATAATTATGTATGATGGGCAGCCAAAGCTAAAAAATCTTACGCTTAATTATGAATAGAAAGAAAGAATTAAAAAACTATTTATTTCTATAGCATAGACTAAAAGGCAAACAATACAACATATGTATGTATATTCTACAAGTAAAAAAGAAATGAATCAACCTTTTCTTGTTTTATTCGCTAGTGAACATAACTATTTAGTTTTTATCAGCCATCAACTTTGGCTCTCCAAAACTTGTATGATCTTACTGCAATGCATACTAACCAAAACCAATCTAAGATTAAAATGTCCATTTTTAAACTAAAACGCTCATCATTTAGTTACGCCTACGATTTTATTAAGTGATTTCATTTAGTTCAATCCAAAAAGTCTGTCATTGATAAAATGACACGGATAAGCCTATCATAAATTTTTATTAGTGAGTAAGTATATAAAATCAGAAAAAAAATAAAGTGGCAATTAAAAAAAACTAGCATGAATTTAATCACTTGATCCCCGCTAATGAGACACAATTGATTTTCTATTGTAATGAGCCGCCATCGCCAGAGACCCTCGCCGGGACGATTAAAAATGATTGATTTTCTGGTACAAAATCAGGACCCAATTAGGTCACACAGGAATACTTATGATACACATATATCACGCCTGTAATCCCCAAAGAGTAAGGCAGAGGTGTACCCATAGTACACGCGCATTTCGCCAGTTATGTAATAGAGGGCTAGTCTATTAAATACTTATGAAACGGCCTAAAATACGACAAACATTGAAAATGTTATTATTTATTAAAAACGCTCAAAGACGGTATTAAAATCGATAATGTAATACATAATCACTTTATGGGAACACCCTATAAACATGGACGTGAGGTGCTAAAGTCACGTTTCGGAATCGTATTAAAATTATGAAGTTTTTAAGTGAAATTTTCGTTGTATGCCGCCAATAATGACAGCTGTCAACGTACCACCGAATTTATGGAGGGAATTCGAGGTTTGATTTCTTTTTTTTTTACAGTTACAATTGCGGAGCTTTGAAAGTGCGAGCAATGTTAGAATAAGTGCGAGCAATGTTGTAACAAAACTACATGGTTGTGATCGAAAATAATTTTGTTTAGAACCAAAATCAGCGCCTGACGTAAATTGACGTCATTTTTGTAGGCAAGTTTTTAATCACGTCTAAACTTGTATGGAGTAGTGTCAGGCGCTGATTCATTTGACAGGACTAAACTGAAATTTATCTTCTGTCCTTTTCTTATTGAAATAGAAAGAAAAAGATGCACTGAACTTAAATTTAGTTTAGTTTGTGAACGACAGAATCGGCACTATTGTCATGTTTTCGCAAATGCCGGATTGACAGGCTACTTAGCTGAATATATTTGCAGGTCCATTTTATTGCCTTATCAAAAGTTAGAAACACCACGCTGCGCTCTATAACTCAAGTAGCGGATGTTGGAGAAAAAACAGTCAGGCTGAAGTGGGAGTGGGCCAGACACGTCTCACGAATGCACCCGGAGAGATGGGCAAAGATCGTCACTCAATGGACGCCTGAGGGAGGACATCGCCGTCGAGGTAGAGCAAGGCGTAGGTGGTGTGATGATCTAATATATCATTTGCGGGGCCAACGTGGCCAGAGATCGTACAAGACAAGAGGTTTGGAAGAAACAAGGGGAGGCCTTTGCCCAGCAGTGGGAAACAAAATAGGCTAACAAAAAAAAAATCAAAGAGTTTTTGAAGGAAAAATGGGACACTGTCCAGCATAAGCATTATCATAATCAGTCTATAATGTTCCCACTTCTGGGACAAAGGCTTCCTCTCGGTGAGAGCCAGTTACCGGGTAATACGATACCCCTTGGTAAGACTGCTTGTCAGACTTTCGGGCTTTTGGCTATCCGCAACGACTGTCAAACATCCACGAATGACTGCCGGGACCAACGACTTAACGTCTTTTCCGTTTCACGGCGGGGTCTCGGTATGTAAAAATGGTGACCCATCCATGGACCAACCGCGCAAAGTGTAGCTTAACCTAATTAATTTCTTCGCCGTTCATAGAACTTCTGGTTCTTCGAAACACAAAAAAGACCACCCTATTAGACTCTGAAACATTTATTTCTGCCAATTACGTTTTACAAATTTACAACCTACAATTCACACCTGATCTTTTAAACTAATTTACACACTTTATTTTACTGTCACTATAAAATATAAAACTGTATCAATTAAATAAAATGCTCGCCAATTACATGGAAAGTCGAAATGGTGTTAAAATCATGTACGATTTAACATGATTTTAACACCATTTCTAATTTAGCCAAATTGAAGGACAAGGAACCTTATTTTCTTAGCACACAGTTCAGATTCCGTTACACTTGCAATTATTTTAAGACCTTTAAAACAGTTTTTGTCCTTCCAAAATCGATTCTGAAATCTGCTACTTAGAGTGGGTTTTCGACTGACTAGTAATTAATAAGTATTTCTATTGTTTTAGTTGAAGATAGTATGTACATTAATGTTTATAGTACAAATTAACTTCAGATAGTAAAGCTAGTATAAAGTGCGTGTTATCTTATCTGTGGGTCGGTTTCGGTTACGATGGTCATGTCGCATGTCGGGATGTTTTGGTTGTATTCCGTGATAGGTAAAAGCTTAAGGGGCTTACACGACCTAAAGCGCGGTCACTGTCGGACTGCATAGAAAAGAAAGAGAAGCGCGATGACACAACGCTGGTAATTTATTGCAAAATATGAAGCAATTATTCAATTACAAAAAATCTATTGTTTGGACTCCAAACAATGCGCATGGCAACAATGGTCATGTTGTCCCCTTAATCGCACCGTCCCGGCGAGGGCCCATAGCGGCCCATTAGAATAGTAAACCAATTATGTCCCATTATTGGTGATTAAGCGATTAAATATAGGTTCTTTAGTCCGTCACTTAGTTTTTATAAAATTGCTTACTATGCAAAAGTCGTTCTTCTGAACGTTATTTGGCAGTTAGGTACCTACATGGCAGTTGCTAAATTACACACACACACCCCACACTTGATTTTTTTTTCCATGTAAAAGTTTATTCTTTTTCATATGTAAAACTCGTGTCTTTTAAGAAAATACAGTAAGCAAAAGGACAAAAATTATTCCAGAAAATAAAATATAAATATTTCTAATTTTCAGAATAATCTTCCACTTAACTTAACATTTTAATTGGTCTAATTAACATAATTTAACACATTTCTCTCGGCAATTAACTTTTGATGACGTCACATACATTTACAGATGTTAATGGAACATTCCTAAATACCTTTTTATAATACAAAATACACATAATTATCATAATTATTTCATTGATCCAAATAACTGAACACTTTCTAAGTGGTAAAGTTATTGTGGGATCTAAAATATTTTTATGATAACTCAATTATGTATGGACGATTTGATTATGAAATATTTTTCTTAATTTTATTGTTCGTCTTTTTATCTAGCTTACCCAAGCTTATATCCAAGAGCGGCGGTACCCAACAGGAGGGTAATGTTATCGAGTTCCTTGTTTATCAGATCTCTAGCAGTGCCCCGCGGTTTCACCCGCATAAGTTACGATCCCGTGGGAATATCGGTATAAAAAATATGCTATGCGTTAATCCTGGTTATAAACTATCCGTGTGCCAAATTTTATTCAAATCCGTTCAGTAGTTTTTGCGTGAAAGAGTAACAAACATCGATCCTCACAAACTTTCATGTTTATAATATTATATTAAATATAAATATTATATTATTATATTCAGTAGGAAGTAGGATTTAGTCTGAAAAACAATAAGTAGTAAAATAAAGTCATAAATAAAGACCAGTAAGTTAATCAAAATTAGAAAATAATTCAGTAATTGATAACAGAAAATAAGAAGGTTGTCACATACCCAGGTAAAAGCTACTTCTTATCAGTTTATGATTCTTCCGACATAAGTTTTTATAACTATTATTTAGGTAAAATGAAATAATATAATATGTAGGGATATTATTGAGATTGTGTTAGTACCTACATTAAACATTTTTGATGCAATCTACTTTCACTAAACCATATAGGTAAACGACACATAATTCATAGCACGCTCATAAATAAATCAAACGGGAACCGGTGAAAACACGTAAAAACCAGTAACAGCCGCTTAGAACCGCTTTTTTCCGACCGCACGCGACTAAATGCAATAATTACAGCCTTTTAACTAGCTTTTATTACTAATTATGACACTCTAGTAATAGCATGTAATTGTGACGGTAATTACTGATTAAAATTATGCGGTAAAAGCGGTAAAGATTTCGCAATTTTTTGTTGAGAAATATCTCTGATAAATTGTGACAAATTGTTTGTCGTGAGACGTAATTAAGGTAGTAGGAATAATTTTGCGTAATGAGTTTTCTAATTGGATTAAGTTGTTGTTTATTCAACACGTGCTAGTTTGTGGTGAAGCACGTGCGTGCTAACAGTAAACAGGAAAGGAAAAGTGTTCTCTTTGTTTGAGAAGTTTAAAATTTTCATAAAGAAGCGTTTTAGTAGACTTTAAAAAAATGTTTGAGGTGCCTCCCACGTGTCAAAAAGTGCATAAAAATATTTTAAGTTAAAGTCTATAGACGGGATAAAAACTATCTTAAGTCCTTTCCCGGAACTCAAACTATCTCTATACCAAATTTCATCTAAATCGGTTCAGTGGTTTACGCGTGAAGAGGTAACAGACAAACAGACAGACAGACAGACACTTTCGCATTTATAATATTAGTATGAATTTTGACGTTAAAAGTGAAAAATGAATCTAGGTACAACATGTTCTATTGTACTTACACCCAAAATTTTTAAACTACTAACTTACCGGTAAGAGTAGAACGTCAGTCTTCTCGCTAATGTTATATCTATCAGACCTGTGGATGGACAGGGAGACAATAAGTTATCTAGGACCAAATAAAAAGTCAAGAGATAGCGCTGCGAACAATACAGTGAAGCATGCAAAAACTACACCTCCGCTCTGTGCCTACACGCTCACACGCACACATTTACAATCAAACTACACCTCACTATGTGCACACATGTTTACATCGCCTGCTTCACTTCACTGTTGACAGCGCTATGTCTTGACTTTTTATTTGGATTGAGAGGTCTGGCAAGTCTGTGTTATCATACCTACAGGTATTGTAATAGGCTATTTGACAATGTAAAAAATAAGGTCATAATTATTGACAGTCGTACAGATTATCGCTTTTAAAATCGATTTGCATTAATTTTACTACAAAACAATGTATTATTTATAAAAAAAAAACCCGAAAAAACTTCATCTTTTTAAATCTGGCGCCACGTAATCAAAAACGGTCTGGATTGGCTGAACTTAAGATGACGTCATGATTTAGTAAATTTCTGTCTATCGTTGACAGAACAGATGACTTGTCTAGTATCTCGACCGTTTCAACGTTTGTTTACGTGAATCGTGACGTCACGACGCCATATTGTTAAAGATAGCGTTTTGGCGGCTTATTTAAACAGTACATTTTTATTTACTATTTTTTAAAAGAAATACATTATGCAATTTGAAGTAATAGGTTTTTGTGGGCTCGTGTGATAAACATCTCAGATTATTTAATGGTGTCTCCATTAAATAATCTGAGATGTTTATCAGAAACCAGTCAAATAGCCTATTATAGATAGACATACAGAAGATGAATAAGATATATTGCCTATAGTATAAGAATAAATTGAAAATTAAAAAAAAATGCTCATAGTTTGATTTTCAAACTATGCACATAAAATAGAGATGCAGAGTCGTTACTGTAACGTTTCTTTTTTTCTAGTCCTCTTTTGTGCTAGGGTATTAACAACTTACCTAAAGTCGATTCATGTTTCAAATTGATGTTACAAGTTAAACAAATATCAACTTTATTGTAATGGGAATTAAGTTGATTTCAGAGTGACTAGCACTATTGAAAAAGTTATAAAAAATTCTGAAATTGTAGCGTAAACTGCACTTTATTGTGTAGGAATTAAAGTTATTTTTCCATAAACTCATAGGTATTTCTTTACATGTTTGGAAAATAAATCACGAATGCCATTCATCTATCAACCATTCATCTAACATGGTCACTATTGAAAGATTTGTAACATTCTATTAGAAAAAGCAATATTACATACAGAAACAGTCACTTCCTGAGCGCCATATTGAAAAGTTAAATGTAAAATAAGCAGTTCTATTAACCGCACCAGAAAATTAAATCCGATGAGTCTGAAGTACAAAATTGGCATTTATATCCATCATTTGCTTTGTCCATAAGCCCTGCTTTTAACTGAAATCCAGGCATAACTTATCTTCGTAATAAATCACAAGATTTACAGTGAAGACTAAAAACGTCAAGTTTATTAAAACAATAATTTTAGATTCAATTAAAATCCTGTGATGGATCACCGAGCAGTAAATATATCAGAGAAGCTTCCGTAACGCTCTATATGTAATGATTGATGATACCAGAACACGATTTGATGATGAATGATTATGGAATTATCATTTGAGATTAGATGTTCTAACTGAGGGGCTCGTCGCTAATGATAACAGCCGCACGGGTCGCTTCGTAGATGGGTAACCATATTTTATTACATATCGAGACCTTTCCGTTACACGCACGTTAAGCTGTTGGTCCCAGCTGACATTTGTAGATCTTTGACAGTTGTTACGGTTAATCAGAAGCCGAAAAGCTTGGAAACTAGCCTTATCAAGTGTATTGAGTATGAGTGTTACCTAGTAACTGGGTCGTGAAGGCCAGATAGGCAGACGCTTTATGTAAAATACTGGTATTCAGCTGCGGTTAGACTGGAAGCCGACCCCAACATAGTTGGGTAAATGATAGACAGATCGATTAGATGTTTTAATTTTGAGAGTAAGGCTTAGGTCCTTTTAAAAACATGAATTCAGACAGAAACCAGATGTACTTATGAGGAAAACATTACCACATCGTTCATTCAATGGATTGATTGAATTGTTTTGAATGAATTGAACCGTGTCTTCACTTATCAGCTATCATCTTGATTAAAAGACTTGCATCTTTATAGAATTAATTATTTAGTACTACACCTACTTCACTTCGTACCAACCGTTTTGCGCAAATCAAAAAGTAGACATAAAATAATTTCGTGCCAGTGCATGTTCTTTGATATGGGTTTGGTTTCCGCACTTAGTCCTTCAAGTGGACCATTGGCGGCCGTCGGAGGTTGATTACGTCTCCTGGTCTATTGAGAGATCATACACAGGTGGTGTAAGATCTGGGTATCCCGAGAGTTTCTGACCTAATTTGGGTGACGCCTGTGCACTCAAAGAGCACATGCGCAACGGATTCCTCAGCCTCAATGCAGGCCCTGCACAGGGGACTATCTACTTTGCTTATTGTGTGGAAGTGTTTACTTAGCAAGCAGTGTCACGTGATGGTCCCTGTCACCAGGCACAGGCCGTTCCTGTCCAGGCATAGTAAACGCTTGGTTAGCTGGCCATCTTGGTTAGATGGCATGGCTTCTTTGGACTGCCTGCAGTCTGGTGACGAGGTCCACCAGCTCTCTGCTTGTGTGTGGATACCCAAACACAAGCAGAGAGCTGGAGAGAGAGAGCACAGGAGCATACGCTCCTGTAGCCAGTGCGTAGTTGGTTGATGGGACGGGCACGACAGGGTCCGGTCCACAGATTGACGTGCTGGATGCCCTTCTTGCCAGCTCGTCAGCTGCATCTTTTCCTAGCGATCCACTGTGTCCTTTTATCTATTGTAGTGTCACTGTATTGCAGCTCAATACAGTTACTCGTGTCAGTGCATCGTTTATTACAGAATGTGTGTCTTTTATCATTTCTGACGTGGCGAAATTTTCGTGGACGTCCACGTTCACGTTCTAAAATCACGATAACACAGGGAGTAAAATGGATGGAAATAATTATATGTACGTTAGAAGAGTCTTTCAAATTTCCGTCCACGAGAACGTTTAAGGCTCGGCGCAAACGGGCCACCGACCACAGCCACCGGTGGCTGTCGCGCGCTACCGCCACATTTGTAACAGTGCCAGAAGCGAGCGACAGCCACCGGTGTTCGGAAGCCGCCACATTTTATAACCCGCTCTCTGCTGCGCAGTCTTACGATGGACTCCGAAACGGACAGTTTGCTCTCGCTATTGTTAATACGCAGACGACGTAGACAACGCCGTCGCCGCCTATATTGGGTACATCCAATTTTAACTGGCACAGGGTGTGGAGCAGTGCGACAGTGGCGGGTGTCGGCGTCTTGTGTGGCCTGTAGCGACCACAAGTGGCGAGTCACGGACACTGCTGTAGCGAGTGGTCGCCACCAGCTACACGTGTGCGGCGCGTCTATACAAAATATATGGAAAAATTTGTAAAGTCGCTGTCGCTGGCCACCAGTGGCTGTGGTCGGTGGCCCCTTTGCGCCGAGCCTATAACGTGCACGTATTTTCATGCATTTTATGGACTTCGACGTCTACGTTAGCGCAGATTCAATATCGGAAACAGGTTCAATGAAGATACCTGTCTATTGCTTATAAGTCCTTGTCCTTCTAGGACAATAATATAATAATATTTATTGATTCTTCATGTCATCCAACGTTAAAGGCGAGGCAAGTCTCCCAATACGAACTCGCTCTATTTAAAAGTTATTTTTTTTTTTTTTTTCTATTACGCCTTCATTACGTCCGAAGCTACCGTCAATTAAAAGGTAATAAAACCGCGGTTACAGCTCTATTTGCTTTTTTATTGTGACTCAAATGAACCATAATTATTTTTATTTATTATTATGACTATTTTGTGTATCATCATAATCAGATCATAGCTGCGTTTTCCGCGGTTGGTTCGTCGATGGGTGACCATCCTTTACATATCGAGTCACCCCCGTGCCTAGGAAAGCACGTTAAGTTGTTGAGCTCGGCTGTCACCACTGCTGTCAAAACGGTGAAGGAACACATCGTGAGGAAACCGGCATGCCTAGAACCAAAAATTACAAGACATGTGACCTCTACCAACCCGCACTGGACCTGCGTGGTGGATTACGGCCCACTCCCTCTCACTGAGAGGAGGCCTGTGTCCCAGCGGTGGGAAAATTATAGGATGATCATGAATCCCACGGTACCAACATTTGAACATATTAGGCGTCATAATGATTGTGTACAGTCACGAGCACTTATATGTCAACACTCGGCAACTTTCAATTGCGACTTTTTCGTGAAATGACGAATGCAACGTTGAAATACGACACTATACATAAACCTATGGGTTCGAAAATACTATGTTCGTAATAACATAAAATTTCATTAAAAATTAAAGGAGAAAATTGCCTTTAAATAAAGCCAAGTATACATACTTATGCTCGTGACTGTATGTCCAACGTTTGTAACCATAGAGTAAAAACAAGAAGTGTACGATAGGTCAGTCCTAATTTGGGTACGCAGCAATGTAAAGTAGCCAAAAACAAACTTTTACTCTAATAAAAACCTCGCTACTCGCTTTTGAACCAGTTCTTAAGTCAAAGCAATTGATTTATTAACGTTTTATGATTCCAACGATCAATATTAAGTTTTGCCTTACACTGCGCTATAAAGCTGTATACACACAAACGTTACCCTGTTAAATTCGCATGTACGATAAATGTGTTTACAGCTATTTATGTTTTTAAACTTATGATCTTGGATGGTATTTGGGTTACCCAGGACATCACAACTTTGTCAAGTCACTGTTTTCCGGTACGAATATTTTAACCTAGTTAATGTACCTGATATTGTTATCAGAAACCGAAAAGCCTTATAGCCACAAGCCAGTCAATAACCGCCATTTTACCGTAATAGCTTCACGAAACATAAGGTATTCAACCACACTCATGTCACACTGCAAACTAACCCTAACCCTTCACCTTCCCTTCTTTCCTTTCCTTTCTTTCCTTCCCTTTTCGTTCCTGTCTTCTTCACAGTCATGACGTGCAGCTGTCGACTATTTCTATTTTGTGCTTGTTTTTTTATTTTTCTCTATTATTAGAGTTAACTATCTTATAATGCACGTGTTTCTGTGACAATAAATCTATTTTTCTTTCTTCTTTTAATCTAAAGTGGAAAAATTGAGAGTCGGATGATAGAAATAGAAGGCATTCGCGATCGAAATTCGAATTCGCGGCGTTCGCATTCAAAAGTGTGTGCTCTGCTTTACGCTGCCTGTTTAGGTCTCAAGCAGGTTTTTACCCAGGTCTAATTGCTTATGCACCCGATATAACCTGCCTTCTGTATCGGGAGTATTACGTAAGACCTAATGAATACTAATAAATGGGCTACGTTTTCGAAATAGTAAACAAATGGCGGCTTTAGTGGTGTTTCTGTTTATGGTTTTGTTACAGTTTTGGCATTGAATACCTTTAGTTTGTTTTTGGTTTGTTCGTATTATTGTGATGGATTTAAAATGCTTTTTCGCCACACTAAATCATTTCTTAAAATTAATTAGAAAATTGACAAGTTACATTAGTTTTGTTTATTGGCAGCAGGTGGTGGCCCAGTGGTGACCGCCCCGACAAAAGAGGCCGGCGGAGCATGCGTAGTTCATACAAACGATCAGTCGAGATCGGTTTCATGTTTGATTTACAAATTATTTTGGTATTATGCTACGAGGTCGTAGGGTCGAACCCACACAGACGTTTTACATGGTTTTACTTTGTGTAAATTATTTCAACCAGCCTTTGCCTTTATCATTTTTCTCGATATTATCACATAAATGAATATCTGATCACTTCGAAGGACATCAACACGATCAGTAAACAACATACTTATAATAAAAATAATAAACATAAAAAATGATAGCCTCAACATATTTATAATAAATATCAAGTCATTATCACAATATTACAGTCCCTTTACAAAGTACTGACGATATAATCTTCCTGTTCCTTATAAGGCTGAGTACAAACGGTACAAATTAGATATAGGTCAGTTTCAGTCAGCGGAGGTCTGATCTAGACTTTAACCTTTGAGCGATACAAAAGGATAGTGGATGGTAGGTACTGGCAGCTAAGAAATGGAACTGATGTGTCATCTAAACAATTTCAAAATAGGAATAGCTACCTATAATAAAAAAAAAGTGTGTCATAATTTGAGATCAAGGCTATTCTAGGCTATTTTCTTCATATCTGTCTTCATGTTTACCTATCTTCAGGAATCGGTTTGTAGATAGAGGTCATCAATAGGTGATTTACCAAGTTGTCCCATCCATTGACACCGTTGCTCCGTTATCTTTAACAGCTTCTTAATTTTAACACTGTTTAGACTAGTTCTTCTCTGGAAAACTCAGCTTGTTACTGTCAAAGTCAAATCATTATTTCAAATAGGCACATTAAAGGCACTTTTGAACGTCAAAAATTACAACTAAATAGAATTGATTCTAGTCGCCCATTCCAAAAGGTAGTTTTCGAGAAGAATGGGCAAGAAACTCCACCGTTACTCTTTTAAAATGTTTTACAAGGTTTTGTAAAACACTGTAGTTTGCTTGTCCATTTCCAGTGCTGGGGACTCTAACATTGAACCTAATTCGAAAGGAATTATGGCTTGCTTTAGCTTACTTAGCATGGGTCAATGGGTCCTATCATATCCTCCCTTTCTCAGATCCTTGTGTCAGCCGTGAGAAATAGCGCGTTCGTGGTCCGTCCCATCCAGTTTAGTGAATCGGGCGATATCGCTCAAACGCTTATGATCGCCGATCGGCCGATCGCTGATTTATTCTCAATCGCCGCGAATGTCTCACGAACCCCGTGATTCTACGGCACGACATTGTTTTTCGAGATTTAGTGCATTTTCTTTTAAGTACGGTTTTGTGTTATATTTTTGACCACCTTGGTCATGGAGGTCGATACTTTACTCCGTACTATCTGTGGTACTACTCGGTTTTAATTTAGATCCGTTAAGTCAGTGAGTGATGGCAAAGTATTCTGTTTGTGTTTTGTTTTCACTTCTGTCAGCACTCCCGGAGTGCCACTGTTTTTTTCGCTATTTCAGGTTTGGTCCCACAGTAAAAGTTGTTCGTAATGATGAATACAATGTCCTCTTTTCAGGTCCAACACCATTTAAATTACACCTTGTATGTATTTGTGTACACTGTTTTGTATTTCTCGTACATGAAAACCCTGATTACCTATTCACCTTTCCCTACATGTTCGGAGTCCATTAAACTTAATCAGTGAAATCTTTCACAAATTAAAATGGTAACCACATCCTAGCAATAACCATTCCGAATACATTTACTACCAAACCCAATTTCAAAAATGAAGCAGTAAACTTAAGTACTACACTTGAAATCTTAACTCAATTTGTATAATGTACTCTACGTAACGATCCTGGACAATTATTAGTAACAATATCTTCGTTTACCAAAACCTATATGGGTTCGCGAGTGGTTATTTGGCCGAGAATAATGTCCCCTTAAATGTTACGGCTCCAGTTAACCTTTACGACACTTAATTTTGTCGGATAATATGCGATACATCGGTAGCGTCATAATAAAATCGTGTAACGATACGCTTGGGGTGTTCGTGTGTGGTTTTTGTAGAAGCTGTGAGCGGGGCGGGTAAGGGGTCGTCTCCACGAGCGAGAGAATCGCGGCGATATTGTCGTCGTGCCACGTATTTCTATATACTCTCATAAAACGTGTCTCCACACGGCGATATCATCGCGGCGAAAATTTGGTGGCACGGCGAGACTGTCGCCGCGATTCTCTCGCTCGTGGAGACGGCCCCAAAAAAACAGGGTATGACAGTGCACGAACCCTCATCATCATTCATCGTCATTCTCCTTGTCCTCATCCTAATTTATATAGAGTGAGCTGATTCTCTGCCTGAATAAATGACTTTTGATTTTGATTTTTGAAGTGAAAACTTCTTTAGGCGCGTTGGGTATTTTTTGAGATGGGAAAAACCATTGAACTCACACCACTGTTACCGTAAGCGACACCGCGCGTGTTTTGTTGATAAGACGATTAAAAAAAATACCCGCTTCGGATGTGTTCGGCTGTGCTCGGGATGTACTCGGTTTTAATATATATCCGATATGTCAGTGAGTGATGGCAAAGTATTCTCTTTGTGTTTTGTTTTCACTTCTGTCGGCACTCCCGGAGTGCCACTATTTTTTTTTTATTGTGTCGTTTTCTTCCATACTTCTCTATTAGACATTCATACTCAACGAAAACGAACAGTAGAGCACGAAATCTTCTTCTGATCTTTTTGATCTCCCAATTGTTTCATGTTATGTTTTATATTAGAGCTTACAAAGAAGACATAAAAATTTCGTTTTTCTTTAACCTTTTAATTATTCTGCTATAGTATAGATTGACTTCATTAGTGTCGATAATTGTCTGGCTCACAATTCCGGCGCTTATTCTAAAATACAAATGGCTTGCCATCAACCTCCTATGTCAAACGCTACATCCTCCAAATTGGGTCACACACCACACGAAAAATATAAAATTTTATGCTCTCCTCCGCGATCGGACTGGCCGTTTCAGTGCATTGTAAGTGTTATTGCTTAATTTCACTATCGTATCAATCTCGAGTATCAGGTAATATGGGAAAACGTTTGTAAGGTAATGAGATGGTCTCGGTATATTTTAACTCGTAAAGTTCTGCCTTTTTGGGATTTATTTTTATCAAGAACAGTAAAAAAAATCCTTTACATCCTTTCGTTTCCTATCCTTTTTCGTATATCCGTCATAGCCTATATTGTGTCCCACTGCTGGGCAAAGGTCTTCCCTTCTTCCTTCCTAACCTCCCTATCTTGTGCGATCTCGGGATATTTTCCATTCCAACCTTTATAAACTTTAAAACCATGTACCATAAAATAATAATTGAAAATCACATGTTTTTTATACTCTTTTATTTATAATTTGAGCAAGTTTTTAAAAATCAAAATATTTTATTTCGCATAAACATGGGCACTTATGAAACGTCAGAACTTAGGTGCACGAGTCCAATTGGTCGTTTCCTATGGAGAAGAGCCGGCAAGAAACTCCACAGTTACTCCTTTTAAAAATAATTGGCTTTTAAAATATTTTAAAATTACAGTAGGTATGGGAGGACAGCGTAGGCCTGTCAACAAGCACCAGGTACTTGATAAAACTACAGATCTAAAGTCTACAAGGCCTACAAATTCCGCTCATTTACAAAAGAATCTATCATAAGGATAAATAAAATATAAAAACTTACTAAAACCAAGTGATATGATTGCCATTACAACCACTAATAAAGAGGTGAAAAATTAGAATTGTCTGTATATAATGTCATATAATAAAAAGATTGTGTCAAAGAAGTATGTAAAAATAAAATAAAAAATAAACATCGTAATTTGAGAGCAGTTAATAGACATTTACATAGCTATGCCGTTAATGAGGTGCCAGGGAAGCCACATGTGCAAAAGGAATTATTGCCAAACTACCTTGTCTTCAACATAGTCTTTAATCAGAAAATATGCTTTTTTGATAAGGACACGTTTGATGAGGGTTTTGAACTTTCCATCGCTAAGTTCTGTAACCTGCTTTGGCAACTTGTTATAAAAACGGATGCTGTTTACAAGAAATGACTTGCTAGTTTTAGTTAATCTAAATTTAAGTATCACAATTTCTTATTTTGCAATTCACAGAACGGCGACGCTCATAGGTACGGTGGTAGGATGAATATTGGACGAAAAAATAACAGTCACGTTATTTTTTCGACCAAATTCCGTCTAAAATCGACGATTGATTAAAATGCAGTTTTGTTCTTCTTCTAACAACTTCGAATATAGTCCCCTAAGACAGTTTGACTGTTATTTTTGGGACAACATCGTCGAGCCCCTGTGGCCTAATGGATAAGGCATCGGCCTCCTAAGCCGGGGATTGTGGGTTCGAGTCCCACCAGGGGTACAACATTATTTTGGCTTTTATTTTACTTTTATTGAAAGATCCTTTGTTTTTATTTCCTAAAGATTTAAGTTACTTAATGTTAATTATTTATTTGCAAAGAAAAAAGATGTACTCGTATGTACTGACCAAAATTTAAAAGAATATGGGAAAATACTCCTTTCAATTTTCAACCATCTAAGGTCACTGCACATCAAGCTACCCGAAACTGTAAAATTTTCCCAATCAACCTTGAACCTAATGCTTTAGCGATAAAGTTGAAAATCTATTAAAGAAATTTGACAGATAGTAGTAGCTTGTTGTGCTGGCGTCTGTACTAGGACTTCGCGGGATGGGTAAATTAAACGGAGTTTTGTTACTTCGATGATTATTCCTAGAAAACAGCTATACTTTTTAATAATTTTTTATATTTTTTATCTTCCGTCCTATGCTTGTCAGCTAATCTGACGCCCTACTGTTTTTTATACTATCCTACTAATATTATAAACGCGAAAGTCCGTGACGATGGATGGATGTTTGTTACTCTTTCACGCAAAAACTACTGAACGGATTTTGATGAAACTGTACAGTAATATAGCTTACACATCAAAATAACACATAGGATAATTTTTATCTCGATATTCCCACGGGATCGACACTTATGCGGGTGAAACCGCGAGGCGCTTGTAGTTATTTGTATAAATTAATGTTTGTCTCGTAATTCTTGCCAATAACTTTTAAGGGACTCGCGGAGGTTGCATGTAAGCACCAAATAGGCTATAATCTCTACAATACCTACACCAGCACCCTAATTTCGTAACACACTATTACTCTCAATTTGAATCATTTTGAAGCATATTGCTAATCCATTGCCCCTTAGGTTCGAAAAATGTGTCTGCTCAACAACGTAAAAGACGCAATGAATGTTGTTGAACAGTCAAAATGAAACCCATTGCTACTGATAGTGTGTTACGCAATTACCCTGCAGGGCATATATGTAGGTACAGGTCTCCCTTAGACATTTCGAGGCCGACAGCCCATCTGGCTGCTGGCAATTTCAAGTACAAACATTAAATTAAAAATTCGTTTACCCACACAAATTTATCATTCGATTTCGTATCGTAAATCGTACCGAATCGAATCGGTACCAAAAACGATTCGATTCAATCGAGTCTTGATTGTGATATGTTATTGTTCGTGTGCATAATTTTCGGTGTCACTTTCATTGCAATAATTCTAGAGAATATTTTTGGGCAACCTCCTTTAAATAATGTTTCAGGAAAGGACGTTGTGCAATACCTGCTTGATTTGGTCTTCATTGTTAAGGGTGACCTCAAAATTATTGGTATTACGTCCGTGGTGTCTTTCCAAAGGTTTTATTTATTGATTTGAGCTTCTTAACGTCGCTCGCATGACTAAAAGTCCTATCTCATTTTTTGGCTGATTTGGGTTGGGGCAGCTACATTAATCTATTCGTGATTCTTTACACTTTTCACTAATTAACCGTCGTACCTCTATGTTATTTGGATCTCAAAATATAAACATTTTGAAAGGCAACAAAACGTAAAGAATCACGAATGGAAGAGTGTAGGTAGTTGTCCTGACTCAAATCAGCCAAAAAATGACATAGGACTTTTAGGCTCAACTCACACCAAAAGAGCGTCGAAGCGCGGCGAAGCGGAACGCAGTTTCAGTGTCATATGAATTTTAACTTTATTTTCATTACTATAATACTTATTATCGCATGAGAAACTCGAACGAGTCGCGCGGATGCCAGCGGCGCCGCTGGAATTCCGGCGAATGGCCTTCTCTACCGAGCGGTTGCGATAATAAGTATTATAGTAATGAAAATAAAGTTAAAATTCATATGACACTGAAACTGCGCTCCGCTTCGACGCTCTTTTGGTGTGATTTGAGCCTTAGTCATGCGAGCAACGATATACGGTAGTGGTACCGACGGCGACGCCAGCACATCAAGCTACTACAATCTGTCAAATTTCTTTAATAGACTTTCAACTTTATCGCTAATGCATAAGGTTCAAATTTGATTGGGAAAATTTGACAGTTTCCAGTAGCTTGATGTGCTGGCGTACGAATGCAATATTTTGTCAAGTCATACTTGTAACAAAAATGGAACAGTTAGGTTAAAGTTTGCTTAATCTATGTACATTTCGTAATAAAAAAACACTTACGAATTATTAAAAATGGCGTATAGAGGGGTCGTGAGGCTACTCATAAATAAATATGTGCACACGTGTTCCTAATATATAATTAGTAAGTGAATCTTTCATTTCATGTCTATCTGTGTGACCGCTTCTAAACTATACAAATCATTTTATCAAATCATTCATATTCCAACCTGATTGGGAGTTATATTTTCGAGCCGTTTGGGGTTGAAACACTAGGGCCATGGGGTCCGAGTGCCCACTTGGTTTTTCTAGATATCGCCAAGCGGTTAGTCGACTCTTCACGTGACCAGAGGGCTGGCCTATTTCTTGGCCAAAGAATTAGCATTGCCATACAACGTGGCAATGCTGCCTTTTGGGCACTGTTCCTGTTGACAGCGATGCGGACGAATTTTTTGATGCCCTATGATCATTTTGCTTATTTTTTTCATATAAATCATTTAGAGCATTTATTCCGAAATTTTAACTAATACATATCAAATTAATCACGATGTTTTGATACGTCACCTTTGTACCCGTGCAAAGCAAGGGCGGTTCGCTAGTGTATAATTATTTATATATAACTTCAAACCTTGGTAAGTCTATACTAAACTAAATCACAGCCACTTCACGGGTTCCGTACATGTTTATTTGTCCGCCAAGCTCTTATAGTATCAACATTAACATATTTTGTCACGTTTTCTCGGCAATTCACGCCAGTTTTGCCTTACGGGGTAAACGGAACAACAGGTGTGCTGTCAATATGTATTTACTGGAAAATAAATCAGTGCTACATGCTGGTTAAATGTTTATTTTATTAACATTATCAGTTACAACACTATCATTATAAGGTTTATTTTTGTACAGACGCCAAAAGTTCAAGCTACTACAATCTGTCAAATTTCTTTAATAGATTTTCAACTGTATCGCTAAAGCATAAGGTTCAAAGTTCATTGGGAAAATTTTACAGTTTCGGGTAGCTTGATGTGCTGGCGTACGAATGCAATATTCGTCTGTACATAATATACTATGCAGTTGAATATAAATGTGAAATACTCGGACCCTGGAACAGCCCACGTTTCATCGCTTCATGATAACATTGGATACGCTATCGATACAGTAGGGACGGGACACACTCGTATATTGCAGATTTCAGGAGTTGGGCTAACAATTTCTTCCATTTAATCAATCATCTCAGCCTACCGCAGTCCACTGCTGGGCCAAGACATCTCCCAGGCTGCTCCACAATACTCAGCCTTCCGCCTTCTGCATCCATTCTGTTCCAGACCGTCCATCCAGCTTAGAGGCATTCGACGCTTGCCGATACGCGGTCTTCACTTCAAAACTCGTCTGCTCCACCGGTCATCGGATCTTCGACAAACATGGCCAGCCCACTTGCTTGCTTACTCTGCAAGCTATATCCGTAACTCCGGTTCCTTTCACGGTCACCCATCCACGGGCTGACATGTGCAAACGTAGCTTAACATTCGAACGACCCATGTGGCTGTTATTATTTAGCCGCGGGCCCTTTATAAGCTGATACAATGTACCTATAAGATGATACAGTCACTACTTAGTTCATTCTTCGAAATATTAATTTACAATGTCCCGAGGTTAAAGGTACACGTACAGAGCACACGTATCAAATCGGAAAGGGATCAGCACCGTATCACCTTTCGCCTCGCCGTCAAACAGGCGTCAACCTAACGTAAGCACGTAACCAAAGCGGATCAGAAGCTCCGATACGTCGACTCGGCTACAGCTAGGCGACGCCGAGCTTACGGCTCGCCGACCGCTTGTTGATGGTGCAGCAGGCAGGCCGGTGGGGTGAGAGGGGCAAGGGTGGACGACGAGCCGTAAGCGCGGGGACGACGAGCCGTAAGCGCGGGGACGACGAGCCGTAAGCGCGGGGACGACGAGCCTTAACGCACCGCACCGCGGTTCGTGAGCTTGTCCCGAGGCGAGGCGATTACGTTACGATTCCGATTAGTATGCGTTGAAGTAGGGAGTTTCATACAAAGAATACCCTTTTCCTACTACTAAGATTTTCCTCCACACTTTCGTAGCTCCGTCCAATCCTAAGTGAGGTTTTTATAAGTGAATTCTTTAGTAAAAATGTCGGTTTCTGAGCAAGGCGAGAAATGGCCTTTAAACTAATAAGTGTCGGGTATTTCCTCGTAATTACCCACCTTATAGCAATAGATATAGGTAGCAATACTTCACGTAAGTTAAGGGGTAGTTACATAGGTTACAAACGTTTTGATTAGGTATAGACACTGTTTCTGTCTCACCAGCCAATCGTCAGATCTTTCATACTTAGATTTAGGGCAAATTTTTCAATAGTCAGATATCTCATAACTGAAGAGTAAATATTGCGGTTTGTCAGCTTTTGTGCCTATAGAAAATATGTAAAACTGTCATATTTATTCTTCAGATAAAAGTTATCTGACTATTGAAAATCAGCCCTTAGAAATTCAGTAAGTTAATTAACCAACGGCTTAAATGTTGCCATTTATTAACACTGATCACCAAATCTTTTGATTCATCATCATCATTTCAGCCGAAAGACGTCCACTGCTGATTTTGCAAACTACATTAATAAATTTTAACTATTGAATGACTGCCATAATGTGATGGAGCAAGTACCTACATCCACTTGTGAGGATTTTCATTGCTCCAAGTTGCAAACAAAACAGTTACACTGGGACTAACAAAAATGTCGCTGGAATACTGTACGTGAGGCACCTCTAGTGCAAGCGCCATTCCAGGAATGTGATGTGATGACTTATAGACTTTCGGTACCAAGATGCGTTTCCTGGACACAGAGAAACTATTCACTCCTGCATGTTGGGGATCAGACAGGATTTTACAAAAGGTATCTTTTGGCTTCGTGGATCACGGGAGAGAAGGTTTTCATATTATTTTCCTCGTTAACTTCACCTTAACGCCAAGAATTTATCACGCGAATAAAATAAAGGTGAGAATTGTCTCAATCCCATTTATTTTTCTACGTGATCCAAGTAAATTGATCGTTCTACTTACAGGGGAAATAAATGGAGCATGATAAAAAATATTAATCGCATTGCTGATCTCAATATGGTAATATTCTGCTTGATTCAGTAAGCTTTTGCTTTTTATCCGAAGTTTGAGGTAAAATATTGAGAGGGAAATATGTCAGCTGTTTGCTTTATAAGGTATGACATTGGTAGTATGTTAGTATTTGAGCTTAATCCAAAATTATTATGGAGATACTAACTTCGAAGACAGTTTATGCAGTTGGATTTTTTATTAGAATCCAACAGAGTACTCCGCATTTTCTAAAAATGTTCAATCATTTGATAACTTTATTCGAGGAATAATTTTGAAATGTTGACGGTTATTTCATACTAAACTATCAAATGTCAATTTTATTCCTCTAATAAAAGTTATCTAGCCATGGAAAAATCTGCCATAAATCAAATTCGTATCAACTCAAATAAACGCAAAAGTTACATCCTACATATATGAGGATACTGATTTTAATGAATAATAAGACCTTTATTTTCAGGCTACTTTGGCCCATAGATAAATACCTTACAGACTAACATATACTCGTATATATTAATACCATATATATATATATTTTTTTTTTTTTTTAATTACCTACATCTATTAATAAATCAATCTATTATTAATTAGGTACAGAAGCCAGCACATCAAGCTACCCGATAATCTCAAATTTTCCCAATCAACTTTAGACCTTATGATTTAGCGATAAAGTTAAGAATCTATTCAAGAAATATGACAGGTTGTAGTGCTGGCTATGTGCTGGCGTCTTTACATTCTACACATACCAAGATTCTGACCGAACCTACTACTAGAAACTGCACTCATTGAAGGTAATAAAGGTAAACTTAATTATTTTATTGGACCGTTTGTCCAGTGTCAAAGTCAAAGTCAAAGTCAAATCATTTATTTCAAATAGGCACATTAAAGGCACTTTTGAACGTCAAAAAAAAAACTAAATAGAAATGATTCTAGTCGCCCATTCGAAAAGGTAGATTTCGTATGGAGAAGAATGGGCAAGAAACTCCACCGTTACTCTTTTAAAATGTTTTAGGGTAGTTCTTCGAAATTTGATTCTTTGACTGATCCATATGGCTAAAATTTAATTTCACTTTCAGCTCTGTAACACATGTTCATATGAAAATAGGTATACCAAATAACATATATTTGAATGAGGGACTCGTTTTTATAAAGTAGTTTTCAAGATATTAATTTTGTGCCCAGATGAATCAGAATGTGTTACATATTAATCAGAAACAGAAATAAAAAGTAATAAATACACCGTTAGTTATGAATATAAATTCTAAACAATAATTATTAATTCTTAAATAGGACTAAGACATATCAAAAGTATCATATTTAGAACAAGATTATACTCCTGTAATTTTTTAAAATTCAAAAGGTTATAGCTAAGTAAATAATAATAAATAAGGTTAAAACTACTGACTTGTACACGGTCAAAAATTGGACAAGGAGAATTACGCAACAAAAGCGCTCCTTTCGTGCTGGAGAGGGGAAAAACTAATTTATTTTATTATTCATATGGGGTTTTGACCATACGAATCAGGCACAGATGAATCAGGATTTTGCCTACAATCGTGCATAACTCATCATACATACAAACTTCATTATTTTCATTTTTCTACACGAATCTATAACCCAAAAGCATCACACGAAACACAGATTGAAGTTTTAAAATAATAAAATAAATTTTATAAAGTAGGCATTGTAATCAGGATGCCACCTGAACCAAACACAGATGAATCAGGTATTTTCCTTCGTAACACCGGATCTAAGCCAACCAGCCGCACGTCCACCTTCTAGGGCGTCCGTTGCACGACTGGCTTCCCCCCGCGCTGGAAGCCAGACTCTCATTATTATTACCCGACCAAGTACGGTCAAGCGCAGCTTACGCCACATTAATCAGTATTATACGCCGGACACTTCTTTTTTACTTATTTATAAACAGACTAACGTAGTTATAACTAATACACATTTTTTTTGTAAGAGGACAATTCATTTCCTTTCGATATAATTATAATTTATATTGATGTATCAAAGGGAAAATGCTACATCGACCATTTTGTTCCGGAAAATGGCAAACGGACGCGCTATATGAATCAGAAGAACGACCTTCAAATATTTTTATTTTGTACCTAGACAGCAATTATTAAAAAAAAATCATTTGTCCCAGTAAGGGATAAAGCTAAACTGTACAAAAAAAAATATTACATGCCGTTTTTTTAGTTGGTTACAGAAATATACCCACAGACATCGAAAATTTTGTCCCTGAAGAATTACCCTTTACAAGGTCTTGTATACATAATAAAAATTATATGTGAACACGATGCACCCATAATAAAATTAGTCTACCACAAAAGGTAAAAAGAATTAAAAATTAAGCAATGACAGGTAAATCAAATAAGATACATGGTGCTCACATATTTACAAGTTATTTAAAAAAAAAAAATGCAAAAGTAGTTGAACTTTAACAAGTGTGTGAGCCACTGTAGTCGCAGATTGTAAAAAATGAATTAAAAAGTGTTCGTAAGCGCAACTGCTGAGCATGAGGTCCTGGGTTTGATTCCCGGGTTGGGCAAAGTGTTATTGGTCTTGTCCATCTGTACTTATTCAGTAGCAGCCCGGAGTCTGGAATTGCCCATGGTTGATGGCAATATGCTCTCCCCCTATTACATGGGGCTTAAACGTAACTGATGGCGAGATGTGGGTGTACTATAAGGTGCACCTCTGGCTAACCCATCGGGGATTATAGGCGTAGCCTTTTTTTTTGAAACTACATAACAAAATTTCAAATGGTTTCCAATACTGCATTTGCTTAGTCTAGTTTCCTCTGGTCATTCCCACGTTACGAGTTTTTTTTTTTTTTTTTTTATTGCTGAATTGGCCTGCTCTTGACCTCGATCACGCCTGATGGAAAACGATGGATGAGGTCTATGATGGAACGAGCGTGCGCAGAAGATGCCTAAGGCACTGGAACTCCCACGCATCGACGAAACACAGCAGGCTGCTTGACGCCGGACTCCGGTGGGAGGGTGGTCGCAAACCAGGCGGGTGTTAGCACTACCACCGCAAGGGAAGACTTGGCCAGTCAAATAAGGTGTAGGGCGTGAGTATCCAGGATGCGCCGATCGCTCGATTCAGTTTAGGGAGTAACTGGCGGGACAAACTGCGCTACACGAGGAGGCTTCTTCATGTATCTCAGTACGTAGTAAGTACCCCCATCTTTCAATTACATTCGACACTGTATCCCAGTTAATACCTTACGAAGGCAACAAAATACAGGTCCACGCCTCATCTCAGGCATCAACGAGTCTCCATATTATAAAGAGATCAAGAGCGTCGTAATTAAATCAGTTAGGAAGCGTGACTGTGCGTTCTGCGGCGCCTTTAGAGCTGTTTTTGTGGCGTCTTTTTAGACATCCAATCATTATTGGGTTACTGAGCTGTACCCGTAGGTAGGTAGGTAGGTATAGATGTGAGGATGAACGAGTTTTACATTGTGGATTATAAGTTGAGAGTACTCTTTGCTTGATCAAAACAAATATACCTGCACTAGGCGAATTTCAAGCTGTAATTCGATTTTTATTTATAACTAGCTTCGCCCCGCGGTTTCACCCGCATAAGTGTCGATCCCGTGGAAATATCGGGATAAAAAGTAGCCTATATGTTAATCCAGGGTGTCAGCTACCTCCACACAACATTTTATACAAATTGGTCCAGCCGTTTGAGCGTGAAGAAGTAACAAATATATAAACACACACACACACCCCCCCACTCACAACCTTTCGCCTGTATAATATCAGTGTGACTAACCACTTTGTCATCTGGACTCCTTTGATAAAGATTGGCCCTTGGCAGCTCTGGATAGAGAGAGGTGGAAAGAGAGTAGGCCTTTGCCCAGCAGTGGGACATTAATGGCTAATAAAAAAATCGGTCAAGTGCAAGTCGGACTTGCGCACCGAGGGTTCCGTACAAATTTGTAGGTATGTAAATAGTTTATCACGGGTTTTTTTTAAATTAACTAATAGACGGTTTTCAGATTTTTTCCTATAATTGGACTACATGACCTTGCTTCTTGCCAAATTTCATGATTCTAGATCAACCCTATACATTTTGAGTCCCTTGCGAGTGTCGAAATTATACGTTAACTGAGAAGTTGATTTTTTCACAGCTTCAAGGGACTGTAGGTAGATCTAAGTACCTATATGGTTTTAATTTCAACTCGATACATGATCATGATCCGCGGGATCTCACAGTTAAGAGGCCTGTGTCCCGGCAGTGGGAACATTATTGGCTGATTATGTAACAAGAAATTAATATTTCATTAACTCGTGAACGGAGCGTGGGCGGTTATAAAAAAAAACAGTGGCACTCCGGGAGTGCCGACAGAAGTGAAAACAAAACACAAACAGAATACTTTGCCATCACTCACTAACATCTGACATATCGGATATACATTAAAACCGAGGACAGCCGAACACATCCGAAGCGGGTATTTTTTTAATCGTCTTATAAACAAAACACGCGCAGTATCGCTTACGGTAGCAGTGGCGAGAGTTCAATGGTTTTTCCCATCTCAAAAAATTTCCAACGCGCATAAAGAAGTTTTCACTTCAATAAAACATTAATTTCAAAGCTCATACGACAAACGACCAAACCCACGTCAAAAAGATAGCTGATTACAGAGAAGCCTCTGGTATCTTATAATATTGGAGCAATCTAGTTCATTTCTAGATGACTGATCTAATCGAGTCAAAGGCTAGACTGGAGCGTAATAACCGGTAATCAATTATTATCGTTATGTAATTTGTTATTGTTGTAGTGTCGTATGGGGCTGTCTGTCTGTACCGAAAATAGAAACGGACAACCCAACACAGATTTTAGTGTTTGAAAGTTGGTATTCTCTGTGCGAATGTTCTTGAAAATGGAACATTCACGTAGTTTTAGGAACGTCCCTGACCCAATCTACCAAGCCTTTAATTTCCCTACACGTTTGACAAGTTTTTGACATTGATTGTCGTCGAGATGGGGTTGCGACTAGAAGTTCAACAGGATGTTGTAGGTTGTAAACTAAACGACAATGTGTATGTGTCGTAGAACACACCTGTCAGACTTGCTTGTCATTCCTTGTAAAACTAATGTCAGCCTGTGTCAGCTCTGAGAGAATTAAATCTGACAACTTTTTAATAATTATTATATTCTTATTTTCCTACCAATAATCCATCATAGGAATTTGTATTTAATATTCTTAATTCGGAAAAATGAGTTATTTAAGCAAAATCAATCATGAAATCTCCTGAATCAATGATATTGGAAACGAAATCTACTTTTATAATACCCTACAAAATGGTTGAGCTGGATGGTGCTGATCCACGCGTCATGTTCGTGAACGGGCGCCGTCGGTTGAGACTGGTCATCTCGTATCTGCCAAAGCTTATTTTTAATCTTATATTTTGAATTGTTTCTTCATTTGTGTCTTTTTTTTTACATTGTTCTTACATATAGAAGCAACAAGAATAATGTACCCAGGATTTTGTAATATCTTGATTTAAAAGAGTGTCCATGTAGTTTCTTGCCCGTTCTTCTCCATAGAGATCTACGTTTTGGAATGGGCAACTACTTAGCAGCTTTAACTTTCTGACTAACTGACAGACTATTTAATTTTGACAATTCAAAAGTGCAAAGTTTAATTGAAATAAACGCTTTGAGTTTGAGTTTATAAATCATACAAAATATGCTACTGTATTCTTAATTTTATCCCCAAGCATCGCCAGTAACATAACTTAGTAGCCAACAAAATGTGCATCAAACAAAAATAAATGATTACATTCTCGTGGGATCGTGCATTATACCCGAGTTAATGCAAAAAGCGGTGCAAATTGAATCAACCAACATTAATATTAACGACAGATACAGTTCGCGGGGTGAGCAGACTGCCTCGTCTTGTAATCAATCAAATGTAGGTTTATTAAAGTGTTAATGTTAGGTTTAATGGAAGGAATGCATCTTAAGACAGGAGCTAGAAATCTTGGTGTAACAACTAATTACATACTCTTTCGTATTTTCTTGAATTATTTCTTTGGACTGAATATGATCAAAACTATACCTAATTATCTGTAGCATGCTTTTACAAAAAAATTCCAAAGTGTATTTAAGGGGCTTACAGGAGCTAAACACAAAAAACGCAAGTTTTAGAAACAATAAAAGTTCATGATCGACTAGAGTAAACAAAATCAGAAAAATATATGATATTCTTCAGGATGTATGCTAGGTAGATAGTGTGTTGAAAACATAATACAACAAATTTCATAGGACAGAAAAAATCATGAAGATACCTCTAAAAACTTTCTTTTTACAGTAGTAGTAGCAGTAGTTTTTCAGAATCAGAATGATTGTATGTAGATACAATAGTTCTGATTTTTGTCAGATTATTCTACAAGCAACATACCTACTAAAACACTAGTATTTTAATTTTTTCGTCCAAAGAATAGATTTTTTGAAATTAAATAATTGCTTCATATTTTGCAATAAATTACCAGCGTTGTGTCATCGCGCTACCTACGCAATAACCCCGCCGGAATACATCCCTATTTCATATACGTACGTGAGTAAATCTATCATTACTAGAGAAAATATCGTGCTAAAATTATTTGGGACACAGCAATACCTCATCCGAATAATCACTGAAAGAGAAACATAATTGCTCTACAACCTACCCACTAGTATTTAATTCAAGGATGAAGGCATAAAATATTTCGCAGATGCGTGATACGACGCCACGGGAACCGCATTAGCCTTGATTGTTAACATCATCAGGTTTTAGGAGCCCGCTGGTAAAGGTCGCCGAGGGTCTGATTAAAGGTTTTTTTTTGGTTTGGGCAGGAGATTACCTACTGAAATTTGAGAAAGTTCATGTTAATTGACAGAATATAACTAATCTGCGTTCGCAATTTATTTGCCAAAAATGTAAACAAATATGAATTAATGGAAAAATTAACTGTTTTACAATTTAACTCTAAAATATACATATTATATAGGTAGTATATACAAGTATATAAAAAAAGGGAAAAGAAAAAGACAGGAGCTCATTGGGCATCAAAAAATTCGTCCGCATCGCTGTCAATGGCATAAGTGCCCAAAAGGCTGGCAGCATTAACACGTTGGATGGCAATGCTTATTCTTTGGGCTAAAAATAGGCCAGGAAAATGGAAAAATAACTTTAATTCCTACAAAATAAAGTTCAGTTTACGCTACAACTTCAAACTTTTTTATAATTTTTTCAATAGTGCTAGTCACTCTGAAATCAACTTAATTTTCATTGAAACAAAGTTGATATTTGTTTAACTTGAAATAGGGTAGGGGTGTGCAGCACTGTGCACTTTTACTATACTTAGATTTTTGGAATAGAAAGGGTTTGAAATGCCGGTCACGGATCGGTAGTCGCAGAATTTTGTTTAGCAGGAGATGATCTTCTTCATCATCAGTCTCCTGCCCTTATCCCAATTTATGTCTGGTCTGCGCAACATGTCTTTTTCTTCCATACTTCTCTATTAGTCGTCATCTCGGTAGTCACCCCCTTTCTAACCATATCATCATTCACACACTCCATCCATGGTTTCTTTTGTTCATAGACATCCATAATCAAAAGTTTTTTCACGAGATATCAGGAGATATCAATCGAATTTGTTGAGAAGGCTCAAGCAAGACATAAGAAGTAATAGGAATAGAAATTGAACTTTTGAGCGATAATTTGCAAGATTCGGCTTAGTCACAAAACATTTTTAGAGACACAAACGAGACAGTCATAAGTCAGAAGCAATGTGCAATCAGCTGACCATATGGAAGTACATGGAAGAAATCAGTTCCTTTTTTAAACTAACTCTATGTTTAGACAAGGACAACACTGCCTTATTAATGACAACGTAAGACTTCTCCTCCCGCAAGTCCTCCCATACTCCTCCCATTTGGAAAAACTCTCCAAATAAAATACAGAACCCACACTTAAAAGAAAACTTCAACCGACCACCATTTTTAACATAATTTCCAACCATAACGGTTATTGCACCCGAAATCATAACGAGCATGTAAAATATTGTGTAGTATCCATCCGTATGATATATGACCGATATTAACCGCGGTACAAAATGTTATAGGGCGTTCTGCTCGCATACTTGTAAATGTTAAGGAATTAAGTTACGTACTTGTTTTAAAGAAATAATGTTTGCACATCACTCTTCGGGTTGAAGCGCATTTGGGTCGAATTATAAAATTAAGCGAGAGAAACGTTATTTCGAAGGGCATTTATGAGGACTTTGGTTAAATCTAATTGTGTAAAAGGCTGTATGATTGACTGACTTACAACCATAACCATACCATAATCAGCCTATAATGTTCCCACTGCTGGGACACAGGCCTCCTCTCGGTGAGAGGGAGTGGGCCGTAATCCACCACGCGGGCCCAGTGCGGATTGGCAGATGTCACATGTCTTCGAATTTTTGGTTCTAAGACATGCCGGTTTCCTCACGATGTTTTCCTTCACCGTTTTGAGAGCAGACTGACTTACAACGCACAGACTAATTTTAATAGCTGTTGATTACCTAATGATAAGATAAGATAATTTTTATTTGTTTAAACATGAGTATACATACGAAAAAATCAGCATGCAAGTTGTTAAAAGTATTATCAACAGGTCGTCATGCTTGCCATATACAATGGCATACAAATATTTAAATAGGTAAGTATAAGCAAAATTTTTACGGTATTCAAATTATACAAGGTAATAAAATTATTTAAATAGAAATATATAACCACAATTCATTTATCCAAATTAAAATATAACACTCATAGTTAACATGGAAAAACATATAAAGTAAGTAGTCAAACAAAACAAATAGGTCTAAATTATAATAGTCATTCAAAATTTTTTACAGTCAAAAAATCATTGATGGTGTAATAAGCTCTTTCTGCTAAAAAAAATTAAAAGCATTGTTGGGAAGTTTTCCTAATACCTAAGACGCAAGTCAAGTCAAGTTATCTCTAAGTATTCAAACTCAGAGCACTTGTGAATTGCCAAGGAATCTACTTCTACTTGTTTCACATTCGCCTCACAAGGTACGCCCCACGTTTTATTTTTTTTTGGTCTCGAAAATCACTGGCTTTATCAAATTTAAAAAAAATAGATTTTAATTTAGATTTTTAATTAGATTTAACAATTGTCTTTACCAATAGTCAGAGTTATAGGTTTTCAGTCACAGAAAGATTAAATTATCTTCGTAAATACAGAAAATACTTCAAAAGAAAATAGTTAGACGTTTTTGAATAAATCTTATGTGAATGTGCCAATTTATATGCAAAGTTAATTTCGTTGCTACACTTTTGTATGAGGTAATGCATTAATCTTAATATAAATTCAAAAGGTTTGAAGTGAATGGTCTTAGTGAATTGAATTCTATCATTCTATTTTGGATTAGTCTGAATAGTTTAGCTATGTGATGGGAAAATTGGTTTGAGGACGGTTGAGTATTGATAGGTATTTTGTATGCTATAGTTTAAAAAATATATATAAATTATGTGATTAAGTATAGAGCTAATCCCTCGATGATATATAAATTCATTTGGATAGGAAGTTACCTATAATATTTAGGAACTTATGCTAAAATTAAAACTAAGTGTGCTGTTTATAAATTGAGCATTCGCAAGTTAATTAGAATCATAGCGGGTAAGACACTAACAGTAGAAATGGCTTTCATTTTGAACGTTCAACAACATTCATTGCGTTATTTACGTTGCTGAGCAGACAACGTTTTATGAACATATGAAGCAATTAGGGTGATGTTACCTGTCAAGCTATAACAATACAGTTACGTGTGTGGTGAACGCAACATTATTGACATGAACGCATTCCAACTTCAAGAACTTTAATTACTTCAGTTAGTGTCATCATCATCATTCAGCCGAAAGAAGGCCACTGCTGGATATAGAAAAAGTTTGCCACAAGCACCGCCACATTGGCCGATCCTGTGCTTCTCGCATCCAGCAGATTTCCGTGAAGGTGTACCTTATCAGGTAATTCTAATTCTATCTCTATATCTAATATTATAAGCTGTAATTATCATTTCTAGTATAATCAACTGCACATCAGTGAAGTCAATTTGATAATGACAGCGCTTATATGTCGTAGAAATAAGAGCGGTTTTCGTAGTGCACTGATATGCGTGGCATATGCAGAATATACATGAAATAGATGCTCAAGTGCTCATACAGATACCCACCATTTTAAATATTTTAAAACCGAACAAAAATCTGAATATCAACTTACAATTCGTGGCATTATAAATATTTTCACCTATTCTTTCGATGTGGGTCAGACAAAACATCTCAAAAACGTTTCTCAGACAATTCTGTTGCTGCAAACCCGCATAAACTGGCGACCAGCAGTCAGGAGGTCAAATGCATAACTCTCGGCACCTCGAGCGCTCGCGCATGTAAATAAGGGCATATTTCAAACGTACTAGCACCGACCGCAGTGTTGGGTTGCTTCTCCAAACTGTTCGGGCCGGAGTTAGTTTATGCGAGCATTTTATAGGACAATCAGCCGTTAGTGTTCGCACTGCTGGATATATGTATATACATAGACCTGCTCTCTGTGAGAGAAAGTGGGCCATAAACCACCACGCGGGCCCAGTGCGGGTTGGTAGATGTCACATATCTTCGAATTTTTGGTTCTAGGACATGCCGGTTTCCTCACGATGTTTTCGTTCACCGTTTTGAGAGCAGTGGTGATGATATAATTTACAGAAAGTAAAACGCCTGTCTGGGTTCGAACCTACGACCTACAACCCGTAAGTCGCGGCCGTCACCACTTGGCCACCACTGCTCTCTGCTACTGCATTACCCAATCCAATCGTTATCACACCAGATATAAATTATTCGACTGAACAAAATACTCAGACGAACACTCCAACTTGACAAAAAATATTTAAAGGAACACTCCACCGTGCTCGCGTAAATGAACCAGCATCCTTACAATCACCATACACGTTAGACAGGAATGTGTGAATGCGATTCATAAATAAATCGATCCGAACAACGTCAGTGCTTCCGTGCGCTTATTGATATGGTAATGATGTACTTAATGTATAGTATTGTATGTACTTACTGTCGGCAATCATGGGCAAGTCGTAAATGTGGACGGTAATTAAAACTATCTAGGTCTAAGAGCAGTAGATATATTCTTATAATAATCTCACCAGGGAAAACGTGGGTCAAGTAAAATGTTAATAGTGTCAATACTTACCTATCATGAGATGGAATGACAGGTCACATCACCTACGTTTTCATGGTGAAATTTTATAGGGTAAAACGAAAGATTGCTCTGGGTTTTATCGCCTACCAAGGAGGATTAATTATAGGCCGACCGCTTAACTGAGACGTCGCCTGAGGTAGCAGCGCGGTGCGGGAGGGGTGTGGTGACGTGATGCGAGAGCTCAGTGATTCGCCAACTTGTGTCAACTATCACCCCTCCCGCACCGCGCAGCTACCTCAGGCAACGTCATAGTTATGCGATCGGCCTATAAAAAAAACATTGGTTATTAGCGTCTAGCTTCTGTCTGCGTGAAATTTCTTGTTTAAAAGGAGAAATTTCACGCAGACTATGACACTCAGCAATATTGTAGTAGATTTGTGAAATAATAACAACAATAATAACTGGACCAGAAGTTCCGAAGATTGCTCCCTACAAACAAACACAAATTTTACCTCCTTACTCGTACATTATTACAAGTATAAATTTAAATCATACAATATCTCATTTGTTATCATTTTTAAACTTATCAAAAATAGATTTTCACGTCAATATTATCCAAGGAAAATGTTGTAGTATATTAGTTGCGAGTGCGAAGAATGGGACTTGATTAAAGACCAAATACGGGCGGGTATTAAAAACGTGTTATTGCAACACAATTTAGACTTTATAACCATTTTTTAAAACCATAGCTTCTTTTCCCAGGCTCTTTTACTTTACTAAGATTTTAAAAATAATCCAGAAATTGTATAGGAATAAAACAATACTGAGGTTACCGGATCTGGGTGTGCACAATAATATGTTCACCTTACCTTACCTTTCGAAGCCACGGGAAGTTAGTTGCTATGTAAGACCGTATTACGTAAGAAGATCAAATTGACCTCCATACTTTCGAGCGATTTCACTAATTTAATTTCAATACAAATCTAAAAAAATGTTATAATAAAAATATAATCCAACAACAGGCCGAACTAAAAATAGATTTACATAGAAAAACGCCACTTACTTTGTAGTACTAGCAGTCAAGTTTCCAAGCATTCTCACAGTAACCCGCCACACTAATGTAGTTTACGATCGACCTAGAATCGAGTCGTTCATTCGAGCGCATTCGATTGTCGATTTAAATCGAATCGATGCGCCCCGCACTGTCCCTCTTTGCGTCAAATAAATATAGAGCTTTAGTTCCAAATAACGACACTGGTATGTCAATGGCGCTAGTATAGATTAGTTATGTTCATTTGTGATAATACGTATGCGTAAACAGATTTTGATTGTAATGCCAGATTCGTTTCGATTAGCTATAAATGTTTAAATCCGGGATCATGAAATACTAGAGGTATGTTGGCAGTTGCAGTTCAAGAAAAATATTATATTTATGTAGGTTTTTTAAAACTAGCAAAAATATTGCAGTAAGGGGTAAATAAGCCTCCACCATCCGTCCGTTCGTTCGACCATCCATCCATCCGTCCGTCCGTGTGTCTGTCAGCGGGCTGTATCTCATGAACCGTAATAGATACAGACAGTTGAACTTTTCACTGAGTGTGTAATAAAAACACCTTCTTCCTTATAAGACACGTGTGTTTTCCGGCGTTTTTTGCCTTGTGGTACGGAACCCTTTGTGTGCGAGTCCGACTCGCACTTGGCCGTTTTTTTACCTCTCTACAATTTTAACGTTATTCATGAAGTTTTTAACATACCTACTCCTATTTTATAATCAACATACCATAGTAGGGCAAGGTAAGTCCATCGACATTGACAACATCCATCACTATGAATGACACTATGAAACATCTCTGCCTGCCCTGGAAAGAATGATTTAAAGCATCAGTCACCAATAAAAGGACTAGCTCTAATAAAAACTCCAATTTATTACTCCAGCAAAAATATTTCATACGGAAAAACTGAACAAACATAGATACGGTCAATTCATTAAAAATCATTGACTTGTCAGAATTTTTTCACATCAGTATGAACTGACAAGCTGGACTGACAAATGACTGACGAAACAGGTGAATGCTGACTGATGTTTATCTGGAAGATCAGTATCCGATCCCACGTGCATTAGAATTTCAGATTGAACCATGTTTAATAATGTATTGACCAGGAATATATGAAGTGCTGTCGGTTTTACAATAGTTATGCAATGATATGCATGCTGTTAGCTTATAGATTTTAATTTATTAAAAGTAGCTATGATAATGCTAGCTTTTATTTGACTTTGAGGTTCCCGACGTCGAAAAGACTTTCTTTTTAGTAAGTATATTCATGTATTTATGTATATTTATTTGAGCTTATATATAAATGTAATTGGTATATATAAAATAACTATGTATATATTATATTCATAGTTTTAATAGGTTTATGAGTATCTTTATTCCTCTATGTTCTTGATTGCATCTACCACTGTTTGTCTCTGCATTCCCAAAGGTTGACTGGTAGAAAATGCCTATGGCATTAATTCTACCTCAGTACATTTATGTGCTTGAAGTATTAAATAAATAAATAAATAATAAAAGACTTGATTGGACGGACCCTTCTTTTGCAATGGGTATTGTTAGTAATAATCTTTCACATAGCTAGCTAATGTTACATCAATTCAACAAATAATACAATTATAGCATTTTCCTTTCTTGTGATGACCTAAATATTCAAAATTGTTTTGAAGTGAAAACTTCTTTTTTGAGATGGGAAAAAACCATTGAACTCGCGCCACTGTTACCATAAGCGACACCGCACGTGTTTTGTTTCTAAGACGATTAAAAAAATACCCGCTTCGGATGTACTCGGTGTTAATGTATACGGCAAAGTATTCTGTTTGTGTTTTGTTTTCACTTCTGTCGGCACTCCCGGAGTGCCACTGTTTTTTTTTTTCAGTCAACGTTGACTCAAAATTCTTCGTGTGATTCTGATTGTATAGATGAAATACTTTAAGGTGTATAATAAAAACTTGAAGGAAAACGTCGTGAGGAAACCGGCATGTCCAAGAAATTCGAAGACATGTGACATCTACCAACCCGCACTGGGATTAGATCGTGTAGTAGATTATTAGACCACTTCCTATCGAAAAGAGGAGGCCTGTATCCCAGCAGTGGGAAAATTATAAGCTGATTATGTACAGTTAACAAAAGAGATAAGTATGCAAGATCGTCGGATATAGTTGAAGTTTACTAAGAAACCAATGGATGTTGTCGATTAAAATTTAATTTGATAAATAAGCTGTTTATTTTCTAATAATAAAATAAAAATGTATTCGAGAACATCCATCGGTTTCTTAAATTATAAGATTTTTATTAACTAGATATAAGATTCCTAATGTGAGAGCTTGATGAATATTAGTGCTATGCAGATAAGTATAGGATGTAGAAATAATAAAACATTGCCACACAAAATGGGAACAGGAAGTTAGTTTCAAAGAGAACCAAAATCATAAAAAATACCTTTCTCGTATCTTCATGGCAATTTACGACATTTAAACCACATCAGTCACAAAAATTTCACCACAAACTTTATTGTTTCTTGACACAAATAAAAAATGTCTTACATACGTGACTGTGGGAAGGTATTCCATGAACTATAAACGAAGGTAGCCTAGTACATGATGGTACAGACGCCAGCAGATCAAGCTACTACAATCTGTCAAATTTCTTTCATAGATTTTCAACTTTATTGCTAAAGTTTATGGTTCAAAGTTGATTGGGAAAATTTGACAGTTTCGGGTAGCTTAATGTGCTGGCGTCTGTACCTACATGATGGTACCTATGCGTCATGAGGAAAAAGGTGTAACAGAGATAGGTATCAGCATTTTTGGTTTTTGTTGTACGTGCTGGGATATGGGATTTCTGCACTGTGTCTTATTTATCTCTTCTAGTTAACTATGATTAGTGAAAACTCCATTCCAATGAGCTCATCCGTTTAAGAGAAACGTTGCTTCAGACAGACTGATAAAGGCTTCAAGCTTGTAGTTACCAAATGCATTATTTTTGAGAATATAGTCACAGAGTAGAATTGGTAGGTCTAAGAACTAAGAAGTACTTATAAGAAATCAAACAGGTACATTGTCAGTGTTCAGCTAAATTGACAGTTTTCTTCCAAACAAAACCCTAACCTTAACTAATATTATAAATGCGAAAGTAAGTTTGTTTGTTACCTTTTCACGCCTAAACCCACGGATATCTATGGTACTGATATACATGTAACAATCATTCTGATTTTTTGGCAGATTATTCTACAAGCTACATACTAAAGCACTAGTGTTTTAATTTTTTAGTCCAAACAATAGATTTTTTGTAAATAAATAATAGGCTATTTGACTGGTTTCTGATAAACATCTCAGATTATTTAATGGTGTCTAACGAGCCCACAAAAACCTATTACTTCAAATTGCATAATGTATTTCTTTTAAAAAATAGTAAATAAAAATGTACTGTTTACATAAGCCGCCAAAACGCTATCTTTAACAATATGGCGTCGTGACGTCACGATTCACGTAAACAAACGTTGAAACGGTCGAGATACTAGACAAAAGTCATCTGTTCTGTCAACGATAGACAGAAATTTACTAAATCATGACGTCATCTTAAGTTCAGCCAATCCAGACCGTTTTCGATTACGTGGCGCCAGATTTAAAAAGATGAAATTTTTTCGGGTTTTTTTTTATAAATAATACATTGTTTTGTAGTAAAATTAATGCAAATCGATTTTAAAAGCGATAATCTATACGAGTGTTAATAATTATGACCTTATTTTTTACATTGCCAAATAGCCTATTGCTTCATATTTTGCAATAAATTACCAGCGTTGTGTCATCGCGCTTCTCTTTCTTTTCTGTGCAGTCCGACAGTGACCGCGCTTTAGGTCATGTAGTCCCCTTAAACATATCTGACAAAATGTGGGTAAACTTTTTCATCCTGAAGGGTTAGTCAGACTTGTCTCTGTCTAGCTCTCCAGGGATTACATGATATTCATCATCATCATCATTTCAGCCGAAAGACGTCCACTGCTGGACATAGGCCTCCCCCAAGCACTTCCACTTCGACCGGTTCTGTGCTTCTCGCATCCAACGGGTTCCTGCGGCCTTCACAAGGTCGTCGGTCCACCTTGTAGGAGGCCTTCCAACGCTACGTCTTCCGGTACGTGGTCGCCACTCCAGAACCTTTCGGCCCCATCGGCCATCTGTTCTGCGAGCAATGTGCCCTGCCCACTGCCACTTAAGTTTGGCAATTCTAGTTACATGATATTATGTTCATTTAATTCGTCTATTACAGACATGGATCAAGAATATTGATCTAACCTAGCTAGACTCAAACTAACAGTGCCTCATTCTTCCAATCCCAGCAGCCTTATCATCATAGTTTCTATATCAAATTACAGATATTAAAGCTATCTAGTTATTAGACAGACGTCTAAGTAAACGCATTACACTGGCAGTGACCAGATGACTAGTCGTGATGGTATTTGTTGTAAGGGTTGGCAGTTTTTAGGAAATAACTGGAAAAGTAAGAATAATGTTTGTTTGCAAGAATATGAGCACATTAAGTTGACAAATAATTATTTAATTAATTTATTTCAGATAAATAACACCCATTAATGGCACACGTATAAAATCAGATAAATTCAGATTAAATAATATCTATTACATAGCAAAAAATCAGCTGTTCCCTACATTTTGAGTTAGACGAACATAAAATAAAATAAAATTAATTAAATTTCCTAAAATAAAATAAATAAATAAATAAAAATAAATAAATGTAGGGAACAGCAGATTTTTTTTTCGCGATATCATGTCAAAAAAAATCAGCTGTTCCCTACATTTATGTTAGTATAACTTGTTACAATGTAGGGAACATTGTGTCAAGTTATACGAATATAAATGTATGGAACAGCTGATTTTTTTTCGCGATTTCAGGATCGGTCCCATAGTAAAAGTTGTTCATAATGACGAGTACAATGACCTCTTAAGAGGTTACTAATGTTTGACCAATAACCCTGTATTATCTGTAAAATATTCTGAGATAGTCTACATTGAAAGCTATTCGCTCTGTCTGCCAACTGACACTCCTAGAGACGAAGATAACAAGCAGATCACCCCCTGGAGATCTTGATAGCCTGTCAGGAATCATTGGCACGTGATATATGTACATTCTACGTCACAGCTGCAGTTCCCGTTAAGCGTTACAGGGGGCGCTGGTTGTCATTCTTCGAATATGTGGTTGTTTACATTTTAATAATGTAAACCAGTATTGTTTTAAATAAGGTATGTTTTTGTTGTCTACACCTGTTCATTGTATGTGATACTGGACGCCTATTATGACGATTTACTCGTACAAGTTAAAACGATTATATGAATTTGAAAATAACCGCATGTCCGCCACATACCTACATGAGAATAGAGATTAGCTCTGAACAATAAAGTAGGAAATTAAAACCGCCAAATATCTTAACAATTGCTTTTATAAGATTGAATGAAGGCCGATTTCAGTCGCTGGTTAAGCAGTAGGTATTCAACATAGAACTGTGGCATAAGTTAACAGAAACTTGGAACCGAGGTAAATCATCAATGACAGAGAAAATTTGTAATCCCATTTCTCCATGGCTCTGTCTCGCATAGGGTCTTAGCATTATGCTGAGCGATGGCCATTTTGCGTAGATGTGACGCATACTTTTTCCCTAATTGTTATTTTGTTTTTTTTTTTGTTTGTTTTTTTAAATATTTATGCGTCATGTTTACCAAAAATAAACGTATTTTCTTTCTTTTCTTTTTCTTTCCATAATAATTATACAGGGTCAAATTAAATTAACTAGCGAAACTTGATAGACATGATGGGTATCAATCTCAACACGATAAAATAAAAATGGTTTGATATATTTTTTGGGGGGTCATCGACCGCTGGCAGTGTTGTTACTTGAAGTATGAGTTGAGAAAATCTATTTTATTTTGTTTTATCGTGTTCAGATATCGATACCAACCACGTCTGTGAAGTTTAAACAAAAAAAAACGACTTTTTAAAACAGGCGGTCGATGGCCACACCAAAAAAAAAATCATCAAATTAATTTATTCGGTCGATGACCCCACCAAAAAGTAATCAAATTAATTTATTTTTATTTTATCGTTATTATCGATACCCATCACATCTGCGGAGTGTCGCTAATTAATTTAATTTGACCCTACAGAGCAAACATAACAAAAACATTTTTATTTACCACACGATAAAAGTGAAAATTTACGACTGGAACAGAGTACCTTATATACCCGATTTAGTGTCACCGGCCGACTGGAGCCGAGCTTACCCAATTCAGCGTCACCGACCCAAGCGTGACGATACAGTTTAGGTACTTCACTGTTCAGAGAGAGCGCAAAGAGCGTTTCAAAAAGTTTTCATTTCAAAACTTTCGAATAGTGATGACCCTACACAGCGCATTAGTATCGATACAGATTAATATTTTTTGCTATTTTCCGCGTAATTATAATTAGTGATAAAGATGTACTTGCGGGATGCTTTTTGTATGATATCACTTACATTCATCGGGGGCTGGCAGAAGTGTCACAAAAAGGTTTGGAAAAAGGTATGGAATGATCAAGTTACACTGTTCCAAGGATTTCTCCGACGGTATCTGGGATTAAACGGTATTGATAATATCTTGCTACGGACAGGAATCTGCTGGTCCAGACAGCATGGTGAATATGCCATAATATCCTGAGATTTTTCATGGTAGCCATCTAAAGTGGAAGCCCTTATTCAGTTATCTGCAATAGGTATTGTCTGTCATAAAAATAATGAAGAAATAATTTGTTGATGAGGATAGGAAGAAATGAGAACCTCCTTTTTTTGAAGTCAGTTAAAAACAATACTGAATGAAAACCGGGCAAGAGCGAGTTGAACTCGCGCACCGAGGGTTCCGTACCATATATGTATGTATTTAAATTTTCATTGGCAAGGCCTATATTCGTCAGAGAATTTTAACACTGTACACTGCGGTACTACGGTGGCTGTAGAATATTGCAGTTTTAGATCAGCGCCATCTTTTGACAGCTGATAAAGAGCTATGTAAGTTGATAGCATTAGTAATTCTTGAGATAAGTATCCAGCTCTGACAGACAGACGGATAGACAGACTGAGTCTCATCATAAGGGTTCCGTTTTTCAGCGGGATTGTCCGAAAGGGTTACCGCTGGCCCGGAACATAAAGGGCTAAGGAAGGAACATGGGTGGGTTTTAGTCAGTAAGAGTCTGACACTCCCTTCCGCTCACCCAGAGCGGGAGGGGTCATTTGATGATTTCCCATCCGAAAAAAAAAAAAAAAAAAAAAAAAAAAAAAAAAAAAAAAAAAAAAAAAAAAAGGGTTCCGTTTTGTTACGGAACCCTAATTATGCACCCTAATTGCGTAACACACTATTAATATCAATCTGAATCATTTTAAAGGATATTGCTAATCAATTGCTTTATAATAGAAAAAGACATGTTGCGCCGACCCCAAATAAATTGGGATAAGGGCAGGAGAATGATGATGATTGCTTTATAATGGTCGAAAAATGTATCTCCTCAACAACGTAGATAACGCAATGAATGTTGTTGAACTGTCAAAATGAAAGCCATTGGCTACTTCACTGACTGTGTTTTACGCAATTACCCCGCTCTCTTTTAAGTTTTTACATTTTTTTAGATGACATTTAAGTACCTAAATCTTGAATACATCTGTGATGAAATCAGTATCTTAAGAAAGCATACAGGTAGACTGAAATCGCCAATTAGCAACGTGTTATGTTAAAGTAGTTAATAAGTCAAAGTTAACTTTAAGATGCGGTCAAACGTCAGTTGATGGTGTATTTATCGCAAAAGGCATATTATAGTGTGTCTGAATTTTTGGTCGAAAAACTTGTCTGACATTGGTTTTTATTGTAATGTTTATATTTCCTATTGATCAAAATAATAATGTGACTAAAATATTTGTACGCCAATATATTATAAGGCTAAACATGATTGGACTCATATATTGTAATTTATTATCATCTTGCATGCTCTTGTGTGTATACCATGTTTATACAAATAAATAAATAAAAAAAAAAAAAAAGAACCTTTCAAATTGCAGTGAGACTGTGGGACGGTTATAACCAGACTTCACAAAAAACCAAACGAGCCACCATTAACCCAGCTTATCCACCAAGTGGAGCGGCGTGAACATCAACATAGCGACGGAATAAACCCGTCAATTCTGAAAAAACAATTATGTCGACTAATTACGACATTTCTCTTGCGAATAAACGACAATGTGCGCCCGACTTTATTTCTGGTTGTGTTTGGTAGGTACCTGCGGTGTTGCTAAAGTGGTTCCGTATGGAATCCAAATAATTTTAAGGCGACTACATGACCTAAAGCGCGGTCACTGTCGGATTGCATAGAAAAGAAAGAGAAGCGCTATGAAAAAAGTTGGTGGCAAAAAACTAAAACTATAAAATACAGACCTCGACACAGACTTCCGAAATTAAAGTTATTTCATAATTTTGAGTTAATTTCTTTTTGAAGTCGGTTTAATTATTTTTAATTACTTTTTTATTCATAAAATATTCTTGACGGATCTCCGAACAAATTCCAGTCAAAAAATTGTAACAGTGCACCCAATGGACATAGTTCGCATGTTACTACATAATAATCTCATTTACAAATTGTTTTGTGAAACCAGAGCACTGTGCTCTGTGTTCACTGGACTTGCGATATTTTCATGCTAGGAAAATCTTCGTTTTCTAAAGTTTTGTTGGTACTCTCTCTACTCAGCGGATCAAACAAAAGACCTATGCATTACGTAAATATAAAATTGCTAGGTGGATATTTTGAGGATAATCTGTTTAGCTTAATAAGCGTTTGAAAGAAAAGAAAGAAAAACTGTTTATTCTGCACAAACAAAACGCACATTATAAATAAAAAAACTGGCCAAGTGCGAGTCGGACTCGCACACGAAGGGTTCTGTACCACAGGGAAAAAACGCCGAAAAAAAACACGTTTATTGTATTGGAGCTCACCTTAAATATTTATTTAATTTTGTTTTTAGTATTTGTTGTTAAAGCGGCAATAGAAATACATCATCAGTGAAAATTTCAACTGTCTAGATATCACGGTTCATGAGATACAGCCTGTGATAGACAGACAGACGGACAGTGGAGTCTTAGTAATAGGGTCCCGTTTTTGCCTTGTGGTACGGAACCCTTCGTGTGCGAGTCCGACTTGCACTTGGCCAGTTTTTTAAATGTTATGTCGGGCGGGCTGATAGATGATTTTATTATAAGATACATAACTAGTTCGTTGATTAGACAATTCAGTACTTTGACAGTTAGAAATAATAAGGGTTTATAAAAGAAAAAAATCTTCACTGAAGTAAATTTTTTATTGAACGTCAATAATTCCAGATAATTTCAAAATTGTAATTGCAATTTCGAAATCACCTTCCATCCACAGCAATGCACCAACACCTTAAGCTCCGAATTTCCCTTCCAACTTTCAGTTTTACTAAAAAGGTTTTATATTTATGGGTACAGTTTATTAAAAGAATAAAGGGCGATCCCATTGCTCCGATAGAAGCGAAACTCTCGTTTTAATGTCCGCTCGTCATTTTTAATGGGGCCACACCTTAATACGGTTTATGTAATAAAATGGTTCGCCAAAACTGATTGATTGCCGTTTCTGTTAAGTAATTTTGGTGTGAAATTTATTTTAAAGTGCCTTGTAAATCATAATGTTTATTATTATTTGTTTTTTGACACACTAAGGCTTTCTTCACAAAAATGTTTATTTTCAAGACTGTAAACAACAAAATAACTAGTTTTAATTGTGTTAGTTAAAAACTAATTTATTTTAATCTAAGTAAAATTTTGTAGACGGCTGAAATGACCAAAATTGCTGGTTCAATAGTTGCAACTGAAAATGATTTTATCCATTTTTTCAATTTTTGCAAAGCAATCGCTTGCTTTCTTAAGTCTCTGTGATGGGAATCTTTGATTTTACTTTTATGTTAAGTAGAGTAGTATTTATGTTAAGTAGATAGACGTTCTGGAAATGTGGTGCTGGAGAAGAATGCTTGGGGTGTCGTGGACTGAGTTTCGCAGCAATACCTCTATACGCCAAGAACTCAACATCAAAAAGCGTCTATCTGTTATGGTCCAAACGCGCATCCTCAAATACTTCGGACATGTCTCGAGGCGTGAGGGAGACTCTATTGAGCGCCTGGTCGTGCAGGGTAGAGTGGAGGGTACTAGACCACGCGGACGCTCACCCATGAGATGGACTGACCGGATTAAATCCGCAGTGGGTGGTCCATTGTATGAGTGCACAAAAAACACCCGAAATCGGAGTAGGTGGCGAGAAATTGTGAGGCGAATCACATCAGCCCCTAAACAAGAAACTACATGAGGACCACGACCGCTCTGACAAGAGTGCTACGAAGAAGAAGAATAGTAGTATTTAACGTAACGTCCTCCGATCAATATATCAAGTTTCTAATCTCAATAACAACTTACAACCGTTAATAAGACTCTAATAATATGTTAATGGTCGCAGAAGTCATTCCAATTATTTTTTTCATACTTATTACATATTAATATATCTTCTATTCATCCATCAAAATAAAAATATGTAAATTAATAGAATTTAGAGACTTATGTGATGAATGACGAATTCTTGACAGGCGTTATTTCATTAGTCTTGTGATGTTTAGAACTTAGCCATCTTGAGTCAGCTACCTTCTACCTGCGGCTTCGTCCGACTGGAAATCTACTGTACCATAAAGTAGATCCGATGGTAATTGGTAATATTGTAGCATTCTATCATGGAAAGAATGATTGAAAATGGATGAGAAGTTTCGGAGATTACCTCCCACATCCAAACTTACAAATTATTTATTTATTTAATACTTCAAGCACATAAATATACAGAGGCGGACTAACCTCTTTATAATATTAGTGTAGATAGTGTGTATTATACCAGATGGATTAGATAGGAAGCTTGTGGTTAAGTAATAACAGCCGCACTGATCGATCGATCAGGTTAAGAATACAATAGAATAGAATAGAAATACTCTTTATTATGTACACCAAATAAATTACAGACATAAAAATAGAAACTGTACATAGGGTGACACAATGGGCGGTCTTATCACTAAAAGCGATCTTTTAAAGACAACAAAAAGGGGAAGGACAGACAAATACTGTAGGTAGTCTGTGGTGTACCTATTACATAATACAATAAAACATACATAACGCGCATAAGCTACGCGGTTGATCCGTGGATAGGTGACCATCTTTGCATACCAAGACCCCTCATACATACATAATCAGCTTATAATGTTCCCACTGCTGGGACACAGGCCTCCTCTCTGTGAGAGAGAGTGGGGCGTAATCCACCACGCGAGCCCAGTGCGGGTTGGTAGATGTCACATGTCTTCGAATTTTAGGTTCTAGGACATGCCGGTTTCCTCACGATGTTTTCCTTCACCGTTTTGAGAGCAGTGGTGATGAAATAATTTACACAAAGTAAAGCGCCTGTCTGGGTTCGAACCTGCGACCTACAACTCGTAAGTCGCGGCCGTTACCACAAGACCCCTCCGTGCCTTGGAAAACATGTTGAGGCGAAAGCGCCAGGGTAGCCCGCGAAAGTCAATTTTAAGTTTTACGTTGATTAAAATATGATTCGCGACCGTAACAAATATGTGTATTTACAGAATTATAATCATTAAAGTCATCAACACAACTCTCTAAGACCAAGTAATCCTACGCAATGACTATTTCATGAAATCTTGACATTTTAGGATTATACTAACTTAACAAGTGGTATTACCGATTCTAATGATTATAATTCTGTAAATAGGTACATATTTGTTACGGTCGCGAATTATATTTTAATCAACGTGCAACTTAATACTGACCAGCAAATTACAAGAAACGTAAGAAAATTTGAATTTCGCGGGCTACCTTAGCGCTTCCTTCGCTTAAGCCGATAGTCCCGGCTGTTATTCGTGGATCATTGACAGTCGTTACGGGTCGTCAGAAGGCCGAAACCCTGACAACCAGTCTTACCAAGAGGTTTCGCATTACCCAGTGACTGGGTTATGAAGGTCAGATAGGCAGTTGCTCTATTGAAAATACTGCTATTAAGCTGCATCCGGTTAGACTGGAAGCCGACCCCAACATAGTTGGTAAAAGGATCAGATCCGATGATGACTTGTTTTGTTTTATTGCTGTTAAAAATGGACAGCTGAAATCTTACATAAACCATTATCTGGAAAGTAAACTTTCAGCTCCTCTAATAGGACTACAGACATTCAGCACAGATTATTAGCAATTTGCACTATTTAGAAATAATTAGACACATTACTCTCATAATAAATTCGATAAACGGAACATAAAATAAGACACATCTTATGACATTGCACTTCAATCCACAAATTCATTGCCCGTACTACGCAGATGACAAACACGTTGTAAGTTTTCGACGTTATACGTAGGTACACATCTTCATTCACAACATAAAAAGACACAGAAGATCCGATCCATACTACGCTCACATGAGCGAACATTGGCTCTGCTAGACAAAAGCCTCCTTTATTTCTACCGAACAAGTGCATTCATCCAGTTCATCTTGTCACCGCTTTCAAATTTCTTTAATAGATTTTCAACTTTATCGCTAAAGCATAAGTTTCAAAGTGGATTGGGAAAATTTGACAGTTTCGGGTAGCTTGATATGCTGGCGTCTATGCCTATATGGCAACAGTTATTAATAAACGAAATACAAAATAAAAAAGGGAAATGATTTATTACTTTTGTGTCTGACGGCTGCGCCAAGAAGGTCCATTTTCGTATCAATACCAGACTGCTCCAACCCCACACTGGCTATAATAATATCAAGGGGTGACTTTTTGAATAAAACGTACATAGTGCCCTTCTATAGATACACTCCTTGCAACATAATGGCGCCGGCTATCGCTGGATACCAGCGCTGGTACTCTGTCTTGCATAGGGTTGCAGCATAATGCTGAGCGATAGCCGTTTTGCGTGGATGTGACACATGTTTCCTTTCTTTTTTTTTTGTTTACGTTCTTTATTGCGTCATGTTTACCGCAAATAAACGTATTTCCTTTCTTTCCTTCTTTCTTTCTTTCTATAAATACTCGTATATGAACCTTCTGTAATTGTTTTGCAGTGTTTCTTGGTATAATCGCCTTATACAAAGCCTGCGAAATGCGATCACTGGGCGTGTAAACTGCGCTTAGTGTTCACTATAATTTGATAGTTTGTTTAAGTATTGTTGATATTCCTAACTCTCTAAAGCTGAAGAAATAAGACGGACAAAATAACAATACCTATTAGAAACTAGCTTTCGCTGGAGAAAACTGGAATGACCTTCCGTCTGCAGGATTGTTAACGTTTTCGAGGAACATCATAATATTACCTAGTATAATAGAAGCGGAGTAATTGCGTACGTAACACACTAACAGTAACAAATGGCTTTTATTTTGACAATTCAAAATATTCATTGCGTTATTTACGTTGATGAGCAGACAATTTTTTCGAACATAAAAAGCAATGGATTAGCAATATCCTTCAAAATGATTGGTTAAGATTGATAGTGTGTTACGCAATCAGAGTGCAGCGCTTAATTACTATTGTAGCGGTATCTACAGCGCCACATGCGAACTGTGCGTGATACTGACGTCACGCAAAATCCTGCATCTCGCAAGCAGAGTTTCCCGCGCAACTAGCATAATTATTATACAACGGCCCGACATGATCCATCGGGCAGTTGAACGCCAGACACAACACCCGTCCTTTCGGAGGATCCTCCCTTTTCTATAGAGGATGAGTGAACTTTAGACCCTGTTCGTCATACCTCTATACTATCACACTAATATTATAAAGGCGAAAGTTTGTAAGTTTGTGTGTGTGTCTATGTTTGTTACTTCTTCACGCTCAAACGGCTGGACCAATTTTGATAAAATTTTGTATCGAGGTAGCTGACACCCTGTATTAACATTTTTTTTTTTTTTCTACTAACCAAGAGAAAACTTAGACTAATTTAACAGCGGGTCCCAAACTAGGCACAGCCTGTATCTTGGTGACCCAAACACTATACAAAAGTTACTAATTCAATCGGTTCTGCTAGCGCAAGATTAGTATTGATATCATTATAGTAATTAAAAAAAAAAATAAAAAAAAAATATAGGCTACTTTTTATCCCGATATTCCCACGCGATCGACACCTATGCGGGTGAAACCGCGGGGCGCAGCTAGTTAATAATAAATAAGACCAGGCAGCCTCACTAATATTGGGAAATTGGGAAAAGATGAACCTTTGGGTGATGTAATTGCCCTTTTGCATTAATTAAATTTGTTACAATTATGACAAAACTTAGCCTTTCACATCCCGTTAACAGATTACTTCAGATGCAATAACATTGTTAATTAGTACCTACTAATTAATGTTATTGCATCTGAAGTAATCTGCAGGATACTGCCCAACATCCTGATACATAGGGGAAAACGGGGTGATGGGGATCAGCTGGCAATGGGGAGCACCAAGACATCTACAAAACTAAACATCGGAGAGTCTCGTAAAGGACCTCTGCACCCAGCCACTCGATTAAGATACGCGCGCGCGTTTCCGAGTGACAGCCGTGTGTCGATTTTGCTGTAAATTTTCGTAATAATAAAACACAAGGTAAGGGATTTAATTTACTAATGTATTTTAATAAGACTTTTATGTGCATTTAGTCTGTCACTGAAAATAGTGATTTGCAAATTAAATTGTGTTAATAATTTCTAGTTTATTTGATGTTTTACTTTTTTCTTATTCGTCATTTCCCACAGGGTGATCACAATTGCCATCACCTCGGTACAATGGGGATCGAAACTGTTTTTTTTTAACTTCTATAATTACCAAAGTGTGTACAAAAAATGATTAAAAATGATCTCAGTTGATAGATGAATAAATAAATTATGTAATTAGGCGGTTGCAATAAAGATTTTATTTTTAAATAATTTTTTATTTGAATTCTCGCTTAAGTGGTTCCCATTACCCCGTTTCCCCCTACCTATGTATCAGGATGTTGGGCAGTATCCTGCATTATGTCATTAAATACAAAAAGGCGTGTTATGATCAATTTCCGATGTTTACGGCAATAATATTGTAACAGGCGATTTATAAGAAAGATGAGCTAATTATATTATGCTCTATTGACTTCTTCAATCGTGTGGTCTTGGTAAAAGATTTCAACTGCCTTTAATTCATTTCAAATTTTTTACCTTGTCCCGTGAAAAGGTTCAAAACAATCTAAGAAAGCACAACAATAAAAATATCGTTATAAAATTAATTTCACCGTAGTCGGCAGGAAAAATGGAAGGTTAGTTTATTTTTTTTTTGTTTTAAAAAACGTTGCCCCACGCTAGGAATTTCTCCTGTATTGTGGGTGCGTTTGCAAACATTGAAACTCACATACACAAACAGCCAGACCCGGAACAACTATTTGTAGGTCATACAAATATTTGTTCCGTGCGGGAATCGAACCCGCGACACGCAGCGCAGCAGTCAATAGCTTAACCACTGCGCCAACCGTGCCGTCAAAAATTATAGCTACTGTTAGAGATAGTTGCATAATTTGTGTGGTTGCACATTCATAAATTATAATTGACACTTGTCGTGATGTCGTAATTCGTTCGTCCGTCATAAAATTGGACACTACGTTAGGAATAAATAAAAAGGATTAGGGGTTAGTTTAGCTGACAAATGGATGTCATCTTAAAAAAATATATAATGTAAAATAATTTAAAGATTCTAATATTATTTTTAATATTATTATATTATCATCAAGCGTTTCATTTTATCCTGGTTTCTACTGTAACTAATGAAATCACCTATTTAGAGAAGAAGAATTTATAGGTAATTTTTTTTTTAAGTTTTTCTTCAATAACGATTTGATTGTCAAATCCCAACAAAAAATTACCAACGGTTATACGAGTACTAACAATGGACCGTCGACATGTTGCGGAGCCAAAATAAAACTAAAATAAAAATAAACTTCAACAAATCGTTACAAATTACACGCGCTCCTAATCGGGTCTTCAATAAATCGATTAATGTATTCACATCACTAATCTCATTAGTATAACTAAGGCTGGGCACACACAATCAAACCACGAAGTATACTTTTTGAATATCATAATAAACATTATCAGCCTATGTTCCCACTGCTGGGACAGGTCTCCTCTCTGTAAGAGCGAGTGGACCGTAATCCACCACGCGGCCCCGGGGCGGGTTGGTACCTATATGTCACACGTCTTGAAACCTTTAGTTCTAGGACATGCCGGTTTCCTCACGATGTTTTCCTTCACCGTTTTGAGAGCAGTGGTGATGAAATACTTTACACAAAGTAAAGCGCCTATCTGGGTTCGAACCTACAACCTAAAACTCGTAAGTTGCGGCCGTTACGACTGGGCCACCATTGCTCTAGAGTTGTTTATTGAGCTTAAGGCGAAAGCGCCAGGGTAGCCCGCGAAATTCAATTTTTTTTAGGTTTTTTGCAATTTGCCAGTCAGTATTAAGTTGTACGTTGATTAAAATATGATTCGCGGTCGTAACAAATATGTATTTACAGAATTATAATCATTAAAGTCATCAACACAACTCTCTAAGACCATGTAATCCCCAAATGTCAAGATTTCATGAATTAGTCATTCTTGGGGATTACATGGTCTTAGAGAGTTGTGTTGATGACTTTAATGATTATAATTCTGTAAATACATATTTGTTACGACCGCGAGTCATATTTTAATCAACGTACAACTTAATACTGACCAGCAAATTGCAAAAAACGTAAGAAAATTTGAATTTCGCGGGCCACCTTAGAGCTTCCCCCTTAAATGGTAAGTCTCATTGTTTCATATAGCCACAACATGGAGAAAACAACATTATATCATTTTTCTGGTCTGTGTAGTGTAGTCCTTAGTTTATATCAACCTGCCGAACCAAATCCGATTATAAGGGATTGATTTACAATCGTCCGTTCTTAATAATGACTGTTTTGGTACAATTTTATTATTGGACCATTTGACTTGTGGACTAGTTATAATTTCATAAAATAGGAGATTGAATCGTAAATCAGTCTTATTATTTATACTAATGTTTGACTGTGGATGTGCCTGGATATAGTTTATTTTATTTTATTTTATTCTGTTCGGGAAACTTACAGCTAAATTAAACAATGGTCTTAAACAAAAAGCAAAATGTGAAATCTACCAAACGGCAATATGCCCGCGTGGTGGATTGCGGCCCACTTCGTCTCACAGAGAGGATGCCTGTGTCCCAGAAGTAGGAACATTATAAGCTGATTATAATTGCTTATAGGATTTTAAATTGTCCGTAAAAACCAACTAATAAAATATCAGTATTGCCGAAACATTAACTGAAACCGGAAACTTGCTATTCTAACGGCTAATTTCTAAATCGACAGATAATTCTTATTCGTGGAATAAAATTGACGTCCGACAGATTCTGAATGGAAGAACTGTCAAAAATTCCAAAATTATTTGGCGTTGGTAATTCAGCCTTATTAGTATTATTACCTACTTACATGTAACGAACTTCTGACGATTCGAAGAGACACCCTGGTAGGTACTGATTAAAATTCTTAAAAACGTCACCCAAAAATTATGTCCCAACAGGCCAACACCCAACCCAGATAAGAAAAAATAAATTAATCTCAAAAAACATATTGTTAAAAATAAAGAATAAAAAACACAGATGCCCTTATTATTAGTAGATATAAACCTGCAACAGTAAGTCTCATTCTGTCGGCCATAAAATATCGATGTCTCAATTTTTGGACCTCGTTCCAAATGATTTATTAAAGCCGTAACATGATGTATATGAAAGTGCCAATATTTTGGTCAATAGCATTGTGCAACGTTTGGCCAAATTTATGGGCTGTGGAACTAAATTAAGGCATCCTTTTGAAGTTTGGGGCTAATATTTTTTGGCCATAAAATTTAACGTAGTTGTGGATTTTTATGAGGCTTAAATATGGAGTGTAGTCTACCAGGATGCTTTTTTAACTAACTAGGATTCGCAACCGCTGCAGCAGCAACAGGCAGTTATGTCAAAAAAAGTTTAATAATATTGAGAAAAGTGCATTCATTCATTATAAATTAAGTGTGTATTTGTTTTTTAGGGTTCCGTAAGAACTAAGACTTCGCTGTCTGTCCGTCCGTCCGTCCGTCAGGCTGTATCTCAAGAACCGCGGTAGCTAGACAGTTGAATTTTTCACAAATCATGTATTTCTGTTGCCGCTATAACAAAAAATACTAAAAACAAAATAAAATAAATATTTAAGGGGAGCTCCCATACAACAAACGAGATTTTTTTGCCCCTTTTTGCTCGATATCAATAATGGCAACAGGTAGGCACTTGAAATATTCACAAAATACTCAGTTGTATTTTTACTTTAATAATAAATAATAAAATTAAAATAAAATAAATATTTAAGGGGGGCCCATACAACAAACGTGTTTTTTTCGGCGTATTTGCCTTGTGGTACGGAACCCTTCGTGTGCGAGTCCGACTCGCACTTGGCCAGTTTTTTTTTGTTATTGTTATGCATAGTAAAATCACACACTGTAAAAAACTGTTATTGTTATTAGTCTAGGATTTGTCTATGCCCAACAAAAATCCTTCCTCAAGAATTGGGTAAACGAATGCAAAAAGATTTTTTTCAATTCCAACTGGTACTTCCAGAGACTATTGCGCTCAAACAAACAAACAAAGTCTTCAGCTTTATTATTAGTACAGATATAGATACCTAATGGGGTTTGTGAGTCATTCGAGAAAGAGTTTAGAAACGAATTTAAAACTTCAACAAAATGCAGTTTCATTTTGAATGACGTAAAGTTTTAAGACGTGAGGAGATGCCCTTGTAGAGATCGTCTAAATTAAAATTGCATTGAAATTTGATTTGAACCCTCAACAAAAATTTCTAAAAAAAAATTTGAAATGCATGCGCGCGGTACCTAACTATTAAATTAGGCGATCTCTAGGTACTACATTGTTAACATTTCCTAACCGAGTAATTGTGAAAATATTAAGGCTTGTTCAAAACTCTATGTACTTATACCTACCGAAAGAATTATAACAAAACAAGAAGCGTGGGTGCGCTTCTTGTTTGCTAATGTCATAGACGTGTTATTCTGCGGGTTCATTGCGTAACACTATCAGTAGCAATGGCTTTCCTTTTGACAGGTCAACAACATTCATTGCGTTATTTACATTGTTTTCGTGCATTTTTTCCCATGTTTTTAATAGTTAATCTGCTATTCGGGATGGAGACAAATCCAACAAATCAAAGATCATAAAAATCGGACCAGCCGTTCTTGAGTTGGTGTAACTAACCCGACACCTTGTTTTATTTATATAGATTTACCTATGTCACTTTATTATCAAAAACACCGAAAACCCCAAAAAATATACACCAAAAAAACAAAAGAAACACGCATCATAATTTTCCTGTAACATTTTTTCGCCTCCCAATTATTTGTAGCGTCGAAGCAGATAAGTTGCAGCGGTTAAGTGCGCGTGAGCATCGGACATCGTAAATATGATCGTGATCAGCTGCATTATGTTAAGGACTCGGGACGGAACGAGATCAACCTTACCCTTATAGGATCCAGCGTGGGTGGATATGAACGGAAATTGTGCACCAATCTGCGGACTATTTTTGTATAGATGTGCAACTGGTTGGCCTTAAAAAAACAAAGATTCTTCCTCCTTTGTTTTTTTAAATGTTAAGGTCCTAGGATTGAAGACGTAAGTTCAAGTATAGATTACTTTTCTTTTGAAATAAAGAGACACCTGGAGATGGCAGTTTAAATAGATTGTTGAAGTATAGTTGTGAATCAACGAAAAAAACTGAAAATTAATTGATTAAATTAATTTAGGCTACAGAGGGACCACCAATGATGAAAACTTGTCGACAAATTTCTAATAATCACATATATGGTAGTTAATTTCCTGAAGACTGAAGGTAAGACCCAAGTCTTACCATAACTGAATGTATAAATATAATTACTAAACAAACAAAATCACAAAAACAACATTGTTCTTTGTTTCTGTTTACACCTGTTCTCGCTGGCCGCATTTTATTCGTTTAACACAAACTGTATTCTGAAAAAAATGCTGCTGAAAAAATTGTACTTTCTTTGCTATATATTACTTATCCAGCTCAACAAATCTTTGACGCTACACTTACGAAACTCGACCCAATATTTTAGAATAAAGAAAAACGAAGAGAGCGTTCAACTTTATAACTGAATGGACAAATAAATTCAGTTAAGTCGAACCTCATACGAGATAATAACGTGTCTTGTTTAAATTGTGGAAACAACAATATATTGGAGGTACAATTGTACTTTTTAAAGTTGGGTTGGTAGCACACGTGAGGTCATTTGGGAATGCAGAGGATTTTTTTTTGTTTGATATCTGTCAGGTGCTGATTATCTATGTACTTTATTGATAAAGGCAAGATAAATGCATTGAAAAGATATTATATTTTGACACAAGATGCCACAAAGGCGAGATGTCAGTAAGAGTAGTCAGATAGGACATGCCGACTTCATCTAGTTTAAAAAAATATAATTGACGTGTAAAAGTGTTTGTACAAATCTACTTACAGAAAATAAATCATTTAGAGTAGAAACTTCGATAGGTACCGTTTAAACATTTTAATGTCTGCGTGAATGTTTTTTGTAATCTACAATAAAAATCTATATAATAATTATTAAGTTTAAGTATTGCAACTGAAGCCTGCGTGTGTCGACCTCAGGACTAGCTGCTTCTCACACGGACAACTGTAATGATATTCTGTAAAAATCTCACCGTGAAAACTTAGGTGTAGGGAGCTGTCAATAGTGTCAATCCGTAGCATCATGTGGATTGACAGCTCACTTTAAGCTAACTTCACCTAAGCTATCACGGTGATCTTTTTACAGAATAGCACCGCTCTGTACGTCGCTTGCTCCCGCGTCACCACGTCTGCTGGTTTCAAAACTACAAACGTAGCGTACAGGGAAGTTTTATAAAATGTGGCTCGATATATTGTGGTGTTTAACGACTTCCACGCGAACGAAGTCGCAGGCAGAAGGTAGTCTAAATATATAAAACTCAAAGGTGAATGACTGACATAGTGATCTATCAACGCACAGCCCAAACCACTGGAGGGATCGGGCTGAAATTTGGCATGCAGGTAGATGTTATGACGTAGGCATCTGCTAAGAAAGGATTTTTCGAAATTCCACCCCTAAGAGGGTGAATGGGGGGAGGGTGAATTTTCACGCGGACGAAGTCGCGGGCGGAAGCTAGTCTGCAATAAACTTCTACTAGGTCGACACCAATATTTAGAATGTTAGGTACCTATTGTAAACGTTAGTAAGTAGGTAGATTAACAGGTCTTTCCATTATATTGATTCCATTTAGTCAATTGGAAATATGGTAGGTCTGGAAAATCGGGATGGGATCGGGATGTCCGACATCATTTATCTACGCCAATTATTATAAGAAACTAACGGACCAGGGTCCCATTGTGAATCTAAACCATCCAGGGACTCACTTCATCATCATCATTTCGGCCGAAAGACGTCCACTGCTGGACATAGGCCTCCCCCAAGCACCTCCACTTCGACCGGTTCTGTACTTCTCGCATCCAACGGGTTCCTGCGGCTTTCATAAAACAGGAACTTACTTAAAGAAACACGAAAAAAAAATTTGGAAGAGTTCAGTGACATACTCACGGTTAAGAAGAATTATACACTTGTATATAAAGATAATAACCGAAATGAAACAAAAGAAGATGCGTCCACCGATCGTGTACACCCACCTTAAGAATTAAAACAAAAATGGTTTTTATTCAAGTCCTCTCGGTACCGGCGACCTTTGTAATGATTTATACAGTCTAGTGACATTACGTAGCCAATAAATAATATTTTAATTCTTCTTTTGTAGTTATAAATAAGGTCCCAAAATATGCGTGATATGAACCTGAGGGTCGCAGTGTAATTTCTTGAGATTCTTCATATCCGTGATCGGAAATCGAAACAATAATCAAAATGTGACGTTTCATCTCTGACACTATAATTATTATTATATTGTGTAGCTTGTAATTTACAAGTGTTGATTATTTAAATGTTAATTGTGATTTATCTTTACTTCTACAATTATACTGTCCATCTATTTCGGTGACAATCTTCACATCTTTGGATGTCATGTTGTTGTAGTGTCGACCGAAAGCCGATAGGCAAAGTCACAAAGCAATAGCTTGACGTTGAGTTTGACTTACGACCTTCTTTTAATGAGTAATTTATTCACACACACTCGCATATTATTCGAATAATCACGCTATTGAATATAGTTTCGTGTCATGTTCGTCTTGTTCACATAGTTCGTAAAACTTTATGATTATACCCACAGAAATCTAAATAAATAAATTATAAGGTAGACCGATGCAACATTCACCGCGACTAAATAGAATATTGTGGTTCTTGGTTGGTTGATAATAATTTGATATTGTGGGTTAAGTAGTGAAGTGTGTTTAATCTATTAGCGGTGTTGTTCATTTTGAATATTGAGATGAATGCGGATATTATCGCGCTGCGTAGTGTACTTAATAATTATTATATCACAAAATTCACAATTAATTGATGAAACCGGAGTGCCTGTGAGTTTGATTTAGTTATTTTATCGAACATTTATCTAATTAAAGTTTATCTGCTGATCCTTGTAGTTTTTTTATCAAACGTTTTATATTTACCTTATGGTCTAAATAGAAGAAAAAAATAATATTTCCAAAAGTTTATCTATTTACTTTTGGAATTATGAATATAATATTAAGTATAATTACAATATAAACATTTTGTAACATTTCTGTTTTCAATATAATTTTGTTTCAAAATAGTAACAATATTTTATAATTTTGCTTTTTTTTCTTCAACTATTCATGCTTACCGAAAATTGCAAAGGACATACTTAGAGGTTTGGAAGGAGAAAGGGGAGGTTTCTGCGCAGCAGTGGGAAACAAGGAAAGCCTAAATTATTAAACTTAACTGCTAATCTACCAACCGCAGTCGGGTCGGGGTATTGTACTGCCCAGTAACTGGGTTGTGAAGATCAGATAGGCAGTCGCTCCATGTAAAACTGGTATTCAGCCACATACATAGTAATTGGGAAAAGGCTATGCAGATGATGTCTAACAATAATAAAGCTGAAGATTTTGTTTGTTTATTTGAACGCGATAATCTCTGGAACTGCCAGTCGGATTTGAAAAATTATTTTTGCGTTTGATAGCCCAATTCTTGAGGAAGGCTAAATACTAGAACCCTTAGCAGCCGACCAAACCAAAAAAAGTCAGAAAGAACGCTTATCGAAAACGAAGTAATGGCGCGGGTAAGCGATGCGATGCGACGGGGTGGGTCGGGGGAATAAGAAATTTCACGCGGACGAAGTCGCGGGCAGAAGCTAGTTATTTTATAAAACATAAATCATTTTAAAGGTACCTACATAAAAATTGTACAGAAAGGTACGACCACTTATTGGAGCGTTAAAAAGTCGAAGTTATTGTTATTTATTATTCTTGTTACCGACATTTATCATTTACAAATTGACGCCTTCACAAATGTAACGAGTAGTGTTGCCGACAAAGTGGCCTGATAAGTATTGTTGTAGTATAAATGGACCCGTAGATAGGTTTTGTGGTAGATATCAGTTTTGAGGTGGCCCAGTTTAAAGGCCTGCTGCGAAAACATCGGTGTCCGGATTCCATTCTTGGCAAATACTCATTTGCAAGGTTTAAGCTTAGTTCAGCTTCCAGCTAATAACCGAAAGACGTCAACTGCTGGTCATAAGCCTCCCCCCAAGAATCGTCGTGCTTCTTGCGCCCGAGTGGTTTCCCAGATTGATTTATATAATTTATAATAGTTAATATATTTATGGGAAATTGGCCGGAGAAGGCAACATACAAGGAACAGTGAAATGTTATGGGGGAGACGTTTGTCCAGCAGTGGGCTAATAAAGGTTTATAAAAAAAAACAAAGTTAATTAAAATGGAACCATTTCCTCTAAAATAAAATTGAGGAAAACTTAAGAACATGAGTACAGGAAAAAGGACGCATTAAAAGCCATTGCCATTGTAAGTTCATTTCTGAAACTGGAACCGAACCCAAACTCTCGCATGCCGTATATCACACAAAGATTACATCGCCCCCTATAGATATGAATTAAAATACTTCAAGCCTTATTTACGAGTGCAACAATATCAACCGTGCTAATTTGTAATAATTGTACCAGGGGTGATAACAAATCAGTATTATGGTGGCTACTGAAACTGGAGACGTCCGCAAAAAATATGTGCTTAAAGCTCTTATATTTTATATACTATACAGCATTCACGCTAGAGGGGCCCGTGGCTAAATAATAACAACCGCACAGGTCGATCGATCAGGTTAAGCTACGCTTTCCGCGGTTGGTCTGTGGATAGGTGACCATCTTTACATACCGAGACCCCTCCGTGCCTCGGAAAGCATGTTAAACCGTTGGTCCCGGCTGTCATTCGTGGATCTTTGAAAGTCTAACAACCAGTCTTACCAAGGGGTATTACCGAGTAACTGGGTTGTGGAAGTCAGATTGGCGACACCGCGCGTGTTTTGTTTTTATGACGATGCAAAAAATGTGTGATGATGTGTTCGGCTGTCCTCGGGATGTACACGGTTTAATGTACTTATATCCGATATAATGTCAGTGAGTGATGGCAAAGTATTCTGTTTGTGTTTTGTTTTCACTTCTGTCGGCACTCCCGGAGTGCCACTGTTTTTCTTTTTGCAGAAACCTCGTTTCACCAGCCACAAATCATGCAAAAGCACTTTCTGTTATTTTATTTGTCTCTAATTTAACACGAAACTGAAACTACCAGCTGTTTAGTGCGTTATAAGACATTTCAAACCAGATTATTGTTGATCGCTTAAAATACTATAGTAGCACTAACTCGAAAAATTTGTGTGTTACCATCCCAAATTGATTGCGTTCATCATCTGACTAGGCTTTTATTATAATGGGGTCCACTGCCAGTCTGACTGGATGCAGCGGAATACCAGTATTTACCACATTTATTATGATGTTGGACAATTTTTTTCTGACCCGCGCTTTCATATAATACAAGTCCACAGTATATGCAGTCTTACCAATACGTTTACATACATCTTTATCGGTACTTTCGCGGAAGGAGTTAAATCGTGTCAAAATGCAGATTGCTAGGAAACAGCAATCGTACGTCTTAACTCGCCGAGTTCCGAGTTATTTGTCGGTTTTTTATTTATTTTTAGAATGTTTTAATGTACTTTGTGGGGTGGCTAAAATGATGATGTTAAAAATACGAATGGTCCTACTAATCACACTAATATTATAAATGCGAAAGTTTGTGTTTATATGTTTGCTACTTCTTCACGATCAAACGGGTGGACCAATTTTGATAAAATTTGGTATGTAGGTAGCTGACACCCTGGATTAACATATAGGATAATTTTTATCCCAAAATTCCCATGGGATCGAAAGTTATGCGGGTGAAACCGCGGGGCGCTGCTAGTATCAGAATATTTCGTATATTTTTTATGGATTCTCAGTTAGGTTCAAAACTCAAAAATATTAACTACGATAATTACAATTAAAGGATCAAACTAGTACAAATACATTTTTACCAGTTTACACTGCACGTTATGATAACACTGTGCGTGAATGCGTGAATAGAAATGCTTCAATAAGACAGGAAATGGTCAAAATTTACTGTTCGGAAATTGTTTATCCGTATTACCGTTTTACTCTACTCAACTCTACTGGGAAAAACTATGGCTTGTTGTTAGAGAGATGACTACTGAAATTTTTTCAGTAAGTCAATTAATAATAATATAATCTATATTAGGAGTGATTTCATACGTCTCAAATATAGTTTCTCAAAAACTAATAAAAGCCTCATTCACAGTGTTAATAGAGGCTAAAATTCCCATTGATCATACTTACTCCCGAAAAGGACAGTAAATTCGACCACCAATCACCTAAAGACCCCTTAAACGGTAAAAAATTGATGCAAGCAATAAAATTTTAAACGCTTGATCTGGTTGAAACGGTTCCCTGAAATAATTTGCGTTTCAATGCGGTGGATATTAACTGGAGTTCAATGATAATTCTACTTGAATTATGTTTTATTAATTTTTAAGGGGGAAACTGCACCCTAATTGAGTAACCCATTATCAATCGGAATCTGAACCATTTTGAAGCAAATTGGTAATCCATTGATTCATAAGTTCGAAAAATTTTGTCTGATCTCTGATCAACACGTAAATAAGGCAATGAATGTTGTTGAACTGTCAAATGTTACGCAATTGCCCCGCTGGTTGATATTTGATGTAGGAGCAAGAACGTTTATTTGACTAGATAGGTATAGTGTAAAATACAAAGATCATTGCACGATGCATTGCGTCATGGTGCATGTCCTGTACTGTTTTTAGGGTTCCGTACCCAAAGGGTAAAAACGGGACTCTATTACTAAGACTTCGCTGTCTGTCCGTCTGTCCGTCCGTCCGTCTGTCTGTCACCAGGCTGTATCTCAAGAACTGCGATAGCTAGACAGTTGAAATTTTCACAAATTAGATATGTATTTCTGTTGCCGCTATAACATCAAATACTAAAAACAAAATAAAATAAATATTTAAGGGGGGCTCCCATACAACAAACGTGTTTTTTTTCAGTGTTTTTGCCTTGTGGTACGGAACCCTTCGTGTGCTAGTCCGACTCGCACTTGGCCAGTTTATTTTCTTTGTTTTAATTTCTTAGAAGAATAATTCTATTACAACAAGCAGTCTTATCCTGGCTGATTCTGCACCAAATCAAATAAAAAATAAACACCTATTTACAAACATTTTTAATGAAAACATATAAAAGAATAGGGTACTAAATTATTTGCCTGTTGATGGTTCTAAGAATAACAAAATCTTCTCGAATTTTAATGAATTATGATTATAGCTTGATTTACACGATGTAATTGAATAGCCTGTGGCGTACTATAAATTGTTGAGTGTTTAGACGATACAAGTTATTTTTTACTTCAACTATATTCTAAAGCATGTGAGGCACGATGCAAGTTTCTTAACTTGCTTTAGATATGTAAACATGGCTATTTTCTTTTCCAACAAATACAATCTATTTTTCGTCCCATAAAACATCTCATAAGCAAGACATTATACATCCCACATATCATACAAACAGACGCTCCTCGCATACGCCACTCGAAAATAATAAATAACATTGATAACCTCGCAAATTGTATTTACGACCGTACCAAAACGTTCATAATTGAATTTTCGGAAACGCCCACAAATTATTGGTGAAGTAATACCATTGAGGTTACTACCGGGAATTCGGGGATGTTGTTTTATACCCACGCGTTTTGGAGGAGAAATTGGAGAGATAATGTTTGTTTTCAAACTTAACGGATTACAGAACCTTACGTACTTCATCTTCATCGTTCAACTCTCTCTTGTCTTCGTGTTAATATTGCTGTGAGTAACAGAGCTGACTGGACTTACATACATATACTTACTTATCGGCTACTCGGTGGTTGATCCGTGGATGTCTAAGCATCTTTACTTATGTGCCAAGAATCCTCTGTTCCTCGGATAGCACGTTAAGCCGTTGGTCCCGGGTGTTATTCACGGATCTTTGACAGTCGTTACGAGTCTTCAGAAGCCCGAAAGTCAGACAGCCAGTCTTACCAAAGGGTATCGTATTACCCAGTAACTGGATTGTGGAGGTTAGATAGACAGTCGCTCCATGTAAAATACTGGTATTCAGCTGCATCTGATTAGACTAGAAGCCGGCCCCAACAGAGTTGGGAAAAGGCAGGCAGATGAAGAATTACTTTGGCTATTATCAACACTAGATGGTATACCAAAACTCACCTAAATTTATGTCATTGCAAATTTTTCTTTTATCACGTTGTTTTTTAAGATATTATTAAGCTTTTTCTAAAATCCCAAAAGCTCTAAAACTCTCTTGGCCATTTCTTAGTGCCGAAATGTAACAAGTTAAATCTGTAAAAGTTGTAATGATTTGCTTCAGTAAGTTCTTAACCTTGATGCCAAACATAATTGAGTTGTAGATCGTAGGTGTGAATCCAGACAGACGCTTTACTTTTGAGTAAATTAGTTCATCGCCACTTTAAAACGGTGAAGAAAAACATCTTGAGAAAACCGGCATGACGTAGAATTAAGAATTCGATGACATATACCTACATATACCAGCACTGGGCCTGCGTGGTGGATTACGGTCCGCTCCCTCTCACTGAGAGGAGGCCTGTGTCCCAGCAGTTGGCATATTAAAGGCTGATTACGTGATGCCAAACGAGTCAAAAAAATATAAACCAATTGGTCCTTAGATACCTACTTCTCTTGTGCGTTACAAAGTATTGATTTCCTATGCGCCAAAAAAGACCGTCAAGCGCAATTCGCATAATTTTGATAAACATTACAAAAAATCCACATTTCCTCCTCCTCTTAACTCCTTAGCCTAAAGCGGTAAACTATATAATCCAATTAGCGAGTCACGGTAGCCAGCAGTAGTGGCAGTGTATAATAAAGTCATAAGCAACACTGGTAGCCGGTAGGGCGCTACATTAATCACAGATTACTGCGCGCTTAGATGCACTATCTCTTTGTCCTGAACTCCCAGGTAGGGGCAAAGAGTACGGAAGGACGTTTAGATGGAGTTTTGTGCCTATTCGTGTTTGGGTTCGTAGAGTTTGGGTGCTAGAAAGACAATCCGTTTATTGGTACATAAAAACCATTAAAAAAATATAGAAAATAAAAACTTAAGCCAGTAGCGCTTCGGCTTTGCACTCTGTCAGATGGTTAGGTTATACTATACTTACCATTTAGTGTCGCAGGCCTTGGCTCCTGAATCAATTCACATAGTCAATAGGTATGTATTACCCCCTTTTACTGCCCCGTTGGGTCTCATGGTCGGTACCTGTAACGCATACACTTGTGCACTATATCTCCCGCACCGAAGGCTCCACTGAGATTGGTCGCCATGGCCGAATTTCGGCCTGGAGGACTTTATTGCCTCCTTATCTAGTACTCAAGCTTAAGCAAACTTGCTAAGCTCTTAAGATTGAGTACTAAAAGTTGGTCATAAGGAGAAGAATGGGCAAGAAACTCCACCGTTCCAAGGACTAGAATCAATTGTATTTTATTGTAATTTTTGACGTTCAAAAGTACCTTTTATGTGCCTATTTGAAATAAATTACTTAACTTTGACTTTGAATATTTCCTCTCTTAACAGATTTAATTGGATTTCAGGATAAAATTGAGACGTTCATCCAGTATGAACCAATTCCTCTGTATTGACACCGCGCACTTTAGCAGCAGTTGTTCCGAGATTTTCCGCGCCGACGCGCCAGGTGTCATGGACCGAAAAAAATGACGCCTGCGACAGAAGAGGTACGAAAGGATCTGTTGCGAAGAACACATAATAATGAACAGCACCTTCAAAGTGTCGCGTCTACAAATCCACATAAAAATAATAATCTCTGTCCATTATTACGCTAAATAATATATGAGACGATTTATCTTAACCGAATAAGTAGTTGGTAATATTTTATACCGCGTATTGTGTCGCTAAACTTACGACTTCCGGTCAACGGCGGCAACTCTGTCATGTGGCTTATCTTAAGATGAGATATTACTATTGTTATCTTGGGTTTACTGTGGGAATATTTAGAACGCTCTGGAATGAGGATTTGTATCGTGAGGAGTGAAATATGTCGGTTGGTGCTTGAATGGGTCACCTCATTTCTTGCTGGCTGGGAGTCATTGTCTTCACCTACTGCTTGGTCATATCAGGTTAAGATATAGTATTTTGTCCTTGTGATTTATGTTTTAATTGGCGTTGACCATATAAAGTGCTCGACTGAGCTACCTAATTCACGGGACCAACCGACAAATCGGCGTACAGACGACAAAGACTTCAGCAAAAATGTAAAAGTCGAAGAAATGACGGACCCCACCTCATTTATAAGGCTGTAAGTCTTTCGTGTCTTGCAGTACTGATTGGCTATATCAGGTGATGATGAATTATGATAGCATTGTGCTTTTGCTTTCTCGTGGGTGTTGTTCAATCAATTCAATTCAATAATTTTTTCCAGTATCATAACTCCATACACTCCACTACTCTGTTGCCCACACACCTCGACTGAAACAATCGACCGCCTAAGTGTCGACACCGCCGCTCAAGGAACGGTATTTTATCTCAAAATAATGCACATGCATACCTAAGATAGAATTAGATGTTTGTATAAAACAATCTAATACAGTTTAAAGGAAAGAGGGCCATTTGTTGCAATTTTATCTCTCGCAGGCTTGCTAGATCTAGGAGGGGCCCGTGTCTAAATAATAACAGCCGCACAGGTCGATCTGTCAGGTTAAGCTACGCTTGCCGCGGTTGGTCTGTGGATGGGTAACCATCTTTACATACCGAGACCCCTCCGTGCCTCGGAAAGCACGTTAAGCCGTTGGTCCCGGCTGTCATTCGTGGATCTTTGACAGTCGTTTCGGGTAGTCAGAAGCCCGAAAGTCTGACAACCAGTCTTACCAAGGTGTATCGTATTACCCAGTAACTGGGTTGTGGAGGTCAGATAGGCATTAGCTCCATGTCCGCGAGTCCGACTCGCACTTGGCCAGTTTTTTTAGTTTGTCTTGGATATTACTGACATTGATGTAGGAAAAGCATGTTGAGGAAATCTGAACTTTTATCACACTAATATTATAAAGGCGAAAGTTTGTGAGTGTGTGTGTTTATATGTTTGTTACTTCTTCACGCTCAAATGGCTCGACCAATTTTGATAAAATTTTGTATGGAGGTAGCTGACACCCAGGATTAATATAATTTAGGCTATGTTTATCCCGATATTTCCACGGGATCGACATTTACGCTAGTGAAACCGCGGGGCGCAGCTAGTAAATAAAAGTCATCATCTTTCTCTTCTAACAAAAGACACATTAGTAAACTATCGGTAGTGTTGTCCGACATTCTATCGTGCACAAAAGTATTGGAGTGACTGAGGCATCGTTCTATGCATTGTGCAGCCGCGGCATGCCGCCGTGCTTGGAAATTGAAGCAACCGCGACTGCAGGCAGCACTGCGGTCAACCGCAGCCGCTAGCCGCATTGTCGCCTGCGGTTGCAGTCTGCAGCCCATCTCGGAATTATACCTTTAAAGTTGTAATACAATAGTAATAATACAATAGGTATTTACAGTCAACAAAAGAGTTGAAGTTTAGTAAGAAACCGATGGACGTTCTCGAATAAAATTTAATTGAATGAATAAAAAACAAACAGCTCATTTATCAAATTAAATTTCAGTCGACAACATTCATCGGTTTCTTACTAAACTTCAACTATATCCGACGATCCTGCATACTTACTTATCTCTTTTGTTGACTGTACGTTAATTGTAAGTGGTGAAATATAAGTAGGTATTGCTTCAGTATTTACTTATGCCATATTTATAAAGCAAACAACGTGACGGCACGGTTGGCGCAGTGATTAAGCGATTGACTGCTGCGCTGCGTGTCGCGGGTTCGATTCCCGCACGGAACAAATATTTGTATGACCTACAAGTAGTTGTTCCGGGTCTTGATGTTTGTGTATGTGAGTTTAAATGTTTGTAAACGCACCCACAATACAGGTATTAAGCTGCATCCGGTTAGACTGGAAGCCGACCCCAACATAGTTGGGAAAAGTATAGGCAGACGATGAGGCTTGCTAGATCTACAATTGTAAATATTTTTGCTCATATAATCTTCTATTTACTGCCTTGATCCCAGTTATGCATGGGCAAGTTGACTTATCTGATAAAACTTCACTGACCTGATTTTTGCTAGTTAGTGTAATTTGACCTTATAAGTTTTGAATAAAATAGGATCAAAAAAATAAAGTCCTGACTACCTTTATCTCCTTTTTAGGGTTCCGTACCCAAAGGGTAAAAACGGGACCCCATTACTAAGACTTCGCTGTCTGCCTGCCCATCTGTCCGTACATCCGTCTGTCTGTCACCAGGCTGTATCTCAAGAACCGCGATAGCTAGACAGTTGAAATTTTCACAAATTATGTATTTCTGTTGCCGCTATAACAATAAATAATTGTTGCCCATACAACAAACGTGTTTTTTTTCTGTGTTTTTGCCTTGTGGTACGGAACCCTTCGTGTGCGAGTTCGACTCGCACTTGGCCAGTTTTTAAAATACATCTTAAAATCGGTCTGATTCATTCCTGTTTCTCAAGCAGTATCGACGACATAAAGTATAAAATAATTATAGGTTTCCCTGACAGTATCACAACAACTTGTATATCAAATCTAAGTGGAACTGAACCAATAATTAACTATGATCTAATTAATAACCATAAGGCTATGATTAGAATCAATGTGAACGTTCTCACGTTAGAGTTTTAATTGTTATGATTAATCTATATTCTGACGGCTAGGCTATTTTGTGAGATATGAGCGAGAGGCTGGGTAGATGTAAAGGGAGAAAGCTTGTAAGTATTTGGTATGCTATAAGAAATGGTGCATCCTGAGAATTATTTTGGTCCTTAGGTATCAATGTGACTTTTCAATTCATGAATACGTCTTTTTAGGGCCCGTACCCAAAGGGTAAAAACGGGGCCCTATTTCTAAGACTTCGCTGACCGTCCGTCCGTCTGTCTGTCACCAGACTGTATCTCAAGAACCGCGATAGTTAGACAGTTGAAATTTTCACAAAATATGTATTATTTTACCATACCATGCAACAACGTGTTTTTTTCGGCGTTTTTGCCTTGTAGTACGGAACCTTTCGTGTGCGAGTCCGACTCGCACTTGGCCAGTTTTTTTAGTTTGTCTTGGATATTACTGACATTGATGTAGGAAAAGCATGTTGAGGAAATCTGAACTTTTATCACACTAATATTATAAAGGCGAAAGTTTGTGAGTGTGTGTGTTTATATGTTTGTTACTTCTTCACGCTCAAATGGCTCGACCAATTTTGATAAAATTTTGTATGGAGGTAGCTGACACCCAGGATTAATATAATTTAGGCTATGTTTATCCCGATATTTCCACGGGATCGACATTTACGCTAGTGAAACCGCGGGGCGCAGCTAGTAAATAAAAGTCATCATCTTTCTCTTCTAACAAAAGACACATTAGTAAACTATCGGTAGTGTTGTCCGACATTCTATCGTGCACAAAAGTATTGGAGTGACTGAGGCATCGTTCTATGCATTGTGCAGCCGCGGCATGCCGCCGTGCTTGGAAATTGAAGCAACCGCGACTGCAGGCAGCACTGCGGTCAACCGCAGCCGCTAGCCGCATTGTCGCCTGCGGTTGCAGTCTGCAGCCCATCTCGGAATTATACCTTTAAAGTTGTAATACAATAGTAATAATACAATAGGTATTTACAGTCAACAAAAGAGTTGAAGTTTAGTAAGAAACCGATGGACGTTCTCGAATAAAATTTAATTGAATGAATAAAAAACAAACAGCTCATTTATCAAATTAAATTTCAGTCGACAACATTCATCGGTTTCTTACTAAACTTCAACTATATCCGACGATCCTGCATACTTACTTATCTCTTTTGTTGACTGTACGTTAATTGTAAGTGGTGAAATATAAGTAGGTATTGCTTCAGTATTTACTTATGCCATATTTATAAAGCAAACAACGTGACGGCACGGTTGGCGCAGTGATTAAGCGATTGACTGCTGCGCTGCGTGTCGCGGGTTCGATTCCCGCACGGAACAAATATTTGTATGACCTACAAGTAGTTGTTCCGGGTCTTGATGTTTGTGTATGTGAGTTTAAATGTTTGTAAACGCACCCACAATACAGGAGAAATTCCAAGCGTGGGGCAACGTTTTAGGGTAATTCTTCAGGGACAAAATTTTCGATGTCTGTGGGTATATTTCTGTAACCAACTAAAAAAACGGCATGTAATATTTTTTTTTGTACAGTTTAGCTTTATCCCTTACTGGGACAAATGATTTTTTTTTAATAATTGCTGTCTAGGTACAAAATAAAAATATTTGAAGGTCGTTCTTCTGATTCATATAGCGCGTCCGTTTGCCATTTTCCGGAACAAAATGGTCGATGTCGCATTTTCCCTTTGATATATCAATATAAATTATTATTATATCGAAAGGAAATGAATTGTCCTCTTACAAAAAAAATGTGTATTAGTTATAACTACGTTAGTCTGTTTATAAATAAGTAAAAAAGAAGTGTCCGGCGTATAATACTGATTAATGTGGCGTAAGCTGCGCTTGACCGTACTTGGTCGGGTAATAATAATGAGAGTCTGGCTTCCAGCGCGGGGGGAAGCCAGTCGTGCAACGGACGACCTAGAAGGTGGACGTGCGGCTGGTTGGCTTAGATCCGGTGTTACGAAGAAAAATACCTGATTCATCTGTGTTTGGTTCAGGTGGCATCCTGATTACAATGCCTACTTTATAAAATTTATTTTATTGTTTTAAAACTTCAATCTGTGTTTCGTGTGATGCTTTTGGGTTATAGATTCGTGTAGAAAAATGAAAATAATGAAGTCTGTATGTACGATGAGTTATGCATGATTGTAGGCAAAATCCTGATTCATCTGTGCCTGATTCGTATGGTCAAAACCCCATATGAATAATAAAATAAATTAGTTTTTCCCCTCTCCAGCACGATAGGAGCGCTTTTTACCGACTTCACAAAAAGGAGGAGGTACTATGTTCGGGTGTTTGTATGTTTTTTTTTTTGTATGTTTGTTCATCGAATACTCCGCCAATTGTCGACGGATTTTCAAAATTCTTTTTTTGTTCGAAAGTAGATAGTTCTGAGGTGGTCCCATTGTCACCAAGTTAGGATCTGATGATGGGATCTTAGAGAAATCGAGGGCAACCCTCAAATTTTATAGGCTCACTTATTGTTTTTCGCATATTTTATGAAGTATCTTGTGTATTTGTGTATGGTTGTCACCATCTCAGGTAGCTGGGCTGATGATGGAAGGTACAACTCCTTAACAGTAAGAAGTTACTCGAACAGGCAAGAACTGTTTTAGTATGTTGTTTAGTGATGTTTGATAGGGCATTTGCCACATTTGGTCTCATGATCATCAAGTCATGACCTGACGCTGCAGTCAGGATAGTCTGCAGAGTACCTAACTCCTCGACAACTAACAGCAGATATATCGTGTTTAGGCTCATTGAAAAGGGCTCGATGTGTGGATAAACGTACTATTACTGAGGAACACCGAAGACCTGATGCTGAAGCCAGGAGCATCACTAAAAGTAAAAACCTTGAAATTACAGCACCGTAGTCGTGTTTGGGCTCATTTTAAACAGGACTAATTTTAAGTTCAATGCAATGTTGACATAAGTCTGGCCTGATGCTGCAGCCAGGATTATCACTTATCAGCATCTAATCTAAAAACTAATAAAAGGAGAACTCCTCAACAATTAACGTCCCTGCATCGAGAAAAGGAATATTTTATAATAAAAAGGCGATGGGCAAGTTGACATTAGGCTATTGTAACTTAGATAAATTATAAATAGACCCACTAAAAAGCGAGAAATAAAAACTTTTTAACAAAAAAAAAACCGACTTCCAAAAAAAACACTACAAACTGAAAAATAACTTTAATTTCGGAAGTCGGTGGCAAAAACTAAAATACTGATCCCTAAGACACCGACTTCCGAAATTAAAGTTATTTTTCAGTTTGTAGTGTTTTTTTGTTGCGTAACTCTCCTTGTCCAATTTTTTACCGTGTACAAGTCAGTAGTTTTAATCTTATTTATTATTATTTACTTAGCTATAACCTTTTGAATAATAAAAAAATGACAGGAGTATAATCTTGTTCTAAATATGATACTTTTGATATGTCTTAGTCCTATTTAAGAATTAATAATTATTGTTTAGAATTTACATTCATAACTAACGGTGTATTTATTACTTTTTATTTCTGTTTCTGATGAATATGAAACACATTCTGATTCATCTGGGCACAAAATTAATATCTTGAAAACTACTTTATAAAAACGAGTCCCTCATTCAAATATATGTTATTTGGTATACCTATTTTCATATGAACATGTGTTACAGAGCTGAAAGTGAAATTAAATTTTGGCCATATGGATCAGTCAAAGAATCAAATTTCGAAGAACTACCCTTTATAAAAAAAATAAAAAAACAAATGCTATAGCACCACTGTGACCTAAACCCGCACATATTATGTCATTCAGTAACGGACTATTTAAGTCAGAAAGTTCATATCAAGTATCCAACCATATATTGTTGCTAAGAGAATATAGCAAGGAGTAGTGATGAATGAACTCTGAAGCTAATATAATATTTATTGCAAATATTTAGTTCAGTATCAACGCCTCTCAATCAATAACTTTATAATATAAACTTTCGCCACAAAATCACAGTATTTATTTTACCGTTATTTTATAGGTATAAATGAAACTTCCCTTGAAAAATGTCCACCATTTTTCTTAACGCACCTCAATTAAGCGAATGTACTGTATGCATATAATGATTAATACAAAACATATAGATAAACAATACTCTATATTCCTGGGCGGTACACTCGAAATAAATCAAACTGTGTGCGTAGGTGGCCAGCGCGGGCGCAACCCGCAATTACCAATTAACCTCGCGTTATATTCATGTTCGAAATTCAAAATTCAAATTCATTCGGCCATACCCCGTCGAACGAGACAGACGTCTAAAATGGTGGCGTGAAATCGGTGCGCCATTTTTTTTGTTGAATTAATTTCAGATTGGTACGGTCGTGCACGTGAGAGCAGTGATGGCCATTGCCGGTCCTGGAGTCGAACCCAAGCAGGCATTTTACTTTGTGTAAATTATTTCATCACCACTGCTCTCAAACCAGAATTCGGAAACATGGTGATATCCCCATGTTTCCGAATTGCCCCCGCGGGCCCAGACAGCTTAGAAGGCCTGAGTCCTAGCAGTGGGAACATTATAGGCTGATTATGTTCAAAAAAGTTCTAATATTCAAAAAATCTAAATTGACGAAATAAAAACACAAAGTTGATCCAACGATACTTTTTAATAAAATCGTAATTTTTCAAAATAAAATCTGAGACTTATAAATAAATTTAATCTTCTGAATATTCCTTACTACATAATATTTTCTAAAACGATATTCATAAATTACATTTAGGCTCGATTTCCACGTTATCTAATATAACTAGACATACAATATGGTTTAATAATTCAGGTCTTATATTTCTGTGAATCTAAGACCATGTTTCCACGAGCTAGAAATCTTGATAAACATCTAATACTGTAAGATAGCAATTTGATAGTGAGTACAGTAATGTGAGTCGTATCGCGATTGCGATTCGGGATTTGTTGCAAGTGTAAACTCCCGCTGACAGCAATATTTAAGTACCATAATGGTAGGTACATACAATTATAAATATCTCATAAAATATTTTTTATAAGATTTTCCGCTGTGGAAAATATTTATCATAATAATGAGCATATTAACTATATCTAGGTATTTATATTATTATTATGATATAGGATTATAAATAAGTCTAATGTATTTAAAGAGGCCGTCGAAAACTGTTTTTATTAAAAATACTAAAAAATATTGGAGGTTTACTAAAAAAATACAAAAAACATTTGAATTTTTTTTTTTACAATTTTTTTTAAATATTACCAAAATCGCAGTCGCCTAAATTGGTGGGATATGCAGTTTTTTTTCTACTTTTAATCTAACATATATTTAGCACCATAACACTAATAAAGAGTATTCAAATCAACAACAACTAAGGAACTTAAAATAATGGTATTCTTATTAAATGCAAATTAAAAACTAATTATTAGGAGTCATGCATTTGTGTCATGTTAAATAATAATAATTCTCTAGTTTATCACACTTTATACTATAACAACGTTATGTTTCAAACATAAATTATAATTTTATGTACTTAAATATTTACAAAAAACGTACCTTTTAATAATATAATTTATGTAATATATTTCTCTAAGAAATATGTAATGCATTCTCTACGTACGGGTTACTAAGTCTAAGAATGAATAATTTGAAAAATAACATAATTATGTTTTTGTCAAAATGAAATAAATAAATACTTAATACTTTCACATTTTTAAACATAATTTTTGTTTGAATAAAAATAACACCTGTGTAATAACATTCAGCACACCACACGTGTGAAACATTGCTTATTTATTTTATGAGGCGTTTCATTTGTTCTGCATGGGCTGGTGTCCGCAACTCCACGTCAATACGCGTATTTTGCGTGAAATGAAAAATGATAATCGTTTAATATACTATCTATTGAGAAGTTAAAATATTTCGACATACAAATATAGAATATGTTTATGTTATGACCATAATAATTTTTATTGACAAAATATACGGACAATACAGACTATTCAATGAATGATTATTGAAATGAAAACTTCTATAACGCGTTGGGCATTTTTTGAGATGAGAAAAAACCATCTCTCGCAACCAACTCGCGACACTGTTACCGTAACCGACACCTGTTTTAAATTTTAGCCATTAAAAAGACATCAACGCGCGGTACATTTTCTTTGGGAAGAATGACTTACCAAACATATTTTATAAAATTACTTTGCTTCAAGTTTTCACTTCTATCGGCACTGCTGGAGTGCCACTGTTTTTTTGTATAAAATATGTTTTTTTTCAACAGTAGGTAACATATTATTGATTTAGGCCTAACACGAAAAGTATACACGTACAATGATAGCGTTTTCTTTTTATCTGATTAATTTCAAAATAATTATGATATTATAAAATAGGTATTTTCGACTTTTAAAAACGTAGGTTTTTACTGGCTAAAGGTGTTTTTGGAAATGCTCCTTATACAATACAAATCGGTTGAGTTTTAAAGTACAGAAATATTATAAGTGATGTGATATAGTATGATCTTACAAATACATAAGTTTATCCAAATACTTTTTATCTATTATAATTTTTTTATTGTTATCATCTCGAGCATAACTGTTCCCGTCGTAAAAGTTCATACTTCGTTTTAAAAGCAATCGCAATTACTTATTTCATATTCTATTAGGATTACTTTGATAATCAAAACATTGTTAAGATTTATTTTAATTTTATTATTTTGTTTCAAAATATTATAATAGTATCTTTACCATTTTCACAAACTTTCCCTGATCAAATAACTCCATCAGTCTTGGTGTCATTTTTCCCTAAACATACTTATAGACCCTGACTTTCGATGTTCTCTTTCTCATCATTCGCCGTTCCATACTCTCCCTCGACTTTCTGTTTTGACCTTTGCTCTCGCCAGTGACGTTCCTAGGTTTTCAATCTGCCATGAGGTCACTGAGGTCACAGGTCAACTGACCCAGCTTAATTTCCTCCACCAACGTTGGGTGTTTTCACGAAATATGTTATTAGTGTGCCCTTGCCTTTGACGTAAGTTGGACCCCGACATTCGCAAGTGTAGCCCGCACTCATTAGTACTCTGTAAAAGAAAATAGTTTGTTTTATAATACAAGCCTTTTGTTGTCCCACTGCGGGGCAAAGGTCTCTTCCTATAAAGTGAAGGCACGAACATTCATCACCACGCTTGCTCAAGAAAGGTTGGCAATTTCAGACTCTTAAATTAACAGCTATGAGTTTCGGTTTCCAAGTTAAACTCAAAAATGATATACATTTATGAATTAAAAATATAATTTAGGTTCTTACCCGATTTGAACCCACAATCACGAGGTTACAAAATAAAGGGGAGAAAAAAACATTATATTCCTACTCATAGGATTCAGATGTTGTACTTATTTTGGTCCTTCAAATCGAACACTTTTTTTTGATCCATCTAGTCGAAACCTATTTACTTTGGTCCATTGGTCAAGACTATTCTATTTATTTTGATCCTTCGAGACGGATACTACCTATTTATTTTGATCCTTCGACATGGATACTATTTATTTTGATCCTTCGAGACGGATACTATTTATTTTGATCCTTCGAGACGGATACTATTTATTTTGATCCTTCGAGACGGATAGGTACTATATAATTTGATCCTTTGACATGGATACTATTTTATTTTATTTCTTAAGAAATCTTACAGCTAGGATACAAATAGTTAACAGTTAGTAAAAGAAGGCCAATTAAAAGTTGTAGCCTATTTATTTTGGTCCTTTCAGTTGGATGCTATTTACGCAATATTATAAAAAGTCACAATATATTTACTTAGCAGTATCTTCGGTGACCTGTATCCTGCCCATGATTCCGGTGGAGTCCATTCTCGAGGCTACATTGACGGTGTTGCCCCAAATGTCGTACTGAGGCTTCTGAGCACCCACCACGCCTGCTATCACTGGGCCGTGGTTCAGGCCTAGAGTCAAAGATAAAATCATTAATTTAAACAATTCGTATACAGCAGGGTGGCACGAACATAGACTCGCAACCTACCATGGATTAAGTAAATATGTATGCGTTGAACATTTTGCATTTTGGTGGAAATGGCGGTGGAACGGGCGGTTCTAACCCTTAGGGATTAGAACCATGTGACCAACGGCGACACGTGCTTTCCGTGGCACGGAGTATTAAACCGCCAACTTCCAAACTCCGGACTGTTACCAAGAAATTCCTAATGGAAAACCCAATAACACTTTGTCCGACCTGGGAATCGAACCCAGGACCCCACGCTCAGCAGTTGCGCTTGCGACCATGAGACCAACGAGGCAGTTAACTTACTACCTAACTATTAACTTTAACAATTCAATCAGCCAAGCCTTTGCCCAGCCACGCTGCGGTCGGACTCCAGTCTAACAAAGTACATACTGTGTGGCTGTGTATGTAACGCGGGGCGAGTAAACTAGTTCTTACTGCTCTGTAACAGGGGAGTCTAATGCCAAGGGAGTGCCAAATTATGGCATCCTTAATTTTTATCAAAATCGACTATGACGTTTTGAAAACGAAAACTTCTTCCTGCTTACGTTTTTAAGTTATGCCATTCGAGAGCGCGCTCCTAATTACTTTATGTGGCAGTCGATATTTAAGTAATTACTAGCTGCGCCGCGGTTTTAACCGTATAAGTCTTGATCCCGTAGAAATATCGGGATAAAAAGTATTCTATGTGTCAATCCTGGGGGTCTACTCCGAAGCGGTTAACCACTGTATCGGCCGAATGTTCGGTCATTTTCTACTACTACCATTAATTTCCTATATTGACTATTGGTCCCGACCAAACTGTGCCAATCCGAACCTTTTTAGAACCCTTAACCCCTTTTTTTTTACCTTTTTTTTTTAAATTCGTAGTAGGACAACAATATTCGAATCAGAAAATGACCGAACATTCGGCCGATACAGTGGTTAACCACTTCGGAGTAGACACCCTGGTTATAAACTATCTGTAGGTACTTATGCCAAATTTCATCCAAATCCTTTCATTACTTTTTGCGTGAAAGAGTAACAAACATCCATCCATCCATCCTCACAAACTTTCGCGTTTATAAATTGTTTGTCAAATTGACAACCTACTTTATATTGTCTGTACTTATTATTCAAATCACAACTGCCACACTTTTCTTTGACAGTTGTATGAAATGGCTATTACATGGCAAATGGACGAAGTGAGTCAATTTGCTAAACAATGAATTTCCCTGGTTGTATTTATCTAATCTAAAAGAAAACATATTTAGGAACTGAGAAGAAGTCGTTTTAAAGTGTTGCAGTATTTTTTTTTGGCTTGAAGGTAATTGTAGTAAAACGCCATCTATGCGTTATTAAGGTATTTACTGAATAAGGGCGTGTACTTCGCGTGCACGTGCTAGTGCCATCTGTCGGAGCCGGGTAGAAACAGAACCAATCCGAGGAAAGCTCCTATCTCCAAAATTCGTAAGTATAGCTTTTTGGCGCTTATTGTTATTAATTTATTTACTTTTGTGGAACTTGACTTGACAAAAACTTTTCATCTATAAAAATTCTACATTTTAATGAAAAGGTTTATTAAGAAAGGCTAGTTTTAAGCAGATACATTGAGCACAAAAAAATGTAGTTACTAAAAGCTTCGCGAGATGTCGCTCCGAGGTAAACATAGAACTTTACGCGCGTGATATGTTTTTTAAAACCTTCTCATGACATTATCTGTCTAGCCCTTTCCCAACTATGTTGAAGTCAGCTTCCAGTTTAACCGGATGCAGATACCATACGAAACTTACCTTTTGGAAGGGGAGACTAGAATCAATTCTATATTTTGTAAATTATGACGTTCAAAAGTGCCTTTTTGAAATAAATGATTTGACTTTTGACTTTGACTTTTGCTCTACAATCCTGTTACTGGGCAATATGATAAGATTTTCTTTAACCTTGTAAATAACCAATATTTGTAGATAACGAAAACCAAAGGTACTTATTTACTTACCTATCCTAAGTTTGAACCTCTGGAAGGATTCCCTGTTGATCTGGTCTAGTATCGTCATGAGAGCGATCGCGAATTCCACTAGAATAGCTACATTATGCTCCTCTTTACTTGTCGCATCCTGAAAATAAAACCGTCTCTCATTAGGTACCCGTTATTAGATCCTCACAATTAAGTCTTAAAACCACGGATATCGCTTGCATAAAACTATTTAAAAAAAACTTTTGGTTTCTCATCATCATCTGCCTAGCTTTTTGCTAACTCCACAACCCAGCTATTGGGTAACAAAACGACCCCTCTTGCCTTAGCAAGGGGGGTCGTTTTAGAACTACGCGTAACGACTGTCTAAGATCGAATGACAGCCGGGAGTAACTAACCGATTAACGTGGTTTCCGAGGCATGGAGGGGTCTTGGTATGTGAAGATTACCTACTCATCAACGAACCGGCCTCAACAAACGTAACTTAACCTGGATCCGTGTGGCTAATATTAGGTACTTAGCCACGAGCTCCTGTTGGTGTCGTGTCTCTTTCATTTATGGGGCTTACATGACCTAAAGCGCGGTCACTGTCGGACTGCATAGAAAAGAAAGACAAATGCGATGACACAACGCTGGTAATTTATTGAAAAATATGAAGCAATTATTTAATTACAAAAAGTCTATTGTTTGGACTAAAAAATTAAAACAGTAGTGTTTTAGTATGTTGCTTGTAGAATAATCTGACAAAAAATCAGAATGATTGTATGTAGGTATATTAATATGGTTTTTATTTTAAAAAGAAAGTTTTTAGAGGTATCTTCATGATTTTTTTCTATCATATCAAATTAGTTGTATTATGTTTCCAATACACTATCTAATTAGCATATATCCTGAAGAATATCATATATTTTTTTGATTACTGTAGTCGAGCATATACTTTTATTGATATTAAGTACAGACGCCAGCACATGCTCGCGTCTGTACTGAATCCATAGCAACAGGGACCCCCCTGCCACCTGTACATTGGTTACTTACATTTTTTTCCTCCTTTCCAGGTCTGAGTCCTGAAGCAATCATGTATGTACTTCCTATTGTCTTTATTTTCTCTATACAGCTGAACTTGGGCTTTAGGAGCAGCTGAAAAAGACAAAATGTAAACTGTTATTACACCAACATTTCTCACTTTACAATAAACTCCCTATTACTTATGCCAATAAGTACTTCTAATAATCAAAAAAATTGCTTTACAAAGTTTTCGTCCACACTAGACAATATTTTGAGCAGTGGTGGCCAAGTGGTAACGGCCGCGACTTACGAGTTGTAGGTCGTAGGTTCGAACCCAGACAGGCGCTTTACTTTGTGTAAATTATTTCATCACCACTGCTCTCAAAACGGTGAAGGAAAACATCGTGTGGAAACCGGCATGTCCTAGAACCAAAAATTCGAAGACATGTGACATCTGCCAACCCGCACTGGGCCCGCGTGGTGGATTACGGCCCACTCCCTCTCACTGAGAGGAGGCCAGTGTCCCAGCAGTGGGAACATTATAGGCTGATTATGGACAATATTTTATCATATCATGCCAACTATTCAGATTTATACAGTAATCGACTAACATCCAAGTACAGACGCCGCACATCAAGCTACCCGAAATTGTCAAATTTTCCCAATCAACTTTGAACCTTATGCTTCAGCGATAAAGTTGAAAATCTATTAAAGAAATTTGACAGATTGTAGTAGCTTGATGTGCTGGCGTCTGTACATCAGTTGTAGCCTACATACGGTTAGGGAAATTAATTGTTGATAAAATTGACACACTTCATCAATTTGCCGTGTTTTATTCATTTCTTACAGCTGTCAAAGAATGACGGTTGTGATTTGAATATACGAACAATTCAAGCTGGTAGTCAATTTGAAAAACAATTTCCCCACTGTACATATTAAACTCACCTACCAACCTACGTGAAAGCCCGGAATACACATGCCTGTAACTTGCACAAAAGTCTGCAAGTAGCTTGCATGCCGTGTGCCATAATAACTTCTGATTGGTGAATACCACAATGACATGCAAGCTACTTGCATACTTTTGTGCCTGCTACTGGCATGTGCGTTCTCTATGCATTCCACCACCATACCATACTGCGATCGCCAACCCGCCTGCCAAGCGTGGCGATTATGGCAAACCCCCCCTTTTGGGGAAGGCCGCCTGAAATGATGACTCGCATGTGTATCCTTAGCACAAGGTTTATAAATGGAAGGCTTACCTTATCAAAATCACAAATAATTTCATTGAGCAGTCGCAAACACTCCAAGCCTTGCTTGTTGACGTCGGTCTCATCGTAGAACTCTTTGTAGTTTGGTATCGACGCAAACATTACTGCAATGTTCGAGTATCTTTCGTGGTATAACTCTGCCTGAAAATAGAATAAGTTTGTACGTAAGTTTAAACGTTGAGCTAAACGATTACTGACAAATGCGAGCACTGATTGGACAGGTCCACTCAAATCGGTGTGGTGTTTTCCTCACAAGACCATTTCAGACATTAATCTAGAATTCTAGATGGTCCTCATATGGCCTGACCACAGATATCGATAGAACTAGACAACGCAAGTATCACGATCCGTATGAAAACCGCAAGCGTGACATTTTTTTGCTTATCTACTATGACGTCACAAGCACTATTTAGTGATGGGAAAATCAAATCGATTCAAAGCCGCCGCCGCGTGCCCACGGGGCCTAGCGCCACGCTCACGCTCCCCCAGCCAGCAGTACACAGGAGTGAGCGCGAAAGTAGCGGCTTACGATTTTTGTACGTAAGCTGGGCACGCGAAGTAGTTGCTCTTGCGTTATCTAGGTGTGCCTGAGCAATAAATGGCTGGACTTTATAAGATATCTCTGAGTTGGTTTCGGTATTTCTTCTATCAAAAGCTCCTTGGTGAAATGGAAGGTAATTATAATGAAAACTTGATTATAATTTGTGCAACTTACCTCAGATGCAACATTAGTTAGGAAATGCTCTGCAACGTGAGCCGGTAGTATGTTTTCTAGAAGAATCTGGAATAAAGAAAAAAACTAAATAACTAAGGATTATTTTAGCAGCTTGTTTTTCTGATCACAACAATTCTTTTAAACCAAAGCACCGAATATTGCGATATTGTTTGGCTTAGTAAGTAAATAGCTATGTCAAAAAATTCATCCCCTAAAGGCGTTAAACTGGGGATAAAGTTTGTATGGAAGTTCGTCATCTATACCGATGGAAAATCCTATCGAGCACACGGCTAATAAGTAAATAAACAGCGTTTTAAGACTTTATATTAAACTAGCTTCCGCCCGCGGCTTCGCCCGCGAGGTATGTCGATAAAACTATCCTATATCCTTCCCTGAGATGCAATCTATCTCTTTGCCAAATTTTATCGAAATCCGTTTAGTGGTTAAAAGGTAACATACAGACAGACAGAGTTACTTTCGAATTTATAATATTACGGCCCACCCCAACTTCGCAAGGGTGCAATTTTTTTTCGAATTTCCTAAATTTTCGTTCATACAAACCTTGTCCTGGCAATACCAAACACAATAAAAAAAGAATTATCCAATTTGGTGCAGTCATTCGGAAGTTATGCGCGTACAGAAATTTCGGCGACTTTGTTCTATACTATGTAAGGATTTAACATTACTCAACTCACCTTATTGATCCCTCGCATAGTCTCCACCTCCTCTTGTTCAAATTTAAGCTTATCTTTCCATAAGAAGTCAGTACGTGATGTGAACTCTATCTGCCTGTCCAGGATGTGCAGTAAGGCTGCCAGGAAAACTAGCACCATTCCGGCTTTTGTGGCGTACGCAAGCATTGTGAATCTGGAAGATTTCGAAGTTGAATTCGAATGTTATTAAAATATATTTCGTATGTTTATGTAGGTAGTAACATTTTGAACTCCACACGTCTAAAATCAAAAACGTGCCCTCGGCGTCAAAGTCTGTCATATAGTCAAACCGTGGCGTGCTGAGCACATTTTGGTTTGTCATCTATACATGACTGTGGCGGTCAAAAGGTTAAAATATGGATAGACTAAGAAATAAGTATACAATAGGAAGTCCTGAAAGTGGCACTGGTGACTGAAAAGTTGTGTGGAAATCGGTTGTCATGATGCACAGGAATGAGGAAAGTTTTGAGCTTGAATGTGGATAGTGGTAGAGGAAGATCAAAAAAACGATGGATCGACTGCGTGGAATGGGGTTGGCTTGAAGGGGGTGACTACTAATAGAACGAAGTATGGAAAAACAAGACAAGTTGCGCCGACTCCATATATAAATAGTGATGCAAGAAGAGTATGACGAAATGCGTATGTATTATTATTACAATACAAGGAGACATTCTAGTGTTTTTTCTTTAAACTACAAACATTAAAAACCACTTCAATTTGACGTACATAGGTTGGTGCATTCTGAAAAAAGAAACAATATATTTCGTAGTCAATCTCAATCGACACAGCAGTTTCTAGTTCGGCTTATGACTCTACAGAGTTGCTTTTGATTAGAAAAACCTAATAGTATCAAAACTAAAAGAAGCCAGAATCTATTCTCCTTCATATAGGTACCGTCAAACGCACGGCTATAGCTTGACTTTCACAAAGCCTTTATTTAGTAGCAATAAGAGCAATTATCGTAGTTCAACTTCTACTAACCGACCGCTTAAAATCTAGTCGCGATGTCATCTCAGCGACAGTCAATGCGTTCTTTGAATTACGAAAATTGCCTCTGCATTCCAAGACGTTGATTATATGTCTTTTGTTTTTTCTGCTCCAAATACAAAATAATACAAGTTTTACTTACTCGTTCTCCAAATCCTTCTTCTGGTACTCATAGAACAGCTCAGCGGATGCAAACAGCGTGATATGTGACACCAGCGTCACCAGCATCAGAACCAGTTTGAGTACGAAGCCGACTCGGAGGAACACCGATATTGAGGCTAAAGTCAGGACTGAACTGTAGAGGTAGCTCTGAAAATATATAAAAAAAAAACATTATAAAAAATTCGTTCTCTTTTTCCAGTTTTCTCTAGGATAAGTTTTGCTACAAAAATATCGATTGTTCTATACTCCGTTAACGCATTTACGCACTGCATCCGATAGGCCTTATATCGCCTTTCGCGGCGCCGTCAAACAGGCGTTAACCTAATATAAGCACGGAACCAAAGCGGATCAGAAGCTCTGATACGTTGACTCGGCTACGGCTAGGCGACGCGACGCCCCGTTTACGGCTCGCCGACCGCTGGTTGATGGTGCAGCAGGCAGGCCGGAGGGGGGAGAGGGGCAAGGGGGGACGAAGAGACGTAAGCGCGGGGGGGACGAGCCGTAACCGTAACGCACCGCACCGCGGTTCGTGAGCTTGTGCCGAGGCGAGACGATTACGTTACGATTCCGATTAGTGTGCGATGCAGTAGGGAGTTTCAAACAAAGAATACTGAAAGGCTCGAGTTGATACGGTGCCGATCCCTTTCCGGTTTGATACGTGTGCTATGACCTTAATTCGTACCTACAACGCTACAAGGCCGCCATCTTGTTTATCAATACAATTTCTGTGGCAATTTTACAAATGTTTACCAACCAAACAATGTCATACTGACGCCAAAAGATCCTTCTCTCTCCATACTACGTTCCGATATTTCTCAGATTAGAAGAGGATGCAGTGCGCAAACTCTCATATATTAGTCTTGACATTCTAAGTCTAAAGAAATAAGATGAACTCTTCTTGTTAGCATTAACTGTGTTCTAAACTACCCAACTTACAAAGGAACTTACAGGAGCAGAATCGACATCGTTGTGGATGTGAAAGCCTCCCAAGCCGTTGTCTTCGGTGTAGTTGTACTCGGTCCAGTTCAAGCTGCCGTTACTGCGCAGGTACATCGGGTAGTCTATTATTACGAAGGACTGGAACTGGAAAAGAGAAAAAAATATTCGTGGTTTTAAAGGGATTCTAAACTGACTTCAAAAAAACGAGAAAGTCGTTTTATTTTTTACCGACTTCAAAAAAAAAAGGAGGTTATCAATTCGATACGTATGTATGTAATATTATTGGAATTGCATTATATTCACATATGATGATCTATTAGGGCTTCCAAACAAATATACAAAATTTCATAGACGTATGTATGTATGTATGTATGTATGTATGTATGTATGTATGTATGTATGTATGTATGTATGTATGTTTGTCCACGCATATCTCCGGAACCATTAATCGGATCGTGATAATTTTTTTTTTATTGGCTTACATTTTCTTCAACTTAGGGAACAGTGCAAGTTTCATCAAGATCGATTCAGTAATCTTCAAGATATGGACTAATACGTGTAAGTGTGACGGCCTGGCTTATTGATAAGAGCTACGGGTGTAGTGTAGTAGTAGAAAACATCTCAAAACCTTGGTCAAATACTAGTGCAAAAACTAAAAATTACGAAATAAAAAGTAATTTAAAAAAATTAAACCAACTTCAAAAAGAAATTAATTAAGTAACTCAAAATTATGAAATAACTTTAATTTCGGAAGTCGGTGGCATAAAACTAAAATACAGATCCCAAGACACCGACTTCCGAAATTAAAGTTATTTCATAATTTTGAGTTAATTAATTTCTTTTTGAAGTTGGTTTAATTTTTTTAAATTACTTTTTTTATTTCTAACGTCAATTATTTTACACTTATTAGCATGAAATATCTTACCAAATTAATAACTGCACATGCACCTATTAGTAGCACAGACACCGTGAACATCGTCAGCCTTATGAATCTATTATTGGCCACCACCTGAAAAAACATTTAACCAAATCTTAGTCAGCAATTTTTGAAGTGAAAACTTCTTTAAGTCCGTTGGGCATTTTATGAGATAGGAAAAACTATTGAACTCGCGCCACTGTTAACTGTAACCGGCACCGCGCGTGTTTTGTTTATAAGACGATTAAAAAAAAACACACGTAATTGTTCAAGTTTTCATTTCTGTCGGCACTCCCGGAGTGCCACTGTTTTTTTCTTATCTTCACATAAATACAGGGTGGAAAAAGCACCATCATATTATAGTCTTTATATACGCAATCTGTACATTAAACTGAATAACATAGAGCAAAAATCATTAAATTTTTCTTTAGTCCTCTTCACCGTATCCGGCGAAAGCGACTAATGCCGGCCATCCACGATACTTCCTATCGTCCAATCGGCATGACGCTGCAGGCTTGATTCAATCTGCAGTTCGTCTATATACACCACACACGATCAGTTTAAACTGTCCAATCGGCAGCGACGTTCAGTTGAAGCCATGGCTTCACCGGTGACAAATTTTGACCAAATTGAACTGACGATCGGCAGACCGCCATGCACGGTCTAATCGGCATGATCCAATTGGAATGATCAATCCAAAAGAATCGAAATTCGATTGTGCCGTCAAGTATAACTAACATGCCAATCCACTCCCACACACGGTCAATTCTAACTGATCCAATCGGTAGCGTCATGCCGATTGGACGATAGGAAGTCAAAGTCAAATCATTTATTTCAAATAAATGATTTGGCTTTGACTTTGAAGTATCGTGGATGGCCGGCATTAGTTTCATTCATTTCGTAAGCTCTCTGATGACTTGCAAAACCAAATTTGGTCTAAAATACCCGGTCACACCGTGTACAGAAGAGCTGATCAGCATCATTGTATGAATATGTATATGAAGACTTTGAGCGACTTTTGCGTAATTGGTGCTTCTTGTCTAGTTCTTCAAGACGATTTGTTTTAAAGTATACTTTATAGCTTTGTGGTTCAAAGTGCGCCACTTTTCTTGGCTTCAAACAGGGTCCTGGCACCGATCAACGGGTATGCCACAACTGCAAGTCATATGGTGACGTTTGAGAACGTCTTTGTAGTGCAGGTATTGCCCGCCCTTGTGTACGTTTTCTTTGGGTGAGTTCAGAGTAGAAAACGATTTTAGTTAGACTGCTTGCCAGCAGTCTAACTAAAATCGTTTTCTACTCCATGCGTTGTAAATGATCGCACCGCAGTTGGATTTTCATCAAAATCGCCTCCGTGCCCACCATTCTGATGCGCCTTAGCACCTTCGTGTTAGGAACACTATCCTACCATCGGGATGGACCGAAGACACCGTAGGTGGAAAGCATTAAGCCTACCGGCCCAGTCTTCAACCAATATTTCTTACTTATGTCAGAATAATGTTATAGTAAAATAATTATGTATTTTCGAACTCAATTTTGCGCTAAGTATGAAAAAAAGGTGAGGATATAATTATAAGTATCACAGTTTTTACGAAAAAAACAGTAGATTTGAAAATTGAACAAACCTGTCCTGGCTTTGGGCAGTTGTCAGCATACATATCTTCGGGAACATCAGATATCGGCCGCAGTCCTCGCGATTTCATGCTGCCATCATACCAGGATAAATATACGAACACCAATAACGTGAAGAGTGTAGGACCGAAGGATGCGTATAAGACTACGCCTCTGGAATAGAAAATGGAAGATAAATTGGTATTTTTGTTTCTTGATGTTAAAAACAACTTGGTTCAAAATTGAGGCTGCTAAAGATGCTATGGAAACTCGCTTTAGAAATTAAAGATGGTGAATATAATATTATTGTAAACTGATTTTTTTCTGCTACGTTAATGTTTTGTTATTTATTTATGTACTGAGTAACCAGCAGCGTGGCAATTGCGTAACACATTATCAATCGGAATCGGCTTAATTTTGACAGTTCAACAACATTCACTGCGTTATTTACGTTACCGACAAACAAATTTTTCGAACATATGAAGCAATTTGCTTCAAAATGATTCAGATTCCGATTGATAGTGTGACGCAAGTAGGGTGCTGATATGGGGGAGGGGGAGTAGTTATAAAATAGTAAATAAACAAAAAGGAAAAGAAGGAGGAAATAGTATAATATCTATCCAAAAGGGTGAAGATTACAATATCAGGGATAGAATCTTTACGCAAAGTTTTTAATGAAATTCCAATTAACTAGGAATTGTTGACAAAAAAAGCGGTCAATCAACTACGAGGTCGACTAGCAATCACAATTATATTACCAAATATATCGGTATGATTTATACTTACTTAGGAACTGTCAGTAGCTGTATAAACGCCAATAAAGCGAACAACGCCGCTGCGCATGCGACGTTATACTTGAATTGTGCATCAGCCTGGTTGCGGTACTGACGCTCCTGAGTACTGCTCTTGAACCAGAGGGTGACGCGATTCATACCTTCGGAGTTGGTACTGGAAACCACAAGATAATTTAAAGGTGCTACTGCTAAGTGCTAGTATACCGTTAAGGCTTTGGAGAACAGAAAATATAATTGTACCATTGATTAAGGCTTTTGGGTAATTTCGGAAATAAATAGGGAAAAAATACTTACCTGCAGTCACAACATGTAGTCCTTTGAGGAAGAAGATTCTGTTCAATCATTGCTAGACTCTGAAACAAAGATAACAATGAAACTGCAGTTAAAAAGGTATAATTGTTGGTAAAACCATCGTAATTGTAGGAAGAGAATACGACAGAAGGAAACAAATAGAATGAAAAAAACTAAACAAGATAAAAAAGAAAAGAGCTAAGAGAAAGTAAATAGTTAGTAAACTTACAGAAATTCCAATATTCTTGGCAAGAGTCGAGTCGGTAATGTTAGCAAAAGGTTTGTCTGCGCCCCAACACTCCACGTATTTAGTCATCTTGCTTGAAGGACGAGATCGCGATGGTACTCCAGGAGTCGCTGGAACACATATAAGAGTTACTAACCAAGACAAAAATATTAGATGATATACTCGTACATGCTACAGATCTCTTTGTTAGGACACTGAGACTGTATTTATTTAGGTCTGCCTGTATGGTTCTAGACCAAAATAATCACTCCATTATTGACATTTCATGTTTCAACACCTGATTTAGTTACAATAAAACCAATTCTGGATATTCCATGCGCAGTAATCTAATTTTAGCAAGAGACTAAAGAAACTATTTTAACATTTACAAGCACACCTTAGAACAAAAATGAGATTGACACAACAGTTTTTTATGGTTGTTGTAGAAACTGATGACAGGTCTAATATTGCCTGGTTTAATATGAAGAATTTCATGGTATCCTATATGAATCACTCACTGAAACCTATGGTCAAGTTAGGATGGAACTCCAAAATGTTAGCCACGACGAGAAAAATCTAAGATCTAAAGACACTAACATAGTGATTCCGACGACATTGTACTTATCATCCTAAGGAATAAGGGCGCTAATAGCTCAGTAGGCGTCAACAGATCATTAGGCGTCAATGGCTCAGTTGGTGTTAAAGCTCCAGTTGGCGTTAAGGCCCCAGTCGGCGTCAAAGCCCCAGTAAGCATCATTGCCCGAGTTGGCGTCATATCTCTAGAAGGCGTCAAAGCGCCAGATGGCGTTGAAGCAGTAGGAGTTTGTTGATCACTGTGGCTACTAGAATCTTCTGGATAAAACAGTAGAGGGGTTAATTTCTGTACTTCACAGAAAGTTTAACATTCAAATAGTGAATACGATGTCTGATTTCTTGTAGATATTGGTTGGTTGTTGGTTTGGCATTAAGCAGGTATTTTTTAACCGAACGTGGATTCATGGGAGTGGCTTTTTAATTACTTCTGTAATTACAGCATTCAAATGGTTAGTGATACCTTTACTAAAATTAAAATAATTTCGGTATCACACTCCTACGAAATATGTCTTCTTCATTTAAACAATGCTAGACATTCATAATTTTTTTTTTTCATTTTCATTCTTTCATTTCTTTATCGTTCAAGAACCACTTACCTGTTCCCATAATAGGACTGATGGCTCCAATGATAGATCCACTCCGACTCTTAGGTTTAGCAGTGACCACAGTTCCATTGCCAAGTCCTTCACCAGGACTTGTCGCCTGATTGTTGTCGAAAGCAACTACCTTCATTGATGTTCTTCTACTTAGATCTAGAAAAAGATTTTTAAAAGATTATTTGGTTCTCTTTTTTTTTATTTTATTGTTTCGAGGTAACACATAAACATGGCATCATGCCTGTAATCCCTAAAGAGGTAGGCGAGCGTGTTAAGTACAACCACATTTCGTAGTTATCTGAAAAATCCACAAGGCGACTAATTGAAACAAAAACTAATTAAACTGAACACAAATCATAATGAAATAAGGCAGAATTTCTTGAAAAACACTTTACTAGTGTAGTTACTCCTAAACGGCTACACGAAGAACTACGTAATCAGCCTATGTATCTACTACAAGGACTTTGGACCAACCAGGGATTGAACCGAGAGTCCTTTACACAGCTCAGCAGCCCCGTTTGCAATTAATGAAGCATAATCAGCCTATAATGTTCCCACTGCTGGGACACAGGCCTACTTTCTTCGAGAGGGAATGGGCTGTAATCTACCACGTGGGTCCATTGCGGGTTGGTAGATGTCACATGTCTTAAAATTTTTGGTTCTAGAACATGCCGATTTCCTCACGATGTATCCTTTCACCGTTTTGAGAGCAGTGGTGATGAAATAATTTAGACAAAGTAAAGCGCCTTTCTGGGTTCAAACCTATGACCTACACCTCGTAAGTCGGGGCTATTACCTCTAGCTACCACTGCTCCACCGTTAAGGAAGGTTGGCCTACAACTCCGAGTATTGCAACTATCAATGTTGTTGTCTTCAAAAAGTTTGGGAACTTACCTCCAGTAGTCCTTAGTGACTCAGTCCTCAACACTTTGCTAGGGAAGGTTTCCATTTCATTGAAGCTGTTCTGTGACGGTGCAGGGCTGATGTTGATGTTATCTCTTGGCTTGGTAGGAGATATATCCTGGTATAGTGAAGATGCGATGCTTGCTTTCCGGTCGACTGTACAGACTGAGAGACGGCCGTTTTCCGAGAGTTTCTGGAATCAAAATGAAATTAATTATTTTCAACTGTAACTTAACAGAGCAAACTGATTAGTTGCGAATTCCGCCAAACTTTTATACCTAGAATAAGGTTTATCCTGGAAATATTTTTTTTAATTTTTGTCGAATTTTCCATACAAAAACTGTCGAAAGTCAATTTTACTATTAATTTGTCTACTAACTTGTAGTGGAGGTGATGAAACTGTTGCGAATAGTCGACTTCCTAATAAAACAATAGACAGTCACTTCCCGCGTCCCTCGCACATTCACCTCAGTTTAAACAGTCCTCTTAAATTAAGACCAGTCGTAAAACCAACAAAGTTACAGACAAAAGCAATCCCGTCTCTCACGACTCGGACTACGAGTGAGATTACAACTGCAATTAACAGTAATCCTTCAATTCAACTTGCGCCGTTATCCAGTGTACCTATATCAAGTCCGGTGAGAGCTTTTCGATTAGTCACCACGATTGTTTGAAAATTGTCGGATTATAGACTTATTTCTCGTCTTTTACCATACAATTTTCATTATTGTGTGTTGCTTCTTTCTAACCTGTTGCATCCACTTTTTTCCAAGTTTTATATCGGGAGGTATCCATATCACAATCACACTGTCATCATAAAGATTGACTGTGACATGTGTCTCTTCCCCACATGTGCACCATGGTGTAAAACATGTATTCTATATGTTGTGGCTACTGCCTTCGTTGATCGTTAGCACCTTAAACAAGTTGTAAAGTTTGTTGTCTACAAAACTTGTTAAAAAATTTAAGAAAGGTGGACAAACAAAATTGTTGAAAAAACATAGTTTTATTTATGACATGTTTTTGACAAGTCTGTTTTAAGACTTGTGGAAAACAAGTACATTAGGTACAACTTGTATATGAGAGTAAATTCTTGGTTATAATTCATCTTACAGAACTTCATGCAGTCGGAAGCTATAAACGGGATTAAAACTAGCTTCCAAGGGTTTACGAATTTTAACAAAGTTACTTTTACCTTGTATCTTAGTCTAATAATCCTGCTGCAATGGATTGGTTAGCTTCAGACTGGTAGGAAGCGGTACTATTTGCAACAGATTAGCTCTTTGGTCGAAAAGCTGCTTCAGTAATTTGATCATTTGCTTTGCGTTAGCAGCTGTGATCTGCAGTCAAGTGGCTTACATCATTAGTTACGCTTGAATATAATTATTCATCACATCGTATGTCGCAAATGGCTTTGATCAAATGTTGGTAAAGTGGAGGATGTCCATTTACCAACAGCTTGGAAAGACAAACCATTATGCGACTACTTATAGTTTGATCCAAAACTATCAGATAGAAATGTAAACAAGCGTAAAAACTTAATTTTAACAGGGTATTCAGGTTAAATTCTTACGCAATCACTCACATACATCTGTATATTTATTTATTTATTTATCCATTTATTTCAGGCATCAAGGACCTTATAAACACATACAATACAATATACAGATGTCTGTATGTGTGTTGTGAAAATGTAAACAAATGGACAACGTACCTGTCTATTTGTTTACATTTTTATCAGATATTTTTGGAACATACCATAGTGATTATCCTGTAGAGTTGCAGTAGTATTATAAATTACATTGAAATTCGTCTTAAATATTTTATTCAACCTTTTGTTTTTAGCTTGTGTTTAACAGTTATCGGGCCCAGGCTGAATACAAGTTTTAATTTCAGTATGAATCTAGTTGTAACTGCGAAAATTATATTAGGCTGAAAGCGGAGCAAGTGTCCAGGTAATTAAGTTTATCACTGAAGTTGTCTTGTTTCAGTCACTACCGCCCCCAGAGGCTGGAACTTTCAAGTAATTGTCGGTGATAAAACAATTTCAGTTTATGTGACTTAATTACAGCTGTTGTCTATGATTTGATTAGTAAGACTTAATGTTGTTGTGAATTCAATAGACTTTTGTTTGTAGTATCTTCTATGTAAATACCTACGGGGATTTTAACAGCTAGATTCAGGGAGATAAGATGTGTAAGAATTTGTAGTCATTTATTTGCTTATAATGTAGTTATACATAGGTATAAGATGTTTTTTTTTAATAATAGTATATTTACCGAGTATGTAAGGATCGTAGCAGGTGGAGTTCTGTAGTTTCTGCCTACCCTCATGGGATAAAGGCGTGAGATTATGTATGTAGTAGGTAGGTACCGATACATTTTATCTTACGGCATGCAAAATTTTCAAGTAATAGAATTATCATCTGCCTAGCCTTTTCTAAAAGTTACGAGAACGAAAACTAAATTTTACGAATACGGTCACCTAAAAAAACAGAAACCAATAGAAACATTTTAATTGAGCAGTCACAAATTCGATTTCAAAGAATTGAATATCTGAGAAAGATAAAAAAATATAGAGAGGAAAGAAGACCTATCATTTACACTGATGAATCATACGTTGATAGTTCCCATGCGTCTCACCATTCTTGGACAGACGGAACCATCAAAGGTATTAAAAAACCTCTATCTAAAGGTAGCCGCTTGGTCATAGTGCACGCGGGTGGTGAATCAGGTTTTGTGCCGAATGCTTTGCTGACGTTCAAAGCCGGTACAAAAAGCGGTGACTATCACGACAACATGAATTCGAAGAAATACGAGCAGTTATAGCTCCGTAATAAACTTATGCCGAATTTACCGCTTAATTCAGTCGTGGTAGTCGACAATGCATCGTAAGTACCACAACAAACTCGATGCTGCACCAATGGCCAATACAAAGAAGACATGCAAACTTGGCTTCGTCAAAAAGGAATTGAATTTGAAGTATCCATGATAAAGCCGGAGTTTTACAACTTAATAAAAAAATATAAAGAGCAATATAAGAAATTTAATATCGATGCCATATTAAACGAAGCAGGCCATTCTGTACTTCGTTTGCCCCCATATCACCCAGACCTAAATCCTATAGAAATGGCCTGGTCTCAAATAAAGGGATATGTTGCCAGCAAAAATGTAAGTTGGGATCTTACACGGATATCTGACCTGGTTAATGAAAAAGTAAAAGAAAATCCCCATTTCTCTACTGACCGCGCCGTTGCGCATCAAAAATTTTGTATGATACACTAAATTGGATATAAAAGGGGGGTAATGTCGTACTTTCATAGGAAATTAAATTCATACATTTATTTTGTGGGGTTTTTGTTGTTCTTTGATTTTCTGCTCAGTTTTGAAGTTACTTTTGTAACGAGTATAATGAATTATAATCAGCTTTGGTAATACTGCACTGAAGCCACAATTCACTCGATTCTGCCATTGCATGGTCTGCAGGCGCGTGATCAGAGGATTTACTGTCCGAACGCTCACACTTAGCTTTGGGCACGCTTATTGTGAGCGGCGGGTGGTAGGGCTCCACTGGCACAAGCGCTTCGTCCGCCGTCGCCGCACTCACGCGCACCTCACCCACATCCAATGAACACAATACTAAATCTAACTGACGGCTATTGCAATTTGGTACGTGATTTGTCTGGATGAATTCACAAAACGATAGAAAATATTCATAGCAATTGATCACATTATTATTACAAGAATGTAAATTAAAATCTCCTCAACAACGTCCCTATATTTAACACATAACTGCTCAATGATGTATTTCTGTTGCCACTATAACAACAAATACTAAAAACAGAATAAAATAAATATTTAAGGGGGGCTCCCATACAACAAACGTGTTCTTTTTCGGCGTTTTTGCCTTGTGGTACGGAACTCGTGTGCGAGTCCGAAACCGCACTTGGCCAGTATTTTACCGACTTCAAAAAAAAGGAGGTTATCAATTCGACACATTATGTATGTAATATTATTGGAAGTGCATGATATTCCCTTATCTATTAGGGCTTCCAAACAAATATACAAAATTTTATAGACGTAAGTATGTATGTTTGTCTACGCATATCTCCGTAACTATTAATCGGATCATGACCATTTTTTTTTATTATCTTACATTTACTTCAACTTAGAGAACAGAGCAAGTTTCATTAAGATCGATTCAGTAATTTTCAATATATGGACTAATACGTGTAAGTGTGACGGCCTGGCTTATTGATACGACCTACGGGTGTAGTGTCAAAGGGAAAACATCTCAAAACCTTGGTCAAATTCTAGTGCGAAAACTAAAAATTACGAAATAAAAAGTGATTTAAAAAAATTAAACCGACTTCAAAAGGAAATTAACTCAAAATTATGAAATAACTATAATTTCAGAAGTCGGTGGCATAAAACTAAAATACAGATCCCAAGACACCGACTTCCGAAATTATTATTTCATAATTTTGAATTAATTTCTTTTTGAAGTCGGTTAAATTTTTTAAATTTATTATTAATAAAGACCTTTTCGTAACATTTAGTTTAAAATATGTGTAGTTACGGGTATCACTAATAACCCTTACTTCAGGTATAAAGGTTTCTAATAACTTAGTTAGTGGCTCAAGTTTACGTCCCGGGTTAGTAATATTGTCTCAAGAGACATTTAAGTGATATATCAAGTATTCCGTGACACCCGAATAACTTATCTTTCTGTTCCTATCTGTTCCATTTGTACCTGCTACTATGCCGAGATAAATAGAATTTGGAATATAAACCCACATATAATCAAAATAATTGGTTTAAGTTTTTATAAATTTAACCATACAAAGTTAGTTACCATAGACCGGTTCCTACATCTTAAAACGAATGGTTTTATTACCAATCGTAATTTTTGTAATGTATATAAGTTCCAGAGTAAAAAATAGAGAGCAATTACCTGCATACAATTTAAGACATCAATAACATAAATATATGAAAACAACCAGCTATTGTTTCAATTATGTAGCTAATTTATAAACTTTAACTGTCAGAAACTCTGTCCATTTTCGAGAAGAAGATCGTATTTCTCGTGAAGTTGCGCATTTTTACCGACTTCAAAAAAAGGAGGTTATCAATTCGATACGTATGTATGTAATATTATTGGAATTGCATTATATTCACATATGACAATCTACTAAGGCTTCCAAACAAACATACAAAATTTCATAGACGTATGTATGTATGTATGTTTGTCCACGCATTTCTCAGCAACTATTAATCGGATCGTGACCATTTTTTTTGTATTAGCTTACATTTACTTCAACTTAGGGAACAGTGCAAGTTTCATCAAAATCGGTTCAGTAATTTTCAAGATATGGACTAATACGTGTAAGTGTGACGGCCTGGCGTATTGATACGAGCTACGGGTGTAGTGTCAAAGGGAAAACATCTCAAAACCTTGGTCAAATTCTAGTGCAAAAACTAAAAATTACGAAATAAAGAGTAATTTAAAAAAATTAAACCGACTTCAAAAAGAAATCAACTCAAAATTACGAAATAACTTTAATTTCGGAAGTCGGTGGCAAAAAACTAAAATACAGATCCCAAGACACCGACTTCCGAAATTAAAGTTATTTCATAATTTTGAGTTGATTTCTTTTTGAAGTCGGTTTAATTTTTTTAAATTACTTTTTTTTAAACGTATGCTAAGATTCTTCGAGTTTAATCCTTACTAATATATAATTATAAATTCGAAAGTAACTCTGTCTGCCTGTATGTTACCTTTTCACGCCTAAACCACTGAACAGATTTCGATAAAATTGGGCGGAGAGATTGCATCCTGGGGAAGGACATAGGATGGTTTTTCACGACATACCCCGCGGGCGAAGCCGCGGGCGGAAGCTAGTGATTTATAAAAAATATACAGGGTGTGCGGTAATTAATGGATAACCTTGAAATGGCTTATAGCAGAACTTATGGCCGTTCAGAAAAAAATACAAAAAAATATATATCATAAGTGGTACCTAAGATATGTTTAAAAAAAAAAAGACTACAAATTTTTACCTTATTTTACATTATTGTACGCTACGACCACAAATGAATGAATTCCATCGGTATACAGGGTGGCAGGAACATTCACCCGCAAGCTATTACCAAGGATTCAGTACAAGATTTTGGACCCTCCGCATTGAAGGTTTAGGCCGCTTATTAAAATAAAAATTACTGTTCCATACATTTTGACCGTGTAGGTACTGCACTTCCAATTTCTACGCCAGAGTTTGTCCCCTGTACAATATGAAAGTGGTGCGGATTAGTTTTAGTTAACCTAAAAGTTGTTTCTAGAAGAAAATTTAGAGAGATATAAATTCTAAACAAGACCCATAAAGTAAATTACAAAACCAACAAAATAATGGCGTGAACGTTATTACTTGGAACATAAAACCAAATCCCGACCTCGCACCTTAAGCTAACAATTACAATGGTTGAACCTACAGTCAACGTACAGACGCCAGCACATCAAGCTACCCGAAACTGTCAAATTGTCCCAATTAACTTTGAACCTTATGCTGTAGCGATAAAGTTGAAAATCTATTAAAGAAATTTGACAGATTTTAGTAGCTTAATGTGCTGGCGTCTGTACAATAGATTTCTCAGAATTATTTCATTAATTTAGGTAATTTAAAGCGACATCATTTACTCCGAATTGTAGGAAATAATTCAATAGTTACTTCAACTTGAAGTTACTTTAATGAATCTGTTACTATTAACGATTGTGACAATTAATTTTACATTCACAGAATTTATTTATTTTCTTTTCCGTGCGATTTTTGTACTGACATTGTATTTTATGAGATTTTGTACTGTTATAATTAATTTAAATTTGCCATGACCACGAGTGAGTTCGAGCTCGCGTCTAGTTTACTCTTAATGGATGGCGCCTTTTTTGTTTAGTAAGGTTTATTTTTCTTTAAATTTTTGGCCGATATTCGTCCTTTTCGCTTACTACGGCAGCGTTGGGCAATACCAGGGCGTGATATTGTTATGTTATGTAACTGTATCGATTACTTTTAAAATAACAGCCCGAAATATAGTATTCATATCCAATTTTATATGCATACAACATGAAACAATAACATTGGACGACATTCACGATCCCATATGCACTGAAACATGGATATTGGCAATATTGGACATCAATGACATGGCACCACGCCTGATTGAACTATGCAAACGATATGAGAGTTATCATGTAACTTGATCGAGTAGGAGTTGTTACAGCGACTGGTAGCAGTTGCCTTTCTTATGTTTGTTTATGACATAATAGATGGATGTAGGTTTTGTAAGCATGGAAAGATAAACTGTTGCAGTATGTAGGTGATATAAATTAATAGACATGAGTCCTTAAGTCTATTAATTTACAAACGCTGCAATGATCTCGCCATTGTATTTTATTAACAGATTTTGTATGGAAAATCTGTCTGAAATTCACAATTGAGAGATCAATGCAACATTTTTAAATTAGTTAGTAGACTTGGAATCGTTGTGACGGTTTAATAGTCATTCTTTGACGTACTATCTTATCGAAATAATAGTGGTGCCTAATACTGACGCGTTTAATAAAATCAAAACCAGCAAACCATCACATACCTTTAAATCAATTAATCGACAAACTAAATCGTTATGAGATCGAAATTATAATGAGGGATTTTCTTTTTTTTTTTAACTCTTCCCTAGTCGCTGGATAGATGTCGCGGAACTTGGTAAGTTATTGCAAGAAACGGAACGTCAAATCATTTTTTGATTATTTCACTTGGATGTAATTTTGAGATCGTAAAACGAAAGCAAACGAAAGTGTCAGTCAATGAGGGTATGTGACGTGACGCAATATTTTTTTTTCCAAGCGTTTTGGCTTTGACATGTAATAACGTAGTCAGTTCAACGCCATCTACAGAGTTCTTGGAAACTATATATTTTTTTTAATACTCAAAAAGAAAACCTCTCATTGAAATAGGTTTTGTTAATATCAAAAACATTTATTTCATTCATAAGACTCGATTCTTTCAATAACAATAAATTAAAAAAACATGAAAAAAGAGATCTCGGTATCTCGAACTCCATGTTTTTATTACAATTTAAACAAGGAAGATGCACTCATTCACCAAAAGCAATTTATTTTCAATACAAGATCATCTTCATTTTATTTTACCCGCTGAACTGAAAGCGTCTGATTTACAATTCAATGAAATTGCGACTAGTTGCGTTTGCATGATTGAGTTCAGCCATGAATAGTTCGTTTGGAAAGCAATCATTTTTCAAACTTTTTTGACGAAGGATGAATTTGAACCGTAATTGGAGAGATCCAGTGACAGGAATCAATCAATTGGAACGAAATTTTTCGACTGATTGATTTGTGTGAGATTTGCGACAATTTTCTTTTTGAGGAAAGACAGAAACGATGTCGGATAAAATAAATTTGATAGATAATAATATTCGTTAGTCAAAGGTCGTTTTCTGTTCATTCATGACTGATTTTGCTGATCTTAGATGGGGAACTGAAACTTTGAAGAGGAGAAGCGATCCAGCACAGACTACTTATGGATGTCTGTGGTAATATACTGTTTGGAATTACGCGGCCGGGTATAATTTAGTAGTACGTAATCACGCAACGTTAGGTCCTAAATATACCCGATTATGATACTCCAACTCGGGTATATTTTTTTTTTTTTTTTTTTTGCTAGCCTATGCTGTCCCACTGCTGGGCAAAGGCCTCCCCCAAATCCTTCGGGTATATTTATTGGTTAGAAATTTCGAAAGCCTCATGCTAACTATACCTAACCAAAACCCCATGGGAAGTTTCCTCAAGGTACACACGCCAGCACATCAAGCTACTAAAATCTGTCAAATTACTTCAATAGATTTTCAACTTTATCGCTAAAGCATAAGGTTCAAAGTTGATTGGGAAAATTTGACAGTTTCGGGTAGCTTGATTTGCTGGCGTCTGTACATTTAGTAAAGAGCGCTATAGATACTGATTAATTATTGTTTAATAATTTTCTATCGTTATTTTTTCCATAAATGTGTAATATCTGACATACATATTTGTAAGTCCTACCTGTTTAATTGTCAGTTTTTCCATCTGCCTTGTTGGTCTAGTAATCGCAAGCGCTACAGGTTGAGCATGAGATCCTAGGTTCGGTTCCCAGGTCGGAAAAAGTGTAAGTAGGTTTTTCCATCTGGAATTTCTCTGTAGCTACCCGGAGTCTAGTTTTGTGGCCGGTTGATGGCAATAGGCTCGCCCCCTATTACAAGGGACTTATACATAACTAGAGAAATGTGTGTGTACTATTTCTGTCTACCTAACCCTTTTTTTTTTTGGGTGGAAAATCATCAAATGACCCCTCCCGCTCTGGGCGGAGCGGAAGGGAGTGCGATGTAGGGGTAAACAACATGATGTGTAGTTCTCCAAGAGTCAACTCACAACTGACTGCCCTTGTACCTTTAATTGGTAACGTATATATACATAGCTTGTATGTGACAATATGCAGATACTAAGACTACTAACACAGCATCTCTATCCTAACTATGTGCTATACGTGATGTACGTGCCTTAACACCACAGGAGTGTCAGACTCTTACTGACTAACACCCACCCGTGTTCCTTCCTTAGCCCTTTATGTTCCGGGGTAGCGGTAACCCTTTCGGACAATCCCGCTGCCCCGGCAGGCTTCGGCCCTCGCGGGCCCCTTCTCTGTTGCTGACATCTCTTTGAGGCGCGCGTGGAACACGTACGCGCCGTCCGGCACGAGCCTGGTTCTGATCGGACGGTGAGCTACCCATTACTCTCGTCCACAGGCCCGCGCCTACGGTGACCGGGAGTCGTCCCGTGGCTCCCGACGCCCGGAGCGTCTCCCGCGGCGGCTGGGACGGGAGGCTCTCTCCCTCATCCTGCTTAACCCTTTAGATAAACAAGGCGTGATGTTTTTCTTGAATTCCATCTTACTAAAATATTGTAAAAATATTTCGTGAACACGCAACCGAGTTAAAACGTCGTGCTCGACATCCGAGCAAGAATGATTCAGACAGTCAATCAAATTGAACATTTTAGGTAAAGCGGAAAATCTCGGATATCCGACGCCTTGGCGGTTTCTCGTTAATTTTTAACGAATTTGGAGGGAAAAAGTCTCGGTAAAGCTGGAGTAGTGGGGTGGAAAGTAAAAATTACGTCATGGTAGATAGAATAACGTTGATGAGGTCTCGATGAATAAGCAAAATAAATTATAAGACTAACTGTTGTCTTTCTCGATATATTTTTTTACGGTGTTTTGTTAACTGGGGCATTTTTTTTACCAGGATGAAAATAACTTTTCTTTTTGTCACAAAATATCTAGACGAATTTTAATGCGGTTAAGCATTTTTTTAAAGAAAACAACCTTTACTTAATAAGGATTATTCAGGGATAAGAGACCGATTTTTTAATACTAAAATTACTTCGATGCATTATATTGACGACTTAAAAAAATAAATAAAATCATAAAGCCTAAACCTAAACCTAAATATCAAGAAAAATTACAGTTATCCAAACTTAGCTTCAAATTACATTCATCGCGCTGAAAAGAGGCGATTCATCATCTTCCATAAAGGCACAACTACTTTGCACTAGACTCAAGCGCATTGTTCAATGTTATCATTAATCTTTGACAAAGGCACCTTTCAAGGATTCTGGAGACGTCTTCAGTAATGTGTTTGTGAACTAAGAAGGTTCTATGTGGATTAGTTATATCAATATGAGCGCTGCTTACGTCAATCTCAAATTGTCAATGTCAATGTAATAATCTTAGAGTAAGAAAGCTATAGAGCATCGGGTAGCGTGGCTACACATTAGACAAAAAACTAACTTAAATAACATTGGCTACTTATGTAGCTGCCTTGAAAAAACGGGCACGCACTGAGAGACGGAAATAGTATAGCTTTATCCTTTTCTGTTACTTATAATAACTCAATACTTTATCCCTTTCTTGTGGAAAAGAAATGGCGCTACCCGCCGTCTACACTTTTATGTCACTTGTCACTTGTTTTTATGTTACTTTTGTGTCTTTTTTGTCTTTTCTTTTTGTGTCTTTTTTGTTGTTTTGTGTTTTTACTTTTATGTGTGTTGTCTTTGGTCCCTGGCCCTGACATCGAGCAATGGACAAAATTGGCAACATTCTTTTAAGCTTGAGTACGAGGCTTTTGACTATGTGCGTTTTTTTTTTGTGCAGAATAAACAGTTTTTCTTTCTTTCTTACGCTTACCCTGGGGTAACAAGGAGCATAGAACGGGTTCTGTTTCTGAATGTTTCGTCATGTAATGATTATAGTGTATAGTTAATTATTTAAGAACAATACTGAAGGGTTAAGGATAAGTATATAAATGTAGCTTTACTAGATAATTCAAAATCACCCGGGTTCTGATTAAAGCCCTCGTTTTTCGAAATGAATGAACCGATTTTAATGAAACTTCATACGCATAAGCAGGATACAAACGTCTAAAAAGTAATTAAGAATATTTTCGAAAAATAGTGTTATAGCCAAATTAGACCAATTTTAAATTTTATATAGAAACAGAGATTTCCAGTTATTTTTTTTTAAATAAGATAATTCGAAAATGTTCTTTAATAACTCACAGGCAACGTCTCAGTTAAGCGGTCGGCGTATAGCTTCATCAACTTATTCCACCGTCACTTTTAATAAGTAGGCTTGTGTACTTTGGTTTTGAATTTAGTGATTCATTTGTTTTCGTGCCATTCGATTTTTCTTTGACATCGTTCTGTTCACAATATGGAAAACTTAAAATATCGCGTTATTTACGAATGCGAGTTCCACCGTGGCACCAGCGCTGCAGAAACAACATCAATTGAGATACGTAAGGCAGTCCAAACCGCCTTCAAAGATTTAATTGATTCTAGTTCCCACAATTATTTCAGCAAAGAAATCAATAAACTACCTATAAAATGGCGAAAGTGCATAGATAACAATGGTACACACTTTGATTAATTATGTTTTATTTTTTTGAAATTATATATTTATTATATATATATATAATATTTATATATTTATAATTTCAAAAAAATAAAACATAATATTATGAAACGCTAATTTTATTATATGTAAGGACCTAATATTACTGTAGGAATTTCTCGCTTGTTATGAAAACGTCAGTATTCACATGACAGCCAGACAGCGTGTCGTATCTAACGTGACGTGTAATAAACCGAATGGAGTTTTTATGCGGGGAGACCACTTTTATTTATACGTGTATACTATTCTCATTCTTTTGGTTTTCAAGAATTTATTGAAAAACAAATTCAAACTTTTATTTTAGGTACCTTTTAGCGCGTGACCAAAATCGGAACTAACAACGCCATTTTGTTTTTTTAATACATTCCGAAATGTTTACCAATAGCCTGTCAACGTCATTCCAGCGTCGAAAGATCCTTGTAGTTCTGTAGGTATGTCTAATGCAGTAACAAAAGTTCTAAGATTGCTGTTTTTGTAAAAGTCAATTATTTACCCATCAAATCCTATACAATACTATAAGTTAAGCGTAGTCGTTAGTTTAATGCATAGAGAATATATCTTTGTTTTAATGATAATTTTATTTATATTTAATTACAAGTAACACAGGACTCAAAAATTATTTGTTACTAACAATATTTCTTGACAACTACGTTAGTAAATTTAACCTACACACTGCAATATTGTTCATGAAAATCCCTGCTACAAGCTCAATATCGATGTGGAAAGTTTGCAGCAGCGATTCACTTACAAGCAGTCCAGTCTGCTCGCGATACACCGCAATATAATGTTGGGGCTGGCCCGCACCTGGCGCACCAGGGAGGCGCATCTTTTTCGCATCGTAGCGTAGAAGCAATCGACACTAGCTTCAGCAAACATCCCTGAAGCGCTACAGAAGTGGAACAGCCCCATCAACACCCCGAACGCATTATTATATTGAATGCGAAGGGCGCTGTACGATTTTTGAGTGTAATCTACCCACAGGCTAAATTATCATAAAAGATTATCATTGGACATTTAGGGACCAAATTAATTCAAACCAACATTATTATTTGGAACCACCGCCAGAAGCGAAATTTATGAAATAGAGGGCTAAGACAAAGTGATATTCTACCATTGAAAAGCTACCAAAAACATTATGTCAATCCAGTTGAAAATCTTTGTAGAAATACGGAACGCTTTGAAAGCGATTGTCACTTGTCTAATAATCCTTTCACAGTTTCCTCTAACTCAGCAATCCAATAGCAACTTTATTGTAACGAGAATAAAATATCATTGTGATTTTGACAGACATGCAAATCAGGGGTAAAATAACTATTTATTTATCTTATATATTTATTTTATTTATATAATCAATAACTAAAAAATGTGTGAGAAAATTAATTATCTTCAATATATATTTTTTTCATTAATTTTCTTCATGTTTTTATAGTTATTCTGCTATTCGGGGTGGACACAAATCCAACAAATCAAACGTCATAAAAATCAATCCAGCCGTTCTTGAGTTATAAATGATGTAACTAACCCGACTTCTTCGATTTATTTAAATTGTCTAACTATTGGTTTAGGCGATTGGCACACTGCACCGCATTAAGGCTCCTACAAACAGGCGCGACACAAAGGCACCGCAAGTCGCGCAACAAGCGGTGCCTTTGTGTCGCGCGCGATTATTACGCGTGTCGCGCCTGTTTGTAGGAGCCTTTACACAGCGGGACGCAGATAACGTGGGCGCGCGTGATTTTTTACATACAAATTCAATAAAAACGCGCTTCCGTGCGGGGAATTTGGCTCCGTTTCACGCAACCCGCTGCGTAATGCGGTGCAGTGTGGCAATCGCCTTACCTACCAGAAATAACTATTAATATAAAAATAAAATAATTAGTTTTTAGTAATACATAATAATAACGGAACATACCCTCGGTGGCACTATGAGGTAGGTCTCCACTTTGTGATCGGCCAGGTATCCCTCTCTCGAGGCGCCGTCACCTGGTTCCACGTCGAACCTTCCTCCCAGCTGTAGTAACGTAGGTTTGGTGATGTGTACTCGTCTGAAAATTTTGAAAGTTTTACTGACTTACCAACTGAGTTTCGACAAACCGTAATAAGACAAGATTTTAGACAAGATGGAACTCCGACACGTCTTCATTTCGACAATACTTTAGTTCGAAATACCTTAAGTCCGACACTACTGTACTCCGACAAAGCGTTTCTTCGACGTGATTTAACTAGGAAACAATTCAACTTTGACGACATGCTTCTTCGACAACAATGGTAGTCCGACATGAATAATTAATTATTTATAAATGCGAAAGTTTGTAAGGATCATCGATACTTTTTATCCCGATATTCCTACGGGAGCGTAACTTAAGCGGGTGAAACCGCGGGGCGCTGCTAGTTTTCCTTGAGGCTTTGCTTAGCAATGGGGTAGGACAAATATAGAGGAAACTTTAATTAACTGATGCATTTTGCCCTACTTTAGAAGCGTGATAGCGTTAAGTCAAAAGGTAAGTACAATTTTCTATAGAAGATTTATTTTAGGTACTGAAAATCGTTGCTTTACACTACGAGTATTTTCAGCATCTTAGGTGCGTTTACTAACCCTGCGTGGTGGATTACGGTCCACTCTTTAGAGGCCTGTGTCCCAGCAGTGGGAACATTATAGGCTGATTATGCAGACCCCTTTAAACCTACCTAATGGGAAATATTTAACTGATTCTCAAAAAAATGTTTGATCTTCTAATGACGGACACATTTTTTCAATAAGTGAGCCTTTTTTAACTTTCAGACTTTTTCTCACAAGTGCTCGTAGTAACTTAGCTGGGGTCTCTGACCAAATGGGTCAGATTAAGTTAGATCTATGACTAACCGCGCTACATCCTAGTTGGTCGCAGTTACTAAGCCCCAAAATAGGAGTTATTTTAGGTTCACTAAAAGAGGCGCAATGATTATATTAGATTGTTCAATAGAATAGAATAGAATACTCTTTATTATGTACAGTCACGAACACTAATATGTCAACACTCAGCAACTTTCAATTGCGATTTTTTCGTGAAATGACGAATGCAACGTTGAAATACGACACTTTACATAAACCTAAAATTTCATTAAAAATAAAGGAGAAAATTGCCTTTGAATAAAGCCAAGTGTATACATACTTATGCTCGTGACTGTACACCATATAAATAGTAATAGTAGTAGTTCAATAGTAATTTTAGGAGCGCAAAAAGGGAATTATTAAACTCAAACTCAAAGCATTTATTTCAATTTAAACCATGTACAGGCACTTTTGAATTGTCAAAAATAAATAGTCGGTCAGAACACACCGCGACGCGACGCAGCGCGCAGTTTTCAAGATAGCAATACAAGTGAGTTGAGGTGGTGTCTACTACGTCGAGCTACGCCGCGCGGCCCACCTCACTGCATTGTGTACCCTTTTGTTTAGTATATAAGGTCTATAATTAACTGACCCTTTTTTTTCGGATGGGAAATCATCAAATGACGGGGTCCCGCTTTGGGTGGAGCGGAAGGGAGTGTCAGACCCTTACTGACTAAAACCCACCCCTGTTCCTTCCTTAGCCCTTTATGTTCCGGGCCAGCGGTAACCCTTTCGGACAATCCCGCTGACCCGTGTTCTGACGCTTAGTCAGAAAGTTGAAGCTAGTTGCCCATTTGGAGTTCGATCTTGATGCCCTACCTAAACCCAAACAATATTTGCAACGAGTGATTTTTTTCGCACACATTCAGACTTTTTCTCTTCCATATTCATTGCCAAGTATTATCCTGTTAAAAAGTGTCTTTCCTCTAACGTTTGTTCAAACTTTCAAAGGTCGCCATCCAATTTTAAGTTTTATGAAGTGGAATATTGACCTGAAAGTTATTTAATATTTTAAATTAATTTAAACTTTCATACCTATATACTTAGACCGTTCTTGCTTTACTTTTGGTTTAGTTTGAACAAGTTTAATTGCTGGCCGTTTGATACCCTATACTCTTAGCTTTTTTAAGTCAGAAACTCCGTACCTACTACGTTAGGCCAGGTATTCAGGTATATCCGTATTTCCTACTGACGTGCTCGCATTTCGCCTCAACGTCAAACAGGCGTCAACCTAACCAAAGCGGATCAGAAGCTCCAATATGTCGACTCGGCTACGGCTAGGTGACGCTGCGCTTACGGCTCGCCGACCGCTGGTTGATGGTGCAGCAGGCAGGCCGGAGGGGGGAGAGGGGCAAGGGGGGACGAAGAGACGTAAGCGCGGGGGGGACGAGCCGTAACCGTAACGCACCGCACCGCGGTTCGTGAGCTTGTGCCGAGGCGAGGCGATTACGTTACGATTCCGATTAGTGTGCGTTGCAGTAGGGAGTTTCATAAAGAGAATTCTGAAGGACTCGAGTTGATACGGTGCCGATCCTTTTCCGGTTTGATACATGTGATATGACCTTTTTCCTGGGGGGTTATTTGTTGGCATCACTAATGAGCAAGTTGCAATATTTTTTTTATAAAATTAACAAGCTGCACCCCGCGGTTTCACCCGCATAAGATTCGATTCCAAAAAAAACCTGGAGAGGGACTCTGGTCACCTAGGGGTATAAAAAATAGCCTACGACCTATTCTCAGACCTGCCAAAAAAAATACTTATACTTACACAAAAAATTTCATAAAAATCGGTCAAGCCGTTTCGAAGGAGTTCGATAGCAAACACTGTGACATGAGATTTTTATATAGGTATACATATTTTTTAAGTTTCAAATTAGCTTGGAAATGAAACAAAAAACAAACTAAATATACAATTTCAACTTCAAAATGTCATTGTTCATCCTTAACTTCGTTGACAAACTTTTAAAATTAATGCTGAAAGAGTAATTAGTGAATATTGCTGCCATTTTATTATAGAACAGAGTGGCTTTGTTTGTGAGCCGGTAAAAGCATAAATGGATTCAGTGGTTCGTAGAAAACGAGCATGGAAAGTAGTTTAAATCTTGGGATACAATTGAATTAGTCCCGTAATATTTTGCCGAGTTTCAAGGGAATTTATAATAGAAGATGGATTAATGCAATTGCATCTGGGCTTTAAATTTTTCTATTGCTGTTTTCATGATAGTTTTTAGGGTTCCGTACCCAAAGGGTAAAACGGGACCCTATTTCTAAGACTCCGCTGTCCGTCTGTCCGTCTGTCACCAGGCTGTATCTCATGAACCGTGATAGCTAGACAGTTGAAATTGTCACAGATGATGTATTTCTGTTGCCGTTATAACAACAAATAATAAAAACAATAAAATAAATATTTAAGGGGGACAACATACAACAAACGTGTTTTTTTGGCATTTTTGCCTTGTGGTACGGAATCCTTCGTGTGCGAGTCCGACTCGCACTTGGCCAGTTTTTTAAACATGCATAGCCCTGCATTTTAAACGACGCAATGAAGGATATTGATTTTGTTATTCCGCCTGCAACTCTTGAAAACTAGAATCTACACACATCAAAAGTGTCTAGGGATCAAGCATTTTTATGCGGATTTCTTGAGATTGAGATGTGGCTTTGTAATAAATTTATGATTTTATAAATTTATATGGATCCTTTTTGGTGCATTTCATAATTTGAATCAGGAACTGTGAATCAAATTCGAGTAAAAGATGAAAATCAGCTGTCAATATTTTCCCTATAAAAACATACAACGCATTGAAGACATTATTAGTGCTACTGTTTCCCTACTACTGATTAAAACCAACGTTATTATGGAGCGGCGACGTCATTTAAGCAGGGAAGAAATGCTCAGAGCCGTGGGAATGATAGAAGCTGGTTCCCGGCAACGTACTGTGGCTTTAGCTCTGAATACAAGTCAGAGTGTTATCAGTCGACTTTGGACACGTTACCGAAGCACTGGTACCGTGGCTGAGCGCCATGGAGGACGGTATCGCTGCACCACACGGAGACAAGACCGATACATTCAAATCTTAACTCGAAGAGCTCCAACAATAACCGCCATGATGTTAGCCGTGAGGCTTCATCACTCTTCAGGGAACTTAATTAGCGACCAAACAGTCAGAAACCGCTTGCATGAAGTCAACCTTCATTCCCGAAGACCGCTACGGGTACCACCTATAGCAATGCACAATCGTAGGATTCGATATCAATGGGCTCTTGAACACAGAAATTGGGCAGAAGAACAATGGCGTTTCGTGTGCTTTTCTGATGAGTCTCGTTTTGGTATGAGACCGGATACAAGACGTATACGACACTGGAGAACCCCTGGACGCCAACAGCGATTAAATTCCTGCCAGGAAGTCCATCCTTATAGTGGTGGAACCATCATGGTATGGGCGGGTATTTGGATCGGCGGAAGAACTGAGTTGATTTGGATCAGAGGCAACCTCAACGCTCAAATTTATGCTGAGACGATTGTATCAGACGTCATCGTTCCTCTACAAGTGCAAATCGATCCCTTATTTCAGTTAATGCATGATAATGCACGACCGCACACCGCAAGAGTTGTAAGACAGACTCTCGCCGCAGCTAACATCAATGTCCTGCCCTGGCCTGCTCAGTCGCCAGACTTGAACCCGATTGAGCATGCATGGGATATGCTACAGAGAAGAGCTCTGCCGAATATGGAGGGTATCCAGTCGCAAGAAGACCTTTTTTTGTTGTTGCAACGAACATGGGCGGCCATTCCACAGCGTGATTTGGATGAACTCATTTTGAGTATGCCAAACCGATGTTCTTGTGTTGTTAGTGTTCGCGGTAGAAACACAGATTATTAATTGTTTAAGTTACCCAATAAAATTTTAAAGAAAACTGTTATTTCAGTCTTTTTTTCGAACTTTTGTGTTAGTGGTTCAAATGTCAAAAATCCCTTTATTAGGAAAATGGCAAATTTCTTTATTAATGCAAAGGTGACTTGGTTTATCGTTACTGTGACAAACGAAAACACTTTATTTGATGAATCCTTAAAGAAAATTTTAATTAATATCAATCAGGAGAAAAGTTATTGCAAAAATATATGTTGATCCCTAGACACTTTTGATGTGTGTACATGCATTCAACCAAAAAAAACGAAAGTCACACTAAAATTGTAGTCACGTAGGTTTTACAAAATTATGAAAGTGAGTTCGTAGAACATACGATAATTATGTGCTACGACGTAGCCAACGTAGTAATGCTATCACAGCTACACAGACTACGCTGTCGTAGCAGATAACTCGATCTGCTACGGGTTTAGTCACTGTTCACACTTTCGTAGCAGATATTCCTAATATTTAATTTTGCAGGGCTAAAAACAAAAATATAGTCGCATTTGATGGATAGATCGTATAACTAAGGCCAGTTTTATCACACACATTTCCTGACACAATTGAAATCAATCGTGTGTAAATAATGATGATCTGAGGATGATAAAATTAAATAAAACTAAAAGATACTATCGAGGAGGCATTTTAAACAATGATCACGCGCTCAGCCGGTCGATTCTGTAAAAAACTCACCGTGAAAACTTAGGTGAAGTGAGTTTGTTTTTGCTAGGAATTGACACTATTGACTGCTTACTCCACGCTCACTTCACCTAAGTTTTCACGGTGAAATTTTTACAGAATAGCACCTCTGTAGATGACACACGAAATGTTAGCACACCCACAAGTGACACTATTAATAACCATTCTTTAGGAATGTTTATTTTATCTATTGCCTACAAAGACCAACCCACATCCATGACCTACTCACCCAGCAATACCACCCGACTCCATATGATTGGCCAGCGTGACGTCATCGCTCCAGACGTCGAACTGCCACTTGCGAAGTCCGAGCACGCCACACAACACGTTACCGGTGTGGATGCCTATGCGCATGTCTACGTTGAACCCAGTTGCTTCGCGGACGAATCTGAAAACAGGGGACGTATTTCTAGTTACAATTTTAGGAAGAGGAGGAGAGGGGGAGGGGAGAGGTTCGATTTATGAGCGGAAATCTCGAAAACTTTTCATGTTTTGGTTCAAGATTTTCGGAAGTTAGCCCACGTTTGCACAGACGTGAAAGTAGCGCGGCGGGATTTAATTGCGCACTGGATTTTCAACTCTCGGTGTTGAGCCGAGAGTTGAAAATCCCACTGAGGGCATCCCAGCGTGTCAAAAAAAACACACTGGTGGATTTTCAAGTCTCGGCGCTAAGAAGTCCGTAGATGACGGCATGGTTGGCGCAGTGGTTAAGCGATTGACTGCTGCGCTGCATGTCGCGGGTTCGATTCCCACACGGAACAATTAATATTTGTATGACCTACAAGTAGTTGTTCCGGGTCTGGGTGTTTGTGTATGTGACTTTAAATGTTTGTAAACGCACCCACGATACAGGAGAAATTCCTAGTATGGGGCAACGTTCTTAGTAAACCTTATTCAGCAGAGGAAAGCTTTGTTACCTTATAGCATCGATCATCTGCAGGCCCATATTGACGCAGTTGTAGGCATGGTTGGGCCTGGACACTGGGAGACCAGACACGCAGTAGTAGCAGTCACCCAAGATCTTAATACGCATGCACTGGTTCTCCTGTAACAAAAATAGTGATTATAATATTACACAGTCACAAAGACTAAGTCAAGACAAGGTCATTCTTACACATGTTCCCACTGCTGGGACAGGCCTCCTCTCTGTGAGAGGGAGTGGGCCGTAATCTGGCAGTTTGAGTAATTTACGCGGCCTACCCAAATGTCCTTTCTTTGGTATTGTTCGTCGAATCGTTGAGCTCCTCAAGTTAGTTGAGCTGCACGATTTTTGACAAATGCGTGCACTGATTGGACAGGTACGCTCAGTCTGTGTGGTTCTTTCCTCTAAAGACCATTTCAGACACCAATCTACATGGTTAGAAATTCAAAGATTTGTAATTTGATGTCGTAACAAACATATTTTTGTGCACTTGCATTGCAAACGCTGGCTAAACCTTACGAGATAGATCAAATTAATGCGCAGACGCCCCAGCACATCAAGCTACTACAATCTGTCAAATTCTACTACAATCTTTAATAGATTTTCAACTTTATCGCTACAGCATAAAGTTCAATGTTGATTGGAGCTGTTCGGGTAGCTTGATGTGCTGGCGTCTGTAATACGAAATTGTATATCTTAAAAATATCAATAAAAAAGTCCGCGATGGTATATGTTTACCTCAGGATAACCCACAGTAACCATTTTTATCTTTTACATATTACAAAAAAATTATGGGTTATTTTAAACAATACAGTATTATTCCTTATCCAATTAAATACATTAAATACGTTGTGCATTTCATGGAGACCAAAATTGCCCTATATATATCATTATAATTAATATCTTAGAAGATATCAGAGGTTTAAAAAGCGGTGACAGAGCGGCTGGCGGGGCGGTACGAAGTTCGCCGGGTCAGCTAGTTTATAATACAATACACTTTATCATGTCGACAGTAATCGATAAGGACCTTGGCAGTGCTCCATCAATCACTAAGCGACTCCAACTAAGTTTAAAAACTATTTATCGATTATTCAAACCGAGGTTTGTCAAAGCTAAATGTGGTAAGAGGGTGTCAAATATCTTGAAGCAAAAAAGCTACTTTTGATAGTTGTTGAAAAAGATGATGCAAAACATCGCGTTGTGTATGAGGTTATTGCACGGATGGGTTATTGTGTAGGGGGCTAGGGGGTATTTGTGTTATTGCCTTTTTTTTGGGTGGGAAATCATCAAATGGGGGTCCCGCTCTGGACGGAGCAGACCGTGTCAGACTCTTACTGACTAAAACCCACCCGTGTTCCTTCCTTAGCCCTTTATTTTCCGGGCCAGCGGTAACACTTTCGGACAATCCTGCTGTTTGTGTTATAATGCCTGTGGTAATAATAATAAAAATTTACAGCAAAGTTATGCATTATTTTTATGGCAATAAATAAGCAGCATAATTACTGCGGGATAATTGTGTAACACACTAACAGTAGCAATGACTTTCATTTTGACAGCTCAACAACATTCATTGCGTCATTTACGTTGTCGAGTAGACAAATTTTTCGAACATATCAAGCAATGGATTAGCAATATCCTTCAAAATTATTCAGATTGTAATTGAAAATGTGTTACGCAATTAGGGAGCTGACTCAGCATCAAATCACACTCTAAGTACTCGGTTTTCAATCAATAAATTAGCCTTTAGTTTATTGATTGAAAACTATTTATTGGAAACTATTCAGCTGGGCGTTTATTGATAGGGCGTTTATTTACTTACCATCAATCCTTAGTTATCCGCTAAAAGATTGAGAGCCGCAACAGCACGACATCAATCTCTTTGAACGCGGACGCCTTACATGAAAGATAATATTCCTTTCACTGAAGTGAAAAATTGTGTGCTAACAGTTCAGCTTACAACATTGCATTATCATATGAAGCTATATAGTTTATCATCTGCCTAGCCTTTCCCCAACTACGTTGGGGTCGGCTTCCAATCTAACCGAATGTAGCTGAATACCAATTTTACATGGAGCGACTTCCTATCTGACCTCCACAACCCAGTTACTGGGTAATACGATACGCCTTGGTAAGACTGGTTGTCAGACATTCGGGCTTCTGACTACCCGTAACAAACAAAAAGATCCACGAATGACAGCCGGGACCAACGGCTTAACGTACTTTCAGAAGTACGGTGGGGTCTCAGTATGTAAAGATGGTCACCCATCTACAGACCAACCGCGGCAATCGTAGCTTAACCTGATCGATCGACCTGTGCGGCTGTTATTATTTCGCGTTAACGCGCGTCGGTCGTGGATATGCACACTTAGGCATTCGAGCGGATTTTTTTCTTAGACAATACGTCAAAATGCTTACTGGGTAACTGGCTCTTAAAACATCAAAAACCCAGTATCCATGTTTGTGTTTTAACCAACAATAAAACACGAATTTACGTCCCATAAACAATATCTATCTTCAAACTATTATGAGCTATAACTCTTTAACGTTTCATACATCAGCAGACATACATTAACCCTTTGAGCGAAAAAGAACCTGAACGGGTTACAGGGCGGTTAACGCTTGCTCGGCGACTAACCTGTTTTGGTTACTTCGAATGACACACTTCAAAGAGTGAAATAAAAATCCAGAGCTATATTTATCCCTTTTTAACACATACAAAGTGTAAAGGATGTGACAAGGATCGCATATCGTCATTCGTTAGCTGCCTAGCACAGAACAGCGGCGCATTAATAAATAAAATACGAGAGTTTTTGTCGACGGCCATTGAACGGTCGGCGGTTATGCAGTCGCCGTGCAACGCTGTGACTAATACATTGTTATTTAATTGTGAGTGCAGTGTTTTGAGTGTTGTTTGTGTTTCGAGAATGGAGACGTAAGTAATAAACCGTTTTTATTAGTTAGATTGTGTATTCGATAAAGATTTTGGACAAAAATTGTTATTTCTTCGAGCGCGCGCCCGCGCATTTTTCTTTGTGCGCGTCGAGCTCGAGTCAACCGTCTCATAGTTTTATCATTACCGAATAAAAAATACATTAGTGCTATCAAACTGTCGTTAGTACCATTACATAAATATGTTTCTGCATACGTAATAATCATTTACTTTCTCTAACTTCGATTAGATTTTGCGTATTATCTAATTTAAAAAAACCCAGTCTCAACTAACCCATTCTGGTTTGTCACCGGCGCGGGATTTCAAAGTTACGCCATCTTGTTTTCGGGGTTTTGTTCGGACGTCGATTAAATCTGGATACGGCATTTGTTTATTTTCTTAGAAATTTTTTTGAAGACTGTGTTTTTATTTTGTTGATATTTTTAGTTAGTTTTTTTTAATATAAACATCCAAATTTAGAACCTCCTCCTTTTTTGAAGTCGGTTAAAAAATATGTAGTCCTGTTAATGTCTCTTTATTTTGTAATTTTTTTTTACGAAAAATTTTGTGACAGAATTGGCGCATCCATAATTTCATTGATCCTTGACTAGGTACTTGGCATTTTTTAGTGAAATTGTTTGTTTTGATTGTTGATTTCTAGAATGTTTTTGTTAGGCAACATGCCTTTATAATGTGCTTATCGATTTATAAATATCTTCGAAATGTAAAATGTAAAACTGTATTTAAAATAAATGCAACAGAATTTAAACTGTGATCCAAAGTTTGAGATAGTGTTTTTTGCGCCTGTTTTCAAGTGTTTGTTTTGGTTAGCCGATACTGTTAAACTAAACACTTCTAAAAGCTGAGACTCTGTCTGTGTTATCTAAGTGGACCAAACATTAATATAAATAACAATCCCAAGCCGTCAGGCATAATGCGTTCTCAGAATTGAGTGGTAAACATACCCGTTTTTTTGTTCGGAACGCCGGACGTGCGAATGACGTCATGTTATTGTTTTGCTTGTGGGATGAAAAAATGTAAGACGGGGTGTGTTCTTTTGATTGATTTATGTGAAATACTGTGTATTTATGGATATAAAACAATAACTTTTTGAAATAATGGTTTATTCTTTTAGTTATAATGACCTTTACACAAGAAACTGTGTAAAATTCCCCCACAGTACGATTACTAATACATTACAAGGCAAAACTATACTAATCCATACATATTCTGTTAGGTAATTTAATAACTATGCCAATGACATAGTTTGTAGGGAGCTAGCTATCGTAACTTTAGAGATATCGTCGTTTTAATCAAACGCGGCGGAACCGCCAGTGACGCGATCGGCGCATGCGCCGTGCCTCGGGGTGTTCGCGCCAAAACCGCCGTCGCTCAAAGGGTTATTATAAAGACGAAAGTTTGTGTGTGTATGTGTAGCGGTATCTACAACGCCACATGAGAACAACGCGTCATACTGACGTCAAGCAAATCCTGCATCGCGCAAGCAGAGTTTACCGCGCAATTAGCATAGATACAACGGCCCGACATGAATCATCGGGCAGTTGCCCGCCAGACACAACACCCGTCAGGTCGGAAGATCCTCCCTTTTCTATGGAGGATGAGTGAACTTTACACCCTGTTCCTCATACCTCTATATATGTTTATATGTTTCTTACTTCTTCACGCTCAAACGGCTGGACCAATTTTGATACAATTTTGTATGGAGGTAGCTGACACCCTGGATTAACATATAGGCTACTTTTTATCCAGACAGAGCAGTGGTGGCCAAGTGGTGACAGCCGCGACTTACGAGTTTGTAGGTCGTAGGTTCGAACCCAGACCGGCGCTTTACTTTGTGTAAATTATATCATCACCACTGCTCTCAAAACGGTGAAGGAAAACATCGTCAGGAAACCGGCATGTCCTAGAGCTAAAATATCGAAGATATGTGACATCTACCAACCCGCACAGGGCTCGCGTGGTGGATTACGACCCACTTCCTCTCACAGAGAGGAGGCCCGTGTCCCAGCAGTGGGAACGTTATAGGCTGATTATGTACTTTTTATCCCGATATTTTCACGGAATCGAAACTTATACGGCTGAAACCGCGAGGCGCAGCGAGTGATACATATTATATATGTATTGCTTTCTATGTATATGTAAGGCTTGTATGTATATTTATCATAATAATAAACTTAGTAGTTTGCATACGTAATCAGTGGATTAAGTATGCAAACTACTAAGTTTTACGAGCTGAACTACAAATAGAAAGGTTTACGTCCAAAGTGAGTGGACTATAACTGAAAATTTCTACTTGGCGTCGCTGAAACTCGTTGTTTATAGTTGCAAACCAGTTTATGTGTGGGTGATAATGTTTTTCGCTAGTTAAGTATCGAAGTTAAAGGAAAATTATTCGTATGGATAGCTAGACTGAAACGTATGGAAATTTCACTAGGAGGCTATATTTAGCAGTGAGTGAGAATAGGATGAACGAGACAAAAATACAAGTAGACTTAGGGATTTCATGTACAGACGCCAGCACATTTACCTACTACAATCTGTCAAATTTCTTTAATAGATTTTCAACTTTATTGCTTAATTATAAGGTTCAAAGTTGATTGGGAAAATTTGAAAGTTTCGGGTAGCTTGATGTGCTGGCGTATGTGGTGCTGAAGACGAGCGGAATCACTTGGCGTGACAATTTGTTGTAGTTGCAGTTATGTTTAAATCCCACTAGCCGCGCCCGGCGGTTTCACCCGCATAAGTGTGGATCCCATAGGAATATCGGGATAAAAAGCTTAGCGTAGCCTATGTGTTAATCCAGGGTGTCAGCTACCTGTGTACCACGAAAAAAAATCAGCTGTTCCCTACATTTTGACGAGTTATACGAACATAAATGTAGGGAACAGCTGATTTTTTTTTTTGCTATTTCAGGTTTGGTCCCATATAAAAGTTGTTCATAATGATGAGTACCATGACCTCTTAAGAGGTTGTTAATGTTTTACCAATAACCCTGTATAGTATATACAAATATATATTTAAAAAAAACCGGGCAAGAGCGAGTCGGACTCGCGCACCGAGGGTTCCGTACCATCAATTATGTTTTTAAATTTTCATCGGCGAGGCATAGATTCATCAGAGAATTTTAACACTGTGCACTGCGGTGAAAAAATCTTCCGCATCATCACTCATGCTTAGCAGTAGCGGAGTAGTAACTAAAGGATTTTATTTAGATGATAAATTACTTTTACTTCAATGCTTCGTGCTTCTAATCTATAAACAACCACGGAGTCTAAACTACGCTAACCCGCATGCAAACAGCTCTGTGAAACTTCTGAAGTAGACACATTGTGTTAAAACTTTACACAAACAAACAAGAAACAAAAGGAAAGCATATAGGGCACCTCTAGGAGGAGTTTGTTTAGTTACTGAGATACTATTATTAACTTTGTACTAGTATAGTGTGACGTCACGTGTGGCGCCTGATCCCGCTCCGGTCGTGTCGGATTGCCGTGAACGTGCATTATTTATTTATTTTTAGTTAATGATTTACATCAGGCGACGCAAAAAAAAACAATTTTTATTTTTTTGTTTACATACATACATATATTTATTATAAATCTTTGTCACTTGTCCGCGAAAGCGACGGAACACCCCGCACACCATCCACCCACATCCATTCATATAACCTGACCAAGATTATGTCTGGACTTTAAAAGAGACTGTGACCTCTGAGTTTGTTTCGGCCTTTCTTCTCAGAGTAGTCAGATAGGAAACGCCGACTTCATCTAGTTTAAAAAAAAACATGATTGACGTGTAAAAGTGTTTGTACAAACCTACTTACAAAAAATAAAATCATTTCATTTCATTTCATATCCACACACATCCATCCTGCACACTTGCACTGTGTTCTGTCACTATGAGAGTGAGGGAAGAGAGAGTGCACCTGTGTCTGCGCATACACTTTTGCACTATAACATCTCCCGCGCCGCTGGCTAGTATCCGCTGAGATTGGCCGCAATAGCCGAAATTCGGTCTGGAGGACTAATATTTAGTGTGACGTAATTTATTAGGGAACAGTGTTTTTATTTTTACATGACGTTGAATGGCTACAAATATACAATTTACAGTTAAGGTACTACTACCCTTCACATCAATGTAAACCAAGGTTTTTCATCGAACGTATGAATTATATTGCCCAAACGTGACAGCGCAGCGTCTACGTAGCGTCAATAAACCACAAAACTTTAGAGGGTCAATGATATTTTGGTTGACATTGACATTGGGGAGTTGTTGGTAAACATTATTGTGAAATTCTCGCAAAATTGTATTAGCAAAACAAGATGGCGGTATTGTTCCGATTTTGGCCGCCACGCGCCAAGATCTTTGTATAGATGCGAATTCACCATGAATATTATTCTAATACTGGCTTCCGTTCACGGCTTCGCCCGCGAGGTATGTCGATAAAAACTATCCTATGTCCTTCCCCGGGATGCAATCTATCTCTCTGCCAAATTTTATCGAAATCCGTTCAGTGGTTTAGACGTGAAAAGGTAACATACAGACAGGCAGACAGAGTTACTTTCGAATTTATAATATTAGTTTAGATGAGCTGTCAGCTGCTTGGGATGTTCATTAAAACGACCAATTGGAACCATGCACCTAGCTTCTGACGTTTCATAAGTGCCCATGTAGGTTTATGTGAAATAAAATATTTTGATTTTGATTAAAGAAAGAGGTCCGAAATTAAAAATCCTTCATCATTGAAACGTCTTCTTTAGTTTAGAATTTCATTCGTTCGTGAAAATAATTTTATAAATTCTAAGAACACATTTCCAACTACTTATAAAACCTAATATCTTTTCCCTTTCAGTCTAGCAAACTAACAAAAACAAAATATGTTTTTATTTTGCTTGAAAACATGTTTTCTCCATAGGTACTATAATATAGAATGACTGAAATGAAAATTGGTTTCACAAACAGTCTGCACTATGAATATTGTAAAACTAAAAAGTTGTTTATTTTTACGAGTACAATCACCTCTCAGAGGATAACTATTACTATTATAAAATAGTGAATTGGAAATTGTATTTTCATCGTAACTACTCTGATTTTGCACACTATACATTGTATAGTATGCAAAATCTGCAGGGCTTGCATGGAGGCTGATGAAACCATTGCGCATGTGCTCGTTGAGTGGACAGGCGTCACCCAGATAAGGTCAGAAACCCACGGGACACCCAGATCGTACACAGATGTTCTCAACAGACTAGGAGACTTAATCAGCTTCTGGAGGGAGGTGGGCTGGTTGGAATAACCACCGACGGCCGCCATGGCCCACGCACAATGGTCCATTGAAGGACTAAGTGCGGAAACCAAACCCATAACATAGAACATAGTATGCAAAAGCAGACTATTAGTTTGTGGTTTTAAGGGGATTTGTTTGCATTAGTTAATGCTTCATCAATTTCCTTGAGAAATTATGTAGGATGGAACACAAAGTCCCTGCAGGTTTGCGGCGTAACATTATACGTTCCACCATTGATACCTGGGCTTCCCTCCTTAATATTATGATGAGGACAGCTAACGTAATATTGTTGGTTTAGGAATACGAAATACGACCTAACATACGTAGTCAGAAGCCCATTAAGTCTGACAGCCAGTTTCACTAAGAGACGTGTTTACCCAGTAAAATGGGATATGCAAATTACTCACAGCTGCAACCTTTTGCTTATGTAAAAATTCTGGTAGTAATCGGCAAATATCCTTTGACATAATTATTTAAGCACCCATTCTCCCTTTTCCGATCCTTAGCCTAGGCAGATTAATTTTTAATCCATACTTAATATTATAAATGCGAAAGTGTGTCTGTCTGTTATCTCTTCACGCTTAAACCGCTGAACCGATTTAGATGAAATTTAGTATAGAGCTATCTAATACCAAATTTCGTCTAAATCGGTTCGGTCTTAAAGGACATAGGATAGCTTTTATCCCGATATTCCCACAGGATCGACAGTTATGCGGGTGAAACCATGGCGAGCTGCTACTGCTAAGTAATTACGCCTTTCACTGACAATCCAGGTAGAAACTTGCAAACAAAAAATGTCGAATAAAAAGTCAATCCAATCATCTATCGAATACCAAAGCCGTCATAACTAATTTGAATATCCTCTCAACGGTTGAGCAAGAAATAATGAAAACAATTGAGCTACGAAAAAAAAAGATAAACAAACATCGATCGACTGATTAGACAAAGTGCAATTACTGATGTGGAGTATTGATATGCGCATATTTGTGTTGTTTTACGCAATGTTGTGAAATAGATAACGATGCGATGGTTTTATAGGTACAGCTAGAGGTGGGGTGTACCGTTGAACCTGAATTTCAGTGTTATCTTGTTTTAATGGGAGTTAATTTATTATTAAACATGAATAAACATAACATTGTAACATAAACCCTGAAGGATAAGGCAGAGGTACACCTTCATTACAGCCACATTTCGCCAGTTATGTATAAGTCCCATGTAATAGGGGGCGAGCCTATTGCCATCAACCGGACACAAATCCAGATTCCGGGCTGCTTGCTACTAAGAAATTCCTAATGGAAAAACCCAATAGCGCTTTACCCGACCTGGGTTTCGAAACCAAGACTTCATGCTCAGCAGTATCGCTTGCAACCACTAAACCAATGAGTCAATCCATACTAATATTATAAATGCGAAAGTGTGTCTGTCTGTTACCTCTTCAAATTTGTTAAAGATATAGTTTGAGTCCCGGGAATATCGGGATAAAAACTATCCTATGTCCTTTACAGATAGTTTATCCCGATATTCACGCGATAGACACTTATGCGGTTGAAACCGCGGGGCGCTGCTAGTCAAACATAATAACAATCCAAAAGTATTGTTTACTATTAGACATAGAACCTACTGTTTAAATTCAAATGTAGTCAACAATAAATAAACTATTTTAGTTTTAATATTCTGAACGCTGACGCTGTACAGCGTACTGTTTAATTAGTAGGCACTTGTTTTGTTTAGCAAGTAAATGTACACAAAAAACAACAAGCAACAAATAATAATAAAATTAGTTTTACAGCAGTATTCCCTACTGTTAAGAGCTGACTAAACAATTCAACATTTCCACGAAAGTGGACTGAAGTTTTTCACATGGAGCCTGGCCACACCTATTGCCGCTCCATTTTGTTTGTTTTTATCAAAATGGCGGCCATGTATGATAGGTACCTATTATACAGGATGGGTAATTTTTTTTTACAGTAAGATTCTAAAGTTACATATACATATTTTTTATATTGAAAAAGTGCCAATGCTCATAAACCATGGTACCCACTGTCATAAAAGCTCTTTTGTAGTGATGATATTTTTTTTTATTGCAAATAACCCCAACTAACGTCCTGTGTCGTTTTACGAAATACATAATTTGTGACAATTTCAACTGTCTAGATATGGCGGTTCTTGAGATACAGCCTGGTGTCAGACGGACAGACAGCGAAGTCTTAGTAATAGGGTCCCGTTTTTACCCTTTGGGTACGAAACCCTAATAAAAATGGCGGACAGGTAGCTATGCCACGGACCTTAAAAGCAAAAAAAAAAAAAAACTTACAAAACCTACTCTCAAAATCAAAATTCAACTCGCTCTCTTTCAGTTTTTTACTAGCTATTCCTATTACAACCCTGCAAAAAATCGATTTCCTTCGTTTTCCGAAATATAAAGATAGGTAACAAAAAAACTTTTTTACAAAAAAAACAACCGAGTTCCAAAAAACACTATAAAGTGAAAAATAACTTTAATTTCGGAAGTCGGTGTCTTTGGATCTGTATTTTAGTTTTTTGCCACCGACTTCCGAAATTAAAGTTATTTCGGTTATTCGGTATTTCAGTTAAGTCGGTTGTTTTTTTTGTAAAAAAGTTTCTATTTTTCACTTTTTAGTGGGTCAGTTTGTAATTTATCTAAATTACAATAGCCTAATGTCAACTGCTCATCATCTTTTACAAAAATATTGGTTTTCCCGATGCAGGGACGTTAATTGTTGAGGAGTTCTCCTAGTAAGAACCAGGAGAACTCCTCAACAACCACTCACCATACGCATTTTGACGAGGATAAATCGTTTAGCAACTATATTAAAGTAATCGAATCGCAACCCGTGAAATATTTGTCATTGAGTAGTTCCGATGGCCATCTGTGGTCTTCATCATCAGCTCCACTTTAGCAAATGATGATTTCCGAGAGCAAATGCTCAAGTTACTTTAAAAAATACCCAAATCGCTATAGCTTTGCCTATAAAATTTGAGGGTTCCCCTCGATTTCCATGGGATCCTCTCATCAGATTCCAACTTGATGATAATGGGACCACTTCGAGAGTATACCCTTTCGAACAAAAAAAGAATTTTGAAAATCGGTCCATAATTGGCGGAGTAATCGCGTAACAACACACACAAAAAAAAAACATACCGTCGAATTGAGAACCTCCTCCTTTTTTGAAGTCGGTTAAAAATGGTCGAAGTTTTTTCGCCTGACCAATATTACAAGCTGAAAAGCGGAGTGACTGCATCTAACCCTTTGCATTTAACTCTTTAATAGGCAGTACGTCCTTTCAAACGAAACGCAAATTCCTGTAATAAACCTTTGTGTTTTGAAAACCAACAAAAACCGAAGCGAAGGTGGTAGTGCGTCTTTTAAAATGCATGGTACCATGTTTTCATTGTTTTAGCGGTCGGCAGGCACTCACTCAAAAAGCATTTAAAATCACAAAAACACACTGAAGGCAGTTGCTACACCGAGGGTAGATGCCCAAACGAAGGTTGCGATCGGGACGAGCCGAATAAAAACCGAATATGTGTAGTAAGTAATTGCAATCATTGGGTTGGCTTTATTGATCAACAAAAAGTTAACATTGTAAAAAGATTAATTTTAAAAGAGTAACCGTGGAGATTCTTGCCGGATCTTCTCCTTAAGAAACGACCAATTGGAACCGTGCACCTAGCTTCTGACGTTTCATAAGTGCTCATGTAGGTTTCTTTGAACTAAAATATATCGATGTTGAGTGTAGCGTTCCCCAACCAGCTTAAACATTTACTTCTTTTTTTTTTATTGCTGAATGGGCTCGCTATTGTCCTCGATCACGCCTGATGGAAAACGATGAATGAGGTCTATGATGGAACGAGCGTGCCCAGAAGATGCCTATGGCACTGGAACTACCAGGCATCGACGAAACACAGCAGGCTGCTTGACGCCGGACTCCGATGGGAGCACTCCGCAAATAGAATTGGCCAGTCAAATAAGGTGTTGGGTGTGATTGTCCAGGATGCGCCGAGCGCTCGGTTCAGTTGAGTAACTGGCGGAACAAACTGTGCTACACGAGGAGGCTTCTTCATGCATCCCAAAAAGTAAACTAAAAAGTTAACTTCACTCTTTGGTAGACATACTAAACATCTATGAATTGCTTCACAAGGAACACACAGTCTTCCTCAGATTATATGAGACTGATATTGCTACAAATAAACATCCAACAGCAGACCAGACATGCACCGCCAACCGATTGCATCCTCAAGACCAAATGAAAGCGCGTTCAAATATTTGTGTACAACACAGAAGGAACTGCCAGGGTTCGAAAGCGATTGTGTTTCCGAGGCGCGCTGCCACTCTATGGCGATAAATTGAATTCAGTGTCTCGGCCACAGAGTAAGAAAATGCACAATATAAATATTGCAAGGCGCAGCACTAGGACAAATGTAAACCAGATACCTAGTTATCAAAGTCAAAGTCAAGATATATAATATACTATATCTATTTATCTAAACTAATGTTATATTGTGAACTCAATTGTGAAAAAAATTGAATAATTATACTTTTTTGTGCAAAAGTTATAGTTAATGGAGAGTATTGAAAGAGTTTCCACGAGTGACGATAGGTGCCTCGATTTCATCCTGCTCACATTAACCTTGGTACAGTCAACAAAAGAGATAAGTATGCAGTACCTATGGATGTTCTTGAATAAAATTTTATTTGATTAATAGAAAACAAACAGCTCATTTATCAAATTAAATTTCAGTCGACAACATCCATCGGTTTCTTACTAAACTTCAACTATATCCGACGATCCTGTATACTTATCTCTTTTGTTGACTGTACCTATAGTATTTTTATCTCACGAAGCAAAGCGCGCTTACAGTGTACAAACACACTGTGAATGTGTGCGTGAAGACGGGTAGCGTCAGCACGTAACTAACACACACGCGCACACACACACTTCCGACTTTGCCATTGCTGCTTCACTTATACACACATTCATATATTTATCTTAGACTAAAATCCGGATTACGAGATAATCCGTTCCTGACATCAGTCATTGCGACAATTCCAGTAGCTAATAAAGATCAAATTCGCAAAACACGTATAGGTAAGTTGATAAGAAACTGACAGTTTTCAAGAACGCATTCTCTCGTCTGCCAAACTGTAGGTATACTAAAGTTCCTGTTTACTTTGTTTATTGGGGACTACGTGACCTAAAGCGCGGTCACTGTCGGACTGCATAGAAAAGAAAGAGAAGCGCGATGACACAACGCTGGTAATTTATTGCAAAATATGAAGCAATTACCTATTTACAAAAAAATTATTGTTTGGACTAAAAAATTAAAACACTAGTGCTTTAGTATGTTGCTTGTAGAATTATCTGACAAAAAATCTGAATGATTGTATGTATCTCTTAAATCTCTATTAGTATGGTTTTTATTGTAAAAAGAAAGTTTTTAGAGGTATATTCATGATTTTTTCTATCGTATCAAATTAGTTGTATTATGTTTTCAACACACTGTCTATCTGGCATTTATACTGAAGAATATCATATATTTTTCTGCTTTTTTACTGTAGTCGATCATATACTTTTAGGCATTATAAAACTTGCGTTTTTTGCGTTGATAGGTAACAACTTGTAATAACCGCTGTACTACTTAATCATCATCATCATTTCAGTCGAAAGACGTCCACTGCTGGACATAGGCCTCCCCCAAGCACCTCCACTTCGACCGGTTCTGCGCTTCTCGCATCCAATGGTACCTACTATTTAATATGATAACCTAATCGTCACTCTGTATTATGGACGAAAACAATTCCTCGCATAAACGAACTCCATTAAAAAGGTCCACGAAAATCAAATAAAGTCTCGACAACGATATTTCCAAACAGTATTGAATAAAGCAAAAATGACGCCTTTAAAACATTTCTTGCAAAAGACTATACCCTGCCTCCGCAGGCTTATCACTATTCCTATTTACCTTACAAAGGCAAAGTGACAAAATTGAATCTATTACAAAGAAAGCGAAATTTTCACTGTACTATACTATAACATACTAGCTTCTGCCCGCGACTTCGTTCACGTGAAGTTAACATAAAACATAGCCTATGACAGTCAGGGATAATGTAGCTTCTCATTAGTGAAAGAATTTTTGGGATCGAATCAGTAGTTCCGAAGATTACTCTACAACCTCACAAACTTTACCTCTAAAATATTTTAGTATAGACAACGGTAACTTTGGATTCAGTTCATATACAACGTTATTTTTAGTATAATGCGAAACCTGAATATAGTTTGTTCAGAATAAGTAACTGAATCGATTCCAATAATTTTTACACCATGTTATATTTTATCCCAAAAATATTTTGAAAAAGGGTTAAAAGTTGGACACCGAGCGACACTAAGTAGGTTATCCAATCTCCGCGCCAAAAGGTTAGGGATCTAGGTACTATTATCAATGAGCGCAAGACGGCGCGGCGCGAGCGGCGCGGGTGGGCATGTTTTTGTACGGACAAACAAGTAACTTAACAAGCTTATAACTTTGTGATTTTTCATGATACAGTTTTGAGATTTTTTACATAAAAATATTAGACACGTGTTTCGGGTTTCGCATAATTATACTAAAAATAATGTTGTATATGATTCTGGAAATAAAATTGTTTGTTGGTTATTAAACGAAAAACATTGCTGTTCCATACGTTTTAACCGCGTATATGTACTTTTCTATAAATCATCAGATTTGTTTTGTTTTTGATACATACATAATCAGCCTATGATGTTCCCACTGCTGTGACACAGGCCTCCTCTCTGTGAGAGGGGATGGGCCACGCGGGCCCAGTGCGGGTTGGTCGATGTCACATGTCTTCGAATTTTTAGTTCTCGAACATGCCGGTGTCCTCACGATGTTTTCCTTCACCGTTTTGAGAGCAGTCGTGTTGATATAATTTACACAAAGTAAAGCGCCTGACTGTGTTCGAACCTTACGACCTACAACTCGGTAAGTCGCGGCCGCCGTGACCACTGGGCCACCAGTTTTTTAGTGTTTTTGATAACCGATGAAACATTTCTATGGGGTTTAGAATCATGTGCTAAATTCATGGTTACTGTCTGCGTGACAAAGTCCCAGCCACCCTCTATGTATTACATACAATATTTTATTTTGTCCGCGTGTAAGTGTAGATTCAATTTTCTGTAGAGTGTTAGCAATGCTCTAGAATTCTGACCACCATTTCGCGTTTGGTAAATAAAATTGTTAGGAGCTGTCACTAACCTTGTTTGCTATAGCAAGTGGTAATTTTACAATTTCCGCCAGTCTGTTTTCAGATTAGCTAAAATACATACATCTTTTATAGGGTACTGTGTTAAATGTTAAATATTACATATTAAAATATTACAATTAAAGAAAATTTAGAAGTCATATTAAAAGTACACTTTGTAAACAAGCATACTTACTACTATTTAATGTTAGCAAATATTCATTATCTAAAGACAAATACATACTCACTATATCCAAGTATCTCTCTAATTGATGTGTTCATTCATACCTTACAGTGTAGGCCAATGTTTGGACAAACAACACACCATAATTAAGAGTTTTTTAATAGCCAATAATGTCCCACTGCTGGGCAAAGGCCTCCCCCCTACTCTCTTTCCACCTCTCTCTCTCTAAAGCTGCCAATAATTAACATAATTATAACATTAAAACCATAACCAACCACAACACCTGGCAAGAGATTCAGATTTATCAATCAAAGACTTAATCATGTTTACAGAAACGTTCATAAATCCTGAAGCTTCATGAAATAACAAAACCGTTACATCAAACTGGGCACCGAACAAGGCAGTCAGAGCATAACACCTGCATTCTTTATGCATGGAACTTGTTAAATTTCCGACGTGTCAGGTAGCAGCACTAGTTGGCATGCATGGCGAGCGGTTTCGTTAGAACGCTGCACGCTGCTGTCAGTTTCGTAACGAGTTATTTATTTTATCTATGCAAGTTTTAATAAGAAAGAGATGGTTTTAGGTCATTAGCTGTTCTATCGATGTTGAGGTAAAATATTGGCAAAGGTAATAGAATAGAATAGAATATTATTATTATTCGTTTTTTTTTTTTTGCAACTCGACCTGGGCAAGACTTGAGTATTGACCATAGATATTTTGAGTTATTCCGGTCTGATCCCCTGAACCCCAGATCCCCTGCTTGATCGTCTTCTGTTTTAATCTTTGTCTTATTACATTTCTATGGTATTGACCAACCGCATTTGTGAAAAGTCGCAAAAAAAAAAATATTATGGGGGATTTACACTAGGTCGATTTTCGCCATGCATCTGGTCGCTTACCAAATCGTGTCACAAGCCAAATCGCCACCCCATTTACGTAGGCCACAGATGACTAGTTAATATTGCATCAAAAGGTCGACCTTCATGCGGCGGGCGTCAGCCTGCGTCTGAGCATTTTCACGGTCGATTTTAGTCACTCGCCGCATGCGATTTGTCACCGCACAACAAAAACCTAAACTACTTTGGAACTTGTGATTTTAGTCACCTGCGGCCTAGCCAAATTGCCATTTAGACAGTCGATGCGGCTATAATCACTTGTAGATATAATGTCCATTTTACATAGAGCAACACGGGCCACAGGAGTACCCCGCCGGTGGCCCATGTTGCTCTATGATAATGAATGATATAATTTACACACAGTTTCTCGAAATTAGCAGACAAGATTATAAATAATTCAGAACATTGAGGCTAAGCTTAAGTACTTACTTAGACTCAAATTATTTCTAGGATTTCTGTTGTGCTAATAATAGGTACGTATCCTATTAAACGAATTCAAAAAGAGGAGGTTCTCAATTTGACTTTATATTTAGATATTATATTAATAGTAAAATCATAATTATAATGACTGCTTCTAATCTAACGATATACACACACTGCTTCACTCCTTCTATTCACGGAATTCCTTCTATTACTTTCTTATAAACAAACCAGATTCCGCCCACGGCTTCGCCCGCGAGGTATGTCTATAAAAACTATTCTATGTCCTTCCCCGGGATGCAATCTATCTCTCTGCCAAATTTTATCGAAATCCGTTCAGTGGTTTAGGCGTGAAAAGGTAACATACAGAGAGACAGACAGACAGAGACAGACAGACAGAGTTACTTTCGAATTTATAATATTAGTATGGATAATACTTCCCCAGTCTTATTCTAACACTGTTGTTAGTATTACTCAGTACAACTTTGTTATTCATAAGGAAAACTGCAAAGAGCAGTGACGTCTATATTTGTTTACGTCGTTGTTCTAAAGACTTTGTCTGAAGAATACTAATCTTTCTTTGCTCTTGAAGGGCAGCGCTCTATGTAGAGAGAGAATACGCGATGTTGCCTGAGGAATTTTATCAAATACTAGCTTCTGCCCGCGACTTCGTCAGCATGAAATTTCACCCTCCCCCCGTACACCCTCTTAGGAGTGGAATTTCCAAAAACCCTTTCTTAGTGGATACCTACTCTTCACAAAGAACACACCCTAATTCCTTGTCTCTAGGACCAGCGGCTTAGGCTGTGCGTTGATGTGTCAGTCAGTCAGTCAGGACTTTGAATTTTATAGTTTATAGATGCGGGATGGTCATGGCAAGGTATTGTTTGCTTTGTTTTATTATTTATGTATATTATAGCATACAAACAAGTGGCACGTACTGCAGTTGAGCTTGTTTTGCCTTCTTGACCTTTTTTTGTCCAAAAAATCGCATAAAGGTATCCTGATGAAACCAGTCGATCTATTCAAGCTCTCTTCACCAAGTTTTCACGATAAGATTTTTACAGAAAAGATCGATGAGTTGAGAAACAAGAACTTTAGAGTAGTCATAATAAAAAGTTAGGTGGATTTCTCTGGAATTTCCTTCTCTTTTCGTGAGTTTTAAAGCAATTTGGAAGTTCGAGATTTTTGCTCTAGTGCAATAATAGTGCATGGTTTACGCAAATTCTATCAACGTGTTTATAACTATAAATTACTAACTTTAATCTTAAACTGGAGCAATAGGATCGAACCGCCCAAACAGTTCGTTGAGCGTCTTGACCAGATCCGAAGCGCTGAGTCGTTCAGACAGCGGCGTGAAGTTAACGATTTCAGCATATAGAATGCTGACGTTGTTGAGTTTCTGCACGTGCGTATTGTCTCTAGTTTTAACTCCCTAGCACACATTTGTTTCATTCAAACTTACCTGAGCAATCTGATCGAACCGCCCAAACAGTTCGTTGAGCGTCTTGACCAGATCTGAAGCGCTGAGTCGCTCAGACAGCGGCGTGAAGTTGACGATGTCAGCGTACAGGATGCTGACGTTGTTGTGTCTCTGCACGTGCATCTCGTGGAAACGGGTCTGCTTGGACGCATCGGCGCACGCGTCCGCCATTTTGAGCATTATTGAGCGTTTTACCTGAAACAAGAAAATAAGGTTATGAGTTAGGACCAAAAAGATGGTTGATTTCTAATGCCTAAAAGGGTCTACACAGTAAAGTGTTATAAAAGAAGATCTTTGGGGTTAAGGAGTTGCTTATATCAAAGAGCTGTGTTGCCATAGCCATGTTCATATAGATAACTTTACTACACACGAAACAACCTGCTTATGAAACTGTGAAGAGCTTTTTTGAAGGCTGACCGATTTGGGTTATTTAAAAATTCATTGAAATAATTTCCATTTTACATTCCCTAAAATATAAATAATAAATGTGCCTCTTTTTGGGCATCCTGAAATAATTCACATTTTGGCTAAAATACTAAATAGCCTATTAAGGCTATTTAGTATTTTTAGGTCGCACCGCTCGCTTCGCTCATTCAGCTCAAGCGCTTTCGGTTAGTTCAGACGTTTTTTATTGTCCCATCGGACTATGAGAAAGAGGAAAGAGAGAGTGCACCTGAGTCTGCGCACACACTTGTGCACTGTAATATCTCCCGCGCCGATGGTTAATCTCAGCTGGGACTGGTCGCCGTGACCGAAACAATATAACTCACTAAAGAACCAGTAGCCAGCCTTTAAGTTGAAGTTCAGGGTGAGCGAAGTGTTGTCAAAAGTCATTGTAGCATTCACGAATATGTAGCGATCAAAACGGTGCAGCTTGGTCATAGTTGAAGGTCAAGGTCTTTGGGAAAAGGTCACACAGTTAAAAAGAGGCTCATTTATTTTAAAAAGCAATTATTTACCTTTAGAAGGCAAATAAGCTTTTAGAGGATGAAATAAACGTTTTCATTTAGAAAGAATAACTAAAACGTTTTCTTTTTAATCACCAATTTGTAAACACGTGCAGACTCTTAAAACAGAGTAAGTGTCATTGTGAAAATAAATCAGTCAGCAGAAAATTTAAAAAAAAAACGGACTTTACGGAAGATTTACATTAGAAAATGCGGTTAAGAGGGATTTGTGGCTAAGTAATAACAGCCGCTCAGGTCGATCGATCAGGTTAAGCTTTGCTTGCTGCGGTTGGCCCGTGGATGGGTGACCATCTTTACATACGACCCCTCAGTGCCTCGGAAAGCACGTCAAGCCGTTGGTCCCGGCTGTCATTCTTAGATCTTTGACAGTCGTTGCGGGTCGTCAGAAGCCCGAAAGTCTGACAACCAGTCTTACCAAGGGGTATCGTATTACCTAGTAACTGGGTTGTGGAGGTCAGGTAAGCCGGCGCTCCATGTAAAATACTGGTATTCAGCTGCATCTGGTTAGGCAGATGATGAGAAAACGAAATTTAGCTTAACATCCACAAACAATTATTTACGAGTAAACACTGCTCTATTAAATACTTAATTCATTGCTATTTTGGGCCGTTTACTTAAGGAAATGAAATTATTAGGTAAGATATTCTGCTCACGAACTCCTTTGGGAAAATTAATATTCAGATCTGCGAGCAATGGTAATTAGAAGGTGAATATCGTTACTGCTATTAATTAAAGAGACACAATCAGACTAGTAATTCATTTCAAAATTACTACTGTTTCCTTTAGTTTCCTTCGACCTGTGACATCTATTTAAAGCTGCGTTTCCACCAGAGATGAGCGAGGATGCGTAGCGAGGGATGTGTGTGAAATGAAATGATTTTATTTTTTGTAAGTAGGTTTGTACAAACACTTTTACACGTCAATCATGTTTTTTTAAAACTAGATGAAGTCGGCGTTTCCTATCTGACTACTCTGAGAAGAAAGGCCGAAACAAACTCAGAGGTCACAGTCTCTTTTAAAGTCCAGACATAATCTTGGTCAGGTTTTATGAAGACCATGTAGATCGATGTCTGAGGTGGTCTTTTGAGGAAAGAACCACACAGATTGAGAGGACCTGTCCAGTCAGTGCACGCTTTTGTCAAAAATCGTGCAGCTCAACTCAAGACTTAAGGAGCTCAATGATTCGACGAACAATACCAAAGAAAGGACATTTGGGTTGTGAAACCAACCAATAACTTCGCTTCATTTTTATAGCGTTGGTATTGGTTAGTTTTACACACATCCCTCGTTACGTATCCTCGCTCATCTCTCGTGGAAGCGCAGCCTAATGTTGAAGGAACATTTTCAAAAATAGTGTTTACAGCCAAATTAGACCGATTTTAAATTGTCCATAGAAACAGAGATTTCCAGTTATCTTTGTTTAAATAAGACATTTCGAAAATGTTCTTAAGTAGCTTTTTAGACCTTTGTATCCTGCTTATGATTATGAAGTTTCATTAAAATCGGTTCATTCATTTCGAAAAACAAGGGCTTGAAAGTTTGTATGAAATGCCGTACGGCATAAACGCCCTTAACAACGTAAACATCGCAATGAATGTTGTTGAACTGTCAAAATAAAATCCATTCCTACTGTTCCTGCTGTGCCTATAATAGACAGAATCATCACCACAGCAGTGAAGTGTTCAGGTATGCTAATCATAGTCCTTAAGGTCTTCGCTTAGTTCCCCCCCCGGTGGGTTCCCGCATTGTCGAGGCGGGGGGGGGCTCAGTAGCCGTGGCTTGGTCAACCACGGTGAAGTGAAGAGGAACCCGAGGAGGGGCCGCTCGTCAGGGCTTTTGCCTGTAAGCTGACGACGTAGCGGCCAACAAGTAGGTTGCGGTGCCGCTTGGGCGATTTCGCAACTGAAGCGGGCCACGATGTCGTATGGGAGGCATCGCGGCTGAGGGTTGGATGCCGCGGCGGGAGAGGAGTGCCGTTATTGCGTTGCGCTGCTCTCCCTACTTTCCGCGGCCTTGACGCGGTCGCCACCGTCTGATGGCGGACGCGGTGGGGCCGCAGGAGAGGAGGACTGTTGGTATGACGTTGGCCGCTCTCCCGTGGAGTTTTAGTGGGTTAGAGTCCCACATAACTGCACTATCTCCCCGTGGTAGTGCAGAATGCATGAGCATTTCTCTACGTTTAAAAAAAAAAAAGATGGTCTTCGCTTAGATCATATAAATCCCTTAGGTGCAAGTATGGCAGTAGATATCAACTGAAGAAAAAAAATCAATTTATTGTAAAGCGAAATAACGCGCTGGCTAATTGTAGACTTGCGTGTCAAACAAATATCTACTAATGGATGCCTAACCTACTAATATAAAACCTTTTTGTGACGTTAATCACGTAGATATCATGAAGACAAAACGTTCGTTTCATTATTATCACAACGTAGTTAACACGTAACATTTATCAAGCAGCCTTCACTTATTTATTTCGGGTAGATTCTTTACGCAGATACAAATCTCACACGAAGGCAGATACAAATTTTAATATCCATTTTTTAATATTCATTTTTATTACAAGGATAAGCTTTTTTGAATACCGAAACTGGATATTAAAATTTGTACGTGTTATTTATACAATGAAATACAAGAATATGTAAGCACATTTAGATTCCGTGCGAAGATCATAACTGTGCCTCGTATGTAACACAAAATGAATCGATTATATTCACTCCAGTAACCAGGTATTCAATTTAGGTTTTTCTGTTTGAACACTCCCGTCCATATTGAATTCCCTAAACCTTATCAAAATCAAATTATTTTATTTCACATAAACCTACATGGGCACTAATGAAACGTCAGAAGCTAGGTGCACGGTTCCAATTGGTCGTTTCCTGTGAAGAAGAGCCGGCAAGAAACTCCACGGTTATTATAATGTTTTCAAATTACATAATCAGTTATTTGTTTAGGTTACAGACTCAGATAGGGACATTATGTAGACCTAGGAACAGGAGACTTAAGGCGGAAACACACTTATAACACACCACGTTACGCGACATCAATGAAGCTTACTCATTGGCCACATGTTTCATCTCGTTGAGCTATTTTCTTCATTTGGCCAATAAGTAAACGTGGGATGGCGTCGAGTGTTACAAGTGTGCTGCGGCCTTTAGAATACGATAATTGTCTATTAGTTAAAGCGCGGGTGAGCAAGAGTTTGTAAGTTCGAATCAAAATTGTTACAACACCATTGTCGCGAACCCTAACTCTTAGCATAAGTTAGACCATTACAAAACCTATTAAGTGCAACAAACACCATGTTTTCCTTTGAATATAATAAATAAAATTACAGTGCTTTGCTGCATGACTCAGTTAATAACTCATTTCTCTAGTCAGGTAAAAATAAAAGAGATTTATATAACTTGGCTTATCAATATCATAAGCACAGAGGTAATGTAAAGCAGTAGGCTATCAATCTAGGAGTATTACTGTTTATGTTATTGTAATATATATTATAACTTGCCACTACCTACTCATTATTTCTCCATTCTGGGTTCTTCCCGGTCATTTACACCATAGTGAACTTGCTGATCGTTATGCAACTCCTGACAAAATTATCATAGCAATACTACTTCCGCGCATAAAAAAAAAATATAAGGCGTTTCCGAACTGGAAGAGATAATAAACTCAAACTCAAAGCATTTATTTCAATTAAACCTTGTACAGGCACTTTGAATTGTCAAAATTAAATAGTCTGTCAGTTAGTCAGAAAGTTGTAGCTAGTTGCCCATTCCAAAACGTAGATCTCTATGGAGAAGAACGGACAAGAAACTCCATGGACACTCTTTTAAATCAAGATATTACAAAAACCTGGGTACATTATTGTTGTTGCTTCTCTAAGTGAGAACATGGCGGTGCTTGCAAATTTCAAATGTTGCCGTACTTGCTATTTCGTAGTTGTAGTGTGTACTCTACAGTTGAACAAGCCATTTTGTATACAAGCAAAAATATTTAACTTTACACTACCTTTTCAATATTCATTTTTATTGAGTGTATGATATTTTTTTAAGCTTAAAGATACATAACTAAGAGAGTGATTTAAAGGAATTGACCAAATACACTACCTACAGCTGTCTGTACACCTATATCTTGTTCTACTGTACCATGGAGAATAAAACCACAGTCTTTGTACTGTACCTACATAATCTTGGTCGTTAGATCAGCATCATTTTAAGGAGGTAACAAAAACATTACTAATGTGCAAAACATCACGGAGCTTCAAGAACGCAGACAGGGTCACAGACAGACTCATAGTTCATAGTCATAATCAGTAAGTACGTAGTTACATTCATGACTGCAAAATTTCATGACATGTACCGATACTTGGGGCAGACAGTCGGGGTTTTTGCGATGACCAAGAAAATTACGAATTGACGGAAAAGTTATTAAATATGTGATCTAGGTATTTATGAGAGATTTTTTTGCCAACGCTTTAAGGCTCCTACAAACAGGCGCGACCCGCGACGCGAATTGCGCGCGACACAAAGGCACCGCTCGTTGCGCGACTTGCGGTGCCTTTGTGTCGCGCGCGATTCGCGTCGCGTGTCTTGCCTGTTTGTAGGAGCCTTTAATATTCCACGTATGCACAGACGCCAGCACATCAAGCTACCCGAAACTGTAAAATTTTCCCAATCAACTTTGAACCTTATGCTTTAGCGATAAAGTTGAAAATCTATTTTAAAAAATTTGACCAGGTTGTAGTAGTGACGAAGGTTCTGTCGGCGAAATGTCCGTAGGTGAAGGACTCTGCTGGGGAAACTGAAATACATGAATGGTCCTGTCGACGAACAGTCCATGGCGAATCGGTCTTAGGAGAACGGTTGCGGAATCGTAAGATAAGATAAGATAAGACATTTATTTGTAGCTGGCGTCTGTACCTACTATCTTTATTGTCCAATTATTAAACGGCAATGAAAATTATTCAACCTTTAACGAATATCTAGTAACCATTTATATCATAGGAGAATAATATCGATAATGTAGTTTGGCACCTCAAAAATATAAATAAAATTCCCGAAATCGCTCTACAGGAGTAGACTCCAGCAACGCGATTTCGGGATTTCGCGATTTTCCTGTAGACAGAACTTAAATTTTGTGAAAATATTACCACGAAATCGACATGACTAGATAAATACCAAAACAATAATAGAAGATAACATTTTGCAAGCATTTTTCTTCAATAATTATGAGAATTTCCTTCGCATCTGCCAGACATAGGGAAAACGCATACTACATATTATTACGTAGTTACCTTTACCTACGTTATTTATCTGTCTATATTTATCTGTGATGATGGCCAGGTAAAAATAAAAAAGCCAAAGGAAAGTAAAAAAAAACAAATGACTACTGATTCATCGAAATGCACTATAAGTTGTGTTTTCTAAGAACCGTAATGAATAAGCAGGGAATCACCATGTGGGCGTGGTGTTGCTCATAACAGAGAATATGAGCAGTATGACGAATGACGTCACGTGTCTGTATGAATGGGACAATCAGACGCATGTTTGAAGTAAAAGTGTTTGTTTATTAAGAAAAGAATATGAAGGAGGGGGATATAAGAGAGATAAGGAGAAAGTTACTTAAGAGTTGTTTGTCAGTTTTGTTATAATGAATCAATAAATTATACTTAGTTCAATTTGAGTTTACTGTTTTTCACTTGGTTCCTTGTCAATCATTTCCCCATCTTAAGCGTCGTAAACAGCATCAAGAAGTTTACAAAGAAGATGCAGCATCCTCTTTGGAAGTTAAAGGGTTATAATATGATGATGATGACGTATTGAGGTTAATGCTACTCTAAGAAAAACGTCATGATGACGTTCTTAATAAAGAAAACGGTCGTGGAAGTAACTGGTAATTTTTAGCAGGAAATATGCGGTTGCGGTCACTGATGGGCTAAAAAATTCCTACAGGTAGGTATGCAATTATTATTTGATATTCATTGTTCAATTCCCCCATTAGAAACCATTAATTAACCGTTAATTATTCTAGGTGCATCGTCTTTATATATAATTATGAAATGAATGTAAGCATCATATTGTAAAACATTCTAAAAGAGGTGGAGTTTCTTGCCCATTCTTCTCCATACGAGAACTATCTTTTGGAAGGGGCGACTAGAGTCAATTCTATTTAATTGTGATTTTTGACGTTTAAAAGTGCCTTTTGTGTTCTATCTATATAGATATATATAGATATAAAACAATGACTGGTTAGTTACACCATTTATAACTCAAGAACGGCTGGACCGATTTTTATGATCTTTGATTTGTCTCCGCCCCGAATAGCAGAATAACTATTAAAAATGGGAAAAATTCACGAAAAAAAAGATATCTAATTCATTTTTCATTCACAAAATACTCAGTCGTATTGTTACTTTAATAATAAGGTAAGGAACCCTTCGTGTGCCAGTCTGACTCGCACTTGGCCAGTTTTTAATTATTTTATCGATGTTACCTTGTTGACTAATTATGACGTTTCTTCAAGATTCCTTTCATATCTCATTTCATTCATGGTTTCTTTGAACAAGGATATTCAAATCATTAACTTTAATATAATTAATATGATTAGTATCTACTCTAATTATACAATTAAAATTTACAGTAAATACTCAATATTTTATTCCGGCACCCACTTGTCATGCCGAACTATTATCCGTATCGCTATGACGTCACATCTATAGGTCATCGCGACATGTTCCACTTTCACATCCTTATGGCTTACAAGTGATAATTGGAATATATTCAGAATTTAGACTGTAGGACATGTTTTTACTTGGAAAATGTATCCGTTCTTTATGAGTCATTTCAGTTATGTTTTTTTTCGTGGTCAAAAAGATGGAAACTAACTGTTCTTGTTTACCGTTTACTGTATTTAAGCTCTAAGGACTATTATAATATGATCAGCCTGATTTTTGTTCTATTAATCTAATAATTCATTGAACTGTTTTTTTTATTGCTAAATGGGCGCGCTCTTGACCTCGATCACGCCTGATGAAAACCCATGGATGAGATCTATGATGGAAGGAGCGTGCCCAGAAGATGCCTGTTCACTCTTGCTTTGAAGCAGACGGGTTACATGTGGAAGGGAACACATACGCCGGGAGTTCCACACTTTAGCTGTATGCATAATAAACGTGGAGGAGAAGGGCTGAGTATGACTGGTCGGGATGTTTTTGGATGTTTCGCCAATTTTAGGTAATTAATATACCTAGTCCTTTTTGCGCTAATATTATACAATTTATAGTCATAAGCCGGAAATCCTCAAGGTCTTTTTATTTTCCTACTATGGATAGTGGATACTCTGTCATAATTTGAGTGTCAATGTCATGTCAATGTCATTAAATTTTCCTCGTTATTTGCATAATAATCAAATATTTGGGTTTTATTTAAGATCATTTTTGGGTATATATGATTACGACAAGCTTCATCATCATCATCTGCATAGCCATTTCCCAACTATTTTGGGGTCGCTTCCAGTCCAACGGGATGCAGCTGAGTACCAGTATTTTACATGGAGCGACTGCCTATCTGACATCCACAACCCAGTTACTGGGTAATACGAAACTCCTTGGTAAGACTGGTTGTCAGACTTTTGGGCTTCTGACGACCCGTAACGACTGTCAAAGATCCAATAATGACAGCCGGGACCAACGACTTAACGTGCTTTCCGAGGCACGTTACGGAGGGTTCTTGGTATGTAAAGATGGTCACCCATTCACGGACCAACCGCGGCAAGCGTAGCTTGACCTGATCGATCGACTCGTGCGGTTTATTAGAATTACCAAAGTTTTTCTGGTCTTTATATTTTGTGAAAAATATCTTCGATAACGTACGTGCCGTCAAGCATGTGACACCTACAAAATTGCGTAGGTAACGTTCTCAAAACAGTTGACAATCAAATTCGGATCGCTGACGTTCGACTACGACGTGTCAAGTGCCAAGAATTTACAATGAACAACTGTCAAGTCGCCATTGTTTTTTTGTGGTGAAAAACGTCATGGCTTGAAGGTGTATTGTAAGGTTCTACGTTTACTGGAAATATTTCAGGGATTTTACGAATCGTCATAGGATTTCTTATTAATTATGGTTGTACATTATTGATGAATAGCGCTTCATTCTTCCGCTGGTGTTATTTCGTCACAACAAATATAGGTCATGTCATAAGATCAATGCCTTTTGCGACTTATTTAGAAAGCTAGACCCTCTTTTATGGCACCCCCATGGCACATAAAAACTTACATTGATATATGCCAATGATTGGTTGTTCGCCGAAACGATGTTGTCATAGATAGAGGAAAATGGCTAAAGTGATCTTGACCCTGACCTTCGATTTCTCGCCTATATAATATATATTCTAATGTCTTACTCAAACGTGATTGGCTGATGTTAGTTTGGAGTAAGCCGACGTTGGCACAGGTGTAAATATGTATGTACATATATCGTGGCAGAATTTTTCTGCATTGGATTTTCACCGTAGTGCTTAGCGTCGAGGGTTGAAAATCCAACAGAGTGGTTTTTTGACGAGCTGGGATGCGCTCTATTGGATTTTCAATGCTTGCTCAACACCTAGAGTTGAAAATCCAGTGCGCGATAAAATCCCACCGCGATATTTTTACGTCCGTGCAAACGTCGGCTAACACTGACAGCTGTCTTATGTTGACTGCTGTGATTGAAGTCCAAAAATAACACATTCAATGGACTTTTAAATTATGTTACAGATTAGTTAGAAAAGGGTTTTCCTCGTCAACAATATTGCTGCCATGCTTACGTTACAATTTCATTTTATCTACTAGATTTAGACCGCGACTTCGCCTGCGTAGGGGTCGGAAATTATACCACGGGAACATACCACCGGTGTATAAAGTGTCCTATGTCATAATCCTGGTCATGGACTATTCGTGTGGAACAGATCTAAATCTGTTCAGCCGGTAAGGCGTTAAAAGGTAACATACAGACAGAGTTACTTTTGCATTTATAAATAACTAGCTGTGCCCCGCGGTTTCACCCGAATAAATGTCGATACCGTGGGAATATCGGGATTAAAAGTATCCTATGTCCTTTTCCGGGACTCAAACTATCTCGATACCAAATTTTATCTAAATTGGTTCAGCGGTTTAAACGTGAAGAGATAACAGACACACACTTTCGCATTTATAATATCAGTATGGCTAAGGATGTATTAGTGTGATTAGGAAGAATGTTGGTTGCCCAAAAATGTTGGTGGCCCAGGGGTAACGGCCCGTCTTAAGGCTCCTTCAAACAGGCGCGACACAAAGGCACCGCTCGTTGCACGACTTGCGGTGCCTTTGAGTGCGATTTTTCCTTCAAACCCAGACAGGCGCTTTACTTTTTGTAATTTATTCCATCACTACTGCACTCAAAACGGTAAAGGAAAACATCGTGAGGAAACCGGCATGACCTAGAACCAAAAATTCGAAGACATGTGACATCTACCAATCCGTACCTACTATGGGCCGGAGTGGTGGATTACACTCAAAAAACAGACAGTCACAGAGAGGAGGCCTGTTCCCCCAGTAAGCAAGTATAAATTCTGCCTAGAAATATCTAAAACAAACTCAAAATTCAAAAAACATTGCAAACATACTACACAGACTTGTTATATCCTCAAAATGTAGGCTTGTCACGTCACTGACCTACTTCTGATAACAGTAGCACAGAATTTGTGAGAGCATTATGTTTGTATAAGAGAAATTATAGAATTTAAGGTCAACAGATAAGAATACGATAATTATTTTGTTTGCTCTTCCATTTTTGACAACATTCTGGAACGCTTTAAAATGGAAACTGGCAGGTTTTGTGTTGTGATTTCCTTTTTAGAAATTTCTTTTGTTTGTTGATAAGGCACATTTTGCATATTTTCGTACAATACAATAGGTATTGATAATATTGTGTGCCAAGTATGTTCTTTAGATTGCCGTAAAGATTACCTGTTTGTATTATTTTTTATTTGTTTGAGTGCTAAGGTAATCACATCACCCTACGCATTTACCAGTTGCGCCGGTTAGTTTCGTTTATATCATTTTCCGTAGTTTTAAAAATGCTAAATTGTTTTTTTGTTAATCATGTTTCTAGCACTCAATCTTGTGAGTTGTGTCTAAAAGAAGACCTTACACAACCTTTATAAGGGAACAAAGAATTAACGACATTGGACATTCGACATTGGCTTAGACCTTTGTCTAAGCCACTAGGGATTATCAGTACGACTACTGGGATAGAATAACAAGTATCTTGTCTTGTCTTGTTGTTGTGTAATTTTGTAATCTTGTCTTCTCTTGTTTTTTCATTTATCTATCTTTTGACTAGAGTTACAAGTTTAGGTAGGCAAACGCGACTATTGTTAATACACAACTGACAATTGATGATTTCAAAATCAAAGGAAATTATAAATTACTAGCAGCGCCCCGCGGTTTCACCCGCATAGTGTCGATCCCGTGAGAATATCGGGATAAAAAGTAGCCTATATGTAAAAATATAACTGTCGTGCCAGCAACACGAAGAAGAAGAATCTAATTACCTAATGCTTTTCTTTGTGTGAATACAGACTGCCATTGACCATCTCCCGGCAAAAAAACCGATGCATCCGTGGATGCATCAAACGCATCCAAGATAATGCATTTGGAATTTAAAAACATGATTATGTTTTTAAAGCCATATTTGCTTTTAGCGTGCAAACGTAGTGTTTGCACGGATTTGGATGAAATTTGGCACACAGTTTTATCCAGGATTAACACATACGCCATTCCCATGGGATCGACACTATGCGGGTGAAACCGCGGGGCACCCATAAATCTTACAAAGACGCCATAAGAGTCTACGTGACTCTATGCTAGTCCGAACCGTGCTCTTAGCAATATAAACAAGATAATACGAAGAAGACCGGCTTTAAAATTATGTCATAATAAAGTTTATGAGTGTGCTCAAAGGTTATAATTATGTAGCTATATAATAAATCTTTGCGTGGGCAGCTAATTATTTGCATTGAAGTTTGGCATCAAAGAAATTCCTCCTTGTGGTCTGTGATTCACAGAGGGGCCCGTGGCTAAATTATAACAGTCGCACAGGTCAATCGATCAGGTTAAGCTACGCTTGGCGCGGTTGGTCTGTGGATGGGTGACCATCTTTACATACCGAGACCACTCCGTGCCCAGAAAGCACGTTAAGCCGGGCTGTCATTCGTGGAGCTTTGACAGTCGTTACGGGTAATCAGAAGCCCGAAAATCTGACAACCAGTCTTACCAAGGGGTATCGTATTACCCATTAACTGGGTTGTGGAGGTCAGATAGGCAGTCGCTCCATGTAAAATACTGGTATTTAGCTGCATCCGGTTATACTGGAAGCCGACCCCAACATAGTTGGGAAAAGGGTAGGCAGATGATGATGATGGTCTGTGATTCACAGAGCCAAACCAGACGATTTGAGGCAATCGTAGATACACACTTCCACTCTTTCAAAGCAAGCAACTGGTTTTCACAACCATTGTCAATAGTCAATAGTTAAATTATATGGAATTATACAGGATGCAGGCAGGAATATCGCCGCGTAAACCGTGACCATGGATTCTACTGAATCCATGGTCACGGTTTGCACGGCGATTGTTCTCAAATAAAATTTTATTTTATTAATAGAAAACAAACAGTTCATTTACATAGTATACATACATACCTACATAATCAGCCTATAATATTCCCACTGCTGGGACACAGTTCATTTATCAAATGGAAATTCAGTCGATAACATCCATCGGTTTCTTATTAAACTTCAACCATATCCGACGATCCTGCATACCTCTTTTGTTGACTGTACATATTGTGTTGAGCGGGGTTTTTTTGCAATTTGTTTACTTTTATTCCATTTAAATGTAATCTATACCAGGAAAATAATGGTATGTTTTCCTTTCTCATTAAAATATAACATAGTTAAGTACTAATTATGTTAATATCAAAATTCCAAAATGCAGGAAAAATTGTAAACAAAACGCTCTATACCATAAAAACTGCGAAGAATTCGATTGTTTGTATAAACGCCGTTCACAATAAAATATACAAAGATAACTGATAAAAAAAGATAATGATAACCAGGGCAAATTACCGGTGCAAGTGTGTCAAACACATGTTACAGGCGTCCATCAAAGTTAGACATTATTCAATACTAGAATAATCAGCTGATTGCACAAATGTTGAGGTCAAACGTCTGCTTAGCAAGGAGATAACCTCGTGGACCTAAAGCGCGGTCACTGTTGGACTGCATAGAAAAGAAAGAGAAGCGCGATGACACAACGCTGGTAATTTATTGCAAATTTTGAAGCAATTAGCTATTTACAAAAAATCTATTGTTTGGACTAAAAAATCAAAACACTACTGCTTTGTATGTTGCTTGTAGAATAATCTGACAAAAAATCAGAATGATTGTATGTAATGTATAATAGTATGGTTTTTATTGAAAAAAGAAAGTTTTTGGAGGTATCTTCATGATTTTTTTCTATAGTATCAAATTAGTTGTGTTATGTTTTCAACACACTATCTACCCAGCTTAATATCCTGAAGAATATATTTTTCTGATGTTGTTTACTATGTCGATCATATACTTTTATTGCTTCTAAAACTTGCTTTTTTTGCGTTTAGGTCCTGTAATCCCCTTAAGAATCTTATGTGTCATTGCATTGTACGAGTTATCAAGGGGGTAAGTTGGGTAATGGCGCCGATTCCCTTGTTCACAAACTAAACTAAATTTAAGTTCAGTACATCTTTTTCTTTCTATTTCACTAAGAAAAGGACAGAAGATAAATATCAGTTTAGTCCTGTCAAATTAGACAGCGCCTAACATAAATTGACGTATTTATAGTAGCCATGTTTTTAATCACGTCTAAACTTGCTATGGAGTATCATATTTTGACAGGACTAAACTAATATTTATCTTCTGTCCTTTTATTGATGAATTAAAAAGAAAAAGAGGCACTGAACTTAAATTTAGTTTAGATTGTGAACAAGGGAATCGGCGCTAATGTCTATCTATTTAACTAGTCTATATTGTCCCACGCACTGCAGAGCAAAGGCCTCCCTCTCCCTTTTCCACACAAACGCTTGGCGCCATCGTGGCAGGCCGAGGCGAAGATGGCCGGACGAGCTTGACCTCTACCGAGAGGACTATCTGACAATAGCAAAAGACAGAATTGTGTTAAGTAATGTGGGCACCTGTAAAAATTTACTTAAGTAGGTGCCTCATTTTTACAAAGAACCAAAACTCAGCTATCGTCCTTATTTTTGCACGTCTAAGGTTTCTTCAGAAGAGAACTCTGTCAAAAATAACTAGAGTAATTATTAATCGAAAATCCACCGTAATAATTTATCTGAATTATTTAACTAAACGCCATTTAATCATCATTTAAACATAAAATGTCCAACTAATTGAATCGATGATTGAAAGTCACTTCGCTTAATGAATTTCCCTAAACGACAAATTAATGGTTTTAATATAAACTAAAGGAGAATGCCATCAAAAATATAGGGCGCCCTGTACCAAACGAAAAGTCGGCTGTCACAAACAAACCTAGTGTATTTGGAGGAGAATTGAATGCCCTTCCTATATTGCTAACTATTTTTTACACAATTTTATTTTATGCCTGTAGTTCGTATTTATTTGCTTTTTTGACACACATAAAAATATACCTAATATTATAGTATATACTATATAGTAAATCGGTAGGTATTTACAAATTATCTCCTTCATTTAAATGTTTGTTGGCAGGTAGCTATATTTTTTACGTAATAGCAACATTCGGAAACGAAGTGCAATGGCAGTGACTTGAGAAAATACTTATGTACAAAAGTAAATAAAAATACTTTTATATTTGATGTAGGTACGAAATCCGGGAATCTTTTTCATAACAAAAACGTAAATCTAATTTAAAAAAACAGGAGTAATTTTATCAACTTTTGGTTGTGACTCGCTCCTTCGCAAATTGGTACGGTTCCATGGCTTTCTCCTTTAGTTTCGTAAACAGGATAATTTGGCAAAGCGGCGACATGGTGCCATTTTAGCTACGGTTTCCTAGAAAAGCGGTGGCCGCTACATAACGGCCACAATCACGGCTGTCATGAAAATGATGACAGCAGGGATTGACTTTATGGTGTCAAAAAACCCTCTCTAGGAAAACACACTAACTTAGGTACCTTTATAAATAACGTTTCAGTTATGTCATTCGTAAATTGCGGACGCCACGTCGCAACTGGGTCGAAACTGCTAATGAGGGACATAAAAAAAATACCTAACGAAAACCTAACCTATCGAAAGTTCTGACATTCTGATGATTAATTGTTATGAAACGTTTTTGTCTAAAACTGGTAGTTTGCCCGGAAAAAAATATTTTAAATTTTTGTTGTATGGAATGAAACAGAAACTGCTATTTGGCCAAGTCTTGACAGATCCTGCTTTAAAACTACTTTATTCTTATTCTTTGGCTTGTTGGCTATAATTCTACGCTATCAGCGCGCGCCCATAGTTGCCCATTCAAGACTTATGAGGTTCAGTAAAATAAAAAATAAAAGTAAGTAAAAGGTACTTTTTTTAATAATACCATAGATAAAATTATTGTGTTACATTAAAATACTTATAAGAAATATTAATCATTTAAAAACATATATTTATCGAAAAAAGTACAAAACAAATAATTTTCAAACTTAAAGCAAATAATAAATTTAAACAAAAAATTTTTTCTCTGTTTGTGATTACTTACAACAAAGACAATTTTGATTAATAGCGTAGAATTATAGCCAACAAGCCAAAGAATAAGAATAAAGTAGTTTTAAAGCAGGATCTGTCAAGACTTGGCCAAATTTTAGCAGTTTCTGTTTCGTTCCATACAACAAAAATTGAAAATATTTGTTTTCCGGGGAAACTATCAGTTTTAGAGAAAAACGTTTTATAACAATTATTCATCAGATTATCAGATCTTTCGATAGGTATTAAAAAAAATGGAATTTAAAAAAAAACCCTATGTCCCTCATATAGCAGTTTCGACCCACTGTGCGTCGTGGTCACCACTCTACTTTAGGAACCTAGACGTTTTCCTATTAGCTGATTACGCTACATGTCTGTAACATTATGAATATCTAAATCACACTAGGCTGATCTTTACGTTATCTAAGAGATAACTAAGTAGGTACTCTGACCGGGTTACACTAGTTATTCTAGGTATCATAAAATGTTGCCTTAATACGTTGGGGGTGATAGATAGGTATTTTTATTAAACCTGCGATAACCTACTTATAATAAAATGTGGGAACAAAGCATTTTTCAAACAATTAAGACTAGTTTCCACTACATTATAGCGGCGACCGCGACCGCGGCTGCGACCGCGACTGCGACCGCGTACCGGAAGACGTAGCGTTGGAAGGCCACCCACAAGGTGGACCGACGACCTTGTGAAAACCGCAGGAACCCGTTGGATGCGAGAAGCACAGAACCGGTCGAAGTGGAGGTGCTTGGGGGAGGCCTATGTCCAGCAGTGGATGTCTTTCGGCTGAACTGATGATGATAATGATGATGATAGCAGCGACAAGGTGTGTCTCGTAAACAACGAATTGTTTACTTTATGGAGAAATGTGAAAATAACGTAGACCTAAGGACTGTTCGGGACATTTCTGCTTTCTTTTTGTACAGCGTGAAATTTTAATGGTTGTTTTCCCGCGGCAGAACGATTTGTACTCAGTAGTGCCACCGATTCATAGAGACAAATAAAAAAAAAAAATTCAAATAATTATAAAAATATGATCTCAACTCGAATGCGTGAGAATCAATAGTAACTCACGTGCGCCCGCCCGCTACCTACCATCTTTGCAGGTAGTAGGACGACCACGCGCAGTCGTCCGTTTGCGCTTATATTGGTTCGAGATTGCGTTCAAGTTTTGTTTTTCACAATTGTAAATCTGCCATTTTTTTATATTTTATTTTTTTATAAATCGATTGTACTATCAAGACAAAATCATTTCGCTTCAGGAAAACAACCATTAAAATTTCACGCTGTATTAGTGTACCATCATCCTAGCCTTTTCCTAACTATTTTGGGGTCGGCTTCTTCGTTCTGCATCCGGTTAGACTGGAAGCCGACCCCAACATAGTTGGGAAAAGGCAGGCAGATGATGATGATGACATAAAATGTTATTAAAAAATATAAGTAGGAAGGTTACCGTAGCTAAATAATAACAGCCGCACGTGTCGATCGATCAGGTTAAGCTACGCTTGCCTCGGTTGGTCTGTGGATGGGTGACCATCTTGACATACCGAGACCCCTCCGTGCCTCGGAAAGCACATTAAGCCGTTGGTCCCGGCTGTCTTTCGTGGATCTTTGACAGTCGTTACGGGTAGTCAGAAGCGCGAAAGTCTGACAAGTAGTCTTACCAAGGGGTATCGTATTACCCAGTAACTGGGTTGTGGAGGTCAGATAGGCAGTCGCTCCATGTAAAATACTGGTATTCAGCTGCATCCGGTTAGACTGGAAGCCAACCCCAACATAGTTGGGAAAAGGCTAGGCAGATGATGAGATGATAAAGTTTTGCTACATGAATTGTTACGAAATAATTGCGCCTACTTTACAAACAAAACACAGCTCAAAAACTGTCAGTCATTGCGTTCGTATTACTTGAGATTCTTGAAAAACCCACCAGAAAAACCTACTCATAGACTTATAATATTCCACCCAGTATATTTAGCACAATCTCTAAATTAGTTTGACGCATCAAGGAAAATATTAAAGTTGGGGAATTATAACAACTTCAGATGCAATTTGCGTCATTGGTCGGTAGTCGGTTAAGATAAAATCGTCCAAGATGCGGTCCGACGCTTTCTGTCAGGTATATTGTAGAATTGGTAATGGGTCATTTTGAGAACAGCACCCTCATAATTGTATAAAATTTATTGTCATCTGCCTGCCTTTTCCCAACATCGTTGGGGTCGGTTCCAGTCTAACCAGGTGCAGCTGAATACCAGTATTTTACATGGAGCGACTGCCTATCTGCCCTCTACAACTCAGTTACTGGGTAATACGATACCCCTTGGTAAGACTGATTGTCAGACTTTCGGGATTCTGACTATCCGTAACGACTGTCAAAGATCCACGAATGACAGCCGGGACAGACGGCTTAATGCGGTTTCCGAGGCACGGAGGGTTCGATATGTAAAGTATGATCAACCATCCACGGACTGACCTCGACATACATAGCTTAACCTTGGATCGACCCGTGTGGCTGTTATTAAAATCTACTGTTCGTCGAATCATTGAGCTCCTCAAGTTCTGAGTTGAGCTGCACGATTTTTGACAAATGCGTGCACTGATTGGACAGGTCCGCTCAATCTGTGTGGTTCTTTCCTCAAAAGACCATTTCAGACACCAATCTACATGGTCTTCACACGATCTGACCAAGATTTTGTCTCGACTTTAAAAGAGACTAACTTCTGAGATTGTTTCGGCCTTTCTTCTCAGAATAGTCAGATAGGAAACGCCGACCTCATCTAGTTTAAAAAAAATATGATTGACGTGTAAAAGTGTTTGTACAAACCTACTTACAGAAAATCATTTATTATTTAGCAGAACCCTAAAATAATAAACAAATGTTTGTTTCCAAAAAATAATCAATAATTTACATAGGTTGATGACACGTATTTATTAGCAATTTCCTAGACGTAAATTAAACACAATGGACATTGGCCAAGACTTCAATGGCGCATCTCTCGTCAACACATATAGTTTCTTGGTTATTGTCAAAATATAAAATATTAGATCATAATCATCTAAATGACCATTATGGGATTATTTATTATAATCAATCGACAAAGAAAAGCATATATAAGTAGAAAACCACAAACAAGAGACCATAAATATATTTTTAAGCAATTTTATTTAGAGCTCATTAAAGGTTTTATTACTGACTAGCTTCTGCCCGCGACTTCGTCCGCGTGAAATTTCACCCTCTTAGGGGTGGAATTTCGAAAAACCCTTTCTTAGTGGATACCTACTCTTCACAAAGAACACACCCTCCAAATTTCATGTCTCTAGGAGCAGCGGTTTAGACTGTGCGTTGATATATCAACAATCAGTCAGTCAGTCAGTTTACCATTTTATATATATAGATAATAAGAACCAGTATGCACCGGTCTGTCTGAACAGATCGGTGCTACATAATACATGCTTACCTGCAACATCAAGGAGTTGCAAAATAAAATGGATTACGGCCACTCTTACAACATTGAAAAGTACCATGGCCCTCAGCCTCATCATCAAAATGGGGCAGCAGGCATGGTGTTAGGAAAAATAGATTAGTTAGCATTCAAGAACATAATAGTTCTACAAAGCTAAAAAAGGCTAAGAGTCTAGTAAGGCTATAAGAGTAGAGGAAGACCAAAGAAACGATGGTTAGACTGTGTAAACGATGATAATTATAGTTAGAAAGGGGATGAATACCGAGATGACGACTAATAGAGAAGTATGGAGCAAGAAGACATGTTGCGCCGACCACAAATAAATTCTGATGAGCAGGAAAATATGATGATGATAGTTCTACAAAGAGCTCTTCCATTTTTTAAACAAACATATCGCACCTTCGGTAGAACAAGGGCATAATTGCAGTTTTTGCTATTTTACAGGAGAGCTATTTTAAGATATTTATTGCATTCAGTGAGGTCTTGCTCTGTTAATATTGCTCGAAAGTTTTTCTTCTTTGCATGATATAAACTATATACTATATCCTTTTTAGGCGTATAGTTAACAAGAATTAAGAACTTTTAGTTTTTGACAATTGTGCCCTTGTTTGCAAGAATTAAGAAATTTTTGACAATTGTGCCCTTGTTCTACCGAAGGTGCGATATTATATTGCTATTTTTTTATATTATATTGCTTTTTAAACAAACATATTATATAGCTATTGAGCATTAAATAAGATGAAAAACAAACACCCCAAACAGAATCATTCCTAAAACCCGAATTCATTATCGACTGAGAAGTTACTAGTTACTACAGATGCGTGGCTTTCACGAGAAAAACTATAATATACAATTTCTTCAGCATGATCTACTTACTAGAAACAGCTTCTGTTCCAGCTGAAATAACACCTTACTCATCTATTACGACATGTTCTGAAAGATACATGATAATATATTTACATTTTCACAAAGAACGAGTAACAGATTCCAAAGGAAATACCTGACTCACTATATATTTTATCTTCATAATTACAAACAATGACCGAAACCTAAAATTACAACTAACCTTATCTCATTACACGAATTCAAATTCAGGTTACGTCGAAGATAAAAATGTATGTTTACCTAATGACTAGATTGATGCTGTAAACCATAATGATGTTATGACTAACGCTATTCATAGAAATGACTAGCGAAATTCTGCGGTAAGAAATGCAATGGTTTCACATTGAGGAAGTTGTTACTGGTATTCACGGATTATGCTGGTATTGTAAACAGCTGATAGAAAATGACGTAAATGTAAATAAACAGATGTGAATGGCGACGTAACATAGGTCTTATGATCGGTACTGGAATAGCCGAGGTTGCTACGGATTCCAAAATCAAGATTCCAAAGTATTTACTATTTTACAAGAAATTTGGTACATACATCAGACATTGGAAAGTTGGTCTTGCTTTACAGCATAGGCCCTTCCACAGATGTCGATCGTGAGCTCTCCTTGTAAACAATGGCGCCGATTCTGTTGTTCACAAACTAAACTATATTTAAGTTCATGCATCTTTTTCTTTCTATTTCATTAAGAAAAGGACAGAAGATAAATATTAGTTTAGTTCTGTCAAATTAAGATACGCCATAGACAACTTTAGACGAGATTAAAAAGTTGGCTACTAAAAGTACGTCAATTTACGCCTGGCGCTGACTAATTTGACAGGACTAAACTAATATTTATCTTCTGTCCTTGTCCTAATGAAATAGTAAGAAAAAGATGCCTGAACTTAAATTTAGTTTAGTTTGTGAATTACAGAATCGGCGCCAATATCTCAAATATCATCCATGACGCATCTATTACTATCACTGTTTCCATATTCATGTGCCTATTCATTGAGACTTGGTTTGAGAACTTGAACAGAATTCTAACATTCACTGTCGCTGCCTACAGTCACGTAGGCACAGCAATCGACCGAATCGAAAATGGTTAGACCTATACAATATAATCAGGTGATATATTATTATAATATATATAGATTGATTCAGAATTCCGATTTTTTTAAAATAAACTTGTATCTTGTTGTATGTATCTTGACAGAGAGAGAGAAGTGTCGCTTTAGAAGCTATATAAGATACTGTTTGTATGAGAGCTGTGACAAAATTTTAGGAAACAAGTCAAGTGGGTGATAAGCCTGAATGATAGAATCTGGAAAACCAAGCCATCTTTTCTACTAGTAACTATGATACAGTGTATGAGAAGAATAGACACTTTGAGGAACATAAGATTATGTAACAATTATCATATGATAATTACCAGTTCATATGCCACGAAGGATAATCGTGGCAATTATCCGTCATAACTGTTTATAGCACCCATATTATATGTAAAGGTCCGTAATCAGCAGCAGCAGCAGTGGATGCTGACCTACTGACTCATTGAAGGACTGTACATCCAAAAAATGGCGCAGCGAAAAGGCAGATCGCCGACCAGAGGGCCAATTCCCGTACCTAATTAACGTCAAAATATGTCCCAAAGACATCTCAGCGACAATCAATGTCAAAACCTTGAAAACAATTAAGGAAAATTACAAGAATTTTTAAAAGAAGAAGAAGATTTTAATGTGAACGTTCTAAAAATACGAGAATTGCGGGGTCCGCTAGGGCCGAAGCTTGCCAGGGTCGCAGGTTGTTAGAAAGAGATACATGGATGGCACAGGCAACTGAAGGAACACGGGTGGGTTTTAGTCAGTAAAATTCTGACACACCCTCCCGCTCCGCCCAGAGCGGGAGAAGTTATTTGATAATTTCCAACCAAAAAAAAAAAGAGGTAAAAGATCGGGAAAATCCGCTGGAGAGACACGGAGAGAGGGAAAAACGGAACCGCTCAGTGTGACGATGATTGGATGAAGACAGCAGTAGACGTTTTTCAGATGAATGATGATGATATCATCTGCCTAGCCTTTTCCCAACTATGTTGGGGTCGTATTCCGGACTAACCGGATGCAGCTGAATACCAGTATTTTATAGGGAGCGACTGATTATCTGACCACAACCCTGCTACTATACCCCTTGGTAAGACTGGCTGTCAGATTTTCGGGCTTCTGACTACCCGTAACGACTGCCAAAGATCCACGAATGACAGCCGGGACCAACGTCTTAACGTGCTTTCCGAGGCACGGATAGTTGGTATGTAAAGATGGTCACCCATCCACAGACCAACCGCCGCAAGCGTAGCTTAACCTGATTGATCGACCCGTACCGTACCCGTTTAGAACTGATTGCCATCGCGGAGGCCCTCTCATATATTAATTCCTTACCCGGGGATCGTTTTGTCATCTACACAGACTCTAAAAGTGCCCTTCTACACTTGATTAAAGGTACCTTATCTGTAAGGGGCCTCCCAATAGCTTATACTATTTTAAAATGTATTTATGAAAATGTAATTAAAAACCGAACTGTTGTACTGCAGTGGATTCCTTCGCACACTGGACTGGAGGGTAATGACGTAGTCGACCGTCTTGCAAACGAAGCCGCATCCGATGGTTATGAATATTCCTGTTTACCTTTTCATACCGAACTAATTCCTACAGTAAGACATTCGTGTCTTGAGTCCTGGTCAGAATATTTCGATAAAAGATCCTTGACGAAGGGTATTTGGTACAGGACTATTCAGCCCTCTCTTTGTCGTTCTTTGTGGTTCGATGTGGGTGGGATACACAGGCAAGAACTGGTGACGACTTTGAGGCTCCGATCTGGTCATATTCCGCTTAATAGTTTTGCTTACATGATGCGCAAAGTGGTATCACCTAATTGTATAGTGTGTGGAATTTTGGAGGACGCGCACCACATTTTAGCGGAGTGTGGTCGGCTTGAGCGTCAAAGGCGATCTACGTTTAATAATAGCTACTACAATGTAGGTTTCTTTAATAGTATTTTGGCTGCACCATTGTCTGATGCAGCCAAAATGCTGGTTAGGATGGTGATGGTAGGTCTAAAGTTAAAGTCAGAGTAGTGTTTTCTTGTTTCTTAGTTTTTGTAGGTTTATTTAAGTTAAATATTAAGTGAAATTTTTGTTTTCAATAATGGGGGTGACATATTCATTTATGAAAAAACCCCCTAAATAAATAAAGAATAAAAAAAAAATTACTTAATTCATAAATATGCAGTTATTTTATGTTCCAGATGCTATGTTCCAATAGTACTCGAACAACATTAGACTATCAGATGACTTATAGGCACTAAGCTACTTGTATTATTATCATTATCAGCTGTCAATTTACAAACATATCATTACTGATATCGTTTTGTTTGAAAAGGTCTTCAGTATATTGACGGGCGCTTGTTTTTGTTAAGTTCTAAAGGGTCGCGTCGTGAACATTCTCTTTAATTGCGGTGTGAAATTAATTGGAAATGTGTAATTTCGCGATTCGGTAAATGAAAAACATTACTAATTGCTGATATGTTTAAGACATTGAATATTTACTTAAAATATATACTACATAGCACTGACTTGAAAAACCTTACGTTTACAAATAGTAGAGTTTCAAATCGGAAGACACAAAACTAGACATATGTTAACTACTAAGATTTTGAATTTATAAATAATTTGGATATTTATATGACCACAACCAACAAAATCGTTCTCAAATAAATCATCAAAAAACTGGCCAAGTGCGAGTCGGACTCGCACAGGAAGGGTTCCGTATCACAAGGCAAAAACATCGAAAAAAAACAAGTTTGATGTATAGGGGAGCCCCCCTTAATTTTTTTTTTGTATTTTGTTATAGCGGCAACAGAAACACATAATTTGTGAAAATTTCAACTGTCTAGCTATCGTGGTTCTTGAGATACAGCCTGGTGACAGACAGACGGACGGACGGACAGACAGCGAAGTCTTAGTAATAGGGTCCCATTTTTACCCTTTGGGTACGGAACCCTAAAAAAGTATAATTTTTTGAAAATCCCGTGTTCTGTGCCGTAGTCGAGTAAAAAATTGACACAGACCGGTAACTGAACTTCAAGTAACCCAGTTCGGGTTTTGACCCTAACCTACACATACACACAATCAGTTGACCAGCTACCAACACCGATGTAACTTTTAAACAAAACGTCTAAACATCAATAAATCCTCATAAACAAAGAAAAACCGCAAACCATAAGTGGAGCTCAAAATTTATTTAAAAAAAACTTCAATTAGCATGAACAGGTAAACAAAGATATCTGCCCCCTCTCCGTAACACACACATGCATGAATCATCGTAGCGTACGCAAGAGTGGGTCGGCTTCACAAACTCGCGAACGCTCGACGTATCCACTCGCGCGCAGGTTTTAATAACAGGGTGGCAAACTCCGATATTTTTTTTTCCTACTTTTCCGTATGATGTTATTGCAAGCATTCTGTTTGTGATAGTGAGTGTTATTAATAGTGCTTTGTGCTGAAGTGCTGTGTTTTTTAAGTTACGAAAATGTTTCCTAGGATTCAAGGCTTGGTGAGTAATATTGTAAGTTTTTTTAAACTTTTTTGGGTTGAGGCTAGATGTAAACTTGTTAATAGTAGTTTGGCGTGTTTAGAATTGTAATTAATCGTAGCATCAATTTGTTCTTCTGTATTAATTTAAATAAATCTATTTAAACATTTGTCTAACTCTACATTCATAATAATCAAAATCTGAAGCCGCAGAAAGTTCATTCACACAGGTATATACATATAATTAACGAGAACCATTTTTTAATACCACGTGTGACGTCCGGAGACCCAAAACACGTCCAGACAACTTCACCTTTTCCGGAACGGGTTTGAATTTCTTCGACATGTCTGTCAATATTAAGATTACTTATTTATTCAACGAGAAAATGTACTAGGTTTAAACCGAGGTCATTGTACCAGACGAAAGATGCATGTCAGGCCACGGCCATATGGCAAACGGGATGCACATGCAATCCATATGGTCAATTAAACAAGGCTTAAAGTGGCCAGACTGCAAATTATACTTTTTATGGTAATGGAGAAGAGGATATATTTATCAATATGCCAATGTGCAAGCCAGGACGTCGTGGGATTATTTTTTCAAGAGAAATGGAACTAATAACCAAGAATGGTAGACTTTTAAGTGAAGATGAATACATATATAGCAGGATTAATTACTCAAAAATCACTTCAAGGAAAAGCAATAATAATTACTAACAGAAAGTTTAATGAAGCTCCAGTTAGTAGTTAATAAAAACCTTTGGTTCCAAAATTTCCCCGAAAAATAATGTCACAAAGCTCAGTAATGTCTTCGTTGAAGCCATTTTGTTATCTATTGGCATAGTCAACCTCATTAAAAAGAAAGGATGCACCAAATAAGTCAACTAGAAAGTCAAAACCCAAGTGAATCATAGATGTATATATAGATTATCGTTCGAGTCTGACCTATTTAATAACATCGATCTTGCAAATTAGCGTCTAGGAATGTCGATCACGTTCCAACGATTTCACCTTAGTAAACGGTTGAACGAAACACCACGTGCGTTAGGCACGTAGGCAGATATTTACAATAATACCACACTTACTCCATATATACTTGATAACTCATGAGGAAATGCTTTGATTAAAGCAGCCGTGGTGGGAATCGTAACAGAAGCGGTTACGACCAATAATTTAAATGTAACTGATAGCGCAATAAAGAGTTAGGTCAAGTTTGAAGCTGTAATTGTTATGTAAGAGGAAGTATGCTGTGTGACGGTTGAGGTAAAATTACAGGTTAATGGATACAATTATTCATATCAAAGAACAGCTGTGGATTCAATGTTCAGTTAGCAAAGCAAGTAATAAAATATCTAAGCATTGACATAATAGTGTCGTTAACAAATTAATTTTAATAATTTGAAGTTCCGACAGAAGATAACCTAGAATTAGACATAACAAGGCGAACTGCGAAACCGTCGAACCTGACATTGACATTATACAACATTAAATAATGTTGTATAATAAAAAAATCGGAAATCTCTAAATAGAGATTTCCGATTTAAATTCGATGATGATTACATATAAGCCAATACATATAATGATCAATTATAACAATCCAATACATAACATTAATCGATTTCTTTGTTGTCTTGCTTAATCAGAAAATCCCAACATTAATCAAGTTAAAGAACAAGATATAATAACAAATCACTGCAATGAATCTAATTAATCAATTTACATCTTTAATCGGTCATTAAGTCTTCTATTGTTTATTCTTTCTACGATAATCTGGTCTGTGAAGACGAGGATTAAAGGTTTTGTAGTTAAAGGTAACTAACCCATAACAGTTATGCCCCAAAAAGGTACATAAATAATATTTTTATGACGCCCAAAATACACTATTGATATTCAAGGCATTTGTGGAATTAATCTTTTTAATGGAGAAGCTAAGTATAGCACATTCACATTAAAAACGTATTGGCTAATGTCACAAGTTCTCTTACACTTTTATTAACCTTTTGAAAAAAAAGTAATGTCATTTTTGATTTTAATTCATATAAGGTAACATGGAACACTTCGTGTAGAAAACGGAATCAAATAATACCAATGTTCCAATTATGTGTAAATACGAATGTATCCGAACCCCTACATGAACTTCAAAGGAATCTTTAATAACCCCAGACAATTTAGGGATAGCTCGCCACTTAGTCACAAAGCACTGAGTCATTGCTTGAGTGACTCAAATATCTTCTAAATGTTTTATGAGAAAACTTTATTAATCGGATGTCGTCGGAATTGACACGACGGTACGGTTTGCTTCAAGTTTTATGATGCGATCAGACCTTGCTTTAATGTCGATATCATTGTAACTGTAGAATTCCTTACTGAAACCACCAGAAACGAGAATCCCATAATACATGTAAATGATTGTAATCTTCTGGACCAATTTTAGGGAGACATCTTGCAAATTGAATGTCTGGCTCAGTATGTGGGTATAATACCGTTTGATATTTTGTGTCTGCATTCCTACATCTATTTTCATTATATCTGTCATATTTTCATTATTATCATCTGTTCATTCTTACTCTTTGAGTATTTGAGGATATTTTTTGTTACGCCTGACACTCATTTCTTACGTCTCGTCACACAGAAATCTAGATCCATGTCAATTCAGTATGTAGGTCACTAGTCAGAGGAAAAAATCACAAAGAAATTTTTCTTTGTGTTTATGATAAAGATGGCTCTTGCTTCGTGTGTTATTCTAAGTGATAAAAATGACAAAGAAATTGTTGTTATTACTTTAGCTGTAAGTACCTACTAGTGAAAATAAAGATGATGATGTGTGTATAGAAACTACATTAGTTGCTGCTAAACGGATCCAAAATATTGATGATTTAAATAAACTTGCTCTTGGAAAAAGAAGCAACAAAGAATTTTTATTTGCGAAAAAATCTACAATAGGAAATAGATAGAAGTATGTTCAAACCTACGCATGTGTTTTAAGTATTTGTTGAGTAGTTTCTTTGTTAAATATTTGCATTGAAACAAGATTCAGTGGGAACCGTAACGCAATTACTTGTAGACCAACAGAAAACAGCTGTTGATGTTTTATAAAAAATATACGTGAAGGTTAAAAATTACAATGACGGAACAATGTATTGATACAAGATTGATCGGAGACCTGTTTAAATCAGTTTAGGTTTGTTTTCGATACGAAATGCGTAGATGTCTCCAGTTTTTTAAGGTCATACAAACGATTTATATTTGGTAAATTACATTAGAGGCACCGAATGACCTAGAATTTGAGGGAGGTGGCCTCAAATTCTACGTCATTCGGTGCCTCCACATACACTACATCGATCGATATATCGTGTATTGTATCCAAAACAAGTTATTTCCTTACAGGAAATCCATTCCAGTTGATAATTGCGTTTCAGAATAAATTAACTCTAATAGTCATTATAATTCTTTGTTAGAAAAAGTTAAATAATCAGTCGTATAATGATTCCTTCTGTTTTAATAAACAAACACTATGTTATGTTAATATTCGGGAAATGTTCTTGACACTGACTTCTACGGCGAACTGTAGTTTTCCTTATCTAACCATTTATGTAAAAACATATAAACAGAGAAGACGAAAGGATCAGAAAAGTACGTACAAAGGTGATGAGGTTATTACTAAAGAAATTTCTTCTAGCATACCTACGATAGGAGAGTCGACAAAAAGGGATGTAGACAACATGTGTAAGAGTAGAAAGGAATACAAAATACGCAAAATAAATCTCGTTTTATGTGTTTCTTGTTGATCTTTATTAGCTATCTAATGTTAATTAGTACCTAGTGAAGTGTAGTTAATGGCTGCAACTAATTGTTTTTTTCTGAGGCTTTTTAAATTGATTGGATTGTCGCATTTCTCTTACCTCTTTGTAGAGCTACAGGATTTTCTTCATCTATCTATCTCCATGTGTCCAATTAACTACCACATTTACAATCGGTGTTACAAAAAATGCATGCAATTAATGTTTTTTACACTGTCTGGCTAAGTACAAAAGAAAATAATATTATGATTGTCAATACAGTTTTTATTGTTGACAATGTCACGAACAACGCAGTTGCAAGCAGTCCAACCTTGTTGCTTTTCTTTTTACTTGTATTTCCTTTACGACTGTGTTATTGACATATACATATGTATACATATTTTTTACGTAAATAGTATCTTACTAGTCGATGCAAAGTTGAAAAACAGCATCACATTTATTTGACTATATGAATAAAATTATTAATAAGAATGTTATAGTTAATTTTAGAGAACATTGATAAAATAGTAGTTACTCGTGTCTGAAGTCGATTTGAAATATAAGTCTACTTGACCAGTATTGCAGTGAGCCACAAAAAAGTCTTAAGCTCTAAGGAGATCAGCCCAAGAAATATTTTTTTCACAATACAGATGCGCACATACAATCACTGCAATATAAGCCAGTTATTAATCGACCCACTTTAAATACGACATATGCAAGTAAGATCACGTTACATAATCTATGTGAACGAAGCACATGCAATAACAAAAGTCAGCTGTGCATTGTATAAACTAGTTCAGTATTTACGCCATAGTAATTAAATATTGCGTGTAATTGGCATTAAAGACGCAGGGAATCAAGTGAGTGGAGTTATTGCGTTTGATAAAGTTACTGAAGATATATGACGTAAATGATTAAGGAGGATCATACGATCTGCTCCGGGCCATTTTCCCGCTAGATGGCGCTGATGTCAACATTTTTAGTTTATTTTGTTTTATGTGTAATTGGCACATTATTAAGTCGTAGAAGTGGTAGACGCGGTTATCGGACATTACTCTTTATTGTATTTGGTCATAACATTGCCTCAAAATCCACCCAATTCGACACATAATCCCCAAATAAAATCTGCCATTGAATACAGGTCGTTTACACACACAGACGTAAGCGAGTACTTCCAAACGTTTACAAGAATAGACTACTAGGTGGCGTGTATTTAAAAAATGCGCCACCTGCTACGATATTTATATGAAAAATTAAATGCGTTCCTTGCGAATATTATGAATACTGTGCCTGTGCGTAGTACTCACAACCGGCGTGCGTGTATGACCAGATTTATGAACTTAAACGAGACAAAAGGAATATGTAAGGTATCGTGACAGGTGGCGTTCTGTAGTTTCTGCCTACCCCCGGCATGTCTTTTGTCGATGGGATTCGCCCTTAACCTCTCCCTAGTGCTTTAGCTGGAAAGAAGAAGTGGCGCAACAAACTCCCCAGCAGCACAGCTGTCTGTTCAGTTACAAAAACTTCAATCTATACAGTTTATAAAGATAGTTTTATTTTATTACCTTACTACTAATTAAATATAAAAAAGTATTTGAAGTGACACAAATGTAGCCTGATACATGATTAAATTTATAGCATATCCAATTATTACAGATATTACACCTAGCAGACACAAGAAAAAAAAAAGATAACAACAAATCAAAAAAATACAATGTAGTATGCAATTACTTATAACCAGAGTGTAAAATATTTTATAATGTCAAAGCACTCATACCAAAGTTTTTAGAAAAAGAAAAATCTAAAGACCTGCGATTGAGATCACCAGGTTATACTTACATAATAAAGTATTATTTCACCTTTTCATTTTATAGTAAATACAAATAAAAAGTAATATACAATGATATGATAATGTTGATTCTAAACAAACTACTACAAAAATACAATTTTATCAAAAATCGTTTGACTTGGTTGTTTTCACCATGTGCCGTGAGTCTTCTTGTCTACTGCTAAAGGCTGCTACTGCTGCAAAGAAAAATAACTTTACTTAGAATATAATTATGTTACTTTGGACGAATATTGTTGCCCATTCATTTCAAAATGTCCTTTACCATCATTCTCCAAAACTGCTATATATTGAAACTTTACTAGTTGCTCGAATTTCCAACTGATGTTGATGGACGATTTTTCACTAGAATAACATAATAATATATTTTAGACATTGAAATTGATGCAATTTATGAAGTAAAAAAAAGAATTAACCAGCTATACATTTCCAGTAGCTGATATCGCATTGTATAGGATTTCCGTACAATGGGAGGTCAGCTTATACTGGAAATGTATAACTTGATATCTAGCTGAGTATACATACCATTCAAATCTATACATTTAGCATTTTTTTGAACATGTCTCAATATGATTTCTGGCAGAATACGTCGTTTTCGTGTTGACGACTTCTGTCGTATTCTGATTTGTTCCTGTTGTATATTGAGCGTAGGTACTTGTCAAATCTTATTGTAATAATAATATTGACTAAGTAGTGGGTAGGTGAGTTTTCTTCAGTTGATTTTCATACTGTGTTTGCTACTTAGCACAATAAACGTATTTACCGAAATACAGTGTTTTAATGGACATAATAGTGGCGACGAAGGCTAAACATATACTATGGAGCGTAAATTAGTGAAATTTCATGAATTCAGTGTGAAAAAGGACAATTGGGACAGTTACATAACTCGGCTAAATTATTGTTTTGAAGCAAGTGGAATCATCGATGATTCACTAAAAAAAGCTAACTTTTTTACGGTTTGTGGTGCTGAGGTGTTCGAGACCCTTCTCGCGCTAATCACTCCACAGAAATCCAGTGATGTGACTTTTGCTGAAGTGACAAGCATTTTGACCAAACATTATTGTCCGAAACCTAACGAAATATCAGTTTCTTACAAGTTTTACAAACGTGATCAACCTGTGGGTGAATCGGCGTCAGAATATATCGCTGAGCTGAGGAAAATCAGTACCAACTGTAATTTCCCAAATCTGGAACGCATGTTACGTGACAGGTTGGTGTGTGGCATGAACGATCGCAAGCTGCAGTACGAGTTGTTGAAGAGGGACAATTTGCAATACCAAGACGTTGTGGATGCCATGGTGTCAGCCGAGACCGCGGGGAAGGATGCGCGTATGATGCACGCCAGCGAACAGGCGACGACGCCGTCGCTCAGCGCCGAGGTGTGTTCGCCGTCTCCTGGGGAACCAATGGATGTGAACGCAATGAAGGTCAAACCGAACATTCGTCTCTGCTACCGATGCGGCGATCGTCATAGCGGAGAATGCCGTTTCGTAAACTCGGTGTGCCGGTATTGTAAGAAGGTGGGGCACATCGAGAAGATCTGCACTGCTAAGAAGAAAAATAACCCTGGCAAAGTGAACTACGCCGGTGACGACGAATCGGATGCGCTACAGAACGGAATCTACAAGGTGGCGGGTACACACTCGCACGTGCCTGCATACAAGCTGCGTGTATCGCTGGACGGCGTGCTCGTTGACATGGAAATCGACTCCGGCGCCGCGTTCTCGCTGATCAACGAGCGCACGTGGGACCGCTTGCCGCCGCGCGCCGCGCCGCAGCCGCTACGCACAAGATTACGCACGTGGAACGACTCGCGAGTGTCGGTCATCGGTCAAGCGACAGTGACGGTACAATATAAGGACATTAAGCGCGACCTAACTGTAGTGGTAGCTAGGGGCTCAGGGCCAAATCTGATAGGCCGTGATTGGTTTGAGGCTCTTGAAATATTGGTAAGTGTTAATAAAATTGTTGACATCGATATGTCCGAGATTGATAAGTTGTTAGCCAAGTATAGGGACGTTTTCAAGGACGAACTTGGTACCTACCGGGGAAATCCTGTCAAGATTCAGTTAAAACCGAATGCGTGCCCTAAGTTTTTAAAAGCGCGGCCAGTACCCTACGCTATTAAGGATAGGGTTGAAAAAGAAATTGACCGTTTGGTAGGTGAAAATGTTTTGCGGTCCGTATCATTTTCAGACTGGGCGACACCGGTCGTACCGATTATCAAAAAGAATGGTGATATTCGCCTCTGCGGCGATTACCGTAGCACGGTCAATCAGGCTACCGAGTCTGACACATACCCAATGCCTACGGCTAGTGAGGTTTTCGCAACAGTATCTGGGGGTAAATTCTACACCACACTAGATTTAGATAGAGCATATACACAGGTGGTAGTCACGGACGACACCGCACGACTCTTAACATTAAATACATGCAAGGGCTTATACACAGTACACAGGTTAGCGTTCGGTGTGAAGGCTTGTCCGGGCATTTTCCAGCGATTGATGACTGCATTGCTAGCTGGAGTGCCCGGCGTGGCTGTACTGATTGATGACGTCATCATCAGTGGTCGCACTATGCCGGAGATGACACAGCGTTTAGACACAGTGCTGAAGCGAATAGAGAAGGCGGGTTTGCGTCTCAATATGAATAAATGTAAGTTCGCTAAGGAGCGAGTGGAATTTTTAGGTTTTGTTATCGACGCCGACGGAATCCATCCGGCACCAAGTAAAGTGGAGTCGATACTTAATACACCGGAACCTAAAAATGTTCAACAGCTACAAGCATTTTTAGGTCTATACAACTTCTATGAACGGTTTGTACCTCATAAAGCGACTGTTCTAGAGCCCCTACACAGATTGCTCGACAAATCCCAGGAATGGGTCTGGACAGATCGAGAGCAGAACAGTTTTGATACTGCTAAACAACTTTTATCTTGCGAGCTAACGCTGGTTCATTATGACTTAAATAAGTCGTTGGTTCTAACCTGTGACAGTTCGGAATATGGAGCGGGCGCCGTCTTGTCTCACGTCATGGACGACGGACAAGAACGTCCTATTGCCATGGGCTCTAGGACACTGCACACGCATGAAAGACGCTACTCACAGCTCGATAAAGAAGCGACTGCTATAATGTTCGGTGTTAGGAAATTCCACAATTATTTAATGGGCAGGTCATTTATGATAGTTACAGATCATAGACCACTACTAGGTATTTTTGACCCAAAACGACCTATCCCCAATGTTTTGTCACCTCGTCTTATTAGAATGGCTTTGATACTTACTTCGTACAGTTATGACATAACATACAAGCCAGGGCCACAGATAGGTCACGCTGACGGGTTAAGTCGCTGGCCACAGCCGGTACCTGAGCAACCGGAGCCACAGCTATGTGACATATTGCTTATGGCGGAAGCTCCTGAAGATTTTCCTGTTGATGTGGACAAAATAGCATACGCTACAAAGCGTGACCAAATCCTCAATCGGGTAAGTCATCATATTTTGTGTGGCTGGCCAGCTAAGGTATCAGACGATCAGCTACGTCCATACTGGCTACATCGTACTGAACTGTCGTTGCATGAGGATTGTGTCCTCCTAGGCTGTCGCGTGGTGGTACCATCATCACTACGTGATCCGGTTCTGCGCGCTTTACATAAAGCACACAGTGGCATTGTCCAAACAAAAGCACTGGCCAGAAGTTATGTATGGTGGCCACAACTGAATGATGACATTGAATCTTTAGTTCAAAAGTGCAATAAGTGTTTAGAAAGCAGGCACATGCCACCAAAAACAAGTTATGAGTGGGTTAAGCCAGCAAAACCTTGGTCTAGGCTAAATATTGATTTCGCAGGACCATACCAAAATAAAACATTTCTGATAATTGTTGATGCATATTCGAAATGGCCTGAAGTGTTTATTGTTAACAATATGACTTCAGCTACTGTAATTAGGCATTTGAGAATGATTTTTGCTATTCACGGACTGTGTGAGACTTTGGTTTCTGATAACGGCACAGCTTTTGTTTCGTCTGAGATGAAACAATTCTTAGATGCTAATAAAATAAAACACATTAAGTCAGCACCTTTTCACCCTGCCACCAATGGACTGGCAGAACGTATGGTGCAAACTGTAAAAGATAAACTTCGCAAAATGGATGGTATGTCCTGGGAAATTAAAATTCCGAACATGCTCTTGGGACTTAGAGCTACACCATGTACATCGACTAACAAAAGCCCTGCAGAGCTTCTATTCAACAGAAGAGTTCGAACATTATTAGACACTATTAATCCACATGACAAACAGCGTAAAAATCGGGAAGATCAAGTAGAACGGAATAGTAATAAGAAGAACAGACAGACAGACGTAGGGCAAAAAGTTATGTACAGAAATTTCAGTAGTGGACCACGTTGGTTACCAGGTATTGTGATAAATAAAGAAGGTCCATCTAGCTATCAAGTTGAAACTAGGGATGGAACAGTGGTCAATAGACATATAGACCAATTAATTAAACAACACTCACAAGACACAGTAACAGAGCAAGGAAATGAGGAACAAGATAGGAACAGGGAAATGGTAACGGGGGGACATACTAATGGGGATGGAGAAGATCAGGTAATGGAAGATATACCTTCTAGTCAGGATAGTGACCAAATTATAGAAATACCAAGTTCAGATAAATGGGCCGAAATGTTAGGTATACCGTCAGAGTCCGAATCTAGTTTTTCTGGTGGTAAAATGAAAACTAAGATATCTGCTCCCCACGGCAAGACTCCTTATACTAGACCAACTCGTGAATGTAACTTTATGTTGTAAGTGTTTAAGTTGTGTTCAATTAATTGTATAATGATTAGACATGTTGTTTTTATATTTTTAGGCCTAGGTTGTAATTAACTTAAGAAAATTGTGTTAAGTATTAATGTATTGTTTTATATTTTTGTTTATACATGGTTTACATACTTGGGGGAAAGGTATGTTGTATATTGAGCGTAGGTACTTGTCAAATCTTATTGTAATAATAATATTGACTAAGTAGTGGGTAGGTGAGTTTTCTTCAGTTGATTTTCATACTGTGTTTGCTACTTAGCACAATAAACGTATTTACCGAAATACAGTGTTTTAATGGACATAATAGTTCCTTTCCATTTATGTATTTTGAAAAATATGCCCCTGGGCTATGTATGCCATTTGTGTCCAGTAGCAAGCGATAATCCTGAAAATAGAATATTTTTTACTAGAAAATATCAATAAAATTTAAATAGATGATTATGTAACATACAAAGAACAATACTGCCGGTTGATTCTGTAAAAATCTCACCGTGAAAACTTAGGTGAAGTGAGTTTGTTTTTGCTAGAGATTGACCTATTGACAGCTCACTCCACGCTCATTTCACCTAAGTTTTCACGGTTTACAGAATAGCACCGCTGTACCATGATAATCAAAGCATTTCTAACTGGTACTACAATTCTTACTTATTATATTTCCATTTGCAGCTGTTTTATTGACATTGCAGTAAAAATCCTTGCAGTTTTCATGTATTCCGAATATATGAAGCGGGCTATGCTGCTATGCTATGCTGCTGCCATAGCAGCACTCTCACTCTTATACGTTATAATTTTCCATGCCACTAGTGTAAGCTTCATCATGTTTGGCTTTAAAATATTTATAATAGTGCGAGCTTAGTGTTGGCCAAGATCTAAAAAAAGTACAAATATGAATACAGAATATGCTTCACTGATCTTGAGATGTCAATACCAATTTAATTTATTTATTTACCTTGTATAGTGCCCTGGTATAGTTTTTGATTACATGATTCTTGCATTCAATTTGTTTTATTATGTTCCCATCTCAGACTAAAGTTCCTATATGAACCTTTCTCTTTCAAGTTTTGCAAACACGGAGGAGTCTCCGTCTCCAATAAAACTCAAATAACGAAGTTGATGCATTTCTTCACTCTTTTGAAAGCTTTCCACAATAATTTGTGATTCCATTGCTGTAGGCGGTCAAGTAAATTTTTTGCAGCAATTATGTGCTTTCATGTCCATGTTTCCTTTTTTCATAATATTGACACGTATAACAATATTTGTTTTGAACACCAAGAAATAGACATTTCTTAGTTTCTTTACCAATAATGCAGGCCTGGAAATGAAAAGCAACACTTGTAAATATTGCACATAATAAAAAGTTCATACAGAACCAAATATGTGTTTAGTAAAGGAGTATGTAAGGTATTGTAGCAGGTGGCGTTCTGTAGTTTCTGCCTACCCCCATGGGAAGAAGGCGTGAGTTTATGTATGTATGTGTTTAGTAATATATTAACTTACCTTATCAGAAGATGAATCAAAGTTATGGCCATATGACCTTTTCAGCCATCCTCCGACTACATACAGTAACAAATGGAACACTGTCTGAAGATACATGACCTTTTTGAATAGTATCTGACCTTTCTTGTTCACCAGCAGTTTTGATTTCCTCTGACAAATGTTCAAACCACACACTGCCTAATTTTTTTTCAACACGACGAAATTTATTTGCCGACATTGTTGGAATATTCATGAGACTTGTAATGTGAGCTGATTGAGTGTAGTAGCAGCTATCAGCAGTCGCAGTTGCCCACAAAAATGCAGTATTTATTTTATTACTGCTCTCCGTAGTGCTTCCACGGTCAGTGGGTCGTCTTAGTTACCAAACATACTGCACTTGAAAATTAATTCACTTCGAAATCCATCAAGTCTCTCATTACCAAATTCAATTTGTGAAGATTCACACATATTTCGGTGTCTTTCCAATTGGAATGCCCACTCAATTACATTCTTCAGGTCCACAATGCGATACCCAGATATCCATTTCTTTGGAACAGTTTCCACAGTCAATTGTAATGAATCAGTTTCAGGATTAGAGAAATCTGAAATAAAGTAAAACAAAAGAATATTATGTTACTTCTATACACTCAGTATTTGAATAAAATTGAATAGTATCGAATTTCACAACCGTACAATGAGCTAGCAGAATTTCGTAGACGAAACATTCTACTAGAAAACATAGACTACTATTACAATTGTGCTACTTTATAAGATATTGATCTTACTGGATATGATACGATCACATACTATCAAAGTACTCTGTGCATACTATCTATGACAAGGTTACGTTCTGAACTCATTACAGAAAATAAAACAATAAAAATAAGAGTAAAATTTTACTTATCTTTATATTCCTGGTAGAGTATTAGTCGACAAATAAGAAAAAAAATAAACAGATTAGATGTTTAAATACAAACAATAAATCACGTTTATTAATTTGATGTAAGTAACTCAATCATTTGTTTGTTTCTGAACGCACGTCTAGCTCTATTGTTGGAGGTACCTACGCTGCGCGCCGTCCGGCGTCCGCCATGCGACATAACTATCAAACTATAAATAATGTATGTTTGTCTGAAACTGTTTATAAAAAATATTCTATTTTGTAGGTACTTCGATTTTGCAAATGTTTGTTGGGTTACCGAATTATAATACATATTATGTACTTTATTTAATTTATTGTTGACCAAAAAATATAGGTACAAACGCATTAAAGTTATGATAACCACTGACTTTGTACTTATGTAATTGATACATAGGTAAGTAATTAGTATTGTGACGGGATTTCACGGGGGTTCACGGGGCAACTTTCTGTTTCTAAAACCGCCGAAAGATAGGCACTTACCTACTTATTTTTAAAATTGAATCATTATTAGTTACTATACCTACAATAAATTGCAATAACATACTAGAAATATTGCAATAATTTGAATCAATGAAAATGCAAAGCATACAAAATAGAATAATTCCGCGAGCAATTCCGCGCGCCAAGCTATTGCATACAAGCAATCTCAAAATTATATTTTTATATCATGTCGCTACGGCGAAAGAAGAGTGGCAACGGTTTTCTTGGTAATTCTTTCAATGTAGTTCATCGGTTCAAGGTTGCGAACACAGCTCGGGTGGGACGGCAACGTCGCATAAATCCTATCTACGAATAATGATATTTATGTTGCCACAAAACAATATTATGTAATAAAGTCGTTTATGTTGGGAAGGTCGTCAGGTCAGGTTATTAATTATAAAGTTTTTTTTGGTGAACCTGTTCATGAAAGGTATGAAAGGAAATAAATCAATTATTGTACGTATTATATTGATTAAACAGAATTATAATAATGCCTACACGCCATCTAGCGTTCTCATCTCTAAACTATCGCAATCATGGCGCTTGAGTTTGCTTACTTTGCTTGTCAAAACTCACGCACACTAGTGACGCAACTGTCAAATTTGGTCTGAATTTCGCGATCGTTTTCCTCAGTAAATAATGTAAATTATTTCCTAAAAAGGTCGATCGCGGGGACATTTCATTATAGAAAAGTGATAAAATGATTTGTTTTCAACAAAGAGTGTCTATGTTTAGCGTATAATCCCCACGAAAAATGTATGGACGGCCCATCGGAACATCCGCCTTAATAAATATTAACTAATCAGACGGATAGAAATAGACAGTATACAATTTCAACACATATGTATATATGTTACTGAAAATTATATTTAATCTTAAGTCGAATATATAATATTGGATCACTGCAGGTGCGCCTAATTGCTATCATTTCATTCCTGGGTGTTGAGAATCACATTCAAGATGTATGTTATCGTGTGACGAACCAATTGCTCTAATAAACTCTGTACTATTACTGAGAAATTTTACAAAAACACACAGTTTGTTGTGTTTGTTTGCGATTGCAGTGCTGGCGACTTTGGGTATTCATACGATGGCTAGAACGATATAGGGTTCAATAATATTGATCTGTGATATTGATACTATACTGATATTGATATTATACTGATAACAAATCACAGTTTTATCTAGAATCATGTGATATACATATATATCCAAGAGATTCTCTAGGTTCGTCATACGGTGTTTGTGGCGTTTATATGTATGAACATATGGAAATAGTCAATAAAATCAAACTATCAATAAATTTGTTAAGAGGAAGTAGATAATTGAATACTAGTAGTCTAATGACAGTATCAATTGTAATAAGCATGACGACGGTCAAATAATGTAATGCATTGTGGTTTTTTTCAAGCCACTAAATATTACAGGTTATTATTATTTTATCGACCACTACACGTTATCGGATCTTGTAGGTAATTGGTTATGTCATTGATATAGATACTGTCATAAAGGTAAAAAAACTGTAATCAATATTAATTGTGGTAAAGGCAAATAAGCTTTCGTAATTATATGTAATGAAATTCTAAAACAGTATTGTTGCTAATAAAAGAAAACATAGCGTGATAGGTAAGCCAGGTTACATAATGCGATACATGCTAGTAAAAACTAAACTATAACTTTTCCCACAGATATTTTTTATCATAAGTAGCAATACTAGGGCATCATATCTATAAAGATCCATCTTCTACTACAATCAAACCCTAAACCATAAAAAAAAATGTTTGCACGCCAATAAATCCTGCTCCATAAAATCATAAAAATGAAATAAACCATAATACAATCTACGAACGGATAAATAATAAAAACGCGAGTCGTGTGAATGCATTCGTGCGTCACCGCTGTCCTTGTAATGGTAATATGCTTAGTGGATAACTTAGCATGTTTTTTTTAATAAAAAAACGTTTGATACTATGCTGGTAGACGTAACTAACGTAAAGGGTATTGAAATAATAGAAACAGCAAAAGATGTGATGAAAGAAGAAACTAATTCGTAAAATAACGAAGATTTAGGAAAAACCAAGAATGATTTTGGACCAGAAATTGTAAAAAATTCTAAGTTTTGCACAAACCAAATAAAAGTTGAACGAAGCCATAAGCTTTAGTTGGTAAACGCTTAGACCGTGGTAATGTTTCTCCCAAAACATAGGGAGATATAATCATATTCAATATACCTTTTTTATGCAGAAAATACAAAAAAAAATCTGCTGTTCCCTACATTTATTTTCGTATAACTCGTCAAAATGTAGGGAATAGCTAATTTTTTTTTCACGATTTCAGTTTTGGTGCCATTGTAAAAGTTGTTCATAATGTTGAGTACAATAACCTCTTAAGAGGTTGTTAATGTTTTACCAATAACCCTGTATATTATATAGAAATAACAAGTTACTACACAATTTAGAAAAATGTCTCATATCATTCTAGTCACGAATTCAGAACTTCAAAAAATTTTCCTAAACGTTCGCGAAGATGTACATACAGCAAAACTTTATATTAAAGATACATAAGTTTCTAAACATTCAGCCAAGAGTAAGAAACTCATTATTATTTGTGTCTTGTCTATGCCAATCGAATTTTGATGTTATCCACAAAAATCGTTGTTTGAATACAAAATACTATTATTTAAATTAGTTATGATGATTTTATGCTAATATTAATATTTCACGGAATTTCAAATATGGCACTGCTTGTCAATATTTTGTAACTATACTGAAATGCTAACCAATCGATTTGCTTCTATGTATGTCATTATTGTTACACAAAATAGTTTCCTTGAATATTTTACTAATTTAGTATTTAGCAAATGTTATCCAATTACTGCATACATCGTTAGAATGAATTAGAAATCGATACATTACAACCTTGTTTAAATACATGAATGTCATCCTTACCTATTGAAACATTAATTATTTTGTTTCTTACTTCCTGTTTCGTAAATGATTAATTAAGAGGTAATTTTAGGTCGTTTACTTATTACATACTATTTTCATTATCGAGTTTGTTTGGTATAGTGTAGTCTAAAACTTAGCTAGATTGTTTACTAAAACAATTACCTCAGCATCCTCCACTGCCTGAAATTGACCTTACAAATCTAGTTAGCGTTTATTCGGAAGGATTTATTGAATAATACTATCAACGGACACTACTGTTTTTAATGTCTCATTCAGATCCCACAGTGTAATTCTACCTTTACCGGTAAATAATATCGTCAAAAGGAAACGTGGTAACCGCATCCTGACAGCTATGGCTTCAATATCTTTTAACCACTGTATAAACATTGATATTGCAAATAAAACATAAGCAATGTTACAATGCCATTCATTTTAAACATTGCATCTTGTTGTTAAACATTCGATCAATATCCAAAATATTTAAATTATTATGTTTTAAAATGTTTATTTCTTTTATTTGTTTGTTAGGTTGACGTCCGATGCTTTAAGAATACCACTGACATCTTCTGATATATCTCAACCTTAAGTCCCAAAAGGTTCTTCAACAAATCCTTCAGAATCAACCAACTTGTCCATAGTCTATACCTTTATTATCACTGGGAATAATTTATCGAATATCATTAAAACCTTTGTGCATCCAACATTACTACCAGTACCAACCTAACAACTATCACTAAATGACAATGTTACCAACCAAAATAATCACAATCGCATTTAATTTAAATTGTACATCACGACCAACATCAACAGCGAATGTTCCGTAAACTAGTAAACAAGCTCATGCAATTAAATTGGACAAATCAATTTTCAATGGACATGTTTTAAATTTAACTTGTCTCTTTTTGCATAATATTTTCATTTGTTTTTGCTGCGTTAATTTGCGGGGTAATTGCGTAACACACTATCAGTAGCGATGACTTTCATTTTGACAGTTCAACAATATTCATTGCGTTATTTACATTGTTGAGCAGATAATGTTTTCGACCATTTGAAGCAATGTATTAGCAATATCCTTCAAAATGATTCATATTGTGGTTGGAAGTGTGGGTCTGAAGTATATTCAGGAAACTGATTGGAAGGTTGACATTGTTTCAAGTAAAATTGACTTTAATGATCCCATTCAGTACGCTTGAAACAATTCAACAGAAAATCTCGAGTTCAGAGTCCCTGGGCTCGCTAAAGTTAATATCATCAATGAGTGCATCTCGTTATCACTTACCTAATTAAAAACTGTCTGCATTCTAAAGATTTTTGTATATGATTTGTTCAATTAATAGATTAGTAACAGATAATAGAGTAATATAAATTAATCTCTAAGGCATTATCATAATTAATGAGCCTGATATTAAAATTGACTCATCATTGATTTGTCTGTGACATTTAGGTATAAGTCTAAAATACCGTTTTGAATTTGCTTTTGGTTGAATAATTTTAGTTATCCCTAAAAAAATCTATGAAACTCTGTGTACCCTGCGTGCATAGAAAACGAGTATAGAGCACCTTGATCGCCGAAAAATATCGAAAAATATCAATCCGATCCCACCTGTCCCTTGCTGCCCTCCCCCAGCGACGCCCTAAGCCGAGGTCCGTACCCACAGGCAGTGTTGCCAACTCAATGGATTTTCTACTAGATCTGGTGGTTTAGACTTTCCTTGTAGCGAATACATATTAGTGTTAATGGCTAGTGGATTTTTCTAGCGGCTTTGATAGCTTCAGTTAGTTGTGGTACGACATTCAACCACTAGTACGATTTAGAACGATTGAAACAAGTTTATATTTTTTTAGTTTAGTAGGAAACACAGATAACTAAGGTAGTGGTTTTCGGGGATTCCCCGAAATAGGTAGTGTCCGTCTGATATAACATGTATATCCCCTAAAGTTAGTAAATATAAGTAACGAAACGGTTTTGACAAATTGGCCATCGCAACGAATCGGTTAATTATGTCAACAGCCCTTTACGAACTAATAAAACTTTTCTCGTTATCTTTATACCTAATAACTAGCTATGATAGGTATATGATGCAAACATATCAAATCTAAATTCATCATATTTATAAGACATGCTTGTGTCAACTTTATTTCCAAACAACGGAGTAAGGTGCCCAAAAATTGTGACATCATTTAAGTATTTTTTTGTCACAATAAATAATAATGTTTGCGAAGGCAAGCAATAATGTAATTTGACTAGAAAATTTCAAAATGGACTGAAGTGGCCTTGGCTTAACTTTTGAAGATGGCGACTCAGTAACGAAAACATTATAATAAAATAAGGCTACCCTTATTTTATTATAATGTTTTCGTTACTCAGTCCAAATAGGAAATATCAAAAAAAGATCTTTTTTATAAAAATACGAAAGATCTTTTTTTTTATATTTCTTCGTCATAAACAGAATCTAAATATCAAAAGAAACTCTAAAACAACTTAGAAGGGAATATTTATTTACTTATTGGAATATCACAAATACGAAAACATTTTTTTTTTGCCTAGTTCCTACTTTTTTGTCGAAGCACTTTATTCAAAATTCTTTTAGTGATCGAATTATACTAACAGTCTTGAGTAAGCCATTTTATTAAATTACCTTAGGCTTCTTATTTATTTTAATGTTTGTTAATAAATCATATTTCTTACATTGGTTATAATATCTGCAGAGTAAAAGCAAAAGCATATTTTAATTAAATTAGAAAGGCTATAATTATTTTAAATATGTTTATTAAACAATCTTTTAATAATTTAGAATCATTCACGAGAATATTATTCAATTATGTAAAACCATTTGATTGGCTAAACTTTCTTTAACACTCCATTACTAAAATCATATTATTTCGTACAAGTCACAAAATACTATGTAATGTACAGACGCCAGCCCATCAAGCTTCTACAATCTGTCAAATTTCTTTAATTGATTTTCAACTATATCGCTAAAGTTTTATGGTACAAAGTTGATTGGGAAAATTTGATAGTTTCGGGTAGCTTGATGTGATGTGTGTCTTTACACGCATTATTTTGGTTACAAAATATAGGTTGCACTTAGCTACGAAACAGATAAATCTATCATCATTGCTCCTCATTGTACTGCAGCCTAACGAAACCAAACCAACAATTACAATTACTCATATCAAAACAATTAATTGTCATTCGATAAGCAACGAATGCATGTACCATAGTTCTGTTTCGTAACACTTCCTTCTTCGCGACTTGAATCTAACAGAGAGGACCTTGTCAGTGGCATTGGATTCTCACAAGTTATAACAGTGTACATGACAAATAAACAAAGAAACCTTCAATGTGTTTGCAGTCGAATATCTTTCAAATGTATTCGGGAAATTAGTGATGTTTTGTTACGCTTACATTTTGTTTATGTGACGTATCTTTGTTTAAAACATTACTGTTGATCGTGAGATCTCGAGAGGTTTAAACAAAGGTGTTCCTACTGCAATATAAAGCACAGGTACGACCACAGAGTATTCACCTACTCGCAGTAGTTCAACTATTATGGCATTGATAGGTTTGAACTTGACTTCTTCACAATGAACTGCCAGGAATTATGCCTAGAAATCCAGCACTCGAATTGCGTAACACACTATCAATGAAAATCTGAATCATTTTGAAGGATATTGCTTCATAAATGTTCGAAAAATTTGTCTGCTCAACAACGCAAATAACGCAATGAATGTGGTTGAACTGTCAAAAAGATGGCTTTACGTACTGTTAGTGTGTTACGCAATTACCCCACAGTAACTAGTGGCTAAAATTATCCCTGAAACTTCTATTGTTGTTGAAATTAAACATAGTGATGTGATAATTACAAAACGTTTTCCGCTTGCAACTGGAAAACCCTCGACATATAATTCTTATACTCTACCTAAAATTCATAATATCTCCTCATAATAAATAGACTGGCTTACAATATTTTTAATTATTAAATTCAACAGACATTTCAACCGGAAATTCGCTAAAATAAACCGAACTAAATAAAAACCTTGGCAATAAAACCAGGTTGAAGGTAAGTCAAGTCAAAGTGATAGTCGAAAGTATTCGCCTTGAAGTTAAATAGTTGTTACAGATGAATGGCGAGGATAATATTATCCCCGAAGGTTTTATGTATTGTTCACTGCAGGTAACTTAAATAAAAACGTCCAAAAGCTTTTGTGAAACCGCGGGGCGCTGCTAGTACAAAATGTACCCCATAACCGCCCCCCGGTGTTCACCCGCGTAAGTCTCTATCCCTTGGGAATATCGGGATAAAAACTATCCTATGTTCTTCCCCGGGATGCAATCTGTCTCTGTGTCAAATTTCATGAAATCCGTTCAGTGGTGTAGGCGTCAAAAGGTAACATACAGACAGACAGAGTTACTTTCGAATTTATAATATTAGTATGGATTCGTGTGTTGAACTTGAAAACTGAAACCATTGGTTTCGTGGCTATGCGGCAATGGATTCGTGTAGGTGGAAAATAAAATATTTCTGAGAATTTCTGAAGTCCAATACATCTGCTGCAAACGCTTAAAATATATTAGACAACGTAGATTTGCCACAAGATTTCAGGGGTCACATTCTTAAAACGTCTTCTAACACTCAATTCAAACAACCTCTCTTCGTAATTAAATAGTATAAGTATGCTTAACCTAACCTTTATAACAGGAAAAATAATACAGTTATCATATTTCACCCAAAAACACAATTCTGCAATAGTATACAATCACATGTCGCATTTCTGGAACATTGCGGAAATGAACCAGACACTAAAATAAAATACGATAACACTTACAATTTCATAACAATTGATAAAAAATTATATGTAACAGTGAATTGTTATCACTTCCCTCGCTGTTCCATTCGATAGGAAAAAACATAATTATGACATCCATTATGATAGTAGGTAATATTAAAAATGCGAGAGTAACTTTGTATAAACAACCTTTCCTGACATAAACCTATTAAGTACTACGAGGAACCGATCGTTATGAAATTTGACAAATAGGTAGCCTGTAAATTAATGATTTATTCCGGTCTGATCACCTGAACCCCCCTCCACCCCCCCCCTTCCTCGATCCCCTGCTAGTTCGTCTTCTGTTTTAAACTGTCTTATCCACATTATCTAGGTTTACTCTTTTTGACAGGTAAGTACAGTCAAAAGAAAATAAAAGTTTTGCGTTACACACTATCAATCTCGTTCTTAATCATTTGGATATTAGGATATTACTAATAGGTACGTTACTTCATCTGTTCGAAAAATTTATCTGAGAAGGACATACGATACTTTTCGTCCAGGATATTTTTATTAAACACTAGCGGCGCCTTGCGGTTTCACCCGCATAAATATCGATCCTGTGGGAATATCGGGATAAAAACTAGCCTATATGTTAATCCAGGGTGTCAGCTACCTTTCATACAAAATTTTATCAAAATTACTCCAGCCGTTTGCGCGTGAAGAAGTAACAAACATATAAACACACTCACAAACTTTCGCCTGTATAATATTAGTGTGATGATAAAATACACGCAGAGGAAGTCGCGGGTGACAGATAGTTGTTCATAAAATGTTTACTAAAATGATAAAAATATGTCAGTCTCCACGTATTTGCGTCATTGGTTCATATTAACGTTTAAACTAGTTTCTGCCAAGTTGTTTCATTATGGTTTGCGTCATAGATAGCCTAGATGTTGTAGTGGACTAGTTTTAATTGCTGTAATAAGGGAGGGTAGAAAAGAAAACGTGTTTATCTTCTTTCTTTTGTTTCCTCAACTTTTTTCTTCTTTGGATTATGTTTAAAGTTTTAATTGGGTTATAAAGTTTTACCTATCTATTTCACTTCGTGTCAACTTAATATTATTGCGTGATGTTGACTTTATTACCAATTAGCGGCAGTCGATGTATTTACGGCAGTTTTTTTTTTTTGACTGCTAGTTTACTGCTTAGGAACTCAGTCTTTCGGAAACAGAAGGTTAGTCTTTAAAAAAAGTAAAAGAGATTTATTTAGAACATAAAAAAATCATATTACAATGCAACGATGATAGCTACAATAGTTAGAAACTGTCACAGCGATCAACAAATTGTATCGCTGAATAACTCTAAACATGCTGAATTATGCATTAGAGTTAGTGCATGATGAGATTCTATGAAACAGTCAAAGTTATCTTGTTATCTGCGTTCTCTATCTTCAACAAGAAGAATTTTTTTTCTAAGAAAAACTATTTGTAATGATGAATTCTAAAAATAGTCTCCACAAGGCAGGGTGGCAGTTATTAACCACAAAAAACAACTCTAAAAAGGACATAATAATAAATATTTATAAGCCACGTGCAGTAAATTAATAAGCAAGAAAATTAACATGCCACACTATAAAATGACAAAGAAATGGAGAGAAATTCTTCACAACTGACTCATGCACATATCCTACAAGACAGTAACTTTTGTTTATATGAACTTGTTGCAATCCTGCGCATCTCTACTGAACGTCATAATAGATTGTAACAATGATTGTCGTGTCTTCTCATTTTGCTTACCTGTTGTTTTTTCCTCATGTTTTTATGACTAAAGATTGGAATACATCTGGTCCAGGTAATTTGTTTTAGATCACCACCTGTTGGGTAAGGTGCATTTTGTATGGCTTTTGTACTAGAATGCTCCTGTGCTGTGGGGTACTTTTAAGTGCGCCTTGATAGGTACTTTTCATCCTAATATTATTATTAACTAGCTGACCCGGCAAACGTTGTTTTGCCATATAAATTATTTCTAGCTGCCCTGCACTACTTCGTTCGCGTGGTGTCCTACCCCTTACCCTAACCTACCTTACTCCTACCCTACTCCTACACTACTCTTACCCTACTCCTACACTACTCCTACCCTACTCCTACCCTACTTCTACCCTACTCCTACCCTACTTCTACCCTACTCCTAACCTACTCCTACCCTACTAGTAGGAAAAAGCAGTTTTTTTTTTTAAATAACTGCCACCCTGCCAACCCTGCCTGCCTTAACAACTGACCTTTTTTCCGTCATTCCGATTATTTAAATTAGAGAAAATGAAAAGGTCCATGAATACTTGCTGTCTAGTTTGAAAAATACAGAGATAAGAACAAAATTACCACAAACTGCTAACTGCTTTTGATCTCATCTCTTATTTATATGTTTGTTAACTACCTGAATGCATAGTACCTGCTTACCCATTTACATTATAAATGAAACCTTGACCTATAGCTAGCTTAGCTAGCTTTGCAGCTTCTTACAAATTACACATTCCAAAAGGCTATTAAATTTGCTAGACTCATCATCTGCCTAGCCTTTTCCCAACTATGTTCGGGTCGGCTTCCAGTCTAACCGGATGCAGCTGAATACCAGTATTTTACATGGAGCGACTGCCTATCTGACCTCCACAACCCAGTTACTGGGTAATATGATACCCCGTGGTAAGACTGGTTGTCAGACTTTAGGGCTTCTGACCTAACGACTGTCAAAGATCCACGAATGACAGCCGGGACCAACGGGTTAACGTGCTTTCCGAGGCACGGAGGGGTCACGGTATGTAAAGATGGTCACCCATCCACAGTCCAACCGCACAAGCGTAGCTTAACCTGATCGATCGACCTGTGCGGCTGTTATTATTTAGCCACGGACCTATTAAATTTGCTAGACTACAAGATTTTTTTATGGATGATCAAAATATTAAAAGGAGATGGCTGGTACTCCCAAAAATGCGATTAACCCACTAGTCCCGCAGTCCGGAGCTACGTAACATTTAAAATACGTTATTATAGGTAAACTCGCGTGATGACACAGTCATCCGGAGTGACTCACGCGTCGGGCGTTTGTTCCCGAAATAGTCCGTCTGTCTGTGCTTTGCTATATACAGAACTGGGGTTTATTACAATTTTATGACTAATTAGCTTCTTTTTGTAATGCTCACCTCGTGCTTGTGATTTATTGATTAGTTATCTGTGTTATAAATTGTTATTTAGAAGAATAAATCAGGAGTTAATAATGGAATCTAAAATACGGCGCACATATGGATATACTGACCTATTTCAGACAAAAAATCTTTATAAAACAAGGTCTACAGAACATGTATCTAAATGTAATAACATTTCCATCTTGTTACCTTACGAACAATATAATTATTATTATCGCAGCAAAAAAAACAGGATTTTCCAGTTTCACCAGTCATAATAAGTTTTCCAAAGTGCCTACGTAAAACGGATCTGATAAAAGAAACCGGCTTCCGTGTCATTGGGGGAATTACAATTGTTTATTTAATATGGGTGACTATATTAAATAAACAACTGTAATTACGTGCATTAATTAACGATATAAACTGAATTCTTTGCTAATTCAACTCAATTAATCCGTGAAATATGGTCATGCTCTATTTCTTGGAATTAACAAAGACGTGTGAATATATACTTTCATAATAATAACTGCATAAGTACCTACATTTAACTATGGTGTTCATTAAATTCCCGGTAAAGAATAGTCTAGGGACTTTTGTTGAGCAACTAAGAGAACAGTTTTGCTGTCTTCTAATAAAAAACAAACTACTATCAACAGTCATCTATTCTGACAATCTCGTTGATTGCAAAGGACTATTAAATTAATAAGAAAAAATTACCAATCCAAACAATAAGGATCTTCATCAGCCCGCAACGACATTTGTATGAGGCCATTTCTCGAAAGGAATATAACCCAACAATAAAATAAAGTCTAAGTATCAAATCATCAAACTTCTACTGAGAAAAATATAAACCTAAGAATAAAACAATTATATTTCCAACTGTACCTAGATTTATAATATATAGAGTTGGTAACATACCTACTTCTACTGACAAGTGTGCAAAGAGTCGAAGTTTATGGGCGGATGTAATAATAGGTATATTTCACAAGTACACATTATAATCGTCATACTTGAACTTACTACTGATACCGGTAGATACTCCTTCACCCTTTAAAACGGACATAAAGATAAGATATTCAGAGGCTAATCACTTATAAAAATAGCCAGACACCACTGACTCACATTTCTTATCTCTCATTGGCTGCAATTTTTGAATACCTTTTCATCATCATCATTTTACTCCAGAGTCACCCACTGCTGGTATACGCTTCCCCTTTCTTCTACTACACTTCCCGGTTTCGATCATCCCTCATCCAGGTGTTTCCCGCGACTTGGATATCGTTTAGTACATTAAAAATCTTATCAGAAAATTTACCATTAAAAAGGACATCTCTACATATATTTTTATATAAAAATTTAAATTCCTGATTGACTGATATATCAACGCACAGCCTAAACCGCTGGTCCTAGAGACATGGAATTTGGAGGGTGTGTTCTTTGTGAAGCGTAGGTATCCACTAAGAAAGGGTTTTTCGCAATTCCACCCCTAAGAGGGTGAAATTTCACGCAGACGAATAATGTCAGTAATAAGAACAACCCATTAGAACATTTTATTCTTCCACATTATCATAAACATAAACAAGCTATGAAATACTGACGCAAATGCACGTCAATGCTCATAAACGTTGCATAACGTGCAAGAGCAAGAGGGAAGTCGAGTGAATAGCCAACCTATTGAGCGTTATTTAAACGCAATAGATTCGTGCAAATCTCTACAATTTTCATTCACCTTATCGTCAATAATGGAACTTTCGTAGGTAATATGCATCAATAACAAATGTCGGTTTGCGTTGTTCGACGTAAATGACCTTTCATAAGGACATCAGCGATATAGTCAATATGCCAACAGTTCCTTGTTTAGGGACATTTCCATCAGTCACTCTTTCTACAAAGAAAATGTTTTCATTTCATTTTGTTTTTGAAAAAACGTCTTAACTTTTCCTATTACAATAGTGAAATTCAGCAAGGTATGGCTCCTTGCATGCCCGTTTGACTATTTCAAGATCATTTTAAAAGAGGTATACCTTCCATACTTAATCTCCTACTTAGCACTGTTCATGTTCAACCGGCAAGTGTCTAGTACCTTACTAGTGTCTAGTACCTTACTAGTGTCTAGTACCTTACTAGTGTCTAGTACCTTACTAGTGTCTAGTACCTTACTAGTGTCTAGTACCTTACTAGTGTCTAGTACCTTACTAGTGTCTAGTACCTTACTAGTGTCTAGTACCTTACTAGTGTCTAGTACCTTACTAGCTACAGTTAGGTATACGATTTTCAAGGATAACTGCTGATCCATTCCCAACCTACAGCTCTTTATAATATGCAGTAGGTACAGTTCCCACGATAAGGACTTAAGATGATAACCAACTATATCTAAGGTAGTATTAAATATTTGTTTTGTTATCTTGCTCGATGTTCTACATTGTCGGCTGCGTCTGACAGACATATTGTTATCTTATTAACCTACTTTAGTAAGACGGATTATGTGTTTGATAGAGAAAGAGGACAGATAGCTTTTGAATTTGTGATGATTGTAATCACGATTTGATCATGTTGATATATTATATTGATAGTGTTTTTTTGTTTCCTTGTTTTGTTTCAAATATCGTCCGATTTTTGTGAAACAACAGATCAATATCAGAACATTACTAAAGTTTCATTTATTCAATATCGAAGTGAGTTTATTATTTAAAAATGATGTTATTTCTAATTTCAAGAACTTGGTGGTATCAATTCGCTTAGGTATACTTGTATCTAATACTAGCTGAGCCCCGCGGTTTCACCTGCACAAGTCTCGATCCCGTGAGAATATTGGGATAAAACATAATATCTATGTCTTTCAATGTCAAATTTCATCCAAATTAGTTCAGCCGTTTTAGCGTGAAAGCGTATCAAACAAACAAAACAAAATAACAAACATAAATGCTTTGAGTTTGATACAAAAAATCAAATATTTTCTCTCCTCTTAGTTTAGATTTATTTCATGTTTAGCAAAAACTGGTCACTATCATGTCAATAGTGTAATAATTATCACTAAACCTCACTGAATTTAAATACCTTTGCTAGGCTTCATAATTATTAGCTAAGTAATTAGGTAACATATTACAATACAATGTTGCCATACTCATTGAAACTCTCTCTCTTAAACTTTTGCGAAATATTTAAATGCCACGTTTTCAACGCAATCACAGGCGACCTCTTTATTGCCGATGTAGTAAACTGTTAAACTAACCTGTTTAGCACTTGGATACAAAATAACACTAAGTAAGCAAAACTTCGTTTTATCATAATTCATAAGCTAGTGTTCCGCCCCCGCTTCGCACGGTTTTTACGGCTTGACAAAACATAAGACTGCATAACATGTAAGTTTAATATTAACTTATTGTACTTAAACCTTCCGGAATAAACTCTCTAAAGCATGATGAAAATCACATCAAAATCTGTTGCGCAGTTTAGAAGAAAAACGCAGTTACAAAGACCGACACGAAAAGCGACTTTAATTTATAATATGTAAAGGTATATAGATTATGAATGACTTGATTACCAAGGGTATATAGGTAGAAATCCAAAGCATTGATAAAAGATCTAGGCTAGATTTCAAAGTTCTTAAGGCCATATCATGAGCGTATCCCATCAAAATATTGTAACTAAGAAATTATTAAAATTACCTACGATTTAATTCTCCTACGTTAAAAAAAAAATAAAAACTTTTCTACAAAATAAAACAACCGACTTCCAATAAAGACGACAAAGTGAAAAATAACTTTTTGAAATCCTCCTTCCTAAGGAATCCTCCTTTTTGAAGTCGGTTAAAAATGGGAAAAAAATTGTTTTTTTTTTTCACAATTTGATTATTTTTGTACTGCCAAGTTAAGTACCTATTATATATAAACATAATACAGCAGATACATAATATAGTTTACATGGCTAATGTTATCACAAGTCCACATGATATCTGACATATAGCCTAAAATATCAGTGTACACAGAATAATGCTAGTTGCATATTGACACACATCTTACTGATAACGATATGGATAAAGGGGTTAATGACTTTTATCGATAAATGACGCTGTATTATCATATACTTGCACTTACAGATCCTTGTGCGAAGGTAAATAGGTAGTTGTGAATGTACTAATAAAAAACAATATGTTCAATTTTTATCAAACAATTTTTTTTTTATCATCATCGTCATTGGCAGCTGTGTCTAACCCACTGCTGAATATATACCTCCTCCCTTTTGGTATAGGTATGCTTTCCTGGTACGTGCGAATCTCATGTAGGTCTTCGAATATATACCTCCTATCTTTTGTGCTATGCTTTCCTGGTACGTGCAAATCTCATCTAGGTCTTAGAAAAAACTAAGATGTTTGAGGTTCAGTACGATTTCTCCTTATCTTATCCTCCTTTTCTAATTGATTTAAAATCCTAACAATCATGCTTTTTACCGACTTCACAAAAAGGAGGAGGTACTATGTTCGGCTGTTTGTATTTTTTTTTTGTATGTTTGTTCATCGAATACTCCGCCAATTGTCGACGGATTTTCAAAATTCTTTTTTTGTTCGAAAGTAGATAGTTCTGAGGTGGTCCCATTGTCACCAAGTTAGGATCTGATGATGGGATCTTAGATAAATCGAGGGCAATCCTCAAATTTTATAGGCTCACTTATTGTTTTTCGCATATTTTATGAAGTATCTTGTGTATTTGTGTATGGTTGTCACCATCTCAGGTAGCTGGGCTGATGATAGAAGGTACAACTCCTTAACAGTAAGAAGTTACTCGAACAGGCAAGGACTGTTTTATAGTAAATTGTTTTGATGTTTGATAGGCCATTTGCCACATTTGGTCTCATGATCATCAAGTCATGACCTGATGCTGCAGTCAGGATAGTCTGCAAAAGTACAAACCTTGAAATTACAGCACCGTAGTCGTGTTTGGGCTCATTTTAAACAGGACTAAATTTTAAGTTCAATCCAATGTTGACATAAATCTGGCCTGATGCTGCAGCCAGTATTATCAGCTAGGAGAGTGGAATACTAGGAGAACTCCTCAACAATCAACGTCCCTGTATCGGGAAAAGCAATATTTTGTAAAAGGTGATCAGCAGTTGACATTAGGCTGTTGTAACTTAGATAAATTACAAACTGACCCACTGAAAAGTAAAAAATAAAAACTTTTTTACAAAAAAAACAACCGACTTTTATGTAATCCTATATCTTTCCAAAATTGTAAGCAGGAATAATAGATAACTAATTGAGCCGATTAATTAATTGTTTGTTTAATTTTGGAATATTTAGGTATAATTAAAAATAATGATTAAAAATAGTAGTAAGTAGATGTGCTACCGTATAAAATATTTATGCCACAACATTGCTGATAAAGATAATGAAACAAAATATTTACTAAAATAAAATCTAAAACAGTTGTTTACTCTCTCTCGTTTGTTATTTTTATGCTTTGAGGTCATTCAACTCATTGTCTATCGCTGTTTCCTTGATTTTTATTGCCAGTGTAAAAAATATTTACAACTTGTGTTACCGTGATTGTTTTATTTAAGAACTCAGACATCAAAATGTACTTTGTGTAGGACATAGTTTTGGACATTGTCTCTTGTTACAGTCAGTTTACTGTGTAAATAAATATAAGTACAGTGAAGTAAACAATATAAAATCGTACTAACCAAAATTATTACCTAATGATTTTGATTTTTCACACCAATAAAAATAAATTGAAGACAGAAAGATAAAATAGGGAATGCTGAAAAATATTACCAATTTTTATCAAACAATTTTTTTGACTGACCGACTTATTAATAAACGCAGAAATTATTGTTTTACGCTAAATTAATTAAATAAAAAACAATAATTACAAACTACTGACGCATTAAATAACTAGAACGGAAAATTTATAAACAAAGCCGCATTGATATCATGTCATCATTTGCCTAGCCTTTTCCCAACTATGTTGGGGTCGGCTTCCAGTCTAACCGGATGCAGCGAAATACCAGTATTTTACATGGAGCGACTGCCTATCTGATCTCCACAACCCAATTACTAAGTAATACGATACCCCTTGGTAAGACTGGTTGTCAGACTTTTGGGCTACTGACGACCCGTAAGGACGGTCAAAGATTCACGAATGACAGTCGAGACCAACGGCTCAACGTACTTTCCGAGTCACGGAGAGGTCTTAATATGTAAAGATGGTCGCCCATCCACGGACCAACCGCGGCTAGCGTAGCTTAACCTGATCAATCGACCCATGCGGCTGTTATTACTTAGCCACAAGCCTCCCTCTCCGCATTGATATCATAATCGTATCTAATTGATTTAGAACCGATTTTGTTTGATTGAAAAACCAATAAAAGGCTTCGGCTTGCTTCAATCATTTTCCATGGGAGTTGCGTCATTGGTAAGGTTTATTTGTAAATCCATCATTTCACCCTTATCCCAATTTTATTTGGGGTCGGTGCAGTAATACCAGTATGTCTTTTTCTTCCATACTTTTCTATTAGCCGTTATCTCAGTAAACCCCCCTTTTTAAGCCGTATTACAATGTTTACACAATCCACCCATCGTTTCTTAGGTCTTTCCCTACTCATAAAGCCAAAAAATAATAAAATTTAATTATCTACATTGTTTTTTTTTATTTCAAATTCATAACATGATAATATTTACATAATCTATGCTAATATTTAAAATAATAATATATGAACATTTATATGAAAAAATAAGCAAAATAGGCACAAAAAAATTCGTCCGTATCGTTGTCAACAGGAACAGTGCCCAAAAGGCTGGCAGCATTGCCACGATGTATGGCGATGCTAATTCTTTGGCCAAGAAATAGGCCAGCCCTGTGGTCACGTGAAGAATCGACTAACCGCTTGGCGATATCTTGAAAAACCAAAACCTTAATTATATTAATTGTAAATTCCAAACAATTTCAAAAAAATATACGGATATTTCGAAGATACTACAGAAAATTAAACTATTTTGTAAGGATCTACAAACTAACGAGCTAACTTTGCTAACTTTATAGAATAATTATTTTCATCTAAAACGTGAATCTTAAATGTTTACAATATCAATTACAGCTTCCAAGCGGTCCAAGGTGGTAAAAAAGTCTTTGAAAGTCGAATATTAAAAAACTGGCCAAGTGCGAGTAGGACTCGCACAATAAGGGTTCCGTACCACAAGACAAAAACGCCGAAAAAAACACGTTTGTTGTATGGGAGCCCACCTTAAATATTTATTTTATTCTGTTTTTAGTATTTGTTGTTACAGTGGCAACAGAAATTCATCATCTGTGAAAATTTCAACTGTCTAGCTATGGCGGTAGTGAAGTCTAAGTAATAGGGTCCCGTTTTTACGCTTTGGGTACGGAACCCTAAAAAAGATCTTTCGAGATCCTGAGTCAATGCACTCTAGTGACGTCAATAATGTTTATTTTTTTATTTTTCTTACGAACCTTTATTGGTCATGATGTCTTTTTTTTGGGTCAAAACTTGCAAGGAACACGGCTGGGTTTAGTCAGTAAGAGTCTGACACTCCCTTCCGCTCCACCCAGAGCGGGAGAGGTCATTTGATGATTCCCCAGACCAAAAAAAATTAAAATTAAACGCGACTTTTTAAATTTTTTATTGTTTGTTGTCTGCCTATAATGTTCCCACTGCTGGGACACAGCCCTCTTCTCTTCGGGAGGGAGTGGGATAATAATATACCACGCGGGCCCTGTGGGGGTTGGTAGATGTCACATGTCTTCAAATTTTTGTTTCATTTCAAGCAAGGGATTAATTAAAGGGAAATAGAGGATCTAACTCGTTAATTAATAGAATAAGTAAGACTAATTGTAGCGCATTGCTGTGGAATTAGGCATGCCTTAGGTGATAACGAAAACAATACTTAGCTTAACGTAATATTTAGACAGAAAATTCCTGAAACACTAATGTTGCCAATTTTAATACTGAATTATATTTATTATGAATTATTATTATATACTAAGTTATTACTTAGTGTAATTCCTTTGATAATACCACCTTAAATTAATGATACGAACATACTTTTCTGTTTATTTTTTTGTCTCTTTATATGTGCGTACACACATAAACTGTTAAATAAAAAACATTATCCTTCTACTGGGGCAGTCGGTTAAAAATCATACTCTATGCAGATGTGTACACTTCGCACCATATTTACTAACTCACGTCGAAATTGTTGAATGAAAATCTCAGGAAGCGCCGTACTATTGTTTCGAGTTTCCTGAACCGACCACATGGTATCAACAGCCAAAATAAACTAAACTAACACAGAAGCAAAAAACGTTAACAATGCCGCTTGAGATACTTTTACAATCGCTTGTCAGTTCACTGCGATTGTGACAATTGGTTGGTCGCTTAAATTAGATTTTTCGTGACAAAAATAACATTCTAGAATTATTCTCAGCTTAGAGAAAACAGGTTAAAATTGTTGTGTACCAATCTCAAATTCTATATTTTGTAAAAATAATTATTATGACATTCTAAATCTTAATTTTCTACCCCTGTTTTACGAACTGCGGCTGTTCCCGTTCGAAGGTGAAGTGGCTTAAGTCTAAATTGTGATTAAAATGCGCCGACACGCTTACCACACGACAAGTTCGGACGAAGAAGACGACGATTGTTTTGACGATGTCAGAAACTATAGGCAACTAAGGCGGGAATCCAAAATTGTTATTCTTAGCCGTTCGGTAAGTCTTATTTTTAAAAAATAAAGTCCACTCGTGTAAGAAATAAATAAGTTAATGATATCCACAATTACATTTAGGAATATTATGGATTTTATCATTCGGTTTTTTTGTGTGCAACGGTTGTTTTCCATAGTAATTTTATTCTAAAGTTGGTAATTTATGTACTTTATCTCATCTAAAAAGTAATGGATACAGTTTTATACCTACTATATAATATCATGAGCAAAAATATGATAATTATTTTTTAACCTTTGTTAGCTTAAGGACAGATTCGTAGTTTAAAAGAAAATTGTTCTTTAGACCAAATTAATAAGGTCTGTTAGTGTTCATCTGGTATTTTAATTGGGCATAGGTATTTTTGTTCATATCAAAATAGAAATAACATGAATTAATAAATAAACGGTTATAAAATCCAATCCTCAATAACTTTAATTTAATAGATGGCTATAAAAAAAACAAGTCAAACAAAAAACAAATGAATGGATATCGGTATTATTGATTTTAATCTTCAATACCAAATTAATGACAGATTTTCGACAAGAATATTATGATCTCACGTAAAAAATATATCAAGAAACCCACTCGACGTTAAAAGGTGAACCATAGTGAACTTGACGTGTTGGCTAATAGAAAATTAATATTTTGTGTGAAAAATAGAAGGCAAAATAATATGGAATGAATAGTTGACATGACTAAAGATCAGCACTGCACTGAACTGGAAAAAGTCTTAGTGATAACCTTAATATTATATTTATTTGTACATCATTTTTGTAGATGTTATGTGAGTGACAGCTGTCAGTGTTACAGAATCTGCCAAAAAAATGACAGGTGATTAGTAATAATGTAAGTTGTCAGATTTTACCACGGACGGATTCGGTTTACTATTTTTTGTAATAACAGCCAAATTGAAGGACCCATCTGAAGAGTTGGTTTTGAAATAATTGAAGTAATCCTTCATTTTATTGGTAAAGCTAGCAATCACCATTCATCCAATTTACTAAAGGAACACTTTAGAGAATTAAACTAAATATTTCAGGCTTATCATCAACAGAATTTATAATGGAAAACATTTGAGTCAAATTGTTTGGCCAACATTTGTGCCATGAGACCATTACTCGTTTTCGGCGTAACATAATCAAACTAAAACATTTAGGTATATCAATTTCCTTTGTGTCCTAATGGCCCTTTTATTTTTTGTTTACCTTGTAATTAACCTATTTCTACTGGTTTAATTGTAAGTGTTTTTTAATCATACTATAAAAACAGTTAAGTTAATTAACAGTCAAATTAATTATTATCAACAACACGTTTTTTATAAAACTCGTCGTATAGTTTGGATCTTTGACTCATTTACTTTTTATTTACCTACGAATTCTGTATTCGCATGTAATTAATTGTCGCCGATTTTGTAGCCTAACACATTTAAGATGCAGCATCGGTGCATAATCAGCCTGCCAGGTGAGACAAAGGCCTCCTCTCTTCGAGAGGGAGAGGGCTGTAATCTACCACGCGAATTGTGAGATGTCATAATCACACAAAGCAGCAGCTTTGATAACTCTACGGACCACCTCCGCTAAACCTTTAAGGCGCTGTCCTAATGTAGGACACCATAAAACTCTCCGTCTTTTCTCGAACAGTTAGGCGTATTGATACATATTACTTGTATTTTTGTCAGGTTCTTAAGCCAGAAAAAAATAGTGTGTTGACAAATATTCAAAGAAAAGCATTATTCAAAAATATTTCTTTAAAATAAAATAGTAAGTATCATCATAAAACAGAGATCAATTTTTTTTTTCATTCACATTATTTTTATGTCCTAATCAAGTTTTATGCATGCATCGCTGTTTTGAACCTTATTTGTTCCCGCGATGCGCTATTGTCAATTACCACCAAACGGGGTGAATAGGGATGCAGGGGTGAATAGGGACAAAACTTTACAATGGATTTTAGCGTTGAAATAATACAGTTTGCTGCCGAAAAGGACACCTAATCGTTAATTATAATACAATAAACTCATTAGACACCCTTTTGGCAACAAACTATATTATTTCAATGTTAAAATCACTTTTAAAGTTTCGCCCCGATTCACCCCTGCATCCCTATTCACCCCGTTTGACGGGACCAAAAAGATTGCTTCTTACCGCGCCATAACAAAGGCGTATTTTGTTATGTTATAAATCCAAATCCACCTGTGTCCACCAAAACATGTTGAACTTAATTTCGTGCGCCAGACCGGACAGCAAGGCGGTCAGTAACAACATAACTTTAAAGTGAATGTCCACCGCTGACCTTGCGTCTGATACGGCGGCCGGTTACGATATTATTGTCTTATTTTGTAACGTCACTGCATGACGTGAAATTTTATGATTCTCTTACATTGAAGAAGGCAGTCGTAAAATTGGCGTAACATTGTATTGAGGACAGTTTTACCAAGGTATCGTATTACTCAGGGAATCTACTCCGAAAGCACGAAGTTCGTCATTCGGCGGAACTTACGATTCCTACTTCGTGACATTTACGTAAGAATTAATGACAACTTTTTGTAACCGTATCCCATATTTCCATGCACAAACAAAATGACAGGACCTACGTTACAAAATGGACATAATATTATTATTATACTATATTATCTCCAGTAACTGATACATTACATAAAGCTAAAGTAACCCTAAGTAACACTACACGTCTCGAAGGTTCTGTCATGCTCCAATCGCGTGGACTAAGTAAATATAATCTCTAGACTAGCATAATATATAACATCTAATATTAGTTTAAGATAAGTATAATAACTCGTTGAGCTGTGAGGGAATTAGCACCTACAATAAACGGAAAGGCTGAGATTAAGTCTAAATTTGGTCCTGGGTTCCGTGTATCTGTTTGGTCCTATAAAAACTTTTTTATAAGTACAGAGGTACCTACTTATCAAGCTTAAATATCTTCTTATAGCTTAAATACTTAAGGCTACGCCGACCGCGTATTATTATTATCACTAAAACGGATAATAGCGGCCACTATTTTCCGTTTCAGTGATTGTAATAAAACTAAACAATGTAAAACTACCGTTTATAATAATAATTAACGTATAATCTTGTGGAGCACAACTTATCGTGCTTATTTTCTGTATTTTCATTCTAAAATAAAAGCAATAACAAAACAAACGATAAGGGTGCCACTGCGCCGTCGGCGTAGCCATAAAAAAGTATTTAAAAAAATAGATAAGTTAATCTGAAGTGCCTATGACTTTATTGATACCGATAATGATGCTTATAATTAAAATAAATACTGAATCATCATGATTTCGTCTCTCCTCGTAACTCCTTGGAATCTCGTCTTTATCCCAATTTCCGAATCCTACAGTCATCATCAGACTAGCCTTTTCTCAACTATGTCGGCTTCCAGTCTAACCGGATGCAGCTAAATACCAGTATTTTTCATGGAGCAACTGCTTATCTGACCTCACAACCCAACTACTGGGTAATACGATACCCCTTGGTAAGACTGATTGTCAATCTTTCGGGCTACTGACGACCCGTAACGACTGTCAAAGATCCACGAATAACAGCCGGGACCAACGGCTTAACGTGCTTTCCGAAGCACGGAGGGGTCTCGGCATGAAGGATGGTCACCCATCCACGGACCAACCTCGGCAAGCGTAGCTTAACCTGATCGATGGACCCGTGTGGCTGTTACTACTTAACCACAAGCCCCTCACTTGACATCTAGCATACACCAAGAAGCAAATAAGTCTGTGCAAAGAAGATTATCATTAATTATCAAGACTACCCAATATTTTAACACGTGGACCCAGCAATCATGCTTAAACATAGTGGGAAAAAAGTTTCCAAAAATGTTTCTAAGTACACATAAATTCAGTGTATTCGTGACTAAAAGATTAGATTAATCTGTAGGAAATTATCACTTATTTAAATACTATAATCATTTACCTACATTGCGGATACGAAATCTGACGAAAACCGGTCCAACAGTGATATTCTTCTTTGTGAAGGCCGCTCCGAAAGATGTAAGTATATTGTCACGTGTCGCTTATCTCTCCTATCTTCTATATAAATAAAACAAAGTCGGGGTAGTTACACCAATTTTATAACTCAGAACGGCTGAACCGACTTTTATGGTCCTTGAATTGTTAGATTTGTCTCCGCTCCGATTAGCAGAATAACTATTAAAACATGGGTAAAACACTATCAAATAAATGTAAGAAAAAATCTACATGTTAATAAAATGCCTGTTTTGCATTGAGCAAAAAATATTTGTCAAAGTATTGTACCAAAACTTGTTCGGTTTTTATTGCGTCACATGACTTGAATCCTATTTATTTTTTGCAGTTTTTTTTGCTTGGGTAACTATACTTACCTGATTAGTAATATTTATTTAAGAAACCAACCACATTATCTATAGAATGTGTAACTGAATGGACATTATAAAAGTATTTTGTTCAGAATCGTTTACTGAATCGATTTCTGTATTTTCTAAATTTGATTTGTGCATGCATAGATTTGTAATGTCCACCGCAATTTTCTCCCACAGTCAGTATAACCAATTTAAGAAATAAACAACGTAATAAACATAATAGTAAAAAAAATGTGTTTGTCTACAGGGTTATTGGTAAAACATTAACAACCACTTAAGAGGTCATTGTACTCATCATTATGAGACTCATCACTAATGGGACCAAACCAGCAGTGCGATTCTGTAACCATCTCACCGTGAAAACTTAGGTGAAGTGAGCGTGGAGTGAGCTGTCAATAGTGTCAATTCCTAGCAAAAACAAACTCACTTCACCTAAGTTTTCACGGTGAGATTTTTACGGAATCGACCGGCTGAAAGCGCAAAAAATAATTTCAGCTGTTCCCTACATTTTGACGAGGTATACGAACATAAATGTAGGGAACAGCTGATTTTTTTTCGCGATTTAGGTGGGGTCATAGTAAAAGTTGTTCATAATGATGAGTACAATGACCTCTTATGAGGTTGTTAATGTTTTACCAATAACCCTGTATAATAATATAATCATTTATCATATCTTAAATTGGGGTGTTTGGTTTCTGGGACATATTGTATGTCGTTGTATACGCATTGTTTATGATTCATACTCATATCTAAGAAAAGCATTTCCCTAATTCTCGTCGTCATCTTCATCTCAAAAACTTAAACCACCATCTTCAATCTCTCACTCACATTACCACCAACGTCCATCATCCATAATCAGCCTATAATGATCCCACTGCTGGGACACAGGCCTCCTCTCGGTGAGAGGGAGTGGGCCGTAATCCACCACGCGGGCCCAGTGCGGATTGGCAGATGTCACATGTCTTCGAATTTTTGGTTCTAGGACATGCCGGTTTCCTCACGATGTTTTCCTTCACCGTTTTGAGAGCAGTGGTGATGAAATAATTTACAAAGTAAAGCGCCTGTCTGGGTTCGAACCTACGACCTACAACTCGTAAGTCGCGGCTGTTACCACTTGGCCACCACTGCTCACCACCAACGTACCGTAACTTAACAAAATGCCACCATAATAAATGCGGATGCAAGCACCGTAGGTTTCCTAAGGAACTACAGTATTACAGAAGTTACTCCACGAGGTGCAAAAAACACCGGCTTATTCAACTGTTCTCATTTCATACTGAGATGTTTCAAAACATAGTGAATGGTGCACCTTCCAGGGATAGATAGGCGGTACGAAGCTAGAAAGTATCGCTTTCATAAAAGTATAAATCATAAATGATTTAGGTAATTACTGCAAGTAGGTTTGTACAAACACTTATCTACATGTCAAAAATAAATTGTTTTAAAACTGTCATGTGGTTTTAAAACATAATTTATTTTTCTTCTCCGACTACTCTGCGAAGAAAGACCTGTCGGTCTTTGGTCTTTTCGGTCGTTCAAACTCAGAGGTCACAGTCTTATTTAAAGTCCAGACATAATCTTGGTCAGATCATATTAGGACCTTGTTTGAAATGGTTATTTTTGGAAAAAACCACAGAGGTTTAAGTCAGTGCAAGCATTGGTCGTTCATTTTTCGTTTACATTTTTGGTCGAAGTGTAGGTGCTTGGGGGAGGCCTATGTCCAGCAGTGGACGTCTTTCGGCTGAAATGATGATGATGAAGCATTTGTCGTTTGTTTTAATTGATTGAGGAAAACATTGGTCCGATAAAGTGTCTTTTTAGCAATAAAGATTATCAAAAACCGACGAAACGCAATAACTCATTTATCACGCCATTGTAAATTATTAATGAGATGAGTTTGTAGAAGATGATGTCAATAATTGTCGTGAGATGTTTCGTATTAAAATGCCAATCCTTTACATGCTCAACTAATATTATATTACAATGCCAATGCGAAGCATGTTCAACTTGTTTGCTGAAGATAACAGATGTTATGTCATGTTTGCTTTAAACAGCTAATAAACCGGTATATTGTACTGCACGATATGCAATTATCGTCTTTTGAATACTCGTGTAGAAACAGCGTTATTTCTGAGAAGAATTTAAAAATCGTGTACTGTATAAGCGCTTAAGAGTAAACTCGTTCACGTGGTCATTAGCGTTCATTCCATAGTAACGTATTTCTCTGTTTTCTCCCTGGTTTTAAACTAGTCCAAATATTTTTTTCGGTATAATATCACACTGTCATGTCCATATGTTTTGCTATTCGCGTAATTTTATTAATTTTAGAAGCAATAAAAAAACATAATTACGCAAAAATATAGGTAATGTGTTTCCTCGTGGACATTTTGGTGAAAAAAAAATATATAACATTTCAAGTCATACTTCATATCTTGGCTATTTGAATAGCATCTCTCACGCTAGCCAGCCATCTTTAACTCCACTACGCAACAGTTCAATGACTGCTGTAAATGGCAACCGATCGAGGTTCAATTCCCGATTCGAGCAGTACGGAAAACGTTTTGATTCACAACTTTAACTGTGTAAAACCTTTTTGTGATGTGTGTCATGGCCGGCTGGTTCCAAGTTAAGTTGCCATTTTAGTAAGTGACAACACTGTGAGAAACTTGTCTTATTGTAAAAACGTTCGTGACATAACATCGACTTTTAAAGCTTGTGTTATGTGAGCCATTTATCATTGGTATGAACTCTGGCATTTTTAGGTCTGGGGCGATAGACAATGTAGATCGTAGTGACTAAGGGGCTATTGAGGTCCTTTTCCTCAAATTCTTGCACATATAAAATCCTTACCCTGAATTATCAATTTAGCCAAGAATGCAATAAAAAAAAATAAGAGAAGAAAAATATCTGGGTACGAGAAACATGATTTTTAGATAAACTTGAAGTAATTGTACAATTCGCTTAGCTAGAACTTAATTATCTCTATTCAATATCAAAGTACAGTTGTTTGCGAACTGTAATGCTATTCTGTAAAAATCTCACCGTGAAAACTTAGGTGATGCGAGTTTGTTTTTGCTAGGAATTGACACTATTGACAGCTCACTTCACCTTAGTTTTCACGGTGAGATGGTTACAGAATCGCACTGCTGAAAAGACAATTGACGGTGTAAAAACAAAAGAAAGCGCAGAACCCTTTTTGAACCATAAATACAGTAGTAAATCGCCCACCAACAAGGAGTTTCTTGCCCGTTCTTTTCAATAGATACCAAGTACGCTTTGGAATGGGTAACTAGCTTCATCTTTCTGACTGACCGACAACTTGACCATTCAAAACTGCCTGCAATTGGTTTAGTTAAAATAAATGCATTGTTAGTTTATACAGCGGATACTGGCTGTGCAGGTGCAAAAGCCTCCTACGATTGTAACAGAACTGGTTCCATGGAATATTCCACTGATTATTTTCAAAACATGTTTCACGTCGTTTGTTTAAACTGGTGTAATGAGTCGTTACGAACAGCTTATCGCGGTTTTGTAACTCATGCATTCGATTGACTAGTTTTGTAAGGGCTGGAGATCATGAGACGGTTAAAGAAGGAATAATGGCTGAACAAATTAGTGATTTGGGCAAAATACCTGAACATGATCAATACAAGACATAGGAGCAGTAGTGGCCCAGTGGTGTCGGCCCTGACTTACGAGTGGCAGGTCGTGAGTTCAAACCCAGGTAGGCACTTTACTTTGTGCAAATTACTTCATCACCACTGCCTAAAAACGATGAACAAAAAAACATCGTTAGGAAACCGGCATGTCCTAGAACGAAAAATTCGAAGACATGTGACACCTACCGCCCGCGTGGTAGATTACAGTCCACCCCCTCTCACAGAGAGGAGGCCTGTGTCCCAGCAGTGGGAACATTAGAAGATAATTATGCTAAGACAAGAACACACCATAGGAAGGAGGCAACAGTAATCTACAAAGACTGAAAAAAAAATGTCGATGATAATCACAAATGGATGAAAATAATGTCAACTAAAGTTCAACACACAGACGACCTTTAGGCAAAATTTTCTTAGTACGAAGTAATAAACTTAGTAAACATTTGTTTTGTCATCATGAGATAACGTAATTGATATTGTCACTACAATAAGGAAATTAACTATTATGAAACAGGCATGAACAGACCTGTTTCATAATAGTTAATTATGTTTAAGTCAAATTCAATTAAAGTCTTTGCGTACGTATATGCAATTATAATCACGAATGTTTGTGAGGATGGGTAGACGGATGATTGTTACTCTTTCACGCAAATACTACTGAACGGATTTTGATGAAACTTTACAGTAATATAGCCTACTAGCTTCCGCCAGCGACTTCGTCCGCGTGAAATTTCACCCTCCCCCCATTCACCCTCCTATGGGTGGAATTTCGAAAAATCCTTTCTTAGCGGATGCCTACGTCATAACATCTACCTGCATGCCAAATTTCAGCCCGATCCCTCCAGTGGTTTGGGCTGTGCGTTGATAGATCACTATGTCAGTCAGTCAGTCACCTTTGAGTTTTATATATTTAGAATAAGAATCAGAATACATCAGAATAACACATAGAATCATAGATATCCGATACTTTTTATTCCGATATTCCCACGGGATGGACACTTTTGCGGGTGAAACTAGTAATATTTTGAATGTTTGGATGTTTTTTACTCAAACACGCTGAACAAGCTGAACGGATATGGATGAAATTTGGTAAACAAATAGTTTATAGCGTAGATTAACACATAGGACACTTTTTTATCCTGGTAGTAGGTACGTTTTAGTGGGACAATTTCCGACCACTACGCGCGCCCATAATCTTTAAAGCAATTAATATTTTAACTAACGTGCTATTTTTTTTGTCCACAGTTCCACTCGGTGACAGACAAGAGGTCACATAACAATGAGTGTGGAGAGAACAGCCTCACAATAGTCTCAGAGAAGAAGATAGAAGATGACTCCTCAGACTCTTCGAGTGGGGAGAATGTGGAGATTGAAGGTATGTCACTTTCTTTCTATGTAACTTAGTTAAGCAACTAATTTTATTGAACCGATGATATCATGCGAAAAATTATGGTTGCATTTTTTTTAATTATCTTACGCTGGGCTTAGAAAAAGCACATCCCCAAATCTTTCCAGGACTCCTTTTCTAGAGCCACCTCGATCCAACCCTTGCGGTACGCGTCTAGGTCGTCTCGCCACCTCTCCCTGGACCGGCCTCATGCCGCATTATAAGTTGTATTTTCAAACGAATCCAAAGCTAAACTAAGAAATGCAAAATATCTAATATAGTACTTTTCTCAAATAATGCGGGAAAATTCTAAGTAAATTAATTACAAATTCCAGAATCAATGACGAACACTTTGTTTGCTGCATAGTTTAATATTTACATCATTTAAAAGCTAAAAGTCTTTTATAAATGTTAATAATAATATGTGCAAGTATATGAAAAAGGGAGCGGGAATAACCATAGGACATGACGAACAACAATCCTTGCTAACTGTACCAAACGTTGATAAAGCTTAAAGTTCCATACAAAAAAACACGTGGGACGACTTGCAGCATGAAAATAAAATTTATTTAGATTTTCGTCAAGTCGCCCTAAATGGGCCGTAGGCATGTAAGACGAGTTGATGAATTACTCTCATATTGATTCGTCTCCTATCAAAACACCGTCCTCCCTTCCCTTTTAAGTCAGCATTATCAAAGCCTCATGACCTGACCATGCAGTATTACCTTATAAGGTGGTTGCAATACTACCTTATGACGTCAGTAATAGCATTGGAAGTTATTACAATGAATTAAACCTTTTCTTTTACCTTGGAGTTGAGTGCAAGTTCTTGAGTTCAGGCAGTTGACCGATAGAGTTTTTATTGGCTGATGAATGAGGGTCGGGGGCTTTGAATTTCTTTGTAAATAAGGGAGGTGATTCTTCTGTATTTTATGTATTACTGCGCCCCACGGTTTCGGTTTCAGACGCATCTGGTTAAACTGGAAACTGACTTTAACATAGTTGGGAAAAGGCTAGACAGATGATAATGCTTTAGTAACAATCCCGTGTCAGGTAGAGCAAAATTGAATATCTCACTTTAGCAAAATTCTTCTTTAATATACCTATAAATTCAAGTTCAATTACCTACAGTTTTCAAGTTCAGAAAGCTCAGACATAAATAAACTACAGACAATTTGAACTCTAAACACACGCATAAAAAAACGATGTCAATACATTAGGTTAGCTAGGCTACAGTTCAATACGCCTCTACATAATAACGGTAAAAAGTTGCGTGGACGCACATTGATTGATCACAGATACTCATGCGCAATACTTTTATAACCTCTATTCGACGGATAACGGTATGGAAAGGTATATTTTATATGGAAAGCTTTCGTATGATTTATATTTTTGTCAAAAGATAACACCAGAAGAAGATAAGACCGATCCATAAAATCTAAAAATCACAGCAACTCATTGTTGCTGTGATTTTTAGATTTTATGGATCGGTGGAACTTTTAACTGTTACAAAAAAAAAAATGAAAATTATTTACATACCTACTTTGTACGGAGCCCTCTGTGCGCGAGTTTTTATTGATAATACCCCACCACATGATCGTTTTTAAAAAGTCATGGAAAATTACGAAATCCTATTTTATTTTAGTTTATTTCCATTCATCCATAGAAAAATACCTACTGCACTATTTTAACTTTAAAAAGTTGTATAACATTACGTTATTCTCAAAACCAGTTGCATTACAAATCACACCACAACCGGTTGCTCTCGCGTGAGGCCAGATTTTGTAATCAGAGAAACATGTCACGTTTCAACTGGCCTTCCCTAAAGATTGGTATAACGATCTCGGGGAATAATACTAAAATCAGAAAACTCGTGTCTTGATTTTTAATAGCGACTGCAGGTCTGTAACTTTGTGAAGGTTTCCTAAGTTACTAAAAGACTTCAAAAAAAGGAGAAGGTTTTCAATTCGGTTGTATTTTTACCGAATTCAAAAAAAGGAGGTTAATTTTATGTTTGTTACCTCAGAACTCCATCATTGATAAACCGACTTGAATTATTTTTTAAAAGGTTCTGCTCGTCGCTCGCATGACTAAAAGTCTTATGTCATTTTTTAGCCGATTTGAGTTAGAAAAACTACATTTTTCTATTCGTGATTCTTTATATTTTGTTGCCTTTCAAAACGGTTATATTTTGAGACCCAAATAACATAGAGGTACGACGGTTACTGAAAAATGTAAAGATTCACGAATAGAAAAATGTAGTTGTCCTAGAACTCAAATCAGCTAAAAAATGTGAAAAATGAGATAGGACTTTTAGTCATGCGAGCAACGATATAAATATGGTATTTATAAGAGACCACCATATAAAGGTCAAGTTTTGATTAGTGGTTTTAGAGTAAGCTTCAATATTACGTATTTTTTCCACGTAGTGTATGTAATGTATGTTGATTATATTATAATAACTTCCTATCACTGTTATTTACTTAGCAAGTGAAGGTATACTAATTTGTGTGGGCCAATCTATTGTTAAAGTTGAAATCAATATATCAAATCAAGGTTTTTATTTAGATAGATTGGCTCTAATCCTGAAAATCCTGTTAGAATTACCCAATAAAGCCAAAGCTTTATTGGGTAATTCTAACAGGATTTTCTAACAGCCCGTATTCTGGATCTGTATCCATAATCAGCCTATAATGTTCCCACTGCTGGGACACAGGACACAGGCCTCCTCTCGGTGAGAGGGAGTGGGCCGTAATCCACCGTGCGGCTCCAGTGCGGATTGGCAGATGTCACATGTCTTCGAATTTTTGGTTCTAGGATATGCCGGTTTCCTCACGATGTTTTCCTTCACCGTTTTGAGAGCAGTGGTGATGAAATAATTTACACAAAGTAAAGCGCCTGACTGGGTTCGAACCTACGACCTACAACTCGTAAGTCGCGGCCGTTACCACTTGGCCACCACTGCTCTATCTGACTATACCTACTGATCTGTGTCCGGATGATGGCAATAGGCTCGCCCCTAATTACATCAATCAATCAATCAACTCAGCCCATCGCAGTCCACTGCTGGACATAGGCCTCTCCCAGACTGCGCCACAGCACCCTGTCCTCCGCCTTCCGCATCCAGTCTACCCCAGCCACCTTCTTCCTAATTACATAGGACTTAAGATAACTGGGAAAGTAATGGTGTACTATAAGTACACCTCTGCTTCCCTTCGAGGAATACAGGCGACATGTTATGTGTAGATTGGATCCGTCACGTTTTGGACAATGACCAAGGGCAAATAGGTACCCGTTTTGATGGGATCCGAAAAAATGGTTTTTCAAAGGTGCCGATTCTGTTGTTCACAAACTAAATTAAATTTAAGTACAATGCATTTTTTTTTCTATTTCATTAACAAAAGGACAGAAGATAAATCTTAGTTTAGTCCTGTCAAATTAATCAGCCCTGACGTAAGTTGACGTAATGTAAGTAGGCAAGTTATTAATCACGTCTAAACTTGTATGGACTAGTGTCAGTCGCTGATTAATTTGTTCACAAACTAAACTAAATTTAACTTCAGTAAGTTAAATTTAGTTAAGTTTGGGAACAAGGGAATCGGCACCAATGTTTTGTTTTGGACTTTTAAACTTTTAACTAAATCGATTGCAAGCGAACGCTCCCACTTGGAGACACACTATGGAGGTGCTGATTTTGTACCTAAGTGATGCTACGTGTAAATTAAATTAAGAGTAGTCGAGAAGTAAAACGTGATTCAATTCAGATAAAGTTTACCCTGCGTCAAGGTAACGTGATGTATCATGCATGTTAGTCGGCCATTATAATATTATAACGCTGAAATACGAATGTTAATAGGCGTAGATACAGTTACACCGTTATTTTGAACAACTTTATGTCGTAGGCTTACCGTGTTAGAAGTCAATTAAAAAGACGTATTATAGGCGTGATAATTATAATGTATTGTCACGCCTATCGATAAATTGCAGAAAACGGTTCAACAACCCGTTGAAGTTACTCGTATGTTGGTAGTTCATAAGTAAGGTAGTTGCTTGAGACTTGTGAAGCCTACGCTGCTGCACATGGATTAATTTATAATGTGAAGAAATGTGAATACATGGTCTTTAAGGTCGGCGGCAAATGCCGTGAAGTGGGACCCGAGCTACTTGTAAACGGGTCAGTAATTAAAAGGGTATCCACTTTTAAATACCTAGGTCACTTTCTTTCCGACGACCTTAAGAACCATGTAGATATAGAGAGGGAGCGCAGGGCACTCGCTGTCCGGTGCAACATGCTGGCCCGTAGATTTGCTCGGTGTACAGACCTAGTAAAAATAACAATTTTCAAGGCCTACTGCCAGAGTCTGTACACGAGTAATCTATGGGTCAATTACACTAAAAGGTCGCTGGATGTCTTGCGCGTCCAGTACAATAATGGTTTCAGGATGTTGTTGGGACTTCCTCGCTACTGCAGCGCATCGGAGATGTTTGCACAAGCTCGTACCGATGGGTTTCACGCGATTATACGCAAAAAAACAGCGTCACTACTGAGGAGAGTGAGAGACAGTCGCAACAGCATCCTGAGAACTGTAGCGGAGAGTTTCAGCTCTCCAATTCTTAAGCAGTTTGTACGGAGGGTGATTGGTACTAACACTAGATAATAAGTTGTTTTAATATTATGTTACTAACACTCTATGGATTCTTTGGTCCGAAATAAAAATTATTTTTATTATATAAACCTCATTATCTCACGTTGCACGAGACAAAATACCTAAGTGTGAGATAAGTTTCGGTACACAAATATATTTAGTCCAGACAGCAGTCTTGTATTTCATGCGCTTAAATAGCATCAGCTTATAATGTTCCCACTGCTAGGACATAGATTTTAACCTTTTTTGTTTGACCTATATGTGTTACCAAATGGCAATAACCTTGGCTGTCAATTTTAGAGTGACACTCCTATATTATGCTTTTAGACTGGAACCCCCAAAATACAGGTCCAGGCCTAGTTTGGGGGTTAGGACCAGTTTTTGTGGCAATACATTCGTGTTTATTTTATGATGACTGGTTTGTAACATGTAATTCTTAGTGTCAAATATTTTTTTTTATTTTTTTTTGTTTATTTTATTTAAAGACCTCCTCCCTGTGAGTGGGAGTAAGCCGTAATCTACTACGTGGGAAGGTCCAATATGTAGATTCCATCCTACATGTGACTGTCAGCCCAAGCCTAGTATTTGCCTGGCTGTTTAAGTTACCATCAATATTTTCCTAAGCCTAGTGTAGTCTAGCTCAGTATCTAGGCCAAACAAATAAATGTAGATAAACAATTGTATCTACACAACGAAACTGTCATCTGACCTCCAGAATCCAATTTAGAAACCGAATCCAATATGTAGGGGTCAGACATAATATGTGTATACGGTGAGGGAAAACATCTTGAAAAATCCTGGACTTAAGGGGGTTACGTCAAAAGTTAAGCTATAAAAGTATATGATCGACTACAGTAAACAAAAAGTAATTTAAAAAAATTAAACCGACTTCAAAAAGAAATGAACTCAAAATTATGAAATAACTTTAATTTCGGAAGTCGGTGTCTTGGGATCTGTATTTTAGTTTTAGTTTTTTGCCACCGACTTCCGAAATTAAAGTTATTTCATAATTTTGAGTTCATTTCTTTTTGAAGTCGGTTTAATTTTTTTAAATTACTTTTTATTTGGTAATTTTTAGTTGTTGCACTAGAATTTGACCAAGGTTTTGAGATGTTTTCGCTTTGACACTACACCCGTAGCTCGTATCAATAAGCCAGGCCGTCACACTTTCACGTCTTAGTCCATATCTTGAAAATTACTGAATCGATTTTGATGAAACTTGCACTGTTCCCTAAGTTGAAGTAAATGTATGCCAATAAAAAAAACTTTCTTTTTACGATAAAAACCATACTAATATACATAAAATCATTCTGATTTTTTGTCAGATTATTCTACAATCAACATAGGTACTAAAGCACTATGTTTTATATTTTAGTCCAAACAATTGATTTTTTGTAAATAGATAATTGCTTCATATTTTGCAATACATTTGCAGCGTTGTGTCACGTTGAATGGCAATGCTAATTCTTTGGCCAAATCATGACCCAGCCCTCTCTGGTCACGTGAAGTGTCGATCAGCCGGCGAGAAATTTCTTTAAAAAGGAGACGCGCTCTCAAGCCCCATGACCCGAGCGTTTCGATCCCAAACGGCTCAAAGCTGTAGTTACCTATAAGGTTATAGTATCTCTTAGACTCAGTAGTCTCTTTGAAGGATAAAATCAGGAATGAAATTATCCAGAAAAGAACCGGAGTTACCGACATAGCTTGCAGAGTAAGCAAACTGAAGTGGAAGTGGGCTGGCCATGTCTGTCGAAGGACCGATGGCCGGTGGAAAAGGCGAGTCCTGGAGTGGAAACCGCGTATCGGCAAGCGTAGTGTGGGACGCCCCCCAGCTGGACGGACGACCTAAAGAAGGTGGCTGGGGTAGACTGGATGCGGAAGGCGGAGGACAGGGTGTTGTGGCGCAGTCTGGGGAAGGTCTATGTCCAGCAATGGACTGCGATAGGCTAAGTTGATTGATTGAATACAGTATTTGCGCCGCTTGAGGGTCTCAGCAGCCGCAAAAACGGAAAAATAAAACTAAACTACTAAACTTACTTTCATAAATAACGCTTCAGTGACATCATACCGATTATCAGACCGATGGTTGCCATATAGCGTCCGCAATTTACCGGCGTAAATTGCAGACGCTATAATATGGAAACCATCGGTCTTCTAGAAAAGCTTAGCTTATGTGTAGTGATCATTGCTCGTTTCGCTGTCTGTATGAGAAAGAGGCCTTTGCTCTTTAGTGGCATCGTTACAGACAAATTACATAATTTATTTTCCCAGTAGCTTATCGAAAATATTGAATGCCGTTTAAAAATAAAATAAAGTTATTAAACTGTGGCCTTAACCTTCATTACACAAGTAAAACAATAAAGATAATAATTATTGTAAACTGCTAAAAATAATTTGCGATATTATCATAATGCGGTGCCAACAAACGTATGATATCTACATTATACTTTATTGTACACCACAAAAATTGATAACAAAAAAAAATTATCGAACAAAAATTAATATTATATTTATATAATACATACTTAATACGAAGAAAAATAATGTTGATTTAATGATACAATGCAGAATTCTTGATAGAGTCACTCATACACAGTCTTTGGAAATCCTTAACAAAAAAAACAGTATTTTTCTTTAAAGGACAATCACACCTCTTCATTTAGTTAAAGAACCGTTACATTACGAAAACTATTTAATTTTATCTATTCAATTAGCAAATTTCAACCTTACCTCTTTCTGATAACATTACAAATCAAATGCAAATCTCGTCATCTCACACCGGTTCGTGAATCAACGTTTAGATCATTATCAGTGACCTTTAATGTCTCATTGTTGTCTGAACGCGTAAAATACCGGTTCATTTACATTAGATGATAACGTTTTGTCTTTTAGGCTTAGATTTTCCGCTTATTATTATGACGAATAGTGGAAATAACTAAGAGTATGGGTCATAATGATGCCACAAAAATCAGATCACGGTGACAAGTTCTTTCGCGGAATTTAAATGTAAGGTACCTATCACATTAGAAACTGAAAATCTTATTTATTTATTATCATTATTGAACTGAACTGAACTGCTTCAAGAATCGACTGTCTGTCTGTATTTTACCTTTTCACGCCTAAACCACTGAACGAATTTCGATAAAATTTAGCAGAGAGATAGATTGCATCCCGGGGAAGGACATAGGATAGTTTTTATCCTGATATTCCCATGGGATCAACACTTATGCTGGTGAAACCGTATAGCTGCTAGCGTGTATATTTAAGTAATAATAATATTTAGGATTATAAGCCCATGTTATGCCCCTGTAGGGGGAAAGGCCTCCCTTCCCTCTTTCCACTTTCTCCTGTCTACTGCGGTTTGGCCCGCAATCTGAAATCGTACTTTGATTAAAAATTGTAATTAGTTTTTTTTTCTTTTGATGATTTTCGGTCACTGCTCGGACCCAAAAAATTCCGCTACGTCTTTAAATGAACCTCAAAGAATATATTTAACTTGATAGGCAAAATAATTACGCAATTATATTAGCTTAATACAAACTAATTCCACCAGACCCAAAATTATTTTCAAATTCTCCTACTATGTGCAGTAAACAATTCCAATTCACAAAAATCCTTCGGTTTCCCAACATCGTAACTTGAACTTATTTCAGCGTAATTTCCATTTCATAATTACGCACTTACCTAATTACCTACAGTTAAATAATATACATTTGCATTTACAATTTTTCCTGTTAATGTTATGCAAATACAAAATTACTGACGCTTTTCCCCAACATATGACTCTTAATTACTCATAAAACCGCAATATATGACGTTAATATGCCAAAGAAAAATAGGTTAACTTTGATTAAAATACAACCTTACTGCATTTAAATTCAACAAGGTACTGTAATGGTCAATTGATCAGTGATGTATCATCCTATCGACAAAAACTGGCTGAATTTAAAAGTAATTACTGATGGCATTGAACCGAGTTATGAGGTAAAACTAAGTTGAATTTACATCTAGCAGTGTTATAGGTTAGGCATAGTTTACAATCATGCCCGGATTTACCGAAGGTGAACTCCAGTTACGTAACAGTCCTCAGTAATAAGGGGCGTAGTAAAACTGGGAAGATTAAAATGGAGATGACCCGGCCACACTGTTAGGAGAAAATATGAATGGAACAAAAAACTGACCCTATGGTACCCTAGGGAGGGAAAGAGAAAGAAAGGAAAACCCTTGAAAAGATGGCGTGATGACTTGGTGAGGACAGATGGAAAGAGGTGGACTAGACAGGGAAGGAACAGGGAGAATTGGGAGGGGTGGGAAGGGGTTGGAGGATGCTTTTGCCACAGGCCACACACAGCCTCTCGTTGTGTACTACAATTACTATCACTCTGAAAAAAGGCTAGGGGAGAGTTAACAGGGCAAAAAAAAAACAGTCTGAGCATACTACGGAAAAATCCCTGAGGCTGGGTTTTTTCATTAATCAAAAATATGTAGATATGGAGTGGCGACCACGTACTGGAAGATCTAGCGTTGGAAGGTCTCCCACAAGGTGCACCGATGACCTTGTGAAGGAAGGCCGCAGGAATCCGCTCGGTGCGGAAATCACAGAACCGGTTGAAGTGGCAGTGCTTGGGGGAAGCCTTTGTCCAGTAGTGGATGAAGATGAGTCTTTCGGTTTAAATGATGATGTAGATATGTCACAGACTGTTTCAGGAAGTCTTTATGTTCTCATTGTGACTAAGATCGTAGAGCCATATATGAACGAGATTGTTCTTTCAAACCTTGTTTCAAACAAACTATAGCACGAATCAAAGGTTCTATTTTTATCTTTAACTCAACATAATTACTCGTAAGAACATACCTGATGATTGGTTGTAATGATTCTTTGTTAAGAAGTTCAACTTTATTAACTGGGGCTTTGACCTCTGATTTCAACAAGTTAAGGTCAGAAACTATCAAGGTAAATAGTAATCAAGGAGTCGGAGAGCAAAAAATGCGACATATAGTAGTTTTAACTTGCATGACATTACTTTTATTATTAAAACAATAATATAGCTAAATATAATAAAAAACCCAATTCTGATTCTGAATTCAGGATCGTGGTTTCATTTTGCATAGAATAAATAGTAAAATAATTTTGACTTACCTACCGTTACCGATCCTGAAAAATAGTAGGTAATTTTTCACAAAAATATGTAAATCTCTACATTCCTCTAGCTTTTATTTAATTCCTCATAGTTTTAATAATTCTGCTCATCACACTAATATTATAAAGGCGAAAGTTTGTGAGACACACACACAGTGTGTGGGGGTGTGTTTATATGTTTGTTACTTCTTCACGCTCAAACTGCTGGACCAATTTTGATAAAATTTTGTATGGAGGTAGCTGATACCCTGGAATAACATATAGGCTACCCAATACCGATTTTATCCCGATATTCCCACGGGATCGACATTTACGCGGGTGAAACCGCGGGGCGCAGCCAGTATTTCCATATAATTTAATTTGACTATCGAAAGATTTTATTTTATTAGCCTTCCATATAAAAGTCACATTCGTGACGAATATATCCTTGACATTAATTCATAATATATATATGAAATGACGTTGGTGAATCCCGTTCACGTAATGACTCCAATTTCAGTCTCAGCTGCTGATTCACATACTCACATGTATGTAGGCAAGCATTGCCTTGTTTGGCTACTGCACATATGGACCATTCTTTTAAATTCGATATTTTTGCATGAGCCATTCTTGCAGTTTTTACAAACTGTGCTGTTGTGGTCAATAACAAAACTGTTACGATAAATATAAATATTAAGATCATTATGTTAAATCTCTGAGATATCATTAATTTTAGAGACTTTTTGAAAATAAACATAGCAAAGACTTATTAATGTTATTGAAACTATGCAAGGCATACATTTTACACAGGAGTTATTATGAAAAGTCACGCGACACTTTAATTTTTATATCTCAAAAATTCACACCACGTTTCTTAATACGATTATGAAAAAAGGTCAAGTCACCTTTGTTAGTTCCAATAGGCAGTGACTTTCCACTAAAACTATCAACACAACGACAAATAGCAGTGTTTTCGTCTTTGAGAAACCGCTAAATAACATGAAATATTTCAACCGACAGAAAGAATTACCATCGTTTAATTTCTTCCAAAAGTTTCTCACAACACAATTTAATCACAATAACTTGCATCATATTAAACTACAGTTATCGAACGATTTGCAACAGTTTCCAATATTTTTTGTTACCTCAAAAATATTTCTATGATAGCTATTATTTTTTTTGTAAGCCGGCCGTATTCCGTTCCGATGGCGAAAAAATTGCGAATAAGCGTTTGACCTAGTAGCTCATACATTATGATGTAATTCATAGTTAGCCTTGACTGCTGTAGTATTAAATGATGTAATGGATATGGCTTTTATTACGAAGGATAATGCTAATCTGCTTGGCCTGTTTAGTATCCGATAGCTAAGCTAGGTTGTTTGTCATCAAATCAGTCAGAGGATGTCCCCGCGTTATTAGATTCCAAGGGTTTCCACAAGGAACGATGTTGTGTCCGATTCCCTATACTGGGTGTCAGGCACATCGACGCCCAATTGTAACCATGAATTCAGAACATGATTCTGGAAAAAAGAATCTACTGTTTCATAGAAAAGTGCAATACCTACGCAGTCAAAACGTATGGAACAGCAATTTTTTTTTATATCGGCAGCTCTGGACCCAGAGAGGTGGAAAGAGAATAGGGAGGCCTTTAACCAGCAGTGGGACATTAACGACATAAAAAAAACTGGTGAATAATTTCAACGCAGTGGCAGTCCAGAATCATGTATTGTAATGCATAGTAATAAGTTGCGCAACGATGTCCCTGCCAGCCTGTGTAGTACCAACTGAGTTTGTAATTTTAGCTAGAGGTCAGTTCGTCTAGTCTTTCAATAAGTTCATAATTTTTGCTTCGCCACGATTTCACATATCAAGTAACGCGAATCCATCACATTATTAATGCAAATAAGTTGCATATTGCACATTTTACTTACTTACATAAACGTATTGCTTGAAACGTTACTAAGTAGAATCTAACGAAATTCAACACGAATTCTTAAAGGCTCTCTCTATCTATTACTTCAATATGCAATTCAGAATTTATTTGTCTCTCTTGGTTTAATATTTTAATAAAATTAGGATGTAAATATCAACGCTTTCAGCCAAGGCGTTAATTTTAATAATTTAACCTTAAGTTTCTTGGCCAAAGGGTTCCAAGTCCAACATAATTCACGTTCACTACATTATGCATTATGACGAGCATTATAACATTTATAACCTTCACGTGTTAAATGAATACTTTATTACATAATTACATGTTTAATAAACGCCTATAAAACTAAGGACTTTTTGTTTGGTTTTTATACATCCGATTTAAGACAAGTTCAGAATTTTTAATTCTATAAAGAACATTTTTATTATTTTTTGACATTGAGATTTAAAAATACAACTGAAGAGAATTTATAAAAAATGGATGGTTATAAAAGATCTGTATAACATTCTCACAATGTTGTTATTATCACTGCGGATGCTATGCGTTTTAATAATAGCAATATCACAGCACCGTTTATTAAAGTTCTCTTTGCATGAGACAAAAATAATACCAAAACAAATTGTCAGCATCTTGACAATAATCTTGTTTGACCAAATAATACATTGTTTCATTATAACATCTTCTGTAATCATCCGAAACAGTACTTTGTATTCTTTTATTATCGTATAACTTACATCATTGTCGATTCTTCCTTATTGACGGTGTTACATTACATTATGTCTTAGTCTTAAATACTACCTTGTGTTGCCTTGTATGTACTGTACTTTTACGTCACCCGTTATGTTACAATTGTTCAATTCTGTGTTCGGTTTTGTTATGTCAATATTGTTAGAGATTGTAGTTACTTCGTTGAGCTGGTCGTAATTAAAGTTGTCAAGAAACTGGTGTTTTTCTAGAAATCTGGTTATAACTGAATTTGTTCTAAAGTGTACTTAATTCATTTGTAAGGTTAGGGACGTCAGTTATTTTTTATTTTTGTTTTTGTAGGCGTGTTCCCTTTGAAACGCCTACATCCAATCTTACTATACATTTTTTTTTCTCTTAGGATGAATCTAACCTTGATTAATAATTTCAATCCCAATATATCTCAGACAGACCTTTAGTGGGTTTCCTAATCGCCTAGATTTTCATCGAGACTCTGTTAACGTCCTTTCTCTTTCGACTGACATAGTTAACTGTTGCTTCATATCTTAATGTTGCGTTTACCTGCTGGTGTTGAGAATTAGCCATAATTAAAGCTACTGTTGTATGCAGAAAAGCCACATTTCTTTCCATCTAATTCCTGATCTATTGAGTAATGTTGGATCACAGCGTGATATGTCTAAGATATTTAATACGTCTACCATTTTCAAAGTTCGAAACTAAAACCTGAAACGTTTGCAGGTCTATGTGGAAACTATATAAACCCTATTGTATAACACAGAATGTCCTTACGACGTTGATATCATCGGAATGTTATCAATAGTGCGTGAGCGCAGATTATGAGCTCATTGACATCAAGTACAGCTGTGAATCATTCCTTTACGAGGTTCTTGAGAACACAATACATCAACAGTAATTGAAAAGGTTTGTCTATACTATCTCCTGTATAATGGTCATTATTATCGCTATGTCGATTCAAATCTCTTAAACCTTGAAAAAAAAAAACTTATTTTATTTTTATTTCGTGTCGCAAAAGTTCCGCCTTGGAGGTTGCCAAAGAGCGATGGAACGCAGCATTCTGACTGTAAAAAGACAGGACACAGTTCGGAATACCACGCTGCGTTCCAAAACGGGCATACTGGATGTAGGAAAGAAGGCTGCCAGACTCAAATGGGATTGGGCGGGTCACATCAGCCGCATGCACGACGACCGCTGGGCAAAAGCCTCCACACAATGGGTGCCTGAAGATGGACGGCGCCGCCGAGGCCGGCCCAGAAAGAGATGGCGAGACGATCTGGATGCGTACCGCCGAGGCTGGTTCGACGTGGCGCAGGAAAAGAGTTCCTGGTAGGATTTGGGGGAGGACTTTGCCCAGCAGTGGGACAGTTACCTAAGCTAAAAAAAATAATCGATCATGTCTATGGGGCTAGCCTATTTTTAGCCCAAAGAATCAGCATTGCCATCCAACATGGTAATGCTGCCAGCCTTTTGGGCACTTATCCCATTGACAACGATGCGGACAAACTTTTTGATGCCCAATGAGGTCCTGTACAATTTGTACATAATTTATAATATTTAGGTGTTAGCTTGTACCATAGATATCCGTGGCTTGTACATTGTAATTAAGGCTTTTTGTTTTTATTTAAATAATAAACCCAGTAAAACTTTGTAATAGTTACCTATGTGACTTTGTGTCTACAAGCAAAACAATATTGTTAGGCGACTTTATCTAGAAATACTTTCTGTACCTACATGTTAGCTCAGAATTTAATTAAGTTAATAGGTCACTTAAGTTAACAAGTTACTACTCATTAGTAAAAGAGCAGGGATTTAGCTAATGAAAACAACACACTTATTGATTTACTAAGTAATCTTATAAACAGTTCCGTTGAATTCATTACTGAATACTTAGTACATACTCAAGAAAAAAGTCCTTGCTTGACTTGTTTTTCTAGTATTATTACTTACAGCTGTAGAAATAAATATTTATACAAACCGTACAACTTTATTTCAGACCATAAATCCATTAAATCTATATTTGTGTTAGTAAGTGCTTAAGAACTATAATTATGAGAACACCACAAAGAAAATGAAAACTAAATCAAATTGACAGGAGAACTTATAAACAGTTGGATTATTTTATGGTCTCACGATTATTAAAATATATATTTATCCAGTAACCTCTATCTACATTAACTCAACATACAAGTCAATACTCTTAAAATTGTCTTCTGTGCTTGCACTCACGTAAGGATAACAATGCAACTACACTTTATATTTAATTTGCTTCATCGAATCGAATTGAATAACATATCGATAAAATGATATTATCGCTGCCAATCGTAATGCAATTACAGATATACTCCAAATTATCTGCAATGAGATAAATCATTATCTTGACATTATAATAAAGGAACAACCACTTCAGATAAACTTAGTTACAGAGTGCGTCAACACTGCTATTCGTGATGTAATAAAAATACCTACTTGAATTTTATCAAAATATCGGGTAGTTACAAAATAGTAGACAATAATAGAGTCGATGGACTTAAATTCTTAATTCCATATTTGGAGATTAGTCTTAATTTGTTGGCAAGTTTTTTCTCTGAACGTAAATCGATCCTGGGGATTAATATAAAAAAAAAACAAAGAGCTCTTATTTGTAGTTAGTATCGGCATCAGGGACCACATGTCAAAATCATTGGTTACCAATTTATATTATCATGGTGCATATTATATTTTATTGCTTCATTATAATTCCCATGGCTGGGCAAACACCTCTCTCTTTCTTTGCAAAACTCTTTATAATTCCACTGCCTCATACCATCACATAAAATTTCCAAGCTAAACCATTGCACCACACAAGTACTTGCTCTCACGCGTGTAACACAAAGCAGTAACGTTATTATATAAGCAGATAACTCTATTATTAGACTTGCAATAATGAAGATAGCGGTACAGACAAATGGAAGATTGTTCTGCATGTTAATCGTTATATAAATATAATAATAATGGCTGTTCACTTGTACGGCCAATACACGGCCAAGGTCACGTTAGGAAATATTCCAGGGATGTGCGTAACAATAATATGCAGACGTTTTTACCTGATTGTAGATGGACTAATTACTACATGGTTAATGCAGCCTATAATGGTCGTTGATAAGGTTAAAATTAATATAATCATAATGCGTCAAACAGAACTTAACCAACATCTTGCGGAATTTTAAACAGTTGAGGTCATAGATGACAAGATTTTTAATTATGATAAATCTTCTAAGAACTGATACGTCACTGACAGGATAGTCACACCCACAGTTTCCACAACTATGACTGTTTTAAGATCCGAGATATACCATGAAATCATCGATTTAAATTATGATCCTTTTCAACATACTTATCGAAGCTAAAATCAACAAAGAGAATAATTCTAATTAAGCGAACACCAAAACTTTTGCGTATAATGATTTGAATGGATAAATAGCTGAGTTGTATTAAACCGTCCAATGGATCCAAAAAGTAAACGATCAACAAACCGAAAATTTTAAACTTTTTGTAAATGTTTTTTTGTATGACATCTAATGCTGATGACATCTTAATAGTACGCCATCAAATCCATCTCTATTTAAAATAATAACAAGTCATTCTTTATTGTCCACAGATAAATCATTGCCACTAGTCCAACCATCACCATTGGAAGCTCCAGAGGAAGGCCATGCAGCTCAGTGTACCTGCCCCAACTGTGATGAACTATTATCACGCTTCTCAGAATGCAGTATATGCTTGGAGCCTTTACAGGTAAGGATTTATACTTCAACACTTAGAGCATGATAAGTTTATTTTTGACCTTAAAGTTCAAGGTAGGTATACGCCATCATTGACGTTTTAATCAGTTTTGATCTGTCAAGACGAAATCAAAGGCAAGATCTTCGTTCCGCCGTTAGAAGACTCTTGACTAGATGGCGTCTGGTACTATGCGAATGATATTGGGGTATATAGAGATTTCTAATTTTATTATTATCTTAGTCCAACCATTACTTGACGCCTATTAAATAAAAGTATAAACCTATGTTAATTCAAAAATCTGAAGCATTAAAGGTATTTGTTCTATGATAAACTCATTAACACGAAACCTTCTCTGTTAGCTCAGCTTATCCCAAGCTTTGTTCAAAAATTAAAATGAATACAATTTTTTCCATGCTAAGCTATGAACACAGGAAAAACATGCGAGGAATTCTAAAACCTCATATCTCAACTAAAGCGCGTTCATTTAATATTCATCAACGAGATTAGAAGACTAACCGTACTTTGTATGAAAATGAGCTCATAGTCTGTTTATTTAAACCCTTCGTCTCTGCTACGGATCCCTCTTTAACTGGAGCTCAATATTTTGATCGTAAATCTTTGTCATTGTCATCTGCCCTTGAACTGCATTCACTGAACTTGTACATTCTACTTCATCATCATCTTTCTGCTCTTGTCCCATTTTACTTGGGGTCGACGCAACACGTTTTCCTCTTCCATTCTCACGTCATCACGTCACGTCATTGTCACGTTATCATTCACTCCCTTCTCGTCCATAATCAGTACTTTTTGTGAGTCCTCTTTATTATTATCACTACTTTTAGTAGATGAAGTTAGTTGCAAAATGCTTAGTAATTCTAAGCTCCTACAGTCTAGCAGTGTCATGAGAAAAATGTAGCTTCCTAAACTCAAACTAAGTTTCGTTGTTCTGAAATTCAGTTACAACTGAAAGTCCGAAATTTAGGCCTGTATGTGGCGAACACGTGTTTTTGCCACGAGGATCTAAAACTTATTATCGCAAAACGTGCATAAGCTTAACTCGCCTACCTTCTTTAGAAATATATAAGGAACTAGGTATAATAGTGTGCTTATGTAATTTAAGCTAGACTGTTCCCCTTACAAGGAACCTCATGTTAATATCACGATAAAGGAGCCAGGGAGAGAATCTTAATTACCGTTGATAAAGGACCACGTGCGCCAGGCTTGTTGAGTGCGGGCTCGCTAAGGCGAATTTGAAAGTGGTAAAGTGAACATTTTGAGAACTTAGAAGTTTTCGTAGCTGGTGTTAGTGATGAATGACGATACTACATTATTACAGAATGTAATAAGAAACTTAATACATTCTAAACAGAAGCAGCTGATATGAATAAAATGTAATTCTGGCCAGTCAGGAGTGCAAAAATCGTTACAACAATATTGTTAAGGTAACACTATCGTTTGTAAGTTATAGTCAGTGATAAACCGATGAATTAAATGACGTGTTTTACAAGTTTAAGACTGCAAAACAAGATATTGCAGTCGTTTAAGTATTGATTTGATTTTCTTTTATCCTGTTTCGAGGATCTCGTAAAGTTTATGCGTTTATAATCGTAAAATAATAAAAACCTATTCAATAGTACAATACTGATTGATATTAAACACGTGTATGGTAAGACAAAAATATTTTAAAAGGATTATTTATTGTTAGGTTTTCTTACTTCTTTTATTTTAAAACATAGGCAAAGCTAATCATATCATTAAACATCTAACAGTCGTTACGGATCAGCAGTTGCCTCATAATAATATTATGCCTACTTATAATATGGGTTATATGGGTTAGGTGACCTCATAATTTTTTTTTTCTTTTCTTTTCTTTTTTAAAAATACGTTGCCCCACACTAGGAATTTCTCCTGTATTGTGGGGTCATCAACAATTATTTAAAATGCTTACTAAAAGTCGTTCCCCGTTTCAAGAAATTCGTCACTCACAACTCGCACGGCTTACCCAACTGTATACAAGTTAGTGTGAGGTGATTACACGACTGCCGTGCACAACTTAGGTGTTCTAATAGTTCATTATGTCTAAGCTAAGTTAAGTAAGCACTTTGCCAACATGTTTCATGTATAAGGTTTGATTTGCAAACAATCTTCGCTATGAAATTCCTTTGGGAAGAGGAATGTTTGTGCGTTCAAAGGATGGTGGATTCTTTGATGGTTTTTCATGCTACAAAATCTTGCAAAATTCCAATGCGTTCCAGACTGTTATAAGGAAATGTTCATCAAATTCTGAAACATTTTAGTTAGTGAAACTTGTTATTGAATAGATACTAACTATTCATGGCTACACTTACTGAGATGACGACTAATAGAGAAGTATGGAAGAAAAACACATGTTGCGCCGAGCACAAATAAATTGGGATGAGGGCAGGAGAATAGTGATGACTAAAGTAAAAGTGCGCAGTGCTGCTGCACACCCCTACCCTATTTCAAGATAAACAAATATCAACTTTATTTCAATGATCATTAAGTTGATTTCAGAGTGACTAGCAATATTGACAAAGTTACAAAAAAGTTTGAAGTTGTAGTGTAAACTGAACTTTATTGTGTGGGAATTGAAGTTAGTTTTCCATTCATTCATATTTGATGACTTTGCTTCTGTCAGTAGTCTCGTAGTTACGAGACTACTGACAGAAGCAAAGTAGCGCGGTCTACCTACTAGGCTAGTTAGCCTAGTAGGTAGACCGCGCTTCAGGTCATGTATTCCCCTTAAGTCAATTGACTACCAATTCAAATTGTCTGTTCAAATAACAACTGTCATACTTTGACAGTTGTATGTAATGGCTAAGGGCCGGTTGTTTCAAACGATTGGTTAACGTTATATACGTACGTCAAATAATAACGAGTACATAATGTAATTATGTGACGTAATTCAAGACCAACATTTTGTAATTGTAATTTGAAACAACGCTTTTTTTGGTTTGACGATAGTTAGCACCATTTTTACGTATACACCTGCTCGGCAAATTGACGTAGGATGTTTGACGTAAGTTGTCACATTCACATACACTATTTTCACCTCAAAGTACCTTGATCTAACTCCATGAAATCCAGGCAATGTTCTAATGATAATTTCTCCCTTTTTCCAGTGTTGCGGCCCCTGCGTATGTCCGTGGTGCGGTGGTGTCTGGTGCGGGCGGTGTTCCCGACGCATGTCGAGGTGTGCGTGGTGCAGAGGTGCCCTCAGAGCCCCGGCTGCACCCTGTCTGGCGTTACAGCGGCTCATCAACGACCTCATGCTGCCGTGTCGGAATTATAGGTAGGTTATCATCACTTATCAAAATACAGTTGACATTTTGAGGCCGCAGGAGACGCCGTTGGGCGTTGGGAATCGATAGCCAATTCCCGGCCACCCGTAGGCGCGGGCTTGCGGACGGCAAGCAATGGGCAGCTCGCCGTCCGGTAAGGACCAGGCCCGGGTCGACGGCGCGTTGTGTTCCACGTGCGCCTTAAAGAGATGTTAGTACTAGCTGACGGGATCCGCTAGGGCCGATGCCTGCCAAGGTCGCGGGTTGTTCGGAAGGGATACCGTGGCCCCTGGCAAGGGCAACTGAAGGAACACGGGTGGGTTTTAGTCAGTAAAAGCCTGACACGCCCTCCCGCTCCGCCCAGAGCGGGAGACGTTATTTGATAATTGCCCACTAAAAAACAAAAAAAAAAGAAAGGCCTGAGGTCCTGGACAATGTGACATTCTATCAAAGATAATAATGATGTTGGAAAAATAAAAAAGGTTGTTGGATAGACATACGCTACCAAACAGTTTATGTCAGTCGTTGTAAAAATACGAAACGCTTTGAAACCGATGGCCATTTGCGCAGGCCCCTTGGTTTTTTAAAAGCTACTCAAAAAATCTGATTTGTGGTCTTGGTTATTCTGGTCATTAATCACGACAGCATGCAATTCGATTTTCAATAACATTCACAAGATTTTTTCAAGTCTCAACATAACGGTAATAACTCGTATTAAGGCTCCTACAAACAGGCGCGACACGCGATATAATTACGCGCGACACAAAGGCACCGCTCGTTGCGCGACTTGCGGTGCCCTTTTTGTCGCGGGCTATTTTTCGCGCGTCGCGCCTGTTTGCAGGAGCCTTTAGTCCCAAAACCAGTTAAAAAACAAACGGTGTTCAATAACCAACATATTGATTACATAGACGAGAGTCTAACTTAGCCAATTGGAGATGATGCTTTTCAGTCTAGACAGAAACATGTCGAATTAGATGGCCTAACATAGCCATGTATGTAGCATTATTATAGGGAAGTCCGGTTTATAGCAATGGATGGCTGTTACAGCTCCTTGTCTGCAACTACTCAATGAATCATTTTCCGGGTGACACCTTTAGCCAGAACAAAATAATGATATACAGTAGCAATATGACATCTACAGTCCATTCGCAGTTATATTTATTACCTCTGACGGCAGCAACCCAACATCGACCTTATTGTAACGACAATAAAGATCACTGTGATTTTGAGAGACTTGTCAGTGGCAGCAGGCCAAAACCAAACCTTATTGTAACGAGAATAAAGATCACTTTGAGTTTGACAGAGACGCAAAATTAAAGGAAAAACTAACAGTCTCAGTCTCAATCTGTCAAAAATATCTCTAATTTCCATACATTTTTGACAAGTTTTTGACATTGATTGTCGCCGTTTGTAAAAATATAATTTAAAAGAGTGTCCATGGAGTTTCTTGCCCGTTCTTCTCCATAGGTACCTACGCTTTGGAATGGGCAACTAGCTTCATATTTTCTGACTGACCGACTTCTTGACAATTCAAAAGTGCCTGTAAATGGTTTAATTGAAATAAATGCTTTGAGTTTGAGTTTGCCGAGATGAGATTGCGACTAGATTTTGAACGTTTTTAATTCCGGGAATTGGCGTTCTGTGAATTACGGATTATACTGCAATTTGAAGTAGTGTCACGTCAATTTCTAGGAATACTATCAGAAATACCTAGGAGGCAGCTTATTATATGTAAGTACTCGGGACTTGATGGTATTTCCTGTCATGTAATAGTGTTGTATAGGTATGTCGCTTTGGTTTTGATGACGATACTGTTTCAAAGGAGATTGCTATGTTAATATCTTACGTGGAAACTAATATCAGGATCAGCAAGTATTTCGATGTCAAATCGCTTTTGATATTAGGGTATCAATCAATCTGCCTAGACTTTTCCCAACCATGCTGGGTCGGCTTCCAGTCTAACCGGATGCACATAGCTGAATACCAGTATTTTAAGTTTTGATATTATTGTATATGTCTGGAAAATACCTTAATTTAATTATTAACTGCGGAAGTAGAAGGGTACTGTATTGTACCCTTTAAAAGTAGTTAAAATGCTATAAAAGTTATAGCATTTTAGCTACTTTTGAAATTTTGATTTAATAAAATTATAACTTAATAAATAAAGATTGTGACTTTTAGTTTAAAAAATCCCCTCACAGGGAATTTAAGGGGTGAAAAAGTTGATAGGTTAGAAAAATAAGTAAGTAACCAAAAAAAGTAGCTACGTATGTGTTTTAGGGTTTTTAAAAAATCGGCTCCTACCAAGGTGGAAAAGGGTAATAAAGTATAAGGGGTGGATTTTACATGCTTCCATTAACTCGAAAATGAGTATGGGTCTTTGAGTCAAGTCCCAAACGATTTTTTTTTAATTCCACCCCTATGTGAAAAGCGGGGTATACAGTTTATTTGAAAATGTCGTCGGTTCGAACCCAGACAGGCGCTTCACTTTGTGTAAATTTTTTCACCACCACTGCTCTCAAAACGGCGAAGGAAAACATCGTGAGGGGAACGAAATGTTCTAGAACCAAAAATTCAAAGATATGTATCCCACCACGTTATAGGCTGATTTATGTAAGCAAGAAAAACAACCTCCTGAATGATGTTATTTCAAATAACCTACTACCTTAGTAATACGAAGACATAGTAATAACCGCCTGCAATAAGCTAACCTGGTTAATTGCCCTTGGAATCACGACAGAAGCCAACTCAATCCATTAAAAATCAAATACCTAAGTACCAATCGATAACTAATCCAATTACTTTGCCACCGAGAATCGTAAACGCCACATAAAAGTGGACAATAACCGTAACTAATAACAACACTTGTTTTCCGAATAAACCGCAACTTTCCGACAGTAAACCTTAACTGATAGATTATAGTTACGATTTTATTGCTTAGGGGCTGCACCAACCAGGCGAAAACAAAAGAAAAAGAAAAGAAAACGCGGGTCAAACCGGAATGAGAAAGTTTGGATAAGACAGAAATTAAAACAGAAGACGATCACGCAGGGGATCGAAAACTCTTTCATTATCGATTAGTCGTCTTTCAAATAATTATACTGTATGTTGGTAGCTTTTTTTTTATTTTCTCATTCTTGCCTAGTTTTTCATACATTGACATCTAAAACTTTTTGCTTAAAAATTCAGTTTGGACAAACAGCATTCGATCATTTCGATCTTTATGTCTTATATTTTACAAAAAAGCCTGATAATGCGCCAGAATTTTAAAACATACTAAGCTTCTAGCAGCCCGTGACGTCGTCCGCGTGAAATTTCTTATTCCCCCGACCCATCCGAACTATTAAAGTTTGCTTGATGTAAAGTATCACACTAATATTATAAACGCGAAAGTTTGTGTGTGTGTGTTTATATGTTTTTTACTTCTTCTCGCTCAAACGGCTGGACCAATTTTGATAAAATGCTGAATGGAGGTAACTGACACCCTGGATTAACATATAGGCTACTTTTAATCCCGATATTGCCACGGGATCGACATTTACGCGGGTGAAACCAGGTGACGCAGCTAATTGAAGAATAAATATTTAAACGTTCATTTCAGGCCATAAATGAGCAATGATTCGCCAAATCTGTAAAAGCCCTTACACGTTCCGACTCTATTTTATTGTGATGTCACGTTGACTTTATGTTTTTCCTTCCTAAGATCTATTGTATTAGGTCAACGTTTACGAGGAAACTTATTATCACGGATACCTACTTTATTTCTTATCCTTTTTCATTATTATTCTCTTCAAATGGACGGTAAAAGCCTATCGCTTTTACCGTCCATTTTTTAAATAAAATTGTCCCACAAATCAAAATCAAAATATTTTATTTCACATACATGGGCAACGTCAGAAGCTTGGTGCACGGTTCCAATTGGTCGTTTCCTATGGAGAAGAACCGGCAAGAAACTCCACGGTTACTCTTTTTATAAATAATTTTCCTACAATCACAAATTGAAAATCCGTGAATAATGAAAACCTTTCAACATTTCCTGGTAGATTCCATAAAAAAGTGTTATTGAATTTTCAGAGTAAGAAAATAGATTAATTTCATTTGATAATAATACCACGATTTTACTGCACACGCATAAATGTGGGTTATAAACTGTAACAATATTGTAGAAAATTCATTGAAATTCTAATCATAATATTATTTATTCTCGTATTATGTTATTATTCATATTTTTATTCGAGGAAATGAGTGGGCAATGCATTCCATTGCTGTTATAGTGAATTCCATATTGATGATATTTCTATTATTAATATCTAATTTAAAGAAACGAAGTTTACAAAATGGCCATACTTATTTTGAAATGAATATGCACTTAAAACAGTGTGCATTAATTTGATTATGCACGTGATTCAATTAAGGGGCATAAAACTACGTTTATCGTGTTCTAGCTAATTTATTTAGTTTTTGTACTCGATTTAATAACATGTGACGTTAAAATTCCGTGCTAATTTACATGTTCATAATTGCGGTTTTTATATAAATGATAGGCAATACTAATAATTACGAGGCAGTACCAGGCACTACTGAAATAACATATAATGATTGAGAATTGAAGGAATCATGCCCCGTTTACAAAATATGTTTAATTTTGAATATATCTTTTTTTTTTCTTGTATTTTATTTTACATTCCTTTTATTTTTAAACAAGAAAATATTTACATAATAAATAATAATGTAATGTATGTAAAAAATAAAAGATGGAAAGAGTCAGCATCGCTATCAACAGGAAATTTTTGAATCACATAACAAGATATTACTAACATTATGGATCTTTGTTGTCTGAGCAAAAAATATTTTGATTTGATTTGATAATAAACACTGCAAAATTATCATTATTTTAAAACGCAAACAAATAAACATAATATAAACTAACATTGAAAAGATTTAATATGCTAATAACTTTCATAATACAAATGTTATCCACCGTCCAAACACAGCATTTTAGATTCACAATCTAATAATCTATTTTCTTTGTTCACAGACGCGGATGCACAGAGCTCCTCACAGCAGTTACCAGAGTCAAGCACGAAGAAGACTGCAAATATGACACCATGATCTGTCCCATCACAGCCAACTGCTGCTCAGTACCCTTCGAAGAACTGGCATCACATTTACAAAACAACCACAACATCATCGCGGTGTACTCACAGAAGATAAAGATCTTAATAGAAAACTTCCAAACGAAGTTGAAGAAGACAGCATGCTGCAGAACAAAATACAAGATAATCTTATTACACCATAAAAGCGCTTTCATCATCAAAGTGTGCATCTACAACTACCACGTAAGAGTAGAAGTGATGAGGCGGAAACTCGGATACATTGCCGATGTTAAATCAGAGACGAAAAGAAGCGATTACAGCGCTTTGATAGAATTCCAAAGCAAAGCGCTTTGCACAAAATCAGCTATTCTGATAGAAAACGAAGCCTATGGGAAGAAGGCTGAAGTACAATGGAATGATGTGGTGATGAAGTCTGAGAATGATGAAGCAATCACGATTCATGTCAATATCGGCAAATCAGACTCGGATTTGTTGAGGAAGGATTATGCTGAGTCTTGAATAATGAATCAAAAATGGAATGGGGATGTTCTTCAATTTCCAACAGCATCATCGGCCCAAGGGCATGTGAAGATGCTGAGAAAGTCGAGTGCGAAACATCGTGGCAAATAGTGCTCAGTGCAGTGCAGACAATTTTTAACAATTCACAATTATGCTCAATGCAGGGCAGACAATTTTTAACAATAATTCACAATTATCATTCCGATTAGATATGCATTTAAATGTAAAAATAGATTCATTTATATTTAACGATGATGTGGACTTTAAGAAGTTTGGATTAAGTTATGCTGTTGGTGATATTCGCGAACTTAAGTGAGAAAGAAATCTTGAAAATATTGGAAAGTTGTGCTAGCAAATTTTTGCTGAATTGAATGATAATGTTACGGCTATTATTTATGTAAATAATAATGATCTGGTTAACATCATATTTAAGTAGAAAACTTGCGTAGAATTATACTGGGATATTATAGACTGGTTCAAACGTTTGTTTTTATTGTGTGACATTCAATCTTACCTTCAAAATAATTATGCTTAGTTATATGAAAGATTTCACCTCACTAGACCAGTCTAAAATCCTTGAATTCGCGAATAACCACCAATTGTGACTGATGTAGCCTTAATATTAGAATAAATTAGTATTTAATAATACGGATATGTAATATAAAAATATACCTTTAGATTTTTTAATATTTGCATTTTTATTTTTGGCTTCCTCTTGTGACAATTTAATTATGAATTTAAGAGCTGCATAAAAAGCTGTCTTCTAAATATTGTTATTATAAAGTGATAAATCAGCTTTCGTCCTAAAATACAGCCCGATTCAAACTTTATTGCGGCTCGGAACATGAGGCGAGTCGCTGCGCAGTAACAAATTCATCTGTCAGCGGGGGTGAGGGGTGCGGTACTGCGCAGCAGAATAGCGCACTTCAGAGCCCTCATAACGTATGAATCAGCAGGGTAATTGCGAAACACACTATCCGTAGCAATGGGTTTCATTTTGACAGTTCAGCTTAGATTTGTGGTATGTTTTGTTACACTTTTTCGCTAAAACGGCAGAACGGATTTGGATAAAATTTGGCACACGTGTAGACCTGGCTAAGACCTGGATTAGGACATAGGATACTTTTTATCCCGATATTTCCGCAGAAACTAGACTTATGCGGGGGAAACCGCGGGGTGCAGCTAGTTTTAAATAAATGCAACCCAGAAATTAATAAATCATCATCATCATCTGCCTAGCCTTTTCCCAACTATGTTGGGGTCGGCTTCCAGTCTAACCGGATGCAGCTGAGGACCAATATTTTACATGGAGCGACTGCCTATTTGACCTCCACAACCCAGTTACTGGGTAATACGAAACCCCTTGCTAAGACTGGTTGTCAGACTTTCGGGCTTCTGACGAACCGTAACAACTGTCAAAAATACGAATGACAGCCGGGGCCACATGGCCGAGACCTTCCGAGGCACAGAGTGTCTTGTTATGTAAAGATGGTCACCCATCCACGGACCAACCGCGGCAATCGTAGCTTAACCTGATCGATCGACCCGTGCGGTTATTATTACTTAGCCACAAGCCCCCTCAGATATTAATAAATTACATTTTGGGACTAGCTAAATACCATGTTTACAACATAATTTAGATCCATAATAATATCAGTCTAAGGTTATCGCACAAATGAGACTTCCTTTATAGTAATACGACCTATTCGATTGACGTCAGAACAATGTCCTCTAAAAGTGCAATTTATTGTATTTATTTGGTCTTTGTGCTGAGTTTAGTTTAATACTTCGATTTTTTTTTCGTTTTTCATAACACTATCACGTGCTCTAATTAAAAGCAATCAGAATTCCTAAAAATAATACTCACTTAATTTTTAATTGGATGTTAAGATGACCTAGGCACTTGACCTTTCCGAAAAACATCATCACGCTAATATTATAAAGGCGAAAGTTTGTGAGTGTGTGTGTTTATATGTTTGTTACTCCTTCACGGCCAAACGGCTGGATTAATTTTGATAGAATTTTGTATGGAGGTAGCTGACACTCTAGATTAACATATAACTTTTTATCCCGATATTCCCAGGGGATCGACATTTACGCGGGATAAACCGCGGGGCGCAGCTAGTCACTAATAAGGTCGACAAATGGCAATACTAAGACATAATAATATAACTTCCTATTGCGATCTTCTTCTTTCCTATCGACACACTTATAATTTTAATAGCTCGTCATGTCGAGGTATAATATTAGCCAGTCAGCAAGTTAACAGGCACCCCATTGGCCATTGCGATTAATAACAATAAAATCCTCCCACCTCGTGAAAGCCGAGAAAGATAAATAAATCAAGTATCATGACTTGGCTCGCGAGGTTGTCGACATGTGGGATGTGGACTCAGCGATCATTGTGCCGATAGTCGTGACAGTGACAGCCAATGAGTTAATAGCCAAGAGCCTCGACCAACATCTGAGGAGGCTCTCATTGGGCAGCTGGATTGGGACTTTATTCAGAAAGCGATACTTCTGGAAACGGCTCGCATTGGTAGGAGGTTTCTCTCTGGAGCCCTGACCGCCCGTTAGCTTGGACCCTGTTCCCGATACCGGTGGGCTACTATTTTTTATATTCTAATATTTAATTATATAATTTATATGTATTTAATGAAATAAAGGAAATATTATCTACAAAGAACGTTTACCACCAAGGCTAATGAATATTGACAAAGCAAATGAGCTGCCAAGGGTTGAATGACAACGTGTTTAATACTTCCTAAAAGTGATGTGTGGAGTATGGGTGTGGGTGTGTTTGTCGACTTGAGTGTGTGTGAATTGATGGGTTAGCAAGCAACATTAAGAACAGATTATTCATTTGAAACTTATTAAGGAAGTTTGTTCATCTACTTCAGTAGACCCACCTTTTTCAAGCTATAGGTATTAGGGAAAAATGGACATTAAAATGTAAATAAAAATCTTATTATACTAGAGAACATCTTCCTGGTATCAACCAATCAATCAACTCAGCCTATTGCAGTCCACTGCTGCCCATAAGCCTCTCCCAGGCTGCGCCACAACACCCTGGACATCTTCCTGGTATAGTCGGATAAAAAGTAAAATAACCGACAAGGACGATAACTTCATATTAGGAACATAAATTACAAGAACCATCATCATCTGCCTACCTTTTCCCAACTATGTTGGGGTCGGTTTCCAGTCTAACCGGGTCCAGCTGAGTACCAGTATTTTACATGTAGCGACTGCCTATCTGACCTCCACAACCCACTTACTGGATACGATACCTCTTGGTAGAGTTGTCAGACTTTCGGACTTCTGATGACCCGTAACAGTTGTTACGGGTCATCAGAAGCTCAAGGTCAAAGATCCACGAATGACAGTCGGGATCAACAGCTTAACGTGCTTTCCGAGGCACGTAGGGTCTTGTATTTAAAGATGGTCACTCATCCATGGACCAACCGCGGCCTTTCCGATCCCTTTCCGATTGAATACGTGTGCTTATGACCTTAAGACTGGAAGAAACTGCCACAATTTGACTCTTAAACGCACGATCAAGATCCCACAAATTGTAACTCTTTCTTGACCAAGATGAACAAAATAGCATTCACTGGCTCATAACATTTTCTAAACTAATATAAGTATGTGGAGTAGGCCAGGATATTAACATGGCGGCTCATGGTGGCCTTAATACAGACGTACGGAATAACAGTCACTCGCTTGTAATGCGACCCACGGAGTTGTGTGCTTGTCCACTGTCGGGACGCGGACGATACGAGAAAATGTAAGCATGCGCTTGAATTATGTGAAATATTTTCATGGCGTGTTGAATTGTGAAGGCCCCCAATGTCGATAGCATTGAATTTGATAGCACCAAAATATATTATACCATACCAAACCGACTTCTGGATCGAAGCAATTAACTGACTTTAACGGTTAAATCTGCAGTTGGTTGCAGAATTAACAAATAGAGCCTTTATTTTGTAACAATATAATTTAAAAGAGTGTCCGAGGAGTTTCTTGTTGTTCTTCTACATAGGTTTACGTTTTGGATTGGGCAACTTGCTTTATCTTTCTGACTGACTCCTTTGACAATTCAAAAGTGCAAATGATATTATTAATATAAATCTCCATACGAAAACCACCTTTGGGAAGGGGCCGACTAGACATAATTTCTATTTTATTTACATTTTATGTGCAAAGTGCCTTTTATGTGCTTATTTGAAATAAATGCTTTGAGTTTGAACTTACTCAAGCGCAAAATATTACACTCACTCACACACGACACACTCACACGACACTATCGCTTCCAAAAGATATCGTAACGTACAACAATGAAAACCTACACAAGATTGAATATTTACAAAAGAAAAATGGACTCCATTATATTATTTCTTCACGAATTCACGAAACAACAAAGTTTTTCTTTCAAGAATTAGAAGCCAAGGCCACGTTTCGAGTCATTAGAAACATAATTGTTGGGTCTAAAAGGTAATTAGAGCATTCGGTATTTATGAAGTAATTTGTAGTGAAATTGTACTTTAGGGTTGATTTTTCAATCGACAGATAAATTTTATTCGTGGAATAAAATTGACGTCTGACAGTTTTCGTATGGAAGAATTGTCAAAAATTCAAAATTATTCCTGCGATAAAATTACCTGGCGTTGGAAAAATCAGCCCTTAATTAAATTGTAACTTAATAGGGAATTCATTTAAATGATGAAATTTAAAAAAGTGTTCATACTATATCATTGTAAAGCGCTCAGCAGGTATCAATAAAATTTAAATTTCAATGACACGGTATGTTGCATACCCTATCTTTATTTTTGACGATGATTATTATCATTGAAATTTCAATTTTATCGTCATACAATTAAGTTACATTTTTATTCGTCGCATAAAAATCCTCGGCCGTGCCGATGCCGATACTGGGCGCCGGGCCTAAGAGGCGTAAAGGTCGAGGCAGGTCTAGATAAAGATGGCGTGATGGCGTTTAGGATTTTAGGAAAACTATGGGATAAACTTTATCCCAGCAGTAGCACAATATAAGTTATTAAAAAACTGGCCAAGTGCGAGCCGGACTCGCATATGAAGGGTTCCGTACCACAAGGCAAAAACGCCGAAAAAAAACACGTTTGTTGTATGGGAGCCCCCCTTAAATATTTATTTTAGTCTGTTTTTAGTATTTGATTTTATAGCGGCAACAGAAATACATCATCTGTGAAAATTTCAACTGTCTAGCTATCACGGTTCATGAGATACAGCCTGGTGACAGACGGACAGACGGTCCCGTTTTTACCATTAGGGTACGGAACCCTAAAAATGAGCTAACCAGACCATGCAAACGAATGAAGCATGTTACATATTTCGAATTCATGAAAAGGATATTCTTTATGGGTGTATAAAACCTTTAGTATTACTTATTTATTTATTTTATTTATTTAAAAAAGCACAGCCACATCACGTACATTAAACTTATGCTAGAATAATCGTAATAACTAAAGAACTAATTAATGTACATGACAATTACGGCGTACATAGCATTGATTATTTAACTTGCTGCCTTGAAAAGTATATTATGCTAAACTAAAACTAATATAAACTAAAACAGGCTAAAGTAAGTAAGATGGGTAGTAAACATGAACAAAAAGTTAAGAATAAAAATAATAAAAATTAAAAAATAGCAATACATAACGTACAGGTCATGAAAACCACAAGATGAAGGCTTATATTTGAGTCGAAACTAGTCAAAGAATCCCGAAAATATTACAGTACTAAAACCACGCACATAAATAAACTAAAGTGGCCGTTTGTTTTCTTTAGAATAACATATCTCGGCGTTTTTCTTAGCACTTACGGTACGAACCTTCCCTTTTCATGTTTCTTTGACATTAGACCTTCCAAGTTTCAAGGGAATGAGAAGATTTTGCAGTCTATTGTAAGTGGAGGTTGCTGTTCATGTAGGATTGATGCCTTTCATGATGCCTTTGGGAGGAAGTGGAGAAGAGCATTCTACGATGGAAAACCACATCATGGGAGTCATCTTTTTCAACGTGTTTTGTTTTCTAAAAATCTGTGCGGTGTTTTAAATGGTAATAGGACGTCAGGCACCTATTTGGATGTGAACTAAGTATAGTCCGACTTTTGAGCTGCAGTAAAATGACACTTCTTAATAACTCATTTTGGACTGAGTTTAGAGATATGCATGTCAAATAAGTTTCGTTTGTTACACTATTCTGTACTAGAAAAACAAGATTTGGTTGATGACGCGAAAAAACAAAAAGATGCCAATTTCAGTCATTTAAGTAACACATAGGCTGTCATTTTACTGGCGCTAATTAAAAGTTCGACTATAGAAGGTGTTGCAGCTGTAGGTAAAACCTATGTAGGTACCGATAAATTTAAGTCATTATTGTATTAACAGTTCCTTCATTTTTAGGGTTCCGTACTCAAAGGGTAAAAACGGGACCCTATTACTAAAACTTCACTGTCTGTCCGTCCGTCTGTCCGTCTGTCCGTCCGTCCGTCTGTCTGTCACCAGGCTGTATTTCAAGAACCGCGACAGCTAGACAGTTGAAATTTTCACAAATTATGTATTTATGTTGCCGCTATAACAAAAAATACTAAAAACAAATTAAAATAAATATTTAAGGGGGGCTCCCATACAACAAACGTGTTTTTTTTCGGTGTTTTTGCCTTGTGGTACGAAACCCTTCGTGTGCGAGTCCGATTCGCACTTGGCCAGTTTTTACTATACATACTTGGCGTAAAGTAAGAGTTTAATCTACTATGAAAGTGGATATTGCTTAATAAAAGCACATTATTATTAGTAGCAAGTATATTTAGGAATCCTAAAATTATGATATTGCATGTTCTTACTAAAACGTTGTGAGTTCTTTCCATATTAAAATAATAAAAACCTTTATGAGATCATAAAAGGTTTAAGGAACGAACAGTACTTACCTGCATGCAACATAAAGTTTATTAACAAATGAAAAGACGTGGATACATTTCCATTTTCAATTTTAAATCTTAACCCATCCAGTTGTAGGTAGAAATTCATTTGACTAAGGCCTGATTTTTGAATCGACAGATAATTTATCCGAGGAATAATTTTGAATTTTTGACAGTTCTTCCATACAGAATCTGTCAGACGTCAATTTTATTATACGAATAAAATTTATCTATCGATTGAAAAATCAGCACTTAGTCACAGTTAGAGTTATAAAAACTAAATAATTAGTGCTGCCAACAAGTTATATACCTATGTATAAATCAAACTTAAAAATTCCACCTTAAAACCGACTAAATAAAGTTTCAAATCGGCTGTCGTACGTTGTCAAATACGGGGTGTTTGTAAGTCGTGACAATCACATTGCCACGTGCTGTAAAATGTTGATTTAGTTGTTAAGTTAAATAGATGACCAAGTGAACTGGTTACTGAAGGTTTCACTCACGACTTTGTCATCACACTAATATTATAAAGGCGAAAGTTTGTCAGTGTGTGTGTGAGGGTGTGTTTATATGTTTGTTACTTCTTCACACTCAAACGGCTGGACCAATTTTGATAAAATTTTGTATGGAGGTAGCTGGTACCTTGGATTAACATATAGGCTACTTTTTATCCCGATATTCCCACGGGATCGACATTTACGCAGGTGAAACCGCGGGGTGCAGCTAGTACATTATATTCGTATTACCTTCTTTGATTAGACAACTCTGTAAAAAGTTATGCGTAATCATACATAAAATATACGCGTCGACTTGAGAACCTCCTCCGTTTTTTTTCGTCGGTTAATGACGTCACACAAACCTCAATCAAACGAAAACAGATCCCAGCCCATACACAATAACAGTTATGCCTTCAATGGACAGGTTAAGTCCCAAAAATAACTTATCAATACTCTATTCACGCCAATTATTTTTATCACGGTCCCTACAAAAACTCCTTTAATTTTACCCCCACACTTCCGAAATTAGCCCATAAAGTGTCTTCACACTTCATCATGCCATGACGTGACCGATAAAGGCTCGGTCAGATAAGCGCGTCAAAGGGACGTAGAAGCGGGAAATAAGTAAGTTGTTATGGCGTGATTTGACAGCACAAGTGCACGCAAAGGTATAGTGGTAAGTCGAACAGGATGAGTAACTAGAGCCTCCCTATCTATTCTGTAAAAAATCTCATCGTGAAAACTTAGGTGAAGTGAGCTGTCAAATCATCAATCTCTAGCATCTGGTGAAATGATAGCACACTTCAAAAGTTTTCATAGTGAGATTTTTCCAGAACAGACCAACTGTATTTATCACATTATCTGTTCTGTATTTATAAAGGGTTTAATTTTAAGAGCTTTTAAGTTTCCAATTAATATTACTAAGATTAGGTGTTGTGTTTTACAAGAAAATTACCTGTCGAAATTAGAGTTTTCAGTAAACGAACCTGTTGTTTAAACAGGTTTTCCCTTTGAGGTTCTGTTCTCAGTATTTATGTTAAAATATACAGTTTATTATTAATCCCTTAAGACATAATTATCTGGTTGCAACACGAAACCATAAAAACTTGGCTCCTTGATAATGAACAAGCAAATTAATTGGATAGGTAAGGTGGGTAGATAGAGTAACTACTATATGAAGCCAAGGTTTTAGAAGATGTTTAAAGTTTAAACTATCTTCTATTATAGTTTCTTTGGCTTTTGAATTTTATATTCCGCTTGGCTCCCTGGGTAAAAGAAACATCTGTGCATTTTTAAGATGTTTAATCTCTTTACAGGTAATCTACCTAAGAATTAAAAAAACAAAAGACTTGCCTATTTACAAAGTACGGGGGTGTATTATGCTCGGAGTGTCTCTCAAGGATAAAATCAGGAATTAATATCGCAAACTAAAGAGGCATTTGGCTGTCCATGTTTGTCAAAGGACCGATGGCCGGTGGAGAAGACAAGTTCTGGAGTTGATATCGCGTATTGGGAAGCGTAGTGGTCCAGCTAGATGGACCGACGACCTTGAGAAGGTGGCTGGGAAAGATAGGATGCGGAAGGCGGAGGACAGGGTGTTGTGGCGCAGCCTGGGAGAGATTTATGTCCAACAGTGGGCTGCGATAGGCTAAGTTGATTGATTGTGGGTGTATAAAAAAAAAAACTTTTTGTAAAAAAATATCATTTGGCAGATGTAACAAATTTACAGACGTTAAGTGCGTTTTGTTGTTTCTTGGAAGTCGCGTCGCCGCGTCAGTGTGGACGATCCTTATAGCTAGCCTCACACTTATCGATAATCGATAGATTTGCGTTTCCACACAATTGAGCATCAATGAACTTCGGCTGCCATCAGATTGTCTACCTGACCGACACCAAGGTACCTAAGTCTTTCAAAGTTGTAATGAGGTTTTTGAAGATTTTGTTAGTAGGGTGCAAAAAGATTTAGGAAACCTTTTAGATGCCTTTGAGGATAGTAGGGATTTAAGCCAAGATATTTTCATGCCGTAGTTATTTCGTAAATTGGCACCTGTACAAATACAGATTTTTATGGAAGAAAATCTTTATCTTCTTACCTAAATGTTATAGGTATCACCGTGGGTATTACAGGACTATGGTACTTTGCCGTAATAAAGAAAAAGGGCACAACTATTTTTTTTTCAAAATTGAATTTACATAAATTTGGAATCAGAAAAAAGATTATGGCAGTTTTTTTACTCAATTTCGGAAAAAATGTCAGTTGTGCCCTTTTTCTTTATGACTGCAGTACTGTACTACTCATTCGAATATTTTTCGGTTTCATTCACCACCTTTGAACATTATATCGTGTATTTTAATTATTTTTTTTATTGCTGATTGCTCTTGATCTTGATCACGCCTGATGGAAATCGATGGATGAGGTCTATGGTGGAACGAGCGTGCCCAGAAGATGCCTAAGGCACTGGAACTCCCACGCATCGACGAAACACAGCAAGCTGCTTGACGCCGGACTCCAGCGGTCGCAAACCAGGCGGGCCATGAAATACCATCAAATCCGTTGACGTGTTAACACATCAACGGATTTGATGGTATTTCATAAAAACTTGTTTTACCTGATACTTCACAGCTGATGTAAACCATTTAAGTTCTATTTATTTATTTATTTGACATAGGCACACCAACAACTTATTTACAAATAAGACATGTACAGACATTCACGATGGGATTCTGTGTAAATAAGTTACTTATAGGCATGCACATCATTCACAAAAAAAAGGACGAATCTGAATTACAATTGAAATAATTTCGAGAATAAAGTACATAAGGAAAAGTTAAATTAAAAATATAAACATGACTTAATTACATTGAATTGTACATTAAATTAAAATTAAATTAAGTACTAATAACTAAGAAAGAAATTACATAAAAAATGAAATAAAAACATTTTTATTAAAAGTCAACAATACATTACATTATAATGGGATATGGTTATTCTGAATTATATTGATAAAAAACAATTACAATTACATTAAAAAAATAAAAATATTATTGAATTAAAATAGTGGGCCGGATCACAGGTCGATTTCAATGATTTTAGTTTTAAATTTTGGCAGACTGTCAGCGAATATGTCTATGCTACTGTCAATGGAACAAGCTTTGTTGTAGGAGATCAACATCCTGTTTAGGGGAGCATGGCGGCCCAGGTTTGTGCGACACGGTTTAGTTGCAAACGTTCCAATAGTGCGCTTCGACCGGAGGTGAGAGTGACGAGGTACGTCTAGACTGATTTTGCTAAGCAAATCTGGGGTTGAAGTCATCCCGTTAACAATTTTATACAGTGTTGTCACATCATTTAGGACCCTTCGTTGCTTCAATGAGTCTAATTCAAAATAATTTAGCCGTTCTGCGTAATCGGCTCTGTAAGGGCATTTGTGGTCTTTAAACCGCAAGCACCTGGTAAATTTCTTTTGAACGCGCTCAAGACGATCCTTATGGACATTGTAAGTCGGACTCCAGACTGGAGATGCATACTCTATGAGACTGCGCACAAAGGAGTTATAGAGCACTTTCAAGGCCAAGATTCCTTGAAACTCTTTGCCAACTCTATTGATGAATCCAACCATTTTCATTGCTTTTTTTATAACGTTATTGATATGTGTGACAAATGACAGATCACTGCTAAGCACTACACCTAGATCCCGTATGTTTTTAACTTGTTGCAGTGATGTTCCGTTGAGGGAGTAAGTTGATAGCAGGGGGTGCTTTTTCCGAGTAAATGTTATGTGATAACATTTGCTGGCATTTAGTGCCATCCTGTTTACCACACACCAATTCTGTATTGAGTTCAGATCTGACTGGAGCAGGATTATGTCTTCTTGGGTTTTTATTTTGCGGTATATTTTAAGGTCATCGGCGAACAACGAGCATTGGCTATGTTTGATGCAATTCACTATGTCATTAATGAACACAATGAAGAGGATAGGCCCAGTATGAGATCCCTGGGGCACACCAGAGGTTGCAACGTATTCGCGGGATTGATAACCATTTACCACCACTCTTTGTGTTCGCTTACACAAATATGATCTGAACCACTCCAGTAAAGATCCGTGTACACCATGATCACGTAGTTTCAGCAGAAGAATTTCATGGTCGACCTTATCGAAAGCGCTACTGAAATCCGTATACAGAGCGTCGATCTGATGACCAGAGTCAATGCTTATACAGATCTCGTCAACATATGAAACCAAATTGGTGACAGTAGATTTGTTGGTGCAGAAGCCATGCTGTTTCGAGGATAGTTGTGGTTTTACATGTGATGTTAATATTGGGCAAATCATTGATTCAAAGATTTTTGAGAAGATAGACAAGATAGAAATTGGTCTGTAATTTTTAGCATCTGCACAGTCACCTTTTTTGAATATTGGCACTACGTTAGCCTTTTTCCATTCTATTGGAAATGAAGATGATTCAAGCGATTTATTAATAATTAGGGTGAGGGGATATGCTAAATTACGCGAACATTTTTTTATGAAAAGTGGAGGTAACCCATCCGGACCAGCTCCTTTGGTAACATCGATTCTGTTTATTGCTTTAAGCACTTCCCTCTCAGTAAAAGCAATTTTACTGAGAATAAACTGAGGGAATATTTGGGTATTTGTTGGAGCTCGGGACCTTCTGCTAGTGACAGAAAACGTAGACGAGAATTGAGTAGCAAAGAGCTGGCAAATATCGTCACCTGTCGTAGCTATTGAATCGTTTAGTGTCATTTCAGACGGTATAGAGCTGGATTTAGAATTATTGGTTTTAACGAAGGACCAGAAAGCTTTGGGGTTTGATCGGATGTTATTCTCCACAGAGTAAACATATTTCCTATAGCAGTTTTTCATAATCAACCGTGCTCTCTCATCAAGCAGTCTGTACTCAATCTCGTCACGTGGGTTTCCGTATTTTTTAAAACGTTTTCTATGCTTTTCTTTCTCGTTGAGAACTCTCACTAAGGTTTTAGAGTACCATGGGGGAAAGTTTTGGCTTACATGCTTAATTTTAGGAATGTTGTCTTCAATTATAGCTTGAACGGATTCATAAAATACCCCCAACATAACGTTAACATCCACACAAGGTTCCAGTAGCTCTTTCCAACGTATTTCTCTTAATTTTAGATTGATTAATTCGTAGTTAGCTGCTTTAAAATTAAATGACGATGTTTTTACACGTTTTAATGGCACATGTGCCTTAACAATGAAGTTAATTTCTAAAGGGGGATGGTGACAGTCTTCTTTACAAATAGGTGAAACAGACCTCCTGACAACTGCACCTTGCATATTTGAAAACACCAAGTCCAAAGTTCTATTGTTAGTATTTTTAATAACATTATATTGCAACAGACTGTTTAAGGACATAAAATCAATAAGAGAGTATCCTAGGTTGTTAGTATAGTTTGACGGAATAGTAGAGGTTACATACAAGTTACTCGGGTCCTGTTTCCACTCGATGAAGCCAAGATTAAAATCTCCTATTACTATCATTTCTTCGCCAGTAGTTTCATTAACACTTGTGACTGAACTGAGAAACATATCTAAATGCTGCAGAGTGACAGGGGGTGGTAAGTAGACAGCGCAAATGTTTATTTTCTTCCCCTCATTTATCTTAACGCGTACCCAGAGGTCTTCTGCAGTGGTTTCCCACTGACAAGCCCGCGCAGAATCATATGCCTTAGTTCTCATTGATAACATCGGAAAGTAACATCATACTCCTGTCCCATCCGCTAAAACCACCGCAATCCTTCTTTCACCGAATGGGTATGGTTATCGCCATAAGTCTCAAAGCCACTTACCTCAGCAGCAATATACGCAGGAATGACAGAGAGGAGCAGCCTCTCTTGCTGCTCCCTCTCACACTCCAGCTTCACTCTCTGCTCCAGGCAGGTTCTGGTGCCCGCGAAGGTGTTCCTGTGGGCCCTCTCTGTGAGGGCTCGGTAGTAGAGGCCGATACCGCTAGCAGAGATGAGGAGGGATAGCTCGCAGATTAGCTGTGGAAGAGAAGGGCCATTAGTAAACTGTTGTTAAAGATAAATGTATGGAATGATGGGCTTTTAAAGGCAAATGTAGATAATCTTTAAATATATAATTAATCTATATATATATATATAAAATTCAAAGTCCTGACTGACTGATATATCAACGCACAGCCTAAACCGCTGGTCCTAGAGACATGAAATTTGGAGGGTATCTTCTTTGTGAAGAGTACCTACTCTTCACAAAGAACACACCCTCAAAATTTCATTTTTCGGAGTGGATACCTATCCACTAGAAAGGGTTTTTCGAAGTTCCACCCCTAAGAGGGTGAATGGGGGAGGGTGAAATTTCACGCGGACGAAGTTGCGGGCAGAAGCTAGTCTAACATAACGTATCATCACGATTGTACCTATTCCTCTCAGGATTCGTCGGTATGGGAACAGCCTATTACCGTCTGCCAGGTTCAAATCCAGGCTCCGGGTCGTTACTGACAAATTCGTAAAGGAAAAAAACAATAACACTTTGGGGGTTATTTAAAAACGATGATTAAAGTTACGTGAAGTTAAACGTCAAAAATGTATAGTTAAACAGTGGTTAATCACTACTTAACTTTAAGTATTGTTTACGAATAAAGGGGGTTTTCTAGACATTATTATAATGATGTGTGAGTAAAAACGGGTGCTAGGCAGATACCTAATCGAAGGGGATTAAGAGTTCGTGATGTGCGAATATTTGTGCACAGAATAATGATTATTCAAGTGTTTTGTGGTAATAAACCGTCTGCTATGATTGAGACCGGGTTTGCAATTTAGTTCGTGGCCTTAGTAAGTAAAGGTAAAGTCCCGATTCATTTATTTGACTTAACGGTAAATACGTCATTAGTTGGAGAACAACCGAAAGGATCATTATGTTATATCAACGCATAAAGTAACAATACATTCAACTTATTTCATTTTCAAGGAAGAAAGGAAAGGCGTTCACATTTCCTTCTTGGGGATTATAGCTATAGCAATTTTTTACACAAAATGCAACCTTCGGTCATAGTAAAACAAGAAAACGTATGCCCCCAGAAACGAAATTCCTTACGCGATACTCGCACGCACACACAGTCGTATATATAATAGAAAGTGAGAATTTAACACGCGTATTAATATAGGCAGAGCCATCTTGTCTATGATAATAAAAGGTCCCTTAAAGTTGCTGCCATCTTGGCCATTTTAATTTTGACCATGCTATCGCCTTCTACCTGCACACTCAAAAACCATGAAAACCACACCCTTGACGAAAAATTTGAATTTTTAGTAGCCGCCATCTTGGATTTTCATTTTGACCATAAAGCCAATAGGGTAACACCCACGAAAACCATGAAAAATATCTCACTCTCTCTTTCTATCATTAATGGTTTTCGAGGGTGCAGGTAGCATAACGCTTTTCCGTTACGTAACAATTCCTACCAGCTTACGCCTACCGCAAACCGCGTTAAAGAATTCCGTTCCAAAAGTAAAACCTCTTCATACAAACTTTGACTTTGACATTAGAAAGGGCACATGCACATAATGGAACAGTTTTTCTTTAAAGCTTTTGACTAAATCTGAACTGTGACTGTCCTCAACCGATGTGTGCTACCAGATCCCGTAATTCCGGGGCCTTCCCCGGTATATTACGCCTTTGAGACGTCCGAAATGACTTTGTATTCCCCTACCTCATTTGGCATCTACTGATGTCTTCCAAACAGTGAAATTAATTTGTTAAATGTAAATGCGGTTATGCTGGTTCAATGTTATTATTTATTTAAGTTTAATGTCGTCTTTTGTTATTGTTAAACAATTAATAATTGAACATGAGGTTATTGTTTTGGGTTTTCCATCTGCAATTTCACATTAGCGGCCGGGACTCTAGATTTGTGCCCAGTTGATAACAATAGGTTCGCCCCCTATTAGGTACATGGGACACAAATATAACTGTGAAATGTGGGTGTACTGTAGGTACACGTCTGCCTAACCCTTTGAGAAATACATGCGTGATGTTATGATAGATATGTGTGTATTATACTTAAAAATGTTTTGTTTTGCACTGAGTTTGTGTGTTTGCTGTAACCTTATACTGTGACCTCTGCTCGCTAATGTCGATACTGTAAGTCAATGTGTTTACACTTATAATATCACTACCTTCAGTTATGCCAGTAAAAACTATCATGTATCCTTCCCCGGGATGCAATCTATCGTTCTGCCAAATTTTATCGAAATCCGTTCAGTGGTTTAGGCGTGAAAAGGTTACAGACAGACAGACAGAGTTACTTTCGAATTTATATTATTAGTATGGATTATTACATTCCACCAAACTTTTATACATAGATGTGAACTGAAAATAAATTTTGAATTTTTGACAGTTTTTCCTTTAGAACTGTCAGAGGTCAATTTTATTCCATAGATAAAATATATCTGATGACATGACTGGTAAAATCAGCCCTAAATGATTTTTTGATTTTCTATTGAGTTATAAACATTCTTTAACCACAAGTGTACTCTGAAAACCTAGTTTCGGATGTTTTTCTAAATAAAGCTACACTTTTATTCTTCATGCACGTTCTTATGCTTGTGTGGGTAAAGCTCCTATGTTTCAGTCATGAAGGTTTCAGCGTCGCATATAAACGTTCAATTATTTTATCGTAAGCTGCAATATTTTTCCTCAGAAGTATACCTATTCTTTATGCCCGCTTTTATGTTGGGGAAACAGTCGTGGAATTGCTAAAGTTATGCTTTTCGAGTGTAATTTATAGAAAAAAGGCCTTAGGCAAACTACAAACCCTGAAGTAACTGCTAAACAAAAGCCACCTTTATAAAATACGGTAACGAAATACTCATTTACACTTTGACACACACACACATTATAGACTTTTGAAACGTGAAATATCTATTAACCTCTTTTTTTTTCAGGATGGGAAATCGTCAAATGACCCCTCCTGCTCTGGGTGGAGTGGAAGGGAGTGTCACTCTTACTGACTAAAACCCACCTGTGTTCCTTCCTTAGCGTCTTAGATCTATTCACCCCTTACTAATAAACGTTGCATAGTTACACAACGCTTTGTCTTCTTCTTTCTAAAGTCAAATTACTGACGACTGAAAGAGAGGAATCGGTGTGTAACTTTTTATCCTTACATAGTTTTTATCAAAGTCGCCAAAATGTCTGTACGCGCATAACTTCCGAATAACTGCACCAAATTGGATAATTCTTTTTTTGTTGTGTTAGAAAATTTGAAAAAAAAAATATTGAACCCGTGTGAAGCTGGGGCGAACCGCTAGTCCGATAACATACGTTTCTCGTAGTAAGGAGGTAAGTGTCTGCCAAAAGGGCCACAATTATACCTAGGTATATCGCACCGCGTATTTATAACAAACTCACAGCAAAGGACAGTCATAACCTAAATAACCACGATTTCGGAAAAAGTATTCTCGATTGGCTAACCAAGCTAGATTATGAGCAAGTGGAAAGCCTACTCTTAACCAATATCTAAACTGACTGTATAATCGCAAAACTACGCATATTTTAAATACATACCAAATACATACATACATATATACACATACACACTACATACATACATACACTACAACATCACTAAACCGATACACAAGCACCCTTTCACACTCCCTCACACACACCTACATCATTTATCACAATGAATACCTACCACACTACGTGCGCAATCAGTTAATTTAACCTTACTGTATAATTTACTTTTAATGTACTTTTAATTTACCTACTTTTATTTAAATTTACCTTTTTTTTGTGTTTAGCTTCAACTACTTGAGAACGCTGTAAGAATCTAGTAATTATGTAAACTGGAAGAGAACTGTCTCCTGAGATACAGGCTAACAACCTAGTTCAGGAGGCAGTGCGCTTATGTAACTGTGTACTTACTTTGTTTTCAATAAAGCATTATTATTATTATTATTGTGGTTTTTATAAGTATCTAGATACTTATAAAAAATCCAGTAGAAAACATTGTTAAATAGACTGCTAAAATCATAACCCCTCGTATTTGGTTTTTCCGTAGTCGGGTAAAAAGGAACTAGGTAAACATTGGTCAAGTTTTACAAGGCTTCTCGGAAACAGGACAAATCAACAACTCCCTAGGCCTTATTAACCCATATTGCCTTAATTAACAAGCGACCGATGCAAATCAGCATTAAAAGTATACACAAAGAAAAATTAAAGTTAATGAAGTCAGAAGTACTGCCGCGCACACGCTTACTTGTTATAGAGTTAAATGGCGGTTTGTCACACGAGGGTTGCCGTAAATAAAACTACGTTTAGAAGTTGTAAATAAACATGGTGTATCTAGGTTTCTTCAGGTTCCACATACATACATACATAACCAGCCTACAATGTTCCCACTGCTGGGACACAGGCCTCCTCTCGGTGAGAAGGAGCGGGCCGTAATCCATCACGCGGGCCCAGTGCGGATTGGCAGATGTCACATGTCTTCGAATTTTTGGTTCTAGGACATGCCGGTTTCTTCACGATGTTTTCCTTCACCGTTTTGAGGTTCCATTATGTCCTAATCCAGGTTATGGTCTACCCCGGTGCCAAATTTCATCAAAAATCGTTCAGCCATTTTAGCGTGAACGCGTAACAAACAAACATACAAAAAATCTAATCTTATCTCTTTATTAGTTTGGATGAGAAAAAAAAGACCTATTTTATTATATATATTAATTATTAATAAATATTTATATATTAAAATAATTATTTCAACTTTTTTTAGGCAGGTTTATGTACCTACTTATTTTGTTAAATTAACCCACTTTCAGCAGATGATTCAGACGATTTAATGTGCCTCTACGTAACCTTTGTTGTAATATCAAGGCATAAGAAAAAAATATTTTTTTTATAGCCTGAGGCGGCGGGATTTTGGTAAAGTAAGTCTATGGTGTTAGGTAGATAACAATTAATTTCCGATATACTTTACTTCACAAATGCGTGGTTTTTTTAATCATGATTAAAAAAATGTTATTATTTAAGAAAGTGGGCCAAAATAACCACCATGTGGAGCCCTGACACAGCTAGAAGGCGTCGCGGCAGACCTCGTAGAAGACGGACGGGACTAGCTGGACAAAACAAACGACCAGTAGTCCGCTTTAGCCCTGAATCGAAAGAGCTGGAAGTCATGGGGAGTTAGTAATAATACCTACCTATGCCTAGCGGCATAGGTAGGTAGTGTGTGCTAGGCTTTAGATTTCAGCTCTCTCACAAAACAATGTCAATGTCAAAGCATTTATTTCAACGACTTCGCACTTCGCACGATTTTAACGACTTGACAAAACGACGAAATGTCTTTATTATATGTAAGTAAGTAAAATATGAACGTATTATACACATAAACCTTAGGCATATACAAAGCATTTTTGAACGTCAAAATCTATAAAGTTATAAGATATTTTATTTTGCAAATATGCGTATACAGTAGGTACATGGTGTTAAAGGGAAATATATAAGGCTGAGCAATGATTTCAAAAGTAAGGATACGCCCGTCTGAACATTTTACATAGAAGTTCTTCGTTCGAATTTCGAAGTTCGCGCGCACCACTATCAACTGAGTCGCGTTGGCCCTAAAACCTTCATTTTAGGGCCAGCGCGTTGGTGCCATTTAGTCGCGCCGTTAGCCCGGTCCTTACGCTAGTAATATATATGTCAATGAGGCTGAGTCATATTTTACCAATAGGCATACAAAAGTTACAAAAATAAAAACGTATCCACTAAATAATATATCGATGCTTAATATTATAAAGAGGTATATGTTTGTATGTAGGGGGTAATCTCTGGAACTACACGTCGAATTTAAAACATTCGTTTTGCATTTTTTTACCCCAATTTTTGAGGAAAGTTATAAGCTATTTAACATCTCGCTACAACCCTTATAAGCCGGAAAAAGTCAGAAAGAAGTTAATAATAATAATAATAATAATCATTTTATTGTCAGGCAACTAAGGCCCATAGATAAAATACACAAAATAATCTTATAAAATAATAAACTAATACATAATTAAAAACCTTAAAACTATGAACTATACACGTAACATTGTCGGCGTCGTGTTTCGCTGCGTGGTGTCGCGTAACCGTCTACGGAAACGTCGATATACGACACCTTTCGGCCAAAAGTCCTCTTTCAGACAGGTCTGTAGATGTTGAGTTGGAACTCGTACCACAAAAGACTTAAAGTTGATGTTGTGGCGCGATTCCAACCTTTCGACCCTCAGAGTCCAGTTGGTCTTCACCTTCAAATACTGCACGACTTCCTCAGTTGTCGTGGAGTGATGCAGACGTGAAAGGTACAGCTGCGTCGTAGGCACAGCAGGGCGCAGCAGCATGTTGGGTCCACTCGGTGCGGTGCCACGCAGGTTACGAGAACAGGGCTTCTTCTTCTTCCTTTCCACTTTCGTGAAACCCTCCTCATCAACCTGGTTGGCTCTTGGCAAAGAGCAACGGACCGCAGTCAGGGCAGGTTGAGCACCCTTTACCAGTTTTTCCCCTTTTCTGGTTTGTCGCTTAGGCTGCGACGCATCTGATTTGCCGCTGGTGACAAGAGCAGCGTAGGCACGTTAAGCGTAAACGATGTAGTAACACGGGGGAGCGATGGGATACGACGCGATGCAAGCAAGCATTCGCAAGCAGAAAGCTAGCTTACAATAAAATAGAATTGATTCTAGTCGTCCCTTCCAAAAGGTAGTTCCAATTATCGGCCAAGTCCCCAACACAACGGACATTCCCATTTAGCGAGCCCTCAATACAGGGTTGTCACTTCTGACATAAAGTTCAGGGTAAAAAGCCAGTTTATTAGACACCGTCTAGTGTCAAGGTTGCCACGTTCATGAAAACAAATAATAGACGTTTATTGACCACAGTCACGGAATAGCGATGACTTTTAGTTCAGGGTAGCCATTTATTTTTGTGAAAATGTTTACGGGACTTTTTCGCGGTTTTATTAGTTTTCTGTTTTTCTTTCTTTTGGTAAATTAGTGTCGTGTCGTTGTCGGATATTTATTTTTATAGACTGAATTGTAACAATAACCCAAATCCATAGGTACTTAATATTATAAATTCGAAAGTAACTCTGCCTGTCTGTCTGTATGGTACCCTTTCACGCTTAAACCACTAAACGAATTTCGATAAAAGGCTGAGCGATAGATTGCATCCCGGGGAAGGACATAGTTTTTATCGACATACCTCGAAGCTAATAATATTATAAATCTGCAAGTTTGAATGTTTGTTATCCTACTTCCTACAATAAAAGTGAAAGTTTGTATGTTTGTTACTCACGCAAAAACGCCTGAACGGATTTGGATAAAATTTTACACACCGATAGTTTATAACCTGGGGGTCTACTCCGAAGTGGTTGATTGTCGTGTCGGCCGAATGTTCGGTCGTTTTCTGATTCGAATATTGTTGTCCTATTACGAATAAAAAAAAAAAGAGGTAAAAAAAAGGGTAAGGGTTCTAAAAAGGTTCGGATTGGCACAGTTTGGTCGGGACCTATAGTCAATATAGGAAATGAAAGGTAATAGAAAATGACCGAACATTCGGCCAATACGGTGGTTAACCGCTTCGGAGTAGACCCCCTGGATTAACGTATAGGATACTTTTTATCCCGGTAGTATATACTATAACTAGGTTCTGCCCGCGACTTCGTCCGCGTGAAATTTCACCCTCTTAGGGGTGGAATTTCGAAAAATCCTTTCTTAGTGGATACCTACTCTTCACAAAGAACACACCCTCCAAATTTCATGTCTCTAGGAGCAGCGGTTTAGACTGTGCGTTGATATATCAACAATCAGTCCGTTTACCATTTTATATATATAGATATACTACCGGGATATAATTCCTGACCTCCACGCGGGCGTAGCCGCGGGCAAAAGCGAGTTAAATTATATTTCAAATACTGTCTGTAGTCCTGCTAACAAACATTAAATGTATTTTTAAGAGGTAGATTTGGTAATCATTAAAGTTAATAGTCACGTTGATTACAATAATAAACGTCTGTTACTACATGGGCCTCATTGACCTTTAACCACGGTAACATAATAATACTGCAATATTCAGTTAACTAATAGATAAATACCTAACCCCTGAAAAAAAAACGAATGCGGTCGGGGGACCCCACGCACACACACTCGTATATAATAGAAAGAGACGGGGGAGGAGAGAACGTGTGAATTTAATACGCGTTTTTAATACAGAGCTATGTAGTGTAAGTTTTTAGAAGCTCTCATAGAGTTGTAGCCGTCTTCGATTTTCATTTTGACCTCACTATTGGCTTTAGCACCCTTGAAAACCATGAAAACGACACGCATGATGAAAAATTTGAAAATTTTCGCAGCCGTCATCTTGGATTTTTATTTTGACCTCACTATTGGCTTAAGCACGTGACCATTTCTACCAGTTTACTCCTAAGTACCACAAGCTTCGTTAAAAAACTTCGTTCCAATAAACTTAGGTATCTGTCTAATTTGTTATGCAAAGGTTACCTTAATTTTGAAACCTGAATATTACACCCTGCGCTGAAAATGAGCAAAGTTTTCTCGTAAACTTTCATGACAGAAAGCCTTTCACGAAAGTATCGAGTATCTATAAATTCTACCTTAATAACGCCCGAGTATTAAAACTCACAGCCAATGTACGAAAATACTTAATTAAATATGCAGGGGCTTTATGTTTAAATAATGCGGTAGAAAATAAAATATTTATTTATGAAAACAAATACAATGAATTTATAATTAAGAGCCTTTAATGACCACTCCAGAATCTGTTACCAAATTAATACGAACACCAATTATTATTTTTTACAACCATCGCCTGCAATAACATTGCTAGCAACGCACACAATTAGCAGGCAGAGTTATTGCTTATCACAAACTGTCAGGCGCTTTCGCTCTCGACTATGTAAAAAGAACATTTTGCATAGAAGCACGCTTCAATGGAATGAATGAGAGTATGAAACAAAAGAAAATGTAACTATTGTCTTTTGCAGTTAGAATTAAGTTGTGTATTCGTTTTGCATTGGTCTAAATACTTAATTATAAGCTGAAGGCACAGCGATCTTCACTTTTTAATTCTACACAAACTACCACGATGCACCTACTTATTATGTCTACATAATATGTTTCAGTTTTTTTCAGTAAGTCAGACTGACTTGCAAGTCTTAGGTAGGCACATAAACGTACCTACTAAAAGACTCAACTGTTTTTGAGAAGCAAAGTTAAGATTTATTCCGTTCTGATCCCCTGAACCCCCCCTCCACCCCCCCTCCTCGATCCCCTGCTTGATCGTCTTCTGTTTTAATTTCTGTCTTTTCCAAAGCTTACGGTGGAATGGCGATATAACATAACCTTTGCTTTACTGTGACCCGTCAAATAAACTGTTACATGTCAGTGTCATAGATCACTTGTTTCAGTCGTTGTCACTTTGTCAGCTTGCAGTTTGTCAAACTCGTTGGCACCTAGACCCTTTTTAATCAAAATTAATTAAAGACTTTACAGAAATTTAATTTTATTCATTCTACATATTTATTCTCTCCAAGAACAACAATATTATTAAACAATGGCGTGGATTACGAGTTACGACATAATCAGATTGAACTGAAACTTCAGCGCCTATTCAGCTGGCAACTGATACAACTTGTTACATAACTTTGTTTGTGTTTATAATGATCTAGTTGAAGAGTAGGTTACTCTTAATAAGTTAGCAACTAGCAATTATGATAAGGTCAGATTTGTGACATTCAATATTGATCGTTGTAGATAGATACCGACCTATTTATTTTATTTATTTATTAGCTTCTGCCCGCGACTTCGTCCGCGTGAAATTTCTTGTACCCCCACCCCGTCGCAACACTTCGTATTGGCTTAGCGTTCATTCTGACTTTTTTCTTTTTGCTCGGCTCGTAAGGGTCATAGCATGATATTAAATAGCCTTCCTCAAGAATTGGGCTATCAAATGTAAAATGATTTTTTCAAATCTGACCGGTAGTTCCAGAGATTATCGCGTTCAAACAAACAAACTCTTCAGCTGTATTATTAGTATAGATTAAGGTACACCAACAGCTTTTAAGTATAACATATCTTAAGAGCGTTTACGCCGTACGGCATTTCATACAAACTTTCAAGCCCTTATTTTTCGAAATTAATGAACCGATTTTAATGAAACTTCATACACATAAGCAGGATACAAAGGTCTGAAAAGTTAGTAGAGAACATTTTCGAAATGTTTTATTTAAAAAAAGATAAGTGGAAATCTCTGTTTCTATGGAAAATTAAAAATCGGTCTAATTTGGCAGTAACACTATTTTCGAAAATGTTCTCTACGAACTACCAATCGGATTTCAAAAATTCTTTTTGCAGTTGATAACCCAATTCCCCATATTTTTTACCATCTCCTAATTTCTGTACGCGTCCTTTGAAAAATATTATTCAAATATTATCTACATTTATATAAAATTAAGAGTCCTGACTGACTGATATATCAACGCATAGCCTAAACCGCTGGTCCCAGAGACATGAAATCTGGAGGTTGGGCTTTGTAAAGAGTAGGTATCCAATAAGCAAGGGTTTTTCGAAATTCCACCCCTAAGAGGGTGAATGGGGGGAGGGTGAAATTTCAACATACTACATATCATTTCATTAGTTCTACGAGCGATGGTAAACATTTATCTACATAATCCTATTAATCTCGTCAGCTCTCCAATTTTGTAAGGAGCTTTAAACTGATGAGACTACACAACGTGCTTCCCTGTAGGTACCTATCATATAAGTAAACTTGAAACAGTTATGATGTTCCTCACGTAAAAGGTTGGATGATAAATGCCAGTCACTGTAATAGATTGATCAATATATTGTTGTCATTCGTTAATAGGATATAACGTGAATAGCTGTTTAATATTTTGATTTATTTAATTATGTCGTGTTCACTGGCATTGATATCCGGTATCTATTTATATGCATAATAGTTTTAGGATTGAATTTGACCTATAAAGGATGAAATTGAATAGGTGCGCCAAATAAAAATATCTAATACGTGTTCTAAAGTAAATTTAGAGGGATGCACAACGTGCCCGTGGGCGAGCGATCCTTTATGGAGACATCCATTTGGAATGATTGGTATTTTAGCACAGACAAAAAAAAATAACTGAAAAATGCTTCACCAATGGGATTTGATACATTTAACTTAACAGTTACCTGTCCATTTTGATTCATAATGTTATCCTTTTATGATTCTGCCTAAGTGGCATTGTTAGGCCCCCTGGTGTCAACTCAAAGTTCTGAATTATCAAGGAGACGGTCGGTTAGCTAGAAAGTTATAGTAGCTTATTTCTAAGAATAGATTCCTGTGGAGAACTACGTTACTTCACTCATCACTATAATAATAGTAGTGCAGTACTGACTGTACTGCACTACTATATTGACTATTTTATATCTTCGTCAGAGCAACTTGCTTAGTCAGGGGAATCTGCTAAGTGCCGTGCTGAGCAGAATATGTATATAATCATAACAAAGATTTTAAAAAATAGCATGTCACCCTTGAACAATGTTGAGTTGATATCATCCTAAAACCTTTTTAATGGCCAGACCCTTTTATGAAATATACCTAAATCATTGTTCCGCACCCAAAGGGTAAAATCGGGACTGATGGATGTTGTAACAATATAATAACGAGTATCAATTAGACATTCATTCATTAACAACGCGTGATTAACTTGATTGGCACGTTTCTTATAAATACTAGGTTAAAGATTGATTTTTTACGTATTGGTTTTCTTAATCGTCATAAAATACAATAACTTAAGATAAGAGAATGACGTAGGTGTGACATCGGTTTTGTGTTTGTATATTACACATCATCCAAGTGTCGTTAGCGGAACATTGTTGGGTTACCACATTTGTAAGGATTTTTACTGCTGATCCTTTGAATGAATTTTTTTTATTTTTCAGGGTTAGGGCGGGGACGAACATATTTTGGCTGCCTACCTGCTGGTAGAACTGCGACTCCTCACCGTCGGGCCGGACTCCCAAAGCCAGGCCGACGTATGCCAGTGTCAGGACTGCAGACATAGCCAGCGCTATAGGACGAGCTATCGGCATCATTGTGTGCACCATCTGAAGCAGAAAGAAAACCATTACTAAATATTAATGTAGATATACCTACAGTCATATGTACTAGGTACCTATCTCTTACAAACTAGGTTCCTGAGTCTTAGGAAAAAGCATAACCAGCCGATAATCTTCCCTCTGCTTGGACACAGGCTTCTTCTAGAGGGAGTGGACTGTAATCCACCACGCGGGCCCAGTGCAGATTGATTGATATGTCACATTTTTTCAATTTTTTGTTTCCAGGGCATGCTGCTTTCCAAACGATATTTTCCTTCACCTTTTTGTGATGACGTCACAAGCAATACTGTTTAGTGATGGGAAAATCAAATCGATTCAAAGACGCCGCCGCGTGCGGCATCGTCTCGCTCCACCCCGAGGCCTAGCGTCAGCGCTCACGCTCACCCAGCCAGCAGTACTACAGGACTGAGCGCGAAAGTGGCGGCTTACGATTTTTATACGTAAGCTGGGCACGCGTAGGGCACGCCGCGATAGCGGCGATAAGACCCCTCTTTGAGGAGTGGCTAGGGAGGCGCCACGGCGCCCTCACCTACCGCCTGACGCAGGTCCTCACCGGACACGGAAGTTTCGGGAGGTTCCTGCACATCATCAGGCGGGAGGAAACGCCCGGGTGTCACCATTGCCAGGATCGCCCAGAGGACACGGTGGAGCACACGGTGGAGGTCTGCCCCGCTTGGGCGGAGCACCGCCGTGTCCTCGTAGAGGCGATCGGCAGCGGCGGCGACCTATCGCGCCCGGCCCTGGTGCAAGCCATGGTCCGGGGCGAGAGGGAGTGGGAGGCAGTCACCTCCTTCTGCGAAGCAGTCATGCTAGCGAAGGAGGTGGCGGAACGGCTCAGGGAGACGACTCCCGGCCACCGTAGGCGCGGGCCTGCGGGCGGAGAGTAATGGGTAGCTCACCGTCCGATCAGGACCAGGCCCGTGCCGGACGGCGCGTACATGTTCCACGCGCGCCTCAAAGAGATGTCAGCATCGAGGAGCGGCCCCATAGGGCCGAAGCCTGCCGGGTCAGCGGGATTGTCCGAAAGGGTTACCGCTGGCCCGGAACATAAAGGGCTAAGGAAGGAACAAGGGTGGGTTTTAGTCAGTAAGAGTCTGACACTCCCTTCAGCTCCACCCAGAGCGGGAGGGGTCATTTGATGATTTCCCATCCGCAAAAAAAAAAAAAAAAAAGCTGGGCACGCGTAGTAGTTGCTCTTGCGCTATCTAGATGTATCTATATCTGTGTACTTAGGCTAGTGACGGCAAGGGACGACGACCACAGACGGTGGCGGGCTTTTTGGTGTACTGACTAGATACACGAAGGGTTCCGTACCATAAGGCAAAAACGCAGAAAAAAAACACGTTTGTTTTATGGGAGCCCCCCTTAAATATTTATTTTATTTTGTTTTTAGTATTTGTTGTTATAGCGGCAACAGAAATACATCATCTGTGAAAATTTCAACTGTCTAGCTATCACGGTTCATGAGATACAGCCTGGTGACAGACAGACGGACGGACGGACGGACGGACGGACGGACAGCGAAGTCTTAGTAATAGGGTTCCGTTTTTACCCTTTGGGTACGGAACCCTAAAAAGGAGTAATAATTTAATTAAGTTAGTATAGGTAACCTGATACCTACCGACTGTTCAGAAAGCGCCAAACAGAGGTTACAGAGGGTCTTATCATCATCCGTGGAGTCGCTTTAAATGCACCCCCATTTTAAAATCATAGCCTTGGTTTTTATCAAAAGAAACCCCCAAAAAAAACAACTTCAAGCAGCAAAAAGCAACAGATCTTTTAATCTCACCAGAAAGGAAAACAACCAGACAATACTAAGGAAAAATATAGGAAAGTTTTGATTCATTCCAAACGCGTGTGTCCACAACAGACCGACTGAACTTCGGCCACGGAAAATTAATTTTAACTTGCCGTATTGTCCCCAGAATATTATCTTTATTGTCCAGTATTATTTAGTTTTCATGCGACACTTATATAGGAAACTACGACGTTTGTTTATTTGTATTTGTTAATTTGTGACCGGTGCGGTGAAAGGAAAATTAGGAGAAATTGGACTGAAACCTAAAGTTAGCATGTGGAATGTTTATTGTGTGTCAGATGTTGCCTTTTCTCTATTTTAGGAGCGGTAAGAACCATAGATACGTATACTGTAAACTGTTGCGTTTGAAAATATATCACACTAATATTATAAAGGCGAAAGTTTGTGGTGGTGTGTGTGGGGGTGTGTGTGTGTGTTTATATGTTTGTTACTTCTTCACGCTCAAACGGCTGGACCAATTTTGATGAAATTTTGTATGGAGGTAGCTGACACCCTGGATTAACATATAGGCTATCCCGATATTCCCACGGGATCGACACTTACGCGGGTGAATCCGCGGGGCGCAGCTAGTAGAGCTATAAATATGAACATAATAATTAACATATAATTATGAACATATAATTGTTATGGACAGCTCGGCAATAATATCAGATTTCATGATTCATCTATTAATTCGTCAATCATCTCGACGACAGATATATGTATGTGATCATTTGTGGAAGGCATATATACAAGTGGCAGCACAAACATGTGACATCGGAGGAACACCAAAACTATCTGACAAGACATCATCATCTGCCCAACTTCAGGAAATATTGCTAAATATCTGACGAGATAAGCGACGCCAAAGCATAGGAAGCTGCATCGGCTTCAAAAAAATGCGGTCACACACCATATCATATCCAGCTGTGATTATATGGCCATAGAGGGCTACCTAATCTGAATATGGAAAACGTCATCATCATCTGCCTAGCCTTTTCCCAACTATGTTGAGGTCGGCTTCCAGTCTAACCGGATAGAGCTGAATACCAGTATTTTACATGGAGCGACTGCAGTCGACCTCCACAATCCAGTTATTGGGTAATACGATACCCCTTGTTAAGACTGGTTGTCAGACTTTCGGGCTTCTGACTACCCGTAACGATTGTCAAAGATCCACGAATGACACCCGGGACGTGCTTTCCGAGGCACGGGGTTGCGGTATGTAAAGATAGTCACCCATCCACAGACCAACCGCGGCAAGCGTAGCTTAATCTGATCGATCAACCTGTGCGGCTGTTATTATTTAGCCACGGGTCCCTCGAATTTGGAAAACGTCTTTACGTCATTAAATCTTATATTGCCCTGCAAAATAAGTTATACCGCTGATCGACAGTCGTCTACTAAGTACTAAACTTATGAATAACAATTAACACAGAATAGGCACTTATGCGTGACAATGATATCATTAATAATAAGTATAAATACTTCCTAGATATAGATTACTTATGCACATAGTTATACAATATAATAATATCAGGTTTTATTAATCTTGTTGTTATTCAATAGCTTGTATCAATTGGTTTCCATTAGTGTGATCTGTGATACTATGTATTTAAACGATGTTATAACAGGCACAAATAAAACTACGTTCCCATAGTACCTAACTAGTAGGTCTAATTACATAAAATTCAAAATGTGCCAGTTGCCTAATACATCTGGAGTTGTCAATTCGCCCACAAATAAATTAATTTCGTGCAAATCGACGAATTAGCCTAAAATAACCAAATAAGGGTAGGTACAACGTTTATTTGTAAAAAAAAAAAATGGTTGCCTGTAAAGTCGGTTTTACGGGCGAAGATTTTACGTGACAACGTCTTTTTCTCGGTAGAATAGTTGAGTGGGAGAGAGACGCAAGGCATTCGGCGGGCCTCTCTCTCGTTCGGTGACTCATCGTAACGTTACCGAGCGTTACACTTTTTCATAAGTGACTCCCAGCCGCAACCTAATTTAAGACGTTGTCACGTCAAAAACTAATCGTTACGTCTAAATTATTAGGTTCTACAACTCCTATCTGACTTCTTTGAAGAAACAATGAATATTACAGTTTGTTTGACTTTGACCTTCGACTCAACGTTCTAAGTATTTTCTAAAGTTTAGACATTTCATGACATTATTATGACAAGAATTGAGAAATAAAAGGCATGCAGTTCTAAGTGGTTGTTTTAAAAGTTGGTACGCATGATTCCTCGTGTATTTCAACCATACGATACGACCTTATAAAGAAATTGGGATCATCGTCTTTCTGCCCGTCCCATGTCATTTGGAATCAGCGCAACACGTTTTATCCTTCCTTTCTCCTCCATCCGATTTTTGTTGGACTTTCTCTATCTGTCCAACCATCAACATTTATATTCATCATTCTTTCAGTTACAGTCCGTTTGCATTTTACCTCTGACAGCAGCAGCTTAACAACAACCTTATTCTTATGAAAATAAAGATCACTGTGATTTTGACAGACCTGTCAGAGGCAGCAGCCCAACAGCGACCTTATCCTAATGAAAATAAAGATCACTGTGATTTTGACAGACCTGTCAGTGGCAGCAGCCCAACAGCGACCTTATCCTAATGAAAATAAAGATCACTGTGATTTTGACAGACCTGTCAGTGGCAGCAGCCCAACAGCGACCTTATCCTAATGAAAATAAAGATCACTGTGATTTTGACAGACCTGTCAGTGGCAGCAGCCCAACAGCGACCTTATCCTAATGAAAATAAAGATCACTGTGATTTTGGCCGTGATGCGAAGTGTATAATTATGCGTTTCATCAATCACCATAGAGAATGTAGGAGAATACTGCTGCATCAAAAATAAAATAGATCGACAATTCAATTAATTTTGTCGCTACAAATTGCTCTGTGTGAACTAAGCCTACTCGACCTGCTTGGCAAATTGAATTTAGCACAACGCATTCTTTTTCTCTTAAAGCCGTTGTTAGATAAATTGCATCGGACAGTGATTGTGGCGGGCGACCCGGCAACCACTCGAGTCGTGCTCAAGTCGGCCGGTCTGCGCCAAGACTTTTTATTTCAAATCCTGTAATTATTCCAATTAGTTTTGTGGTTTTATAAAGTTTTATTGGGATGACTGGTAAACGGAATTAATGGCTGTGATTGGATTTCTGTTAGAAAATATTTAAAATAGAATGGTGACTTTTTAATGGTGATAGGCTTACACTCTTACAAATAAGACCTGTATTATATACTATATAACAATGTAATATCCGAACCTAACTAAAACTATTAACACACTTAAATATGGCGTCGCAAAGTTCCTGATGATGATGCAGAGACTGGCGGCATTGCCAGGTTGTATGGCAATACTTAACCTCTGGGTAAATAAAAAAACCCCTTAGGTCACGGGAATGTGAACCAGCCGTTTGGAGATTTGAAAGTAGTTGAAAATCTAGTTAAAAAATATATTTCAACAACCCAAAAATTATCATAACAAACCTGAATATCAACCCAAACTGCTCAAAAGACTTAAAAATTTGTACCGGGACTTGGGTATGAAAATCCACAAAGTTTAACCCTCCAGATTTTATAAAAGCTGGACAAGCGAGAGTGTTGAAATATGTTAATTTTGCACAATTATGCACAGTCAGCGACTACGCGAAGGTAAACTTGGACAGATGTGGAGCAAATATTACGTAATTTTGTGAGCGAAGAAAATTAATGTGGTTAAGACGAATTTGTCCTTTTGTTATGCTGCGACATATTTTGCTTTGTTTTTATGTGTTGACATTATTGCCAGAGGAAATATGTTCCGCAAACAATTTCCAGATTATATATAAAGCTCTCCAGACCCAATTTCGGCCCTAGCGACCAATATCATCTAAGACCAGGCTCCGGTGCGGGAGATATTATAGTGCACAAGCGTATGCGCAGACACAGGTGCACTGTCTCTGCCCTCACTCTCATTGTCCGATGAGACGGCAATCCAACACGACCGGAGAGAAATCAACCACGCCAACGGCTTTGCCCGACCCGGAAATCGGAAGCAGGACCTCACGTTCAGCAGTTTCGCTTGCAACCACGAGACCAACGGAGCAGTTATATGAATGATTAGACGAAGCAGTTAGATGATGGCAGTTAGAATATATTCTGGTATCTAATCAAGCGCATTTTCCCAATCCTTTTACTTTTTCGGCTAAGTAATAAAAGTCACGCGGGTCATTCGATGAGGTTAAGCTACACTTGCCGCGATTGGTCCGTGGATGGGTGACCATTTTCACATACCAAAACCCGTCCGTGGCTCGGAAACCACGTTAGGCCGTTGGTCCCGGCTGTCATTCGTGGATCTATGACACTCGTTACGGGTCGTCAGTAGCCCGAAAGTCTGACAACCAGTCTTACCAAGGGGTATCGTATTACCCAGTAACTGGGTTGTGGAGATCAGATAGGCAGTCGTTCCATGTAAAATACTGATATTCAGCTGCATCCGGTTAGACAGGAAGCCGACCCCAACATAGTTGGGAAAAGGCTAGGCAGATGATGATGTCATGAACATTTTCTTTTTTGTTTTTGTTGTGACACAACATAATGGTCGTTTGGCACAGCTGTCTTTTGTTACAGTACCGGGCTGATTAAATGAACACTTCGATTTTTAGAAAGAGACTATCGCACAGGAATTAATTACAGAGGTAGGAGGAAGACAAACACTCTTCAAAGGCGAACTATTTCCAAAACTCGGACAAAATGTGTATTTTGTAGGTAGGTACCAAACTTCAGCTTGCCTTTGATCGATCCCTTTATTTATGACCTCCGCACAGGAGATCGAAGCGAACCACCTCTCATGAATTCATTGGAGCTCTGGTCGAGCAAGGAGCTTTATAAACAGTTAAAAATACCTATACAAAAAAAAGGTAAATAATTAAAACAGGATGGCTTCTAAAATTCGAACAGGACTGCTAAGATAATTCTGATTTATTAAACCCGGTTTGCGTCACAAATTGTTTGATGCGTTTAGTACTAAACGTTTTTAAAACATCGTACTGTTTACGTCACCCGTTTGAAGATAGCACAGTTAAAACGATGTTTTAAATGCGTTTAGCGAAACGAATTTAAAACATCGTTCGGTTTATGTCATCCGTTTAAGTGTCCAAACACACTATACCGAAGGTACGCTACCGAAGTTCCCCTGCTGATTTTATATCAGCGCTATAACGCAACGTAATTTCGGCATAATTTGTCGTCAGTAATTCAAATAGCATTGCAGGCGTAATCATGCCGAACTTCGGTCGCGTACCTTCGACATAGTGTATTTAGACACTTTAGGTGGCAGAGACAGAATGATGTTTTAAATACGTTTAGCGCTAAACGCATTTAGTAATTTATCATGCAAGCGGGCCTAAATGTCGTTCAGTAGGAAATTCTTACAATAAATAAAACTTATAATCAGCCTATAACGTTCCCACTACTGGGACACAGGCCTCCTCTCTGTGTGAGGAAATGGGCCATAATCCACCACTCGGGCCCAGTGCAGGTTGGTGAATGTAACATGTTTTTGATTTTTTTTATTCTAGGTCATGCCGGTTTCCTCACTATGTTTTTCTTCACTATTTTGAGAGCAGTGGTGATGAAATAAATTACATAATGTGCCTGTCTGGGTTCAAACCCACGACCTACGACACGAAAGTCAGGGTCGTCACAACTGGGCCACCACTGCTCAAAATGACAAATTAAACTACTCGTTTAACAAATTACACAAAAGCTGGTGACAGAACTTGTCATCAAGTCTTATCGATCACTGTACAATCTAAATGGGAACTTCTAATTAATTATGCTTCGTCACGAAAGGTGGCAGGCAGAAACCAAAGTAAACCTCGGAAGAGAATAATGGACTTGCTACGCTAAGTAAAATAGTAAGGATATTATTTTAGGTTAGTTTATAATTTGTTAGGATAATATTCCGGTCGGGCCGGTGCGAGCGCTGGCTCGGGAGGAGGCACGGCACCCTGTCGTTTCAAGTGACGCAGGGGCATGGTTGCTTCGGGAAGTACCTGTGTCGCCTTTCAATGCTACGTCTTCCAGTTATCGGTCGCCACTCCAGAACCTTTCGGCCCCATCGGCCATCTGTTCTGCGAGCAATGTGCCCTGCCCACTGCCAATTGAGTTTGCCAATTCTTCGGGCTATGTCAGTTGCTCTTTCGACATGTCACCATTGCAAAAGCAAAGAAAACGAAGCAGAGGCGGGTCGCTAGTCATACCCAGAATACAGTTTAGTAGAGAACAAACTAGCCAAAAATATTCTTTTTTTGCCACGTTATCACTTCTTTCTAGCTTGATGTCAAACGTATTTGTTAAAATAAATGTTATTCACGTGCGTGCACGCATGCAGTTCAGGTACAAGATCTAACGAGAGGGGTTCAATTAAATTTGTGTGTTTTAATTCAGTTACATCAACTTGCGATGATCATTGAAAATACAAATATATTGGAAATTGCCAATGTTAGTAGATTTGTGGACAACATAAATAAATACGAGCGGATTTTGATGAAGAAGGTTTAAAAGATAAACACAGTCGGAAATATAGATTGAGGATGGGAACTCAATTATTTGTGTTTGAAACTTCAAAATTGTATGTGAAACTCAAACTTTTCGTTGAATATTCAAGAAAAAAAACCCTTTTATGAAAATATGTCACAAGAACATTAAATTAAACCGTCCGCAAATTAATGTTAAAACCAATTAACGGTTCCCTACAAAATGGTTGAGCTGGAAGGTGCTGATCCACGCGTCATGTTCATGAACGGGCGCCGTCGGTTGAGACTGGTCGTCTCAACTGCCAAGGCTTATTTTTAATCATAAATTTTGAATTTTTTCTTCATTTGTGTTTTTTTTAGATTGTTCTCACATAAAGAAGCAACAAGAATAATGTACCCAGGATTTCGTAATATCTTAATTCAAAAGAGTGTCCATGGAGTTTCTTGCCCGTTCTTCTCCATAAAGATCTACGTTTTGGAATGGGCAACTAGCTTCAACTCTGAGAATATTGGGATAAAAAGTATCCTATGTGTTAATCCTGGTTATTAACTATCTGTGTCCCAAATTGCATCCAAATCCGTCCAGCCGTTTGTGCGTGAAGTAGTAAACTAACATACAAACACACACAAACTTTCGCCCTTTATAATATTAGTGTCATTATTCCTCTAGGATACTTTTAATCCCGGCAGTACCTTTCCGTGGGATATTTTCCGACTTCCACGTGGGCTAAGCCACGGGCAAAAGTTAGTGTAACATTAATTCAATTTTCTGTCAGAAATCCGGTTACACAGAAACGGATTTAACATCCTTTGAGGGTGAACTTTACAGGTAAATTAAAATTCCTTGATAAACGTGACATGCAGGCAACAAGATTTTCAAGGAATTTTAATTTATGATGTTTTATTTATTTTACGATAATAATTACCAGGGTACAATAAGTTAAAAAAAAAATTAGTTACGTAGAAATTCTAAAAGGAACAAGACATCTAGCCGCAGCGCTCTTTTGTTAAAAAAAAATATTTCACATAAGCCTACATGGGCACTTATGAAACGTCAGAAGCTAGGTGCATGGTTCCAATTGGTTGTTTTCTATTGGGAACAAATACTCCTATAGGATACATACAGAGAAACATATACGAAAACACCAAAATGTTTCATAAAGCAAAGAAGGCAACATTCGCAAGCTAAATATATGATAGACACCAGTCTCCAAAATTCAAACAAGCTAGCATAATAGCATCTAAATAAATGATCGACTAAAGCCTAGCTAAACTAATCTGCCAACAGGTGATGCTATCAAAAATGTAAGAAACACTCCCGCGAGCCCTGTTCAAGGAGGTTGTACAAACAATAAACTTCCATGGTACTATAGAGATATGAGGAACAGGGTGTAAAGTTCACTCATCCTCCATAGAAAAGGGAGGATCCTCCGACCAGACGGGTGTTGTGTCTGCCGGGCAACTGCCCGATGATTCATGTCGGGCCGTTGTATCTATGCTAGTTGCGCGGTAAACTCTGCTTGCGCGATGCAGGATTTGCGTGACGTCAGTAGGACGCGTTGTTCGCATGTGGCGTTGTAGATACCGCTACAGTACCACTGTGAGCGCTTACTGAAGGAAGTCACGTACGGTGGACTTTGGACGTAGTTTTATTGCTGTTGGGATGAAGTTATGAGCTTTTCAATAAATGTTTTAGGTTTGAGAGATGAGATCATGTTGTTGGTTTCATTTCCGAGATGTGATCTGTTTAACTTTCAGGGCTTATTACCGACTTCAAAAAAAAGGAGGTTATCAATTCGACACGTATGTAATATTATTGGAACTACATTATATTCACATTATGACAATCTATTAGGGCTTCCAAACAAATATACAAAACTTTATAGATGTACCTATGTATATATATATGTTTGTCCACGCATTTTTTTTTTATTGGCTCACATTTACTTCAACTTAGGGAACAGTGCAAGTTTCATCAAAATCGATTCAGTCATTTTCAAGATATGGACTAATACGTGTAAGTGTGACGGCCTGGCTTATTGATACGAGGCACGGGTGTGAAAAAAAAATCTGCTGTTCAATACATTTATCTTCGTATAACTCGTCAAAATGTAGGAAGGAACAGCTGATTTTTTTTTCGCGATTTCAGGTTTGGTCCCAGAGTAAAAGTTGTTCATAGTGATGAGTACAATTACCTCTCAAGAGTTTGTTAATGTTTTGCCAATAACCCTGTATACAGCCCACTTAAATGATGGTATGTAATTTCTAAAGATCAAGAAATATTAAATAATTTCCATACCCTTTTCAGTTTTCCGGTGCACCTAAGCGTAAGCGGAATAAAATTGACGTCTGACAGTTTTTGTATGGAAGAACTGTCAAAAATGTCAAAATTATTCCTCCGAGAAAGTTATCAGGCGTTGGAAATATCAGTACTTAAATAACATGTATATCTTTATGTTGCTAAGGTAACGTAATGCTGGATTACCAAACACATTACGCCTTATAATGAAAAAAGGATTTTCTTGTCTTGTCATGACATCTCATTTACAAAGTGACTTAAGCAAAAAATGCCAAAATGTATTTAAAGAAAACAAAATGTATCAGAGTGAAGGAAATTAGAACGGAATGGTAATACAAGAAAAGTGTAGCGTCACCTAGAACGTCACTATAAACAGCTATTTATTCTACACAGAAGTACCTAACTTAAAAATGCACTGACATGTGATTTTATACCTTTCCTTCTTTCTACATCTAAAAACGGGAAAAAGGTGGCGTGGTAAGCAGCTTCCAGAAATAAATAGTATTATTTTAATCCTGTTTGCAATCGACTTTCGTTGATTAAACGGAGACGGTATATTGGCCGTGAAGAAGACGGATGAAAAAAAAAGATTGCATGCAGCGGAAATGAGAATGTTGAGATGGATGTGTGGAGTGACGAGAATGGATAAAGTAAGAAATGAGTCATATAAGAGGAAGTTTAAAAGTGGCGCCAGTGACAGAAAAGTTGAAAGGAAATCGTTTGGCTTGGTATGGGCATGTGATGAGAAGGGATGAAACGCATGTGACTAAAAGAGTGATGAATATACATGTTGATGGATGGAGAGGGAGAGGAAGGCCGAAGAAAAGATGGATGGATTGTGTGAGGAATGATATGAAAGAGAAGGGAGTGAATGATAGCGTGACGTTTGACAGGGGAGAATGGAAGAAGAAAACGTGTTGCGCCGACCCCAAGTAACATGGGATAAGGGCAGGAAGATGATGAAATTAGTATCTGCTAATAAATAAAATTAAAACCAAGAGCTAACAAGAGGTACTTACCAGAATAAGCGCGAAGAGTGGCAACGGCGCATGATGAGTCGCCATAAGCGTACCAATGCCAAGACTTATAGTGACGAGCAGGGAACCAGCCAACGCTAACGCCTCCCATTCTGGCGCCGCTGGTAGGAGGGCGAGGCACAACACTATTGATAGCACGAAGGTGATGACCGATAGTGATGCGATCGCTTTTATTTGTAAGGTGAGTTCCTGTAAAAAGAGAAACATAGATTTTGAGAAGTTGAAACTGATTTGTAACTTAAAATTTTAAGTAGAGTCAAATTAGAGGTTGGAACATGAAATAGATGTAACTTGCAATAGTTTATATTGGACGTTGTTTCATTGCTTTTTATCACATAAACTTAATTCGATTTAAGAATTTTGAATCAGCATCGCCATACAATGTGGCAATGCTGTCAGCCTTTTGGGCACTTTTCCTGTTGTCAGCGATGCGGCCGGATTTTTGGATGCCCTAATATGATTATTTTCCTTCTTTCTTTATATACATGTACTTACATACCTATGCTAATAATAAAGCTGCAGAGTTGGTTTGTTTGAACGTGCTAACCTCTGAAACTACCAGTCAAATATTTAAAAAAATATTTTTGCTTTTTATTAAAAGCAAAAATTTTAAGGAAGGGAAGGGGGGGTTGGGAGGGAGGGGGGAGGGAGGGTTTTAAGGGTTTGGAGGTTTTGAGGATGGTTATAAACTATTCAAAATCACACTAAGTTTCTTAGGAGCAGGGCAAAACGAAGAAAAGGAAGAAAGAACGGTAAGTGAAAACGAAGTAATAGCGCGGGCAGGCGAGACGGCGGCGGCGTGACGCGCGACCGGTAGGTTCGGGGCACAAGAAACTTCACACGGACAAAGTCGCGGTCAGAAGTTAGTTATTATGTTAGCTTATATTTATGTAAATACTAGCCGCGGCTTCGCCCGCGAGGTATGTCGATAAAAACTACTAACTACTTCCCCGGGATGCAATCTATACCTCTGTCAAATATTCGAAATCCGTTCAGTGGTTTAGGCGTGAAAAGGTAACATACAGACAGACAGAGTTACTTTCGAATTTATAATACCTGTTAGTATGGATTATCTCCTTTTAAAAATAAAAAAGTATAATTAAAGAATTTGGATACCTAATAGGTATAGATTGGCCCCATGAATCCCCACAGAGTTTTATAATTGGTTAAACAGCCCTAGGAAATTATTCGGTACATAAACTAATAACCAACATAATATCTACCCAATCTTCCAAATAAATCATGAAATAACATTATTTCTGATATCATCGGTATTTTGATATCAGGTTTTCTTGATAAAAATGACAATATGAGATTGCTAGGAGTTAGCCAGAGGGCAAATAATATGACGAGTATAGTTTTAAGATATATTCAAACAACAGAAATGTTCAGACGCCAGCACTTCAAGCTACTACAATCTGTCAAATTGCTATAATAGATGTTCAACTTTATCACTAAATCATAAGGTTTAAAGTTGAATGGGAAAATTTGACAGTTTCGGGTAGCTTGATGTACTGGCGTCTGTACCATAACTATATCTATCTTCATACCTACATGGCAACCCAAGAGGTTTGTCAGTGCGGTTGCCAAAGTTAGGGACTATAAGTTTCATGGGCCTAAATAGTTAATTTCAAGGTCACCTAAGCTGTGGGTTTGAGGGGTCTCCGTGGCTAAATAATAACAGCCGCACAGGTCAATCGATCAGGTGAAGCTGCGCTCGCGGCTGTTGATCTGTGGATGGGTGACCATCTTTACATACCGAGACCCCTCCGAACCTCGGAAAGCACGATTCTCTGTTTTAAAGTAAATTCCATTGCATTGAATAACTCTTGAGCGTTACGCCGTGATGTCGAAAAAAGTAAAAAATAGATATAACATTGCAATTTTTTGTATAGAAAAAAAAATATTGAATCGTGTATTCCTTTTACATGATACTAGACCAAAGAGTCAAAAAACATATTCCAAAATGTTAAATCCCTATTCCATATAGTTAACAAGTTACACGAAAAAGAAAAACCACATTTTTTTCAACATAATCACCATAACTGTGTCGTGTATCCACTAGATAACCTACATCATTTTTATGTAGGCAAGCTCGGAAGCGTCCAGTATGAGCCGAGCCGCCTTTATACACACCGAATAATTACTTATGTACATACTTATGTGTTTCTATAGACACAAATAGGATCAACCCGCCTTCGTGGGAAACGAAGTCTTTAAAATATTTCATCTAAACTAATTTTATATCTAATATAATATCTACCTAACACCATGGCCCGGTTTTACTAAAACCCCGCCATCTGAGGCTATAAAAATTTTCGTTATGCCTTCATATTACAACAAAGGTTACGCTAGTTATCTTCTGAATCATCTGCTGAAAGTGATCATAAATCTGCCTTAAGAGGGGTCCGTGGCTAAATAATAACATCCGCACACTTGCCACGGTTGGTCTGTGGATGGGTGACCAGCTTTACATACCGTGACCCCCCCGTGTCCCGGAAAGCACGTTAAGCCGTTGGTCCCGGCTGTCATTCGTGGATCTTTGACAGTCGTTACGGGTAGTCAGAAGCCCGAAAGTCTGACAACCAGTCTTATCAAGGTGTAGCTTATTACCTAGTAATTGGATTGTAGAGGTCAGATAGGCAGTCGCTCCATGTAAAATAGGTATTCAGCTGCATCAAGTTAGACTGGAAACCGACTCCAACATAGTTGGGAAAAGGCTAGGCAGATGATGACATAAATCTGCCTTAAAAAAAGCTAAAATAATATGACACACATGTGTTAGGTTAAAAAAGTTACTGGCCTTTTTGTTATTTAATTATTTTTTCTCATTTAAACTAATATTATAAAGAGAAAAGATTTGATTTCTTGTATGTTTGTTGGGTAAGCTTTCATACTAAACCGGCTGAATGGATTTGGATGAAATTCGCACATAGGTAGACCATGACCTGGATTAGAACATAGGATACTTTTTATCCCGATATTCCCGCGGGATCGAGACTTATTCGGGTGAAGCCGCGTGGTGTAGCTATTTCACATAAACCTACATGGGCACTTATACAACAGCAGAAGCAATAGGTGCATGGTTCCGATTGGTCGTTTCCTATGGAGAAGAGCCGGCAAGAAACTCCACGGTTACACTTTTAAAAGTAATTGGCTTTTACAATGTTTCCAAATAACTGTGTTAATTGATATGGGATGACAGTGTAGGCCCGTCAACTAGTACCAGAAGTAAAACATTTATTTATTATTTATATAATAAGGCTTACCAACTAAACACATACACTTTGACATAATATTGATCTCGCATGTATTTAAATTATGGGATAGCACGGCAGTATCAATTAGCGTACTAGTACAGTCACGAGCACTAATATGTCAACACTTGGCAACTTTCAATTGCGATTTTTTCGTGAAATGACGAATGCAACGTTGAACTACGACCATTTATATAAACCTATGGGTTCGAAAATTCTATGTTCGTAATAACATAAAATTTCATTCAAAAATAAAGGAGACAATTGCCTTTGAATAAAGTCAAGTGTATACATACTTATGCTCGTGACTGTACATCATACAATAAATACACGTTGACATAATATTGATCTCGCATGTATTTAAATAATAGGATAGTACGGCACTATCAGTTAGCGTACTAGTACATACAATAAACAGAAAATTAAACACTAAAACAAATTAAAACAATTAAAAAGAATTTGAATACATACAACAAAGTAATACCTTCTGTATTTATAACCTCCTTTTTCAGAAAGATCTCTTTTACAAAAACATTGTTCGAGGAAAGAGCTAAAGAAAAACAAATGTCATTGAAACAAAAGGGTCGAGTCGGGATGAGGCTAACAGAGGATAGTAACAGTATCAGCCAGGCCACAGATGTCGACAAGGTCAGCCATTGTCCCTACTTGAAAACTAGACGCAAATAGCCCTACAGTTTTATAGGGTAGACTGGGATAGTGGTGATTAGTAGTGATGTTACCACAGACTTATATAAGTCTGTGGATGTTACTATGTTTAATGCATTGACTGCCACCGCGGTCACCGGTGACCGCGAACAATAGATTTTCTATTGTGTCTGTGGTCTGGCAGTCAACGTGTCAAATTTTATAAAATTTGGAAAATCCAAAAGTGCACGACACATAATGCTCATTTGAACGTATAAAAAACCATAGATATAGATATTATATTAGTTAGTTTTTATCTTATATAATCACAAAAAAAAAACTTTTTAACTTTTTTATTATAAACTAGCTTCCGCCCGCAGCTTCGCCCACGAGGTATGTCGATAAAAACTGACCTATGTCCTTCCCCGGGATGCAATATATCTCTCTACCAAATTGTATCGAAATGCGTTCAGTGGTTTAGGCGTAAAAAGGTAACATACAGACAGACAGTTACTTTCGAATTTATAATATTATTATATAAATACAAAGGAAAGAAAAGAAAAATAAAAATATTTATTTTTCTTTTCTTTCTTTCCTTTTTATAAAAAAAATATATGTGTAAACATTATTTTGGAGACTTCTTTCAAGTTGATATAAAGTAATTAAAGCTACATTAATATCTAAAAAGGCCATATCTATTTCTGTCCTAATTAATTATTCTGTAAGTATGTATTTCATGCGATTCACTCGATTTCTGTAACTACTCAAACCGCTGCTACGCACGTAGCCGCGAATCTACGCGCGTCATAGCAGCTGTTTTTGCTACGAAGCCTACGAGAGTGGCTACACTACTACGCGCGTAGGCGTACGAGCTACATCGCTACGAGTGAAAGCAACGAGGACCTATAAGTTCACATTACGTTTATGGCGACTACATGACCTAAAGCGTGGTCTTTGTCGGACTGCATAGAAAATAAAAAGAAGCGCGATGACACAACGGTGGTAATTTATTGCAAAATATGAAGCAATTATCTATTGTTTGGACTAAAATAATAAAACAAAATCTGACAAAAAATATTAGTATGGTTTTTATTGTAAAAAGAAAGTTTTCTAAAAACTTTCTTCTTACATATCTTCATGATTTTTTTTCTATCGTATCAAATTAGTTGTATTATGTTTTCAACACACTATCTACTTAGCATATATCTTGAAGAATATCATATATTTTTCTGATTTTGTTTACTGTAGTCGATCATATACTTATATCGTTTTTAAAACTTGCGTTTTTTGTGTTTAGTTCACAAGAACTAAACACAAAAAAGTTGCATTTAATGAAGGGGCTTACAAAAGCCCCTTAATTAAATGCAACTTTTGTTTTTCGCCGGGATACTCATAATCTGATTAGACCGGAGGGTAAATGTCATCAGCGGGATTGTCCGAAAGGGTTACCGCTGGCCCGGAACATAAAGGGCTAAGGAAGGAACACGGGTGGGTTGTAGTCAGTAAGAGTCTGACACTCCCTTCCGCTCCACCCAGAGCGGGAGGGGTCATTTGATGATTTCCCGTCAACCTCGTTTCGATTAACCGATTAATCACCGCTAATGAGACACAATTGATTTTTCTATTGTAACGAGCCCTTATCGTGGCCCGGCTTTGATCAGTTAAAACAACCCTATGAACGAATGAATGAAAGGATTTCCAAAAACCAGAAAATAAAACAATATCAGGAAAAAAACAGAAAAAAAACAAGGCCTAAATGAAACTAAGTTATCAATTCCCATTTTCTTAGAAGCATCGTCCCATCCCTAGCAATTAGTAGTCGAATCAAATGCAGACATGACCGCACGGTTTTAGTAGCAATAAACTTACTGTCATACGATTTGATGCCTAATTCCCATCGACATAAGAGCTACAGCCCTTTTATTGCCGCTGGATTAGTGCTTAATTGTTTGTTCGTTAAAGGACTTTTCCATCTAGTTGTTTGATGTTTCCTTTTTTTCAATGGTTTTATTAAATTGGACTACATAGAAAGAGCGGTACAATTTATTCTCAGTATGAGACTTATTCTAGGTAGGGTTTGGTGAAATTCGCTCTTAAGGCGAAAGCGCCAGGGTAGCCCGCGAAATTCATTTTTTTTTACGTTTTTTGCAATTTGCTGATCAGTATTAAGTTGTACGTTGATTAAAATATGATTCACGGCCGTAACAAATATATATTTACAGAATTATAATCATTAAAGTCATCAACACAACTCTCTAAGACCAAGTAATCCCCAAGAATGACTATTTCATGAAATCTTAACATTTGGGGATTATACTAACTTAACACGTGGTTTACTTATTGTAATGATTATAATTCTGTAAATACATATTTGTTACGACCGCGAACCATATTTTATTCAACGTACAACTTAATACTGACCAGCAAATTGCAAAAAACGTAAGAAAAAAAATTGAATTTCGCGGGCTACCTTAGCGCTATCCCCTTAATATATCAAGTTTAATAATAGAAGCTTTAAAATCATGGGACTTGTCCGTAATCGAACAGCAGTTATAATAAAATAAATGATGTTTAATAATTATCGAAACAGAATTTCATCAGCAGAACTGACTGACGAATTATCACTTTCTTGGCGATTTGATTTAAATAGGTACTAATCCCTGAAACAATCCAATCGGCTTTTGAGCTCTATTGGCTTTCACACCACCACGCATACCGCACAATTTCACCGTTGCATTGCCCGCCAAACCCCACTCTAATCCGGTTATTACCGGTCTCAACTGGAGTGAACTGGTTCAAACCAGTGTAAACCAGATGCCAGCGAGCAATTTATCATAGGAGTACGTCATCAGTGTAATTGCTAATTAATGATAGTGCTTTTTATGAAAGGAAACAGTTTGTGGCACATGTCTGCATGGGGAATGAGAAAGCAATTGTTTTATCTTTTGCAATTTTATTAATGAAATGCTTGATGCGGAGTTGTTGACTTTATGTATTGGTGAATAATTAAGTTAATTGTTGGGTCTCTTGGGAAATGGATTATACAATTTATTAGTAGGTGATAATGGTTTAATTAAGTTCTGAGTCGAGCTACAAGACAACTGACAAATGCTTTCACTGACTGGGCTGATCCTGTCAAAGTGTCAAATCTGAACTTACCTCAAAAATAATAAATTCTTACAAAAAAATCTCGGACGCCACAAAAACTATTACCTACATGATCCAATTACCTCATAACATTTGTTATCTATAATAAATGTCGTCAAAAAATCCTGAACGTCACAATTGCTTAGTGGTCGACGCCCAAGGGACCTAATGTAGAGGTCAAGAAAGCCAAGGGATTACCTTGGATCAATGAGCGGGTGGGTTTCATAAATAACAAATACGACTATTTGTTAGTGAAGGATATAAAGCAAAAAAGCGGCCAAATGCGAGTCAGATTCGCACATAAAGGGTCCCGTACCGCAGTACAATATTTAACACAATAATTAATTTGTTTAATTTAATTTTGATGTATGTATGTATCTAGTGTATTGTGTGTCTTTTAGTCTGTGCTAGATAAATTTATTTTCTTTCTTTATTTATTTTACCATGTATGTACACACATAACATAAACAGACAAGAAAAAAAAACAGAACAGAAAAATAGGTACGAAGGTGATACTTATTTCATAAGACATCTCTTCCAGCATACCTGCGATAGGACAATAGATAGAGAGAGTGAAAGAGACAAAAGAAAACATAAAATCAAACAATTCACTTAGTAAAACTACTTACTTACTTACTCTACGGAATCCGGAACGCCTCTCTGGATCTTCATACTTCTTACTTAAGTGATAGGATTCAGAGAGTTGATGTTAACGGAAAAAGGTCACCCGGATCTGTAGTAAGAATGCGGGTCCCCCAGGGCTCAATTCTCGGTCCATTTTTATTTATATAAATGACTTGCCTTACCTCATAAGGGATAAACATGATATAGTGTAGTTTGCAGATGACACTTTACTTTTATTTAAACCCAAACATCAGCAGCTGGTTACTTACAATGTAAATAACGCCCTTGCAATAGTAGTTAACTGGTTTAATGTCAATAATCTACTTCTTAACGAAAAAAAAACGAAATGTTTACGAAACCCCACGTTAGACAAGTAGAAACTAGTGTTCTCATTAAGGATGAAGAGTTGAAACCCGAAGATACCACAGTATTCTTAGGCATAATGTTGGATGTCAAGCTTCAATGGGGCCCCATAAAGATAAATTGACAAAAAAGCTTAGCTCTGCAGCACACGCCGTTAGGAAAATTCCTGATTTAACTGATTTAGAGACAGCCCGTTTAGTTTACTTTAGTTATTTTCATAGTGTGATGTCGTACGGAAATGTGTACTGTTGTGGGGAAATGCCGCCGATATTCAGACAATTTTTATTTTACAAAAAAGGGCAATTCGTTCCATTTATAAATTAAGTCCCAGACACTCGACAAATTTAAAGAGATTAATATAATGACTGTGCCTTCTCAGTACATTTATGATAATCTTTTGTATGCACATAAAAATATTAATATGTTTAAAAAATACAGTGATATCCATAACATAAATACTAGGAACAAACACAAATTTGTTGTTCCTACAACAAGGCTCAAAAAAATAGGTGGCTCGTTTAGATGCCAATGTATACGTTTTTATAATGAACTTCCTAGCTACATACAAGAACTAAGCCTTAATAAATTCAAATCTTTTATAAAGCGAAAACTATGCTAGAAAGCCTATTATTCTGTAAAAGACTATATTGAGGACAAAAAGGCTTGGGATTGAGCTGCTGCAATAGGTTTAGATAGTGAATGTTGGTTTTTTTTTTTACTATTTTACACTTTTTTTTTTTTTTATAAGTAGATATCTATTTACTTATACAATGACAGTGACATGTACATTTACTGTATAAATTATAATATTATTTTAATTATTGTGAATGAGAGGACTATGTGGGTCATTGTTTCCGTTTTAATCATGGTCTGGCAGTTTGAGTAGTTTATGCGGCCTACCCAAATGTCCTGTCTTTGGTATTGTTCGTCGAATCGTTGAGCTCCTTAAGTTCTGAGTTGAGCTGCACAGTTACTGACAAATGCGTGCACTGACTGGACAGGTCCACTCAATCTGTGTGGTTCTTTCCTCAAGAGATCATTTCAGACACCAATCTACATGGTTCTCAAAGATTATGTCCGGATTTTTTATATACACATTAACATTGATGAATTTTATCTAAACAATGAAATGAATATTTACTTTGTAAAGTATTTATTTATTTCTGGACAAAAACAGGGTATAAAAGGTGACCGGAGTAGAAGCTTGTAGCAAAGAACTGTCTTTTGTTTTCACAAAAATAAAAAATAAACTCTTTTTTTTTTCATTCAATCCTTTGATCCAATCACCTTAACCATGTTTTTGTCTAGACTGTAATATAAGTCAGCCTTTATCAGTTATTGATTTGAAACCATGTTAGTCGTAAAGTACGGGTAAGTTGGTGTTCAATGACAATTTAATTTTTACATTTATGGTAAGGTTGCTTGCGTGTTTGCCAAAATGAATAAGTGACCAAAATGAATAAGTGACCAAATCTAAACTAAGGACAAACCACGTACCTATTCAAAACATTAAACATACTTATTACACATAATAATAAATGTTAGGGTCCACAGTGTTATCCTTCACCCTTTGAAGGACCCTTTGAAGATGCAAACGTTATCTATACTTACCATAAATCTGTAGAAGTGAAAATTCTGTACATTGAAAATATCAAAAAAATAAATGGCAGGGGGTGTTACTAGACCGACACCGCACCCAAAAATGTGATTAACAAAATTTTTGTCTGTCTGTCTGTTTGTTCAGACATCACGCAAAAACTACCGGTTCGATTACGATGAAACTTGGTATAATTATTCTTTAATATCCTGGGCACTACACTGGGTACTTTTTATCCCGGAAAAGTATCTATATCTATATATATATAAAATGGTAAACTGACTGACTGACTGATTGATATATCAACGCACAGTCTAAACCGCTGCTCCTAGAGACATGAAATTTGGAGGCTGTGTTCTTTGTGAAGAGTAGGTATCCACTAAGAAAGGGTTTTTCGAAATTCCACCCCTAAGAGGGTGAAATTTCACGCGGACGAAGTCGCGGGCAGAAGCTAGTATGTATATAAAATTCAAAGTCCTGACTGACTGACTGATATATCAACGCACAGCCTAAACCGCGGGTCCTAGAGACATGAAATTTGGAGGGTGTGTTATTTGTGAAGAGTAGGTATCCACTAAGAAAGGGTTTTTCGAAATTCCACCCTTATGAGGGTGAATGAGGGGAGGGTGAAAAAAAATCGGTTTGCGTTGTGAAGGTGTGTTTCCGGACCTTTTGTTTTCTGCTGTGATAAATGACTGCCTGTAGCGACCTGGGCACAGATTTTTTTTTATAACCGACATAAAGAATAATGGGCGTTTTGACCGGTATGTCCAATAAAAACCACAAATACATCTAATGAAAGTTTATATCATAAGCATCAATTTTCATTATGAGCAGAAGGCTGTGAAATACCGGGTATAGAGATATCAGACCTGCAAGTACCATGTAAACGTATTAGTTTATGACGCTAATGTTCACTGCAGTTCTCTATAATATTAGTTATTAACTCATAACATTGAGGGGGCTTATGGCTAAGTAATAACAGCCGCACGGGTCGATCGATCAGGTTAAGCTGCATTTGCTGGGGTTGGTCCCTGGATGGGTGACCATTTTTACATACCAAGATCCCTCCGTGCCTCGGAAAGCACGTTAAGCCGTTCGTGGATCTCATTAGAACTACATTGGTCATCAGGCCAGGTTCCATACAAAAATTCCCATCATTCTTTGCAGAAGGATTTTTATAATATTACTCCGTGAACATCCGTCGTTTATTTAATTTACTGACCCTCAACGAAACGAAAGTTGATTAAAGCTCTTAATGAACCGCTTGCGCCAAGATTCGCTTAATGAACTTGATGAAATAATTACCTCGAGTACCTAATAAGATGCTTCAATTAAATATTCTTGATGTCTCGTTTAAAAATTCAATCTTCAGTTGTACATTTAGAGGTAACTTTAGAAGTTCCGGATTTATTTACAGTTAGGTAAACTATCATCATTTTAATTTAGCATTACGTGTAGGTAAGTGTATCAACACTTTTAAAAAAAAAATCGGCAAATCTCATAAAAAATTACGAGGGGAAATTGAAAAAAGAAAGGGCCCAGCGAATTCGGGCATAACTAGTCTCATAAACAGTTACAAACATGATTATATTATGCAAGTACCTTTTATACTTAAAATAAATATAAAATATATGGCAGACTCTTAGGGCTATATTTCACTGGGACACCATGGCGGCGCAACCAGTCGCGCCACCGTGGTGTCCGTAAGCTACCAAACTAGACACCATACAGACACCAGACTCGCCACACCACACTGAGACAGTATCAAAATGGACCTTGAAGACCGTCACTGGCGGCCGGACTGGCGGCCGGACTGGCGGCCGAGTGAGTGAGACACCATACAGCGCTATAGTAATTAGTGGTGACGCGACCAGCATACTTGCGTACCTACTAATATTATAAACTAGCTGACCCGGCAAACGGTGTTTTGCTCCTACACTACTCCTACCCTACTCCCACACTACTCCTACCCTACTCCTACACTACTCCTACCCTACTTCTACCCTACTCCTACCCTACTCCTACCCTACTCCTACACTACTCCTACCCTACTCCTACACTACTCCTACCCTACTCCTACACTACTCCTACACTACTCCTACCCTACTTCTACCCTACCCCTACCCTACCCTACTCCTACCGTACTCCTACACTACTCCTACCCTACTCCTACACTACTCCTACCCTACTCCTACACTACTCCTACACTACTCCTACCCTACTTCTACCCTACCCCTACCCTACCCTACTCCTACCCTACTCCTACACTACTCCTACCCTACTCCTACACTACTCCTACCCTACTCCTACACTACTCCTACCCTACTTCTACCCTACTCCTACCCTACTCCTACCCTACTCCTACTATAAAAAAAAAAAATTATAAATAAATAAAAAAAACAGTATCCTATGTCCGTCTCCTGGTCCTAAGCTAACTCCCCACCAATTTTCAGCCAAATCGGTTCAGCCGTTCTCGAGTTATAAGTGGTGTAACTAACAGACTTTCTTTTATATATATAGATATACGAAAGTAGAAGTTGTCTGTTTTTGTTTGTTAACATTGTAACTAACATTTTCGGTTCTATTTTATTTGTCTTTTAACATTACACGCCTTAAAGGCGAAACGGATTTTTCGATACCTATAATTTGGTAGACCAAGACCTGGGTTAGAAAATAGGATACTTTTTAATCCCGGTAGTACGTGTCCGTGGGTATATTTCCGCCCTTCACCACGCTGTCAAAGAATTATTTTGTAAAACATGAAACGTTTATTTTCTCTTGACTGTACTTACCTACCTGTCAAAAATAGTAACTTAGATAAAGTGGATAAGACAGCAGCAGGGGATCGAGGAGGGTGGGGGTTGGAGGGGGAGATCAGGGCATCAGACCGGAATAAATCGACAATATAAAAGCCAGTGATTTATAAACATCAGTTATATTTACGTCCCATCGAAAACACAAATTTTAACTAATAATAAATCCCCATCAGCCGGGACAGAAGTGTCACATTTATGTGACTGTAATCGTGATAAGTCTGACAAGTTCACGACCACTCGGCGAAATGGGCGCGTCTGACCAAAGTTAGGTGCTTAGATATTTATTAAACGAACTCTACCAACTTACTGGCTTATGTAAAATTGTTTGACTGATGAAAATCGGCCTGCCCAATTATATTTGTTATAGCTTATAACTTGAATGGCGAAGTATGAAGTGAACAAATCTTTTAGACAAGTCTTTTAGAATGCGCTTCATTTTTAGGGTTCCGTACCAAAGTGGTAAAAACGGAACCTTTATGGTGAGACTGTCTGTCTGTCTGTCTGTCACAGCTGGATATCTCAGGAACTACTAATGCTATCAACTTGAAATTTGAAATAGTTTTAGATGACGTTTGCCCAACTATTTTGCAAATAAGAAAGAAATAAAAATATATGTATATTTTTTGCAACAGGGACTGAAAGGGGGTCTGAGAAACACGAAGTGGGGCTACTAGGGCATGTGGGATATCATATGAAAGAGCGCAGTTTGCATATTCTCAAACGTTTTTTCTTTTTTTTTTTAGGCCGCATACTTTTTGACCGTTTTCAAATAATCTCCGACTTAATACCTGTTCTTCCGTTTACTCATGCAAGGGTAGCATGTACTTTCTCTTTGGTCTAAAATGCAGCCCTGTCTACCCTATCTCTATCGATCCCTACCCATTCTTTACGTCATTCTAGAATGCCATAGCACCTTATCTTTACATTCCACTCTTCATCATACAATGTATTCATTAAACAAAGTAATGTATACACAGTTTACAACCAAGGCTAAAGCCGTACCTACACGTGGTAAACCCTAATGGATCGGACGCTAAGGTCTAATCTCTTGACCCTCAATCGAGTTAGTGGCCGAGTGGGTCAGTTAATGCAATTCCGTGCATACCTTAAGGTGGTGGGCGCTTTAATGAAGTAGGTATAGTTAGCAGTAGTACAGCTGATAGATAATCTAGTTGTAGGATCTATGCTTGACCGATATAGCTTGGGCAATTAAGTGAGGCATGTTAGGTCTGGTGCCCATGGTCGAGGCAAGACACGGATATAAGGAGTCCATGCGACCATGAGGACATGACTTTTTGGTCATTAACACTACGTATGCCAGGAACGTGGATCTACGCAAGACACAATGGCTTTTAAATTGTAATTACTTTTGTAATTACGGCATTCAACCGGTTAATTCACAAAACCAGCCAGCCAGACACCCAGTAGTCTCACAGGAGACTCCTGGCTGTCTTGCAACGGCAGAAGATTAATTGTTTCTCATTAGTTAACACATGAAAGGTTACGAGACAAGAGCGAAGTAAGATAGAGGTAAGGTATGGTGATGTAACGCGAAAGTCTTTTTGGCTGTTTACTGCAAAAATATGTGAAATGAAGGAAATCTACCTGAGATAGAACTATAATGGCATACCGTGTTACATCCATACTAATAAATTCGAAAGTAACTCTGTCTGTATGTTACCTATTCACGCCTAAACCACTGAACGGATTTCGATAAAATTTGGCAGAGAGATAGATTGCATCACAGGGAAGGACATAGGATAGTTTTTATCGACATACCTCACTGGCAAAGCCGCGGGCGGAAGCTAGTACACTCATAACGTGACCGTGGCATTCCATCGCGCACTATATTTTTTGTCAAAATTGACAAGGTAGAAGAAATGAAGAACAACACTCAAAATATGGCAACATACATGGTACGCAAAAGGTCTGCATATTTAACTACGCATTGCAAACTGCAGGTTCACACAAACAGTTTGTTGCCTGGCTAGCCAAGACTTGTCATTACAGGGTGCAGAACATGCAAAGTACTTAGTGCCTCAGGCATTCAGTCCGCCTTTGTACAGTAATTTTTTACTTGTGCATATAGTTTTAATAAATAAACAAAGACAAGTTTTCTTTGTACAAGGATTTTCTTCTGCGACTTCGACACGTGGCAGTTGCTTCTATTTTGTGAGTGCGGGAGTACTCAATAAGATTGCGTGCAAGTCCTCGTTATAAATTCCTATTTCTAGAAAATACTGTATACTTATTCCTGCAGCAGACGGTATTCAGCTGCAACTGGTTAGACTGGAAGCTGACTCCAACTTAGTTGTGAAAAAACTAGGCAGGTGACGACAGAATACATTTTTTTTTTTTTTTTTAAACGTTGCCCCACACTAGGAATTTCTCCTGTATCGTGGGTGCGTTTACAAACATTTAAATTCACGTACACAAACAGCCAGACCCGGAACAACTACTTGTAGGTCATACAAATATTTGTTCCATGCGGGAATCGAACCCGCGACACGCAGCGCAGCAGTGAATTGCTTAACCGCTGCGCCAACCGTGCCGTATAAATTATAGTAGTAATAAATTCCTACGAAGTTATTCATAACGATATCTCTATATGCTTATTATAAAGCTGAAGAGTTTGTATCTCTGTTTGTATAAACCTTCGATCAATAATAGTACTAGATGAATGATTAGGAACAAAAATAAGTCGCTAAAATGGCCACGTTTGCACACAGATAAACATTTATATTTCTTACAACGAACTATAGAAAAAAGTTTAATAATATTAACAACTTCAGATTATTATAAACCTTAATATTCTAACATAAAGTTTAATTACGATTGCAAATGATTAATATTTAAGTCCTTCTGTCATCGAAGCAATAAATTTAAAATGTCACTTGAAAATAAAAAGTCATTTTTATAATAAGTACAAAAATATTTGTTCTAAAATGAAACTTAACTTCTAAGCAATAAGGTTAAAAACATTTTGTTGACAATTTCGTACTTACCGGTACTTACTCGAATTTGGAACGAGACGTAGTTCTTGGAATTACATTTCAATGCTTCAATGTTTGTTAGGATACTTGGCGCGTTGTCGCAAACATTGGCCAAACAATCATAATATTTGCTAATTGATTTATATTTACTATTTAATTGTGTTACTATTTTATGAAAAACATTTAATGATAAAAACTTACCGAAAAAAAGATACTCCTTCCAAAGTCTTGGACACAACTTTTGAACGCGCACTGAGGCATTTTGACGTCTTAACATTGGCTATGATTGGACCATACTAATTTGAAATATGAGCACAAAAGTATTCGTGCTCGTATTTTTCGGGCCGTTTTTGAAGCGCTTATCGGGCATCTAGTACTATTATTGATCGAAGGTATAAACGCTCGATTTATTCCGGTCTCCCTGAAACCCCCTCCACCCCCCCCTCCTCGATCCCTTGCTTATTCGTCTTCTGTTTTAATCTCTGTCTTATCCAAATTATCTCGCTCTGGATATCAAGTAAGCTCTAAAATATTTTTCAAATTTGACTGGTGCTACCACCAGTCAGATTATAAATAAAAATATTTTAGGATTTAATAGCCCAATTCTTGGGGAAGGCTAATAACGCGGGCAGGCGACGTGATGCGACGCGGTGGGTCGGGAGAACAAGAAAGTTCACGCGGACGAAGTCGCGGGCAGAAGCTAGTACTAACTAAAGCCTACGTCCAAATCCCAATTTTCACATTCAATCAAAATAATTAACCGAACGAGTTAATCCTAAAAGCTTTTTAATCCTTTCTAAGCTCAGACAGCACAAAACCTCAAATTGAAAAACTCTTTGGAATCCATTCGTTTAGTATTCAGTGGATGAAAGATTAAACCACAAAAGTTCCGTATCTCTCTACTATTTCATTCTTCACTATTCCGTCTGTCGTTTCGTTTCATTCATTCACAGGCAATTAAAATTTTCCTGAGCTTTATATTAGGTAAGTGGGCTACATAGAATTTAAAATGTCTGTGGTTTTAGTGATAATTCAAAGGTTTTATTTACTTTGAGCAGTAGTGGCCCACTCACTGGTAATGGCTCCGACTTACGAGATGTAGGTCGTAGGTTCGAACCCAGACAGGCGCTTTACTTTGTGTAAATTATTTCATCACTACTGCTATCAAAACGTTGAAGGTAAACCATACATAAAATGTCGTAGAACCCAAAACTTGAAGACATGTGACATCCATCAACGCGCACTGGACCCGCGTGGTGGATTACGGCCCACTCCCTCTCACAGAGCGGAGGCCTGTGTCCCAGCAGTGGGAACATTACTGATTAGTTAAACAATCTGTTTAAAGTTGTCAGTTTAGCATAATTATATATTATTCTGTATTTGTTCATAATCACACTGATATTATAAAGGCGAAACTTTGTGAGTGTGTGTTTATGTTTGTTACTTCTTCACGCTCAAACAGCTGGACCAATTTTGATAAAATTTGGTATGGAGGTAGCAGACACCCTGGATTAACACATAGGCTACTTTTTATCCCGATATTTCCAAGGAATCGAGTCTTATGCGCAGCTAGTAATTTAATAAACAAAGGAGTAGGTAAAAAGTACTGCCACCCTGAACCCACGAGAGCATTTATTTGAATCAGACCGTGGTGGCCTGCACAGATTAGTTTATAATGAATCCCATAGCCTGGAGAGTGCTCCGTATTGGATTAATTATCTCCTCTGTGCCTCTCGCATTTACCGATGTAATCATATTAAGGCAAATCTGATTGAAGGACACTACTTACTTTATTTCGTATAAATTGCTTTTTCGAAGCTGCAAAAGGGTAATATTTGTTTTCGTCATTAGAATTACTTATAGTTTTTAGATAACTCTTCAAGGAATACAGGCATTACTTTATGTTATTAAAGAGAATTTTTACTTTGTGTGCCAAAAATCGCACCAGCTTACGTACAAAAATCGTAAGCCGCCACTTTCGGGCTCAGTCCTGTGTACGTGAGCGTGTGTGTGTGAGCGTGAGCGCTGCGCTAGGCCCCGGGGGTGGGGGGAGACGGGTGCCGCACGTGGCGGCGTCTTTGATTCGATTTGATTTTCCCATCACTAAATAGTGCTTGTGACGTCATAGTAGGTAGTCAAAAAATGGCACGCTTGGTTTACATACAGATCGTGATACTTGCGTTATCTAGGTCTATCTATATCTGTGTTCCTGCCTTTGTCCCTTATCTAAGTAATATGTCGTCGCAAAAAGTTTTCTTCTTACATTCTCCCCTGTCAATCGTTCCTGTCATTCCTTTTTCTATCACATCATTCCATGATCATCATCTGCCAGGCCTTTTCCCAATTATGTTGGGGTCGGTTTCCAGTCTAACCGGATGCAGCTGAATACCAGTATTTTACATGGAGCGACTCGCTATCTGACCTCCACAACCTAGTTACTGGGTAATACGATACCCCTTGGTAAGACTGGTTGTCAGATTTTCGGGGTTCTGACTACCCGTAACGACTGTCAAAGATCCACGAATGTCAGCCGGGACCAACGGCTTAACGTACTTTCCGAGGCACGGAAGGGCCTTTTTAAGTGAATAGTCACCCATCCACGGACCAACCGCGACAAGCGTAGCTTCACCTGATGGATCGACCCGTGCGGTTGATATTACTTAGCCACAATTCCATTAACAATAATGAAAATTCCCACCCGTAGTGTTTGCTGATCTATTTTTTTGTTACTTATTTTTGTGGTGTACAATAAAGTAAAATCAAAATATTATTATAAAGTCGAAACTTTGTGAGTGTGTGTGTTTGTTTATATGTTTGTTACTTCTTCACGCTCAAACGGCTGGACCAATTTTGATAAAATTTTGTATGGAGGTAGCTGACACCCTGGATTAACATATAGGCTTTTTATCCCGATATCCCCACGGGATCGACAATTACGCGGGTGAAACCGCAGGACGCAGCTAGTAAATAAATAAAATTATGTGAAAATAAAAAGTTATTTTTAAGTATAAAATAATGTGATAAACTTACAGTTGAATGCAATATGCAGACTGCACACAGCAACACGACGCTGCAGAACAGTGTCACACACAGCGCAGACACAAACAACGCATGTTTCAATCTGACGCAGTATCTCCTGTAGAGAGCCTCCAGTTCTAGCTCAGTGCCCTCCTCCTCTGTGGACAAAGATAAATAATTCCATGAGTAATGAGTTAATAGTAGGGTAACAAATCGAAGAAGAGACTTAAAGAAGTTGAGAAGTACTTTTGGACCACGCGGTTGCAGGTGTAGCGGTATCTACAACGCCACATACGAACAACGCGTCATACTGACGTCACGAAAAAATCCTGCATCGCGCAAGCGAAGTTTACCACGTAACTAGCATAGATACAACGGCCCGACATGAATCTTCGGGCAGTTGCCCGCCAGACACAACACCCGTCTGGTTGAAGGATCCTCAAAACAATGCAGTTTAAAAAGTGGTGGAGCGCGGACGTTTTGGGAAGGTATTCCACTCAGAGCACTGATTTGAACCGCACTTGCACGAACCGCACCTAAGCACTTCCACTAACCGCACTGGGGCTGTCTTATAATATTTTGATGTTCAAAAACTACTGACCTAATTTCAACAAATGATTTTTATGACATTGATTTTTTTTATTGAGTTGCTACAATGGATGTCTAATTTTTAAAAAAATGCACTCACTCACAGTGACCGTGCATTTTTATTTGTATTCCACAGTAAACACAGCTTGTATTCAGAATGTAATCAGCGTTAAAAACAGTTGAATAGCATCGCCATGGCAACGCCTAACAATACGCATTGTTTGGCTACACATCTCCACAGTGAGTGGCACACAAAATGCTATGCATATGGATGCATAGCATTTGATCGGACTCGCACCTATTTTGGTTGCAATCCACTTATAAATTCGAAAGTAACTCTGTTTGTCTGTATATTACCTTTTCACGCCTAAACCACTGAACGGATTTCGATAAAATTTGGCAGAGAGATAGATTGCATCCCGGGGAAGGACATAGGATAGTTTTTATCGACATACCTCGCAGGCGAAGCCGCGGTCGGAAGCTAGTCATTCATATAGGTATGTGTCGTTAGGTACGCCGATTGAGACGAAAATGATGGACAGGGTTGAAATAATTTGATGGTTTTATATGACTAGCTTCTGCCCGCGACTTCGTCCGCGTGAAATTTCTTGTCCCTCCGTCCCACCCTATCGTATCGCATCGCCTGCCCGTTCCTACTTCGTTTTCACTCAGCGCTCTTTCTGACTTTTTTGTTTTTGTTCTTTTATGAGCAGCCTTTCTCAAGAATTGGGCTATTAAATGCAAAAGATTGCTTAAATAGTTCCAGAGATTCGATTATTTTTGCGTTCAAACATACAAACTCTTCAGCTTTATTATTAGTATAGATTTAAAAATAACGAGGTTTAATAGCTCAGCAAACACAATAAAACATTTCCAGGCAATTTCAAACATAGATAAATAATGTAGCTTGTGGTCAAACACACAATCCTTCCAGCAAACTGGTATTTACCGATATAGAGTAGAAAAATGCGGTTCGAACCGCAAAAATCCGACTGTGTGCTATCAATAAAAACGCCCACAGACAGGAATGCGGCCTGTATTGAAATTGCTTTCGAAGTGGATTTGAAAAAAAATATTTTCGTAATATACAAATATGTGGTCAGATTTTGGGCTGGATAATTTGAACTATTCATAATAAAATTATAATCAATTCATGAATAGCTGGCCTATTTTTTGGTCAAACCACCAGCCAGCCTTTTGGGCACTTCTATTGACAGCGATGCGGACGCTTTTGATGCCCTTTGATTATTTCTATTACATACTTGTAAATATTATTATTTCAAGAAAATCGTAAATAAATAAAAGAAGATCTTTCATGAAACTTCACAGAAATTACTGAATAAACTTTATGTCATGGAGATATTACTATCGTGATGGGCAATTTTAAGTCAATCAATTTGCCTTTTCCCAACTATGTTGGGGTCGGCTTCAAGTCTAACCGGATGCAACTGAATGAAAAAAAACAGCATTTTACATAGAGCGACTGCTTTAACCTACACAAACCCTAGGTTACACAGAATACCAATTATGTATTTCTAAAAATCTTTTTTCTTACCTACATACAAAAAATAACCAAGTAGAACAAATTCACAGAACGATGTTCCGCAAAAACCAGACTGCAAACGCGAGCGCGGGGTGGGTGAGGCGCGGCGTACTCAAACATAATTATGAACTTCATTTGACCGTCCATAGTGGGCACGCGGGCACGGTGAGCGGAGCGGGCTGCTTGGCGCTGGGAGCGCGCGGGCAACTCACACCATAGCTCGTTCATACAAGTGGCCGCAGTGAGTGCGCGGCAGCCCGCGCGGGGACCGGGGTTCTCAAACTAGTTCGAGCTTTTTTCTAGTAATAATAAGTCTTCTTTATCCATATTATATTTTGACAAACATGAGAACACTCAGAACGAAGCAGCGCTCCACTGCGGACAGGCAGATTGCGCGCGTTCCCGCACCCGCGCCGCTCCCCGCCCCGCGCTGCCAGTCTGGCCAAGCATTAAAGTAAATCAGTGTATCAAAATCAAAAGTAATTTAAATTCAAATTAGGCTGAGAATCAGCACTTTTCGAACGTCGAAATTACAAAAGACAGTCCCCCAAAACGTCCGCCCTTCACCACTTCCTAGTACTTTCGCTGTAAATAACAGAGGTTATAAAAGTAACGTCCACTCGAATTTCCTTGTAACAAACACTTCTCTTCAAACAGCTTGCAGCTATAGCTGGCAGTGACAGCTTGACAGCTTCACCGAGTAGCGGCGAAGCAGCTTGTTCCAGCGTTCTTTAGACTCCGTCTACTTCAAAAGCTTACCTACTGTCCATAAATACTAAACAGCTGTCCGTGTTGTTATCGGCAGATGGTAGATAGTTCAGCTTTGTTCTTTTACTAAAAAGAAAGGCAAGTTTACGAAAGCTGATTTTTAGATCATGTTATGTAAATCAGTTTTTTTTTTTGCTTCTTTGTTGCATTATTTCCTGGTAAAAAGTATGGTATGATGCAACAAATTACAAAAGTTTTTATAATAAGTTACCTTTTGAGTACAAAACGTTTTATCTCTATGTTATTGAAAACCTTGTAGCTACATTAATAAAAAGCTTTCGAATCGACCATAAAACCAACATAATGTAGTATCATCAGAATTGCACGTCTAAAGAAAGGTGGATGAAATAATAATAATAATAATAATTTATTGAATATTACAAACCAATGTTACATGTATTGTCTTAAAATTAACTTAACTTAACGGTGGTCTGTAATTGTTAGCGATCGTCATTTGGATCTTTACGGCGGTCCCCAAACTAGGCGGCGCCTGTATCTTGGGGGCCAGAGTTGTGACATAATAGTGTTATTTACCACTGCAGTTTATTTAGGAGTAGGTGAGTAATTGCGACCGATTATATAAAACTAGATTAAATATTAAGAAATCTTAAAACGTAAATTATTTAAAACAAATAAAGCTTAAATTGCACTGAGCAAAGCCTAAAACTAAAAATAATAAACAATTAAAATGAAATGTTAAACAATCAAAATTAAAATGATAAAAATGAGAAAAAAGAAAATAAAATGTAGGATAATCAAGATTAGGGTGTGTGTGTGTGTGTTAGTGTGTGCACGTGTGGTGTATAGGTGTTTTAGTGTGTGTACATGTGGTGTGTAGGTGTCAGTGTCTGTGGTGGGAGTAGGATTCCGAGTGTGAGTTGAGTGATGTGAGGATGTTTTCTGATTCATCGTATGAAAGACCTAATAGCCATTGTTTAACAACATTTTTGCATCTGGAGAGGGAGAGTTCTTTTGGATCACAAGGCAAACTACTGGTGACCTTGTTATACACAAAAGTGTGTAGATAGGCAGGGCAGCGTCTTGTTAGGAGAGATGTGGTTCGTTGTAGCGGGATGTGAAAGACACGTTTGGAAGCCAATGCGTGGTAGTCAGGTCGGATTTTTAGGGTTTTGTGTATGCGTAAGTATGCATTAAGAATAAATAGTTGGCGGACACGTAGAACTTGAAAGTCTTTGTAGAGGTAGTCAATTATCAAAAACAAAATATTTACAGTGAGCTCGTGTAACAAAAAAAAAAAACCGACTTTCAAAAAAAACACTACAAACTGAAAAAAAAAAAAACACTACAAACTGAAAAATAACTTTAATTTCGGAAGTCGGTGTCTTAGGGATCAGTATTTTAGTTTTTGCCACCGACTTCCGAAATTAAAGTTATTTTTCAGTTTGTAGTGTTTTTTTTTTTTCAGTTTGTAGTGTTTTTTTTGAAAGTCGGTTTTTTTTTTGTTAAAAAGTTTTTATTTCTCGCTTTTTAGTGGGTCTATTTATAATTTATCTAAGTTACAATAGCCTAATGTCAACTTGCCCATCGCCTTTTTATAAAATATTCCTTTTCTCGATGCAGGGACGTTAATTGTTGAGGAGTTCTCCTTTTATTAGTTTTTAGATTAGATGCTGATAATCCTGGCTGCAGCATCAGGCCAGACTTATGTCAACATTGCATTGAACTTAAAATTAGTCCTGTTTAAAATGAGCCCAAACACGACTACGGTGCTGTAATTTAAAGGTTTGTACTTTTTCTGATGCTCCTGGCTTCAGCATCAGGTCTTCGGTGTTCCTCAGTAACAGTACGTTTATCCACACATCGAGCCCTTTTCAATGAGCCTAAACACGATATATCTGCTGTTAGTTGTCGAGGAGTTAGGTACTCTGCAGACTATCCTGACTGCAGCATCAGGTCATGACTTGATGATCATGAGACCAAATGTGGCAAATGCCCTATCAAACATCAAAACAATTTACTAAAACAGTCCTTGCCTGTTCGAGTAACTTCTTACTGTTAAGGAGTTGTACCTTCCATCATCAGCCCAGCTACCTGAGATGGTGACAACCATACACAAATACACAAGATACTTCATAAAATATGCGAAAAACAATAAGTGAGCATATATAATTTGAGGGTTGCCCTCGATTTCTCTAAGATCCCATCATCAGATCCTAACTTGGTGACAATGGGACCACCTCAGAACTATCTACTTTCGAACAAAAAAAGAATTTTGAAAATCCGTCGACAATTGGCGGCGTATTCGATGAACAAACATATACAAAAAAAAAAAAACATACAAACACCCGAACATAGTACCTCCTCCTTTTTGTAAAGTCGGTAAAAACCACTTAATCCACAATAATATCGCCACAAAACTAGACCTAATTAGTCAATAATACGTTCTCTTTCACTACCACAATAGTGTTAATTAAAACGCAATAGGAAACACAGACCAGCACGTAATTTAAATTCATTTGACAGTGTACACCGCAACACAATGGTTTTGCACCACCGAACCACAAAATACAGATAGTACAGAAGGCAATCGCATGTATGTACTTCACTTTTTATACCTACGCTCGGCGGTCGCGCTAGGTTTGTCAACTTTGGCTTATGCACAAAAAACTGTCGTGGTAGTGGCACTCGTATCTAGTTGTTTGATTTATTGTTGAGCTTATTCTACAATATTAAAACAAAACAATGAACATAGTATTACAATACAGAAAGTTTACAGAACAAAAACATAAAATTTTACATTTTGTCAATTTTCACTATCGAAAATCCCTAATAACTTCAAAACGGATTACCCTATTTACACAATTTATTTTGTCCTATCCGTTTTAGACCTAAACCTATCAAATGACACTAAAAACACCACAATATCTACAAACAAAAAATAAAAAAATCAAACAAAAATGTAACTTACGTACCTAGTAGTTGGTGGCGTGAATTTACCTTACAAAAAAGTTACTTCGTAGTACTGATTCAAATTAGGAAACTATTATATAAATCGAGCTTAGATAGCCATTTTTTTTGTTGCTCCATTTTTGCACTTCACAGACGCGTGTCTCAAGCGGATGGCACCCGCACTCGCACTACTCACAACCCGTCCGAGATAACGTGTCCGTGAGCGATGTCTATGTGTGCGTTGCTCGAGCGCACTTTGTATGTAGATTGCCTTCTGTACTATCTGTATTTTGTGACATAACTATAATTTACACTAAATTGATTACGCAAAATTTAATATGCTTCGAGGTTCTACGTTCATGTATAATATGTACTCAAAAGATGAAAGGGAAATGAGGAATTTTGATAGTGTTATGGTTTACCAAAATTACGTTTGTTGAATATTATCTCCTGTCAGATTACTGAATCCTCTTTGATATCGTTTTTCAGATTGATCAAAGCAGTTTAAGATTTTTGTAAAATTCAGTGCATTTTTTAACTGAATTTAAATTCCATTGTACAGACTGCACATCAAGCTACAGTCTGTCAAATTTCTTTAATAGATTTTCAACTTTATCGCTGGTTGAAAGTTGATTGGGAAAATTTTACAGTTTCGGGTAGCTTGATGTGCTGGCATCTGTACATAGTTAACTATCCTTCCTACAGATAACCAGAATTCCAAATGTTACCTATTATTAATATTTTTTCAAAACACTTGCTCGTAAAGTGGCTCTTATTGAACCGCTTTTAGGTCCATAATGCAGTGTATTAAAAACGCGTGCTTTTTACTTTATCTTATTCCACTAGTGCAATAACGCCACAGATAAGTATGTACCAGTCGGAAATGCGCGCTTTTTAAATCTCATCAAAGAGACTTCATGCCAAAAGAAATCCGCGGGCCATATTTCACTTTTTTTTTTAAATAGTCTGTATTGTCCTTGGTCCCAAAATGAACTAATATTTATTTATCTTAATGTGAATGCGCAGGAACCACGGACAATTTAAGGTGAATGCGCAGTGGTAGACCGCGAAATTTAAATTTTATTATGTACGTTTTTTGAAATTTTCAGGTCAGCGTCAGGTTGTATCGTATCTTGATCAAAATATGATTGGCGACTTTAGCAGGTACCTACGTATTTACAGAATTATAAAGAACAACAATTATTTTACATTAGGTACAACAAAAGAGATAAGTATGCAGGATCGTCGAATATAGTTGAAGATTAGTAAGAAACCGTTGGATGTTCTCGAATAAAATTTAATTTTAAAATTTAGTAGAAAACAAACAGCTCATTTACCAAACTTATTAAACTTCAACTATATCCGACGATCCCGCATACCTATCTCTTTTGTTGACTGTACATTTGTTTGTTCACAAGAACACAATTTTAATTTATATTTAGCATAACAACACACACAATTAAACCAAACCCCTGAAGCATTTATGAATTATAACGCAGAGAATCCATACAAACGGAAAAACAATTTAATCTCAGCATTTTAAAAGGTGGTTGACTACTGGAGTTTCAAGATGTCAGTGACAGGTTGACTACAAAAGACTGTCTTACATAAAAAGGTTTAGTTGTTGCCTGAGGCTTTATTTGACATAATGTGATACTTCAATTTAATGTTTAATGTCTGGTGGGGTGGTAGAAATTATGTTAGAACATAGCACAACATAGTACTAACCCCCTTTTTTTTTGGGTGGGAAATCATCAAATGACCCCTCCCGCTCTGGGTGGAGCGGAAGGGAGTGTCAGACTCTTACTGACTAAAACCCACCCGTGTTCCTTCCTTAGCTCTTTACGTTCCGGGCCAGCGGTAACCCTTTAGGACAATCCCGCTGACCCGCACTACGCTAAGGGGGTTCCCTTACGAATAAACGTTGTATAGCGTCTGTATCGTTACACTACGCTTTGTCTTCTTCTTTCTCTTCCATTCGCGAGCGACTGCCTATCTGACCTCCACAACCCAGTTACTAGGTGATAACCCTTGGTAAGACTGTTGTTCTCAGCTTTCGGGCTTCTGACTACCAGTAACGACTGTCAAAGATCCACGTATGACAGCCGGGACCAATGGCTTAACGTGATTTCCGAGGCACGGAGGAGTTACGCATCCACGGACCAACAGCGGCAAGCGTAGCTTAACCTGATCGATCGACCTTACGGTTGTTATTACTTAGCCACGGGCCCCTCCCATACCAACCCTTACGTACTCGTACAGTAGACAATATAATTTGAATTGCGTTCAAGAACTCCCATATGTACAGACAATTGACCAAATTAAAACAACACGTAATAATAAAAGGTATTCGGGTCGAGAAAGTCGTTTGACATCAATTGGCCCAATTGGACTGTAATTTGAAGCCCGACTTAAAAAAATTATAGTCGTAAATTCTTTGTGCGAATAAAATTAGGTCAGCTCTTTCCTTTAGCTGTGTTGCGTTACGAGATTGAAAGTCATAATTAGGGGAATTAACAAGAAAAATCGTTGTCTTTATATTTTGCCGAGAATAGTCGCTACTTTAGGCAACAAAATATTCTTAAACATTATTCAATAAACTGACTTAGATAATTTGAAGACAGTCGGAAGTCATATAATCAAACTAGGCTAAGAATCAGCACTTTCAAATCAAATTACATGAGACAGTCCCCCAAAACGCCCGCCCTTAATGACTTCCTAATGCTTTAGCTGGAAAGAAAAATTGGCGCAGCAAACTCCCCAGCAGTACAGCTGTCTTATATAGAATAGTACGTAATTAACATTACGCAACACAAAACATTAAATTAAATTATTTGCCATTATGTCAGCTAGCACACGCCAATATAACAACAAAAAGTCCAAGACTTCTATTTCCAAACATTTTATTTAATCTAGCACTTCTTTTGTTTCATAAAATAAACAAAGAGGAATTTAGATATTGTAACAAGTCAACATAAAGCTTCTAAACTGGATATACTTTCGCGGCAATGGGCAACTATTGCTCGAACAACAAAACAACTTACAAACAACGTTAACATTTTATTACAGCTTATGGCTGGGCAATCTATGGCTTAGTTTGTGATATATTGCAACACATTTGTTACAATATATCTACAACAATATGACCCATGATTCACACTCGTAAACAGTACACAATCAGGCAACAATAGCAACATATATAATTTATATATTTATACACAGACAAGATTTCTGCTTTTTGTCAATCAAATTATCATAATAAGTATGTCTAGGACATGAAAACACGAATTCTCCAGTATGCCTGCATGATAATATCTGGAGAGTTTATTCAATTCATATTTTAAGTCAGTTATAACTTCGTGATTGTAACGCTAGAAAGCGTTGAAGATTACCCTTCTCTCGGATTACCTAAAATGACTTCCCGTAATGTGTTATCATTTATTGTTGAGCCAAAAAACGCTTTTTTTGTAAGTACTGTTTTTGAATATTTTTATTTCTCAGCCCCAACTTAAATAAAACTATTTAACTTTTAACTATATGTTATATAAATACCCTTGGTCTAAAACAACTCATTTATTTCCGAATATATACCCCACAACCGGCACAGCCACTTGGAACGTCTCTCGTACTGTCATCTGCGCCCGAAGAAGCCACGTTGTCGCGTTATTTTACATATCAAATCTTTCAGTGTTCACTAAGTTGGAAAATATATCAAATACGAATAAGTGCTTTAATATTTTGACGGCACGGTTGGCGCAGTGGTTAAGCGATTGTCGCGGGTTCGATTCCCGCACGGAACAAATATTTGTATGACCTACAAGTAGTTGTTCCGGGTCTGGCTGTTTGTGTACGTGAATTTAAATGTTTGTAAACGCACCCACAATACAGGAGAAATTCCTAGTGTGGGGCAACGTTTAAAAAAAAATAAAAATAAATAAATATTGCCAGTAAATTATATATCCCAATAAATCCAACAAAACTTAACACATAGAATATAAATATGATACTAGTATCTATAAATTCGAAAGTAACTGTCTGTCTGTCTGTATGTTACCTTTTCACGACTGAACCACTAAACGGATTTCGATAAAATTTGGCAGAGAGATAGATTGCATTCCGGGAAAGGACATAGGATAGTTTTTATCGACACACCTCGCGGGCAGAGCCGCGGGCGGAAGCTAGTATAAATATAAACTTAACTTCGCACAAAAACATAAGGTCAAGCGTATTTTTTGCCACCTTTCAACCCTTAGAAGGGTAGTGGATGATGTAGAGTAATGCTGTCAGAATATGTTATTACTGAACCTACCCTCTTCCAGACAGTTTCAACTTTATTAATAATAAGGGTAGAGTTATTCGTGGGTCGTGCTGATTTTCCTATAATTGTGCCTTCGTTGGTATGGTCAACCGTTTCCTTCTTTATGCAAAATAAATTGCCCATATAATACTTGCAAATGTTTTTTTTATTTGGTAGGTACCTAACTAAAACCCGATACCCAGAACCGACCCGGAACCCGAACCCGTATTACCCAGTAACAGGGTTGTAGAGGTCAGATAGGCAGTCACTCCATGTAAAGTACTGGTACTTTGCTGCATCCGGTTAGACTGGAAACCAACCCCAACGTAGTTGGGAAAAGGCTCGGCAAATGATGATTTTTAAACGTAGCTGAGAAAAAATCCAAGGTAGATAACTTATAAAAATACTAGCTTCTGCCCGCGACTTCGCCCGCGTGAATTTTTTTATTCCCATGACCAACACCGTCGCATCGAATCGCCCACCCGCTCTATTACATCGTTGTTGCTTAGTGTTTTTTCTTACTTTTTCTCTTTTTGATCGGTTACTAAGAGTCCTAGCGTGATAGGGTACCTTTCATCCCGAAAAAAAGTGCTGTTCCCGAGGAAAACAACAATAACGTTATTATGGTAATAGATGGCGCCAATTGTATTTCGAACGGGGTCGACACTTATGCGGGTGAAACCGCGGGGTGCTGCTAGTATGACTATAAGTCATTTTATGTTGGATTGCCTCGTATGTCTAGTGGGTGCCAGCGCTACTGCAGAGTATAAGGTCCAGTGTTCGATTCCCAGCTCGGAAAAAGTGATATTGGATTTTCCCATGAGGAATTTCTCAGTGCCAGTCTGGTGGGTGGGATTTGTGCCTGGTTCATGGCATACCTAAGGCTCGACCCCTATTAAATGATAGTTAAGTATCTGGCGGGATGTGTGTAGGTACCTACTCTACCTAACCCTTCAGGGTTTAGAGGCGTGTGGTTAAGTCATGCTAATCTCTGATAAAACTGCGCAGTGCTGCACAACCTCTACCCTATTTCAAGTTAAACAAATATCAACTTTATTTCAATAATAATTAAATTGATTTCAGAGTGACTAGCACTATTTAAAAAGTTATAAAAATGTTTGAAGTTGTAGCGTAAACTGAACTTTATTGTGTAGGAATTAAAGTTATTTTTCCATTAATTAATATTTGTTTACATTTTTGGCAAACAAGTCACGAACGCAGATTATATATATATATCTATACCAATAATAAAGCTGAAGAGTTTCTTTGAACGCGCTAATATCTGGAAGTACCAGTCGGATTCAATAAATTTTTGCTAACCCGCAGGATGTACCATGCAGCCAGGATCCAAACCGAAACTGATTCTCGAACCTGAGAAAGTGAGAACTTCTACACAGGGGCACATAGAGCTCTTACGTCACGCCACGTGCGCCACTCCGTCAGTGAAACAACAACAGCCCGCTAGTACTGCTTGAATCTATTATAAGATGAGTCATCCGGTTTATCTGGCCATAAAAATTGCATCATGCGTGATTGACGTCCAGTATTGCACTAATAGTGACCATAAAACTTAATCGATATTGCAGTGCAATGGTATGTGCGGATAATAAGTATAGGGCCTTTGCTTACCTATCAAAATGTCGTAAGATTTATGCTTGTGTCCATCTATACAAATAATAAAGTTGAAGAGTGTTTGTTTTTGAAGTGAAAACTTCTTTAGGCGCGGTGGGCATTTTTTGAGATGGGAAAAAACCATTTTAACCGACAGCTCTGTTTGAAGTTTTGGCCATTATAAAGACATCAACGCGCGGTACATTTTCTTTGGGAAAAATGACCTTCAAACATATTTATAAAATTACTATGTTTTTTCAAGTTTTCACTTCTGTCCGCACTCCCGGAGTGCCACTGTTTTTTTTTGAACACGCCAATCTCTGGAGCTGCCGGTCGGATTTGAAAAATTATCTTTGCATTTGATAGCCCAATTCTTTAAGAAGGCTATTAACATCACGCTATGATCCTTAGAAGCCAAGCAAAAAGGAAAAAGTCAGAAAGATCGCTAAGCGAAAACGAAGTGACAGCTCGACTTCTGCAGAGCCGACCCGAACATGATTCGGCTTACTTCGTTTGGCATGTATGTACATGCCAAACGAAGCCGATTGGCACGAGCCAAATGAAAATCGAATAATACCTATGTGTAGTAATTGCTTTTGTTTTGTTAGTAACAAAAACGACCTTTTTTTTTTTTGCCGGATGGGAAATCATCAAATGACCCCTCCCGCTCTGGGTGGAGCGAAAGGGAGTGTCAGACTCTTACTGACTAAAACCCACCCGTGTTCCTTCCTTAGCCCTATAAGTTCCGGGTCAGCGGTAACCCTTCCTGGTCCTGATCGGATGGTGAGCTACCCATTACTCTCCGTCCCCATTCCAGCGCGTATGGTGGCCGGGAGAAATGACCTTTACCTTGTATAACAGGGAATACACTCAGGGGATGTGCACCAATGTAACATTTAATCTCGGTTAGCGCACCCTTATCTCCCCGTCCGCCCGTCTCTTCAGCCACAATCTCCTTAAGGGGATTACAGGACCTAAACGCAAAAAAACGCTAGTTTTAGAAGATATAAAAGTATATGATCTACTACAGCAAACAAAATCAGAAAAATATATGATATTCTTCAAGGTATATGCTAGGTAGATAGTGTGTTGAAAACATAATACAACTAATTTGATACGATAGAAAAAAATCATTTAATTACCTCTAAAAACTTTCTTTTTACAATAAAAACCATACTAACATACATACAATCATTCTGTGTTTTAATTTTTTTGTCCAAAAAATAGATTTTTTGTAAATAGATAAATAATTGCTTCATATTTTGCATTAAATTACCAGCGTTGTGTCATCGCGCTTCTCTTTCTTTTCTATGCAGTCCGACAGTGACCTCGCTAGGTCATGTAAGCCCCTTAAGATCCAATAGATAGAACAATGGCCAGTTGATCGCATAGAAACCGCCTCATTGGTTCAAGTTGAGTGCAAGCTCTCTCCAGAATCCCATTTCTATTCAAAAGTATTAGAACATAACGACCCGTGGTTCGTAACACAGATTAAGAATATACCTATAGAAGCGACACTATGAACGCATTCGCATTCGGATATCATTTTATTCGCGGATGACACTTCCCTTATTTTTCAAATAGATAGAAAAGATACGGATGTCTTACATGTTAACGAGAGTCTGGCTGTTCTTTCGAAATGGTTTGCAGCTAATAATCTTTTACTTAATGCGAACAAAACTAAATGTCTTAAGTTCTCATTATCAAATGTACCTCAAGTGGGTCTGAATTTAGAACTTGATGGCAAAAAACTAGACGCTGTTACGGAAACTGTATTTCTAGGAATTACTTTAGATTCAAAATTACAATGGGGCGCACACATTAGAGCTCTCTCAGGTAGATTAAGTTCAGCTGCATATGCAGTAAGAAAAATAAGGCAGTTGACAGATATAGCCACAGCTAGGTTAGTATACTTTGCTTATTTCCACAGCATTATGTCTTATGGTGTTCTGCTGTGGGGATCGGCAGCTGACGTAGAATCAATTTTCATTTTACAAAAGAGGGCAATCCGCGCAATCTATCAAATTGGTCCTCGCGAGTCTCTTAGAAACAAATTCAAAGAAATTGATATACTAACTCTGCCTTCTCTTTATATTTTAGAAAGTATTTTGTATGTTCGCAAAAACTTAGGACTCTTCAAAATAAGAAGCGATTTCCACAATATAAATACACGTAGTAAAAATGAAATTGTGTTACCTAAATTTAGATTAACTAAAACTAGCAAGTCATTTCTTGTACGGCGTCCGTTTTTATAACAAGTTGCCAAAGCCGGTTACAGAACTTAGCGATGGAAAATTCAAAACCTTCATCAAACGTGTCCTTATCAAAAAAGCATATTATAAGATTAAAGACTATGTTGAAGACAAGGTAGTTTGGCAATAATTCCTTCTGCACATGTGGCTTCCCTGGCTCCTCATTAACGGCTTAACTATTTAAATGTCTATTAACTGCTCTTAAATTACGATGTTCATTTTGTATTTACTTTACTTTATTTACTTTTTTTACATACTTTTTTGACATAATCTCTTTATTACTTGACATTATATACAGACAATTCAAATTTTTCATCTCTTTATTTGTGGTTGTAATGGGAATCATATTACTATGTTTTATTAGGTTTTTATTTTTTATTTATCCTTTTGATAGATTCTTATTTTGTAAATGTGAGGACTTTGTAGGCCTTGTAGACTTTAGATCTGTAGACCATTTTTTATTTTTTATCAAGTACCTGATACTTGTTGACAGGCCTACGCTATCCTCCCATTCCTACTGTAATTTGAAAATATTGTAAAAGCCAATTATTTTTAAAAAGAGTAACCGTGGAGTTTCTTGCCGGTTCTTCTCCATAGGAAACGACCAATTGGAACCGTGCACCTAGCTTCTGACGTTTCATATGTGCCCATGTAGGCTTATGTGAAATAAAATATTTTGATTTTGATTTTGAAATACATACACTTTCGGGGCGTAAAACTCGTTTAACACAAACTGCACCCGAATTACGTGACACATTCGGAATGACAATCCATATTAATTTTTAACAACAAAAAAATCCTTTTAACAAAGAACAATCACGAAATAACGGTTTTCTGCTTTCAGCTGAAGAATCATTTAGAAGGGTATTGATGCATTGCTTCATATGTTTGAAAAAATTGTCTGCTCAACAACCATAACGCAATGCATGTTATGTAACTGTCAAAATGTAAGACATTGCTACTGTAAGTGTGTTACGCAATCACCCCGCTGTATTTTACATGGAGCGACTGCCAATATGACCCCCACAACTCAATTAAGATAGATACCTAGACAAACCATTTATTTGGCGCACACACAAGACAGCACAACACACAAAAGTTCAATTAGATGATAACCAATTACCTACATGAATCACACTAATGTTATAAAAGCGAAAGTTTATGAGTGTGTTTGTGGGGGTGTGTTTATATGTTTGTTACTTCTTCACGCTCAAAAGGCTGGACCAATTTTGATAAAATTTTGTACGGAGGTAGCTGACATTCTGGATTAAATATAGGCTTCTTTTTATCCCGATATTCCCACGGGATCGAGACTTATGCGGGTGAAACCGCGGGGCACAGCTAGGACTGTATAAAAAAAAAAACAAGGCCGATATAAAAACAAAAAGAAAAACGTAAATGAAATAGGTACGTAACGTATTTTCTTTCTTTCTTACTTTTTTTATACGTAGTGAAGTAAAAATTACACTGTGACGAATACTTAAAAACTGGGTAACCTTGATTACTGGGTAACTTTCCTCTTGATAAGACATGGACAAGGATGCAGCTGGTCTATACATAACTCACCGTGAAAATCTCAACATGAAAATGTAAGTGAAGGTAGTTTGAAGTGAGTGGTCATTCCACCTGATTCTAGGGATTGACAGCTCACTTCAAGCTTTCTTCACCAACATTTTCATGTTGAGGTTTTCACAGCAGGACTGTATTGTCGCTTGCAAAGCACGTACGCGCTACGCGCTTGATCAACGACAAAATTGACAGCCATTTTGCTTGGGCGAGCACATCGTGGAATTTACGATGGTAGTTAGTAGATTGTTATTTCGGTTGAATTGGAGCTAGCACAAAGGAATAGTCGGCAAATTACTTGAACACGAGCGAAAAGGAGAATAGTTAGTCTTAAGGGGCTTACAGGACCTAAACGTAGGTAGGTAGATATAGCCCACTCCCTCTTGAAGAGAGCGGGCCTGAGTCCCACCAGTGGGAACATTATAGGCTGATCATGCAAAGGAATATATAAAGGCGCGGCGGCGGGCGGCGCGTTTCCATACAAGCAAGATGGGACCTGCGCTGTCCTCGCAAATGAGAGGAGACCTGCGCAGTCGTCGCCAATTATTTATTATACCAGCAGCGCCCCGCAGTTTCACCCGCATAAGTGTAGATCCCGTTGGAATATCGGGTTAAAAACTATCCTATTTCCTTTCCGGGGACTTAAACTATCTTTAGACCAAATATCAACTAAATCGGTTCAGCAGTTTAAGCGTGAAGAGGTAACAGACAGACAGACCGACACACTTTCGCATTTATAATATTAATATAATATATTACCCCGTAGTGTCCGACCGCTGGACGAAGGTCTCCCTTTTCCTTTCGTCGCGTCTGTCTACCGTTTCTATATTTTCTTATTCTTGGGTCGTAATTACTGCATCTAAATCGCTTGCCCCGCAAGCCGTATCTCAGGAGCATCGTATGGAGCATTTTGTACGGTATCTATGCTAAGCGGTTGTCACGGCTCCCGATCGACTGATAGGTAACAGTCGCATGCTCTCGTGGTTTTTTGTGTTGTGATAACTGTTGTTTATGTTCAAACTGAGGAGCAAAAAACCAACTAATAAAGCATGTTTTTTTGAGATTTTTTTATTGAACCGATCTTACAAACCAATGTTAAGTACATGTATTACCTTAATTAAGGTGCCACTAGTCGATATTTTTTCCATACAAATTTTGGGAGAGTATTACTCCACTGTTTGACATTGTGCACCCAAAGTTAAACATGATATCATGTCATGAAACAGAATAGTAAAATAAAAAGCCATTAAAAAGTTATGAGCCAACAAAGATTAGTTTTTCTTGCTATTTTTTTTTTAACGTAGCTTGAATGATAACTTTGATGATAACTTCGTTACGGAACTTTTTATTGACATTTTTTTTGTTTACGTTTTTTCATCGACGGTATGCAAGCCACAATACAACCGCTGTATCCGAGTCCATGTTTATAACTGGCAGGGAATCCTTCCTAGCGTAGAATCGCGCGTAAAACGCAGTATCTTGACGCAATAGAAATTGATTGAACGTGCGAGTGGACTCGCGCGCCTCATCTGGACAGGCTCTTAATTTTCATCGGCGAGGCCTAATTCGTCAGAGAATTTTAACACTGCGGTGTAGAATATTGCAGATTTGTGAAAAAGTGTGCTATTTAGAGACATCGTTTTATTTTTTCTTGTAGTATTTACATAAACTTCGATCACATAGAATAATTTCAGATTTTTGTCAATGCAAAGTTCGGAGATAAAGATTCGCTATTTTTTTAAATTTTTAATCAAAAGCAGAAAACTATGCGGCTTAAAAAAAAAGAAAAAAAAATGTTTGAGAATGTGCAAACAGCGCTCTTTCATTATGATACCCCACATGCCCTAGTAGCCCCACTTCGAATTTTTAAAACACCCTTCCAGTCCCTGTTGCAAAAAAAAAAAAACATTTTAATTTCTTTCTTATTTGCAAAATAGTTGATAGCATTAGTAGTTCTTGAGATATCAAGCTGTGACAGGCGGATAGACTGAGTCGCACCACAAGGGTTCCTTTTTACCATTTTGGTACGGAACCCTAATAATCTTTACGTTGTACAATTTCGATGCGAAGGATATAAAGGGATCACTCGATCAAAGTCGAGTCAAACATCGGTCACCTGCGGGGGTCGACAGTTTAATAGAAAAAGGGTTGTTAACACTTAAATCCGATTTCTTCATAGTAAATATCCTTAAGAGGGAACAGGTGCGATTCTCCATACAAATGTATTCCCCTTTTTTCTTCCTGAATAACGCCTCTAGAGCAATTTTTTTTTTTTCATAAAATTAATGTTTGCTGTAAACACGTCCCTGTCATTTTCTTTTTTTCAACAACTATCTAATTAGTAAAGAAAATATGACCCTCTACAAATTACAAAAAATGCCCTATTTTACCGTCGTGATTAGAGGACTACCAGACAAATTAGAAAAGTTTTTAACATAAAAAAATGTTAGGAACCTAAACACTCTCTCCCCCCCGACCCACCCCCTGACTGCACGAGTGTATTATTTTATGAGTCAATGATACTCGAATTAAATGATTTTATTATTTATTTATTAAACATACTCTTTCTTAAAATGTTAATGTAAAAAATAATTGGATCGGCTCGGTTTTCGAGGAGAAAAAAACGGATTACGAAACGTCGTCGATCTCGTCAAAATTTCTGTGATAATTTCGGTCTGAGCTGCAGCTGCTCACATACTACGGGGGCAGACTTGAGGTAAGGCGACGGCAATAGTTTTTTCAAATACCTATTTTTCAAATTCCTCGGAGGCCCCATCCCCTCTTAAAAGTGTTTCCGCAAATATTGAGGAAAATTTGTACTTCGTCTCGAGTTCTTATTATACTTTGTCACTTGTTGTGCTAAGATGGGGGGTCGGGGATCTCAAGGATGAAACCTACATCTATTCTAATACTAAAGGCTCCTTCAAACAGGCGCGACACGCGATAAAATCGTGCGCGACACAAAGGCACCGCAAGTCGATGCAACGAGCGGTGCCTTTGTGTCGCGCGCGATTATATCGCGTGTCGCGCCTGTTTGTAGGACCATTAAAGCTGAAGAGTTTGTTTGAACGCGTTAATCTCTGAAAAGACCAGTCGGATTCGATTTTTTTATGCATTTGATAGCCCAATTCTTAGCATGTCCGTTTCCGTACACCTGACAACGCATATGCAAAATTTCAGGATGATCGTTTCAGTGGTTTAGGCGTGAAAAGGTAACAAATAAACTTACTTTCGCATCTATAATATTACTAGTTTCCGTCCGCGGCTTCGCCCGCAAGGTATCTCGATAAAAATTATCCTATGTCCTTCCCTCGGATGCAATTTATCTCTCTGCCAAATTTTATCGAAATCCGTTCAGTGGTTTAGGCATGAAAAGGTAACATACAGACAGACAGAGTTACTTTCGAATTAGTCTATAGATGAACATAACACATGAACACATGCAAATAACACGATCGTTTACATAACGTTCTTGGCAATGAACATTAAAATAGTCTGCACTCAATAAATAAACATAGCAATTAACTATTGACAATTATAATTAACATTTATCAAGATTGCCAATAGAATTGTTTATAAACATCTCACGAGTCACGCCCGACCATTATCGGTTAAAGTTCATTAATTAATATCTACGTGGGTCTACATAGATTAGCCTAGACCTTTCATTCATTAAACATTTACAGCTGATCATCATCATAATCTTCCTACTCTTATCCTATGGTACAGTCAGCTTCAGAGAAAAGGAACTTGAAGTCGGCGCAACACGTTTCCTTCTTCCATTCTCCCCTGTCAACCGTCATGCTATCATTCACTCCCTTCTCTTTCTCACATAGTCCATCCATCTTTTCTCTCCGTCTCCAGCCAAATTTACAGGTAAATAGACTAAATCCATGGACCTAGGCTGAGTCCTCGCAAATTTTTGAGATGCATGAAGAAGCCTCCTCGTGTAGCGCAGTTTGTTCCGCCGGTTACTCAACTAAACCGAGCGCTTGGCGCACCCTGGACAGTCACACCCAACACCTTATTCGACTGGCCAATTCTTCCCTTGCGGTGGTAGGGCTAATGCCCGCCTGGTTTGCGACCACCCTCCCACCGGAGTGTGGCGTCAAGCAGCTTGCTGTGTTTCGTCGATGCGTGGGGGTTCCAGTGCCGTAGGCATCTTCTAGGCATGCTCGTTCCATCATAGACCTCATTCATCGCTTTCCATCAGGCGTGATCGAGGTCAAGAGCGGGCCCATTCAGCAATAAAAAAAAACCATTTTTCCTATATTCTACCTTCATCATTCTTCCCGCTCTTACCTATAGCAACTAATGAGAGACTAGCTTTTACCCGCGGCTTTGCCCTCGTGGTGGTCAGAAATTATCCCACGGAAACGTATTACTGGGATAAAAAGTATCTTATGTGTTATCTGAGTGCCAAATTTCATCCAAATCCTAATTAAAAGCTGGATACTAATGATTGAAATACTATCTACTATCACTAGAGAGGCGACTCTGTCCGCTCACCAAGTGACCCCAGGGAAGATGGTGGCACAGTGTTCACGTGCTGCCGTGCATAGCGAGGCTCAGGGGAGGCCCGTTTATAGTCTCCCCAGGGATGTGCCTTACAGAAGTTGCACGGGGGGGTTCCGGAATTGGTCTTTTAAGAGGAACCGAGACCACCCCTTTGTGCTGATGGTGATCACCAGGGTGGTTTTAATGAGGTAAAAATCCCACACTCCCCGACCTCCCTCCCCGGAGGTCAAGTGCCTTTTGAAGGTTTCCCTTCGACAACAAAATAAAAATGTTTTTTTTTATTTTTACCTTTGATAGCGATCGAGCTAGTAAAAGGAACATGAAACAAATAGTCGAAACATCAATCCATCAGCCCGAATAAACTTTCATCGATACCACTAAGGGTTGATTTATCAATCGACAGATGTTTTTATTCGTCGTATAAAATTGACGTCTGACAGTTTTTGGATGGAAGAACTGTCAAAAATTTAAAATGATTCCTCCGATAAAATTATCTGGCGTAGGAAATATCAGTCCTAAGCGAACTAAAAAAACTCAATCATGTCATGTGGTTCATTCGACTAAGTAAACTACAACCGAAACCTGCCTATAATGTTCCCACTGCTGGGACACAGGCCTCCTCTTTGTGTGAGGGAGTGGGCCGTAATCCGCCACGCGGGGACAATGCTTTGAGTTTTTGGTTTTACGACATGCCAGTTTCCTCAAGATGTTTTCCTTCGCCGTTTTGAGAGCAGTGGTAATGAAATAACTCACACAAAGTAAAGCGCCTGTCTGGGTTCGAACCTATAATACAACTCGTAAGTCGCGGCCATTACCACTGGGCCGCCACTGCACTACTTCAGAAAAAACCAGGGATTTCTCCTGTATTTCTGAATTAAACTTCAATTGCATTGCATCATTGGCTCATAACAACAAGTAAACTCTCACTTACTTTCTAGATTTGACCAATTGAGCTGAACGGACTAGGCATAGATAGAAAAAGACCAGGTACCTACGATGAATCAGACAGAAGACTTTCACAAGATAATCTGGCAGTGAAAAAGCATATGAGTTCCGACAGCCAACTGGAGTGAAAAATTAGGAACGCACATCACCGCGCCGTACAAAGTCTGTATCGTCATGACATCTCAATATCGGCTACAATGCTGTCGCTCAATCGATTACTGGCTATCGACAAAACGGTCCACCACCTCCATAGAGGAGAATTACGAACGCTGTTCGACATTGATTTAGCTGTATTGCATTCTTCACTATCAGGAGTATCAGGCGATCTTTCGAGATAACATCGGTGTTAAGCTGCTGTAAGTCAGATTTCAAACGCCTTTGAGGGATCGTGAGATAGTGATTCATGATTTTTGATAAGTTTTTAGAGGATTTTTTGAGATGGAGTGAAGACAGTCCTGTGGCACAGATTTTATGTTGCTATTGTTCGGTAAACCGGGTGAAAGCCCTCTCGCTAAAGGAAATTGCTGATACATTGCAAAAGTTGACAATGCGTCATCATCATCATCATCATCTGCCTAGCCATTTCCCAACTATGGTAGGGTCGGCTTCCAGTCTAACCGGATGCAGCTGAATACCAGTATTTTACATGGAACGACTGCCTATCTGACCTCCACAACAATGTTTGTGGTCAAACAATAGAAACAGAGCAAGCTATCTGATGGCGAATATACAAATAATGGCTCCAGACAAGCTCTTTCACATTATCTTTTTTTCTTCTGTACTTTCTATAACTAATTCTAAGACACAATACCTACATTTTGACTGCCTCGTTGCGCTACTGCGAGAGCATGAGGTCCTAGATTCGAGTCCCGGGTCAGGCAAAGTGTTATTAGGTTTATCTTTCTGTAATTTCTCAGTAACAGCCCGAAGTTTAGATTTATGTCCGGTTGATTGCAATAGGATCGCCCCCTATTACATGGGACTTAGACATAACTGACATAACTGTAGTACACCCACATTCCGCCATTTGAATTATTTGTTTACATTATTGCAAACGAAGTATTTCTGCAATTTTCTCACGATGTACTAACATCATTCGCTTGAACATTATTTATCTTAACTGAATGCGTAATACAACAATGTTCTAAAACAATAAACCATGACACAATGTTTGCAAATAGCACATGGAATTTTAATAAGTTGAGCTGCACGATTACTGATAAATGCCTACATTGACTAGACAGGTCGACTCTAATCTGTGGGATCATTCCAGTCACCACTTTTAGATGATTGATGTGTGTGCGTCTTTTCTTCCTTTTGATGTTTTACCTTTTTATACTTTTGCTTTACTAACAAGAACCAGCGCAATAATATTTCAGTAGTTAATAATGTGTTTGTACAAATAGTCCAGTCAATAATGAAGATGTAGTGTGCGTGAGCAGGGACCTAACGGATTTCTTCAGACACTTGTACGAAAGGTATTGTTTCGAAAATTGACACTTTTCCGGTGTGTAGTTCGAAAACGGTTGAAAGCTCGGAAAGGTGGATACATAAAAGTTGTAGAAAATTTTCTATGCTTTCATTTTGTGTAAAAAAATCCCTTAGACTCACTTTTTGAGATATCAGCGAAAAACCCAAAAGTGGGAACTTTGTGCCCCGCCCCCCCCTCCACGCTATCTCACCTACTAGACTTCAGGAGTTTTAGTATGTTCAATTCGTAAGCACCCTGAACAAGACGTCTCTGAAAGGATCGCTTAGCTCCCTGCTCACGCATTTACACCCCTTAAACCTAGTTACAGAAAAAAAAAACATTTATCAATAGAATTCCTTATATTCGCCCTGAATATAAAACATTATCAACTCCGAACACGTAGTATCACAATTTCACATTTACATAAAGTATCAAAGTTTTAGATCATCCACATTCTTATTGCATCGTCACGTTCTTTCATAGAATAGACTAGAAATAAATATGTCATGTGCACCATTTTTAACCGACTTCCAAAAAGGAGAAGGTTATATGTTCGACTTTATATGCTTTTTTTTTTATGTATGTTCACCTATTACTTGAAGACGGCTGGACCGATTCCAAAAATTCTTTTTTTGTTTGAAAAGGTATACTCTCGAGGTGGTCCCATTATCATTAAGTTGGAATCTAATGAGAGGATCCCATGGAAATCGAGGTAAACCCTCAAATTTTATAGGTATACCTATAGCGATTTGGGTATTTTTTAAAGTAACTTGAGCATTTGCTCTTGGAAGTCATCATTTGGTAAAGTGGAGCTGATGATGAAGACCACAGATGGCTATCGGAACTAATCAATGATAAATATTTCTATATATAATAATCAATGATAAATAATATGTTAGTCGCTAAGGTATATCTATGGGCCAAAGTAGCCTGAAAATAAAGGTTTTATTATTATTATGCCCGAACATACATTAATTTTTTTTAATAAATTTGAATTAAAAAAAAAAAAAAATTACTTCCCGCTGTCCCTGTACGCTGACCCCGTAAACATCTGAATTGAGAACCTCCTCCTTTTTTGAAGTTGGTTAAAAACTGATGAAATCCATCATATAAGTAGTTAAAGCCTCGGGCAATAGCTAGTAGCTCATAAATGGAAGTACTTAACATAGGGACGAAAGTGAAGCTTATGGGAAAATTAATGAGCTTGAACTGACTCACGTACATCATTTGAGGAAATCTAAAAAGGTTTGCAAACATGTGAAACCATTGTGAAACACATTTCCACCATAAACCTTTTGGTGATCGCCTTATAAATCATTCTTTTCACTTGGTTAAACCACCCCAGTATGAACCCCGACCCTTTTTACTTCTTTCTTCTGACCAAAAGATTTTAACTTGTGAGCATTACCGCAGTTCCGTTAGGTTTTATACAGGATGGTCGGGACAACGATGCGCAATCTTTAACCGTGGATTTAGTACATGATTCTGAACCCCCTGTATAGAAATTTTTCTTCGGTTTTAAAAACCCATCCACGGACCGACCTGGGGGCTTAAAAAGGCCACTTTGGCAGAATCATAAAAGGATAACACAAAAAAAATATATATGGAGGTAGCCGACACCCTGGATTAACATAATTATAGGCTACTTTTTATCCCGATATTTCCACGGGATCGACATTTACGCGAGTGAAACCGCGGGGCCCAGCTAGTTAGGTATAAATTCGAAAGTAACTCTGTCGGTCTGTCAGTCTGTCTGTCTGTCTGTATGTTACCTTTTCACGCCTAAATCACTGAACGGATTTCGATAAAATTTGGCAAAGAGATAGATTGCATCCCGGGGAAGGACATAAGATAGTTTTTATCGAAGTACATCGCGGGCGAAGCCGCGGGGGGAAGCTAGTGTTTTATATAAAACTAGCAGCGCCTCATGGTTTCAACCGCATACTTGTCGATCTCGTCGGAATATCGCGATAAAAACTATCCCATGTCCTTTCCCGGGACTCAAACTATCTCTATACCAACTTTCATCTATCGGTTCAGCGGAGAGGTAACAGACAAACAGACAGACACACTTTCGCATTTATAATATTAGTGATATTAGTCTGGATTCTCCTGACTGCACCAACGTCAGTATAAAAAATTTATAGAAAAGACAACAAAACAAAACTAGGTATCCTTTTGATTTAGAAACGGAACCATACACGCCCTCACAATATAGTTGTTGACAACATAATAATGCCATAAATGGCGGAATAACACAATTATACTAAAGGAATTGTCTCATTGTTGTGGCCTCTTTAGATTACAAGATATGACCGACATGGGTAGGTACATGCCCATGACAATAAACTTGGTCTTTATCATCATTAAGATCTTGACCACGGGTACAGCTGCCCGCTCGACAGTGACAACACACCTTCAGCTGGGTTACGTATTATAATAACTACAGTTATTCTAACTAACCTATGGTGCACAAACTTGGTCTTTGACTAACATCCAGAAGTCCAAACTCAAGGTCTGCCAACGAGCAATGGAGCGCAGTATACTAGGTGTTAAGTTAACGGATCGTGTTCGAAACACAATACTGCGCTCCAAAACAAAGATAGCTGACGTGGCTCAAAAGGCTACTCAACTTAAATGGGACTGGGCAGGACATGTCTGCCGCATATGCCGGACAAACTGTGGGCCCAAATAGCGCAGAATTGGTGTCCTGACACAGTGAGGCGGGGTCGTGGCAGACCACGTAGGAGATGGCGGGACGAGCTGGATAGGTTCCACCAAGACTGGAAGGAGGACGCGCGGGCTCGCGAGAGATGGAAGGAGTGGAGGGAGGCCTCTGCCCAGGAGTGGGACAGCGCAGGCTAATTAAAAAATAAATAAATAAATAAATATTCTAACTATTTTCGATATAACTACGGTTGATTCAGATATGTTCATAACACTTATTGGTCGACTGAACTACTAGTTTACTTACTTAATTTTGATTAAACTAAAATGAATTGCACTAACGAACGATTAATCTAATGGTTTTTTAAGATATTGGATATTTCAACTATGTATGAAATACCTAATGGACGACTCGCCTACAGCTTATTAATACTGGGCGCTCGTATATTTCTAACAACGTCAGGGCGAAGGAGCCCCGCTTCTTTGCGTTTCTGCGCGGGGCTCCTATCTCTGCAGGTCTGGTCTGCAGGGTTTAAAGGAACCTAAACAAACCGAACTTCGGGTGCCCTTGACGTAGACCGTCTTCGTCTAGCTCAAAAGCAAGCTGTTCCCTACATTTTGACAAGATAAACGAACATAAATGTAGGGAACAGCTGAATTTTTTTTCGCGATTTCAGGTTTGATTCCTTAATAAAAGTTGTTCATAATGATGAGTACAATGACCTCTTACGAGGTTGTTACTGTTTTACCAATAACCCTGTATATTACTGGCGTACATTTTGTTTAATTTCATCTTGTCTAGTTTTATATAATTTAACTTATTTTATGATTGTATATGTAATTGCTAAATTGACCGAAATATTCAAACTGTAATATTTTGGTTAATAATAAATAAATATTTGTTTCTCGAAATTCGACTGAACCCAAAAACAGCCTAACCATTCAGCACTAGTGGGCGTGTAAAACATATAGTATACATATTAGGCAATGATTTATCGAGGTAAGTGAGATAACATAACATTATGTTAGTGGCAGTATTTCCTGCTGACAACATCTAATATGTCAAGCTTGGTAGATCATGTCTGATCATGTCCCATTCAATGTTATCAGATAATTATTAATCTAAGTGTGCACACACACGTGTGACACGCGTCGACGGACTCTACTCTACTCAAATAAAGGCTCCTTCAAACAGGCGCGACACGACACGCGACACAAAGGCACCGCAAGTCGCGCAACGAGCGGTGCCTTTGTGTCGCGCGCGATTATATCGCGTGTCGACGCGAGGCGATCCTAGAACAACTTCATAGAGATTGTTGTACTAGAATCGCGTTGCGCCTGTCTGCGAGAGCCTTAAATCGTCAAAACTGGGTTAATATGTTGTAAAGTACTTAAGGTAAGCAGGTAAGAGCCGGTAAGAAACTGCATGTATACCAAGACATGATTCTATGAAAATCCTATGACGTCAGTTTTCGTCACCAATATCTACGTAGGTACACAAGTTGAATCTAGCAAGAATTAGTACGTATTATCAACCAGCGTAAACGGAAAATCTACAAAGGTTACAAAGGTCCGGTAGCATTAATTCCATGAGATTAAGATACAAAATACGTCATCATAACTACAGATTACCTACTTATGTACAGTCAACAAAAGGGATAGGTATGCAGGATCGTCGGATATAGTTGAAGTTTAGTAAGAAACCAATGGATATTCTTGAATAAAATTTAATTTTAATAGTAGAAAACAAACAGCTCATTTATCAAATTAAATTTCAGCCGACAGCATCCATCGGTTTCTTACTAAACTTCAAGTATATCCGACTATCCTGCATACTTATCTCTTTTGTTGACTGTACATGTTGATAGATGATAAGTTCCTACAAAGATTGTTGTGGTTGATGCCATGTGGACTGACTGCTCACTTAAATGTCTCACCGATGGTGGCGCGTGTGTTGGATCATTCGGTTCCCTACAAAATGGTTGAGCTGGATGGTGCTGATCCACGCGTCATGTTCGTGAACGGGCGTCGTCGGTTGAGACTGGTCATCTCTTAACTGCCAAGGCTTATTTTTAATCTTATGTCTTGAATTGTTTCTTCATTTCTGTCTTTTTTACATTGTTCTCACTAGAGAAGCAACAAGAATAATGTACCTACCCAGGATTTTGTAATATCTTGATTTAAAAGAGTGTCCATGGAGTTTCTTGCCCGTTCTGCTCCATAGAGATCTACGCTTTGGAATGGGCAACTAGCTTCAACTTTCTGACTAACTGACAGACTATTTAATTTTGACAATTCAAAAGTGCCTGTACAAGGTTTAATTGAAATAAATGATTTGAGTTTGAGTTTTGACTGATGTTATTCTCTAATATATAAAATTCAAAGTCCTAACTGTAGCCGCCGGAATGTAGCTCATATATCTAATATGTGTGTGTGTGTGTGTGTGAGTGAAATCAGCGAAAAGCCAATTCATGATTCTCGCTACCAGCTCAGTATTTAACCTTTTGACCAATGAAATAATTAGAGTTTGTTATGAGTCGGTTCCCTACAGAACCGTTGTTATTGGCATAACGCTGAGCCTACTCAAGTTGTTTATACCATTCTGTTATATAAAACTACAATATAAACCGTACTGTTTTTGATAATACGAGTATCATGCAGTATAACCATAAAGTGATAAACTTAAATATTGCTAAACACGAGTGCTTTATTTCCCATAGTTATGATCTAGGATTATGGGTTAGCCCCACATCGACGCTCTTTTCTAAGTCAAAGTCAAAGTCAAATCATTTATTTCAAATAGGCACATTAAAGGCACTTTTGAATATCAAAAATAAAACTAAATAGAAATGATTCTAGTCTAAGTACCTAATGGTATCAAGCGTTACTTTGCGGAAATCCATGACAGCAAAATGTTATGTAACAATATTTAGTTTTTCCTCATAACATAACATCGTGCCTGTAATCCCAGAAGGTTTAGGCAGAAGTGTATCTCACATCGACATTTAGAAAGAAAAAAAGAAAGAAAAACGTTTACTTGCGGCAAACATGACGCATAAACAAATAAAATAAAAAATTTGGGAGAAAACATGCGTCACATTAGAAAGAAAGAAAGAAAGAAAAGAAAGAAAAACTGTTTATTCTGCACAAACAAAACGCACATTGCATAATATAAAAAGAAAAAATAAAATAATAAACAAAAAAATAAAAGATAAAAATACACACACGACGTAATCAAATGCCTCGTACTCAAGCTTAAAAAAAAAGTTTACAATTTTGCTTGATGTCAGGGCCAGGGACCAAAGACAACACACATTATTTTATTACTTGACATTGACAATTTGAGATTGACATTTGACAATACAAATCACAAATCAATCCGATAGGAGTATATGTGTTCTGTGGTGATGCGCCCGCGTCACTGGCCTAATTATGACAACAAAACAAAGTGAAAACACCAACAATCAAAACAAAATGCCAATTGCAGAGAGGAAAAAATTAGGTACTTTTGTAACAATCAACAATATTAAGGACAATTTTAAGCCGTGCGTCGCATCTGTGCAAGAACAGGTCGTTGCTCAGCAAAATGCTGTGACTTCGGACGAACCAACGTACACAGCGCTGATTTTCAGCAACTACCTCTCGAATGACGTCCCGCCGTAAATCAGGTAAGTCTAGTTTTCCTAAATAAGTGTGAGTCTAGCTGAATGTAGTGTGTACTCATAAACTAAAATAAAGAAAAAATATATATCTGTATGTAATCACTACTCTTATAATTAAAAAATTTACATAAACTAAATAACCATACAAATAACGAAAGTGTTACTACCAGTACTTATAACTCATTGTACAGTGTTGTGTGTTTTCCTATTTCTAGCAAAACGGCCATCGCTCAGCATAATGCTAAGACGGAGTTTTCAGCGACAGTCGCGTCGTTGACGTGATAACGTCAGCCAGTGCAGCATACGATTAGATATAAATGAAAAACAACAATCAAAATAAGAAATAAAATGAATATCATCATCTGCCTAGCCTTTTCCCAACTATGTTGGGGTCAGCTTCCAGTCTAACCGGATGCAGCTGAATACGAGTATTTTACATGGAGCGACTGCCTATCTGACCTCCACAACGCCCTTACTGGGTAATACGATACCCCTTGGTAAGACTGGTTGTCAGACTTTCGGGCTTCGGACGACCCGTAACGACTGTCAAAGATCCACGAATGACAGCCGGGGCCCCGAGGCACGGAGGGGTTACGGAAATATACATTACAAAACGTTGGTATAAACATGAAATATATGAAGTGGTAACATTCCGGGCAACGACTCGCATTTCGCCAATTAGGTATGTGAAAATCCCATGTAACAAGCATTTTGCCATCAACCGCGCACAAATCCAGACTCCAGCTGGCTACCGAGAAATTTCAAATAGAAAAACACAATAACACTTTGCCCGACCCGGGAATCGAACCCACGACCTCATGCTCAGCAGTAGCGCATGCGACCATTAGACCAACGAGGCAGTTTAGCTTTTAATTAAAACTACATGCTTCCAACGATGCCTCGTTTGTCAAAATATGACGAGTAGTTTAAGAGTTATGAGGGAACAGATGAACAGTCAAGAACACTAATATGTCAACACTTGGCAACTTTCAATTGCGTATTTTTCACGAAATAACGAATGCAAAGTTGAAATACGACACTTAGGTTCAAAAATACTATGTAATAACATAAAATTTCATTCAAAAATAAAGGAGGAAATCGCCTTTGAATAAAGCCAAATTTATACATACTTATGCTCGTGACTGAACATACATACATACATAGCCTGTTTAAATCATAACCCCCCTTTGGCATTGCCGTAGTCGGGTAATTAATTCTCTAAATGATAGTAGAAACCGCATCAAAATGCGTGGCGAAGTTTAGAAGAACATCGCGGTCACACATTCAGACAAAAAAAGCGACTTTAATTATTTATAGTATAGTAGTAGTTTTTAGTATACAGGGTGTCCGGTAATTAATAGATAACCTCTTCAGGGGTCATTTTACTTATCATTGTGAACAACTATTACTTGCAATTCACAATATAATTCACATAAAAGCGCAAATATACACAGTGGGCCCGCGCATACACACACACGCATACATTCACACACTCACCCTCATACACACACACACATACACACACACATATACACACTCAGAGAATGGCTATAGTTTATAGTTTGAAGTTATATTTTTATAGTTTTATGTTTTTATAATTTTTCTTCTATTTTTTTCTTTTGTTTTTGTATTTAGCTAACCATACTGCTTGCTCCAGCAATCGCTAGTGACACTAATCACTATGTAACTCCGAATCTTGTTTAATATTATCTTGGTTAACGATTAAAGAGAGAGCCCTGACACCCATAACACAAGTTTAATCTTAGCTTGGGTGGCATTATTATTATTATTACTATGGGACCAAACCTGAAATCGCGAAAAAATATTCAGCAGTTTCCTACATTTTGACGAGTTATGCGAACTTATAATAAGTAGGGAACAGCTGTTTTTCATCGCGATTTCATGTTTGGTCCCTAAGTAAAAGTTGTTCATAATAATCAGTACAATGTCCCCTTAAGAGGTTATCCATTAATTACCGGACAACCTGTATATATATAATATATATAGATTAGTAGGTATGTGTCGGCATTGCCCGACTTCGCGCTAATCACGCTACGAGGTCGCGAGTTCAACTTCTCGGTGATTTTAATTAACCCCTCGTTTAACTCTATAGCAAGTCGCGTGATCTAGCCCGAAACTAGCAAAGTAACCTCGAAACATAAACACAATAAAACAACAACAATGATAAAACAATAATAAAACTGGTTAAGTGCGAGACTGACTCCAGCATAATAGGTTCCGTACTGCCAAAACCATCACAGTTTACTTTCTTTTTATTATTTTTCCTATCAGAAAAAGAAAATGCGCTTATTGGCATAACTACAACAAAAACACTTTAAAGGTAATAAAATAAATACTAGTGGTATAGAATATAATATTAAAAGTAAAATAATATCTAAAAACCATTTTATAAACATAATTTATTTATTTATTTATCCATTTATTTCAGGCATCAAGGCCCATATAAATCAGCGGGATTGTCCGAAAGGGTTACCGCTGCCCTGGAACATTATAGGGCTAAGGAAGGAACACAGGTTCAGGTGGGTTTTAGTCAGTAAGAGTCTGACACTCCCTTCCGCTCCACCCAGAGCGGGAGGGGTCATTTAATGATTTCCCATCTTGAAAAAAAAAAGGCCCATATTAACATAATACCTAAGTATAGTGTAGTGGGTAAGCTGTATAAAATAATGTTTTTAATATTTTGTGAAAATTACAACTGCTAACATAATAGACCCGTCATAGACCGGACCTTCGGAGAGACGGCATAGGCTTTGTAATAGGGCCCCGTTTTTACCCTTTGGGTGGATACAAAACCCCAACAAGCAAGAATATAGTTAAATACCTTCTAAAATCGAAAAACTCCCTAAAATCAAAAGTAATTTATTCAAACTAGGCCTGAGAACCAGCACTATTTGAACGTCAAAATTACAAAAGACAGTCCCCCAAAACGCCCGCCCTTCACCACTTCCTAGTGCTTTCACTGGGGAGAAGAAGTGGCGCAACAAAGCCCAGCAGCACAGCTGTCTGTTCAGTTAGAAGATACTTGATTGTATACAATATATGGTTATGGTTATATATCAGCTAGCCACACCAATATACCAACAAATACAATAATTAAATGAAAATAAAAAAGTTTTTAAAAACAGGCTTTTATTTAAATAAAAACGTAACCTAAAAAAGAAAGAATAACGCGAACTAAAAAGGAAAAAATAAATCTAAGTGACACTGTCATTTTAAAATATATTAAAATTTTAAACGCTTGAGGCACTGTTATTGTGTAGTAGGTTTATCGGATACCGTACCTCAGTGCCTCAGTACTCAAGCAAAAAAATAATATATTAAAATTAAAAATGTAAACAAAAAACTTGCTACTTATAAAAGCCTATAGGGCGTGACAGCTTACATATTATGCAATTAATCCTAATTCTTCCAACCAATAAAGAAGTGTCAACCAAAGGCTGGTTGACACTTCCCGTGACCCAAGGGCTGGCTTTTATCTTGGCCAGAGACTAAGCATCGCCATACAACGTGGTAATGCCGCCAGTCTCTTGGGTACATTACCAGTCGACAGCGATGCGGATGAATTTTTCGACGCTATTTTTTAGTTTCTGTATAGTTTTAGTTAAGTTAGAATTTAATTTTGTTATTTTTAGTTTGTATAGCCAAATAAAACTTGGTTGATTTACCAATAAAGATATCCCAGGCCATGAATTCCAATTTCCACAAGAATGCCCATACTCATAATAGGAATAGTGCTCAGCTATAAACTCGAAGGGTAGTGTCAGGTTGAGAGCCTATTTCCACACACCAGTGAAAGGCACGAAGGTACCGCACTTAACTCATAAAATGACTGCTACATTGTATTATATTAAGTTCCTGTCGTAAAATATTAAAGTCTAGGTAAATAGATTATTGCCCTGACTGTGTGGGTTGGAATAGTTAAAGCTGGTTTGAAAGTGGCGCCCGTGATAGAAAAGTTGAAAGGAATTCGTTTGGCTTGGTATAGGCATGTCATGAGGAGGGAGGTAACGCATATGACTAAAAGATTGATTAATTTAATGTTGGACGGAGAGAGAGAGGACGACCAAAAAAAAAGATGAATGGATTAGGTGAGGAATGGTAAACTCAAACTCAAGGCATTTATTTCAATTAAGCACAAGCACTTTTGAATTGTCAAAGAGTCGGTCAGTCAGTCAGAAAGTTGAAGCTAGTTGCCCATTCTAAAACGTAGATCTCTATGGAGAAGAACGGGCAAGAAACTCCATGGACACTCATTTAAAACAAGATTTATAAAATCCTTATTGCTTCTAAGTACAACATTCGTTTTTGTTCATACTAAACCCGACAAGGGGTCATTGTACTCATAATTTTGAACAACTTGTTCTATGGGACCAACCTTGAAATCGCGAAAAAAAAAATCTGCTGTTCCATACATTTTGTCGATTTAAGTGAACACAAATGTATGGAACAGCTGATTTTTTTTTCGCGATTTCCACCTTAATTGCGTAACATAATTATTGATCTCATTCTGAATCATTTTGAAGGATATTGCTAATCCATTGCTCCATAATTCATATGTTCGCAAAATGCGTCTGCTCAACAGCGTAAATAACGCAATGAATGTTGTTGAACTGTCAAAATGAAACCCATTGCTACTGATAGTGTGTTACGCAATTACCTCGCTGGTCTAGCGTAGTGCGGAGTTTCAGTGGGATAAGGGGCCCCCTTATCTTATCTTGGTTTTGTTTCCACTGACGTGGGGCCTACCATACCCCTACAGTTTTAGGACAGTTCCAGGAGACGGGCAGCAGTGTTTTACTGTCACGTCATTTAATGGAATTACCAAACCATACGTCAAGGGTGGTTTCCATCACTAAGCGTGGGGATTGTATCAAAGTCAAAGTCAAATCATTTATTTCAAATAGGCACATTAAGAGCACTTTTAAACGTCAAAAAAAAACTAAATAGAAATGATTCTAGTCGCCCATTCCAAAAGGTAGTTTTCGTATGGAGAAGAATGGGCAAGAAACTCCACCGTGACTCTTTTAAAATCTTGTATACAGGGCACGCTGCGATAGCGGCGATAAGACCCCTCTTTGAGGAGTGGCTAGGGAGGCGCCACGGCGCCCTCACCTACCGCCTGACGCAGGTCCTCACCGGACACGGAAGTTTCGGGAGGTTCCTGCACATCATCAGGCGGGAGGAAACGCCCGGGTGTCACCATTGCCAGGATCGCCCAGTGGACACGGTGGAGCACACGGTGGAGGTCTGCCCCGCTTGGGCGGAGCACCGCCGTGTCCTCGTAGAGGCGATCGGCAGCGGCGGCGACCTCTCGCGCCCGGCCCTGGTGCAAGCCATGGTCCGGGGCGAGAGGGAGTGGGAGGCAGTCACCTCCTTCTGCGAAGCAGTCATGCTAGCGAAGGAGGTGGCGGGACGACTCAGGGAGAGAGCCTCCCGTCCCAGCCGCCGCGGGAGACGCTCCGGGCGTCGGGAGCCGCGCGACGACTCCCGGCCACCGTAGGCGCGGGCCTGCGGGCGGAGAGTAATGGGTAGCTCACCGTCCGATCAGGACCAGGCCCGTGCCGGACGGCGCGTACGTGTTCCACGCGCGCCTCAAAGAGATGTCAGCATCGAGGAGGGGCCCCATAGGGCCGAAGCCTGCCGGGTGAGCGGGATTGTCCGAAAGGGTTACCGCTGGCCCGGAACATAAAGGGCTAAGGAAGGAACACGGGTGGGTTTTAGTCAGTAAGAGTCTGACACTCCCTTCCGCTCCACCCAGAGCGGGAGGGGTCATTTGATGATTTCCCATCCGCAAAAAAAAAAAAAAAAAAAAAAAAAAAAAAGGTCTTGTATACATAATAAAAATTATATGTGAACACGATGCACCCATAATAAAATTAGTCTACCACAAAAGGTAAAAAGAATTAAAAATTAAGCAATGACAGGTAAATCAAATAAGTGATAGATACATGGTGCTCACATATGTACAAGTTATTTAAAAAAAAAAATGCAAAAGTAATTGAACTTTAACAAGTGTGTGAGCCACTGTAGTCGCAGATTGTAAAAATTAATTAGAATAAGATGACATAATTAAAAAAAAAATATATATATAACAAGTTTGATTTTGTCTAGACTTTTAGATTGTCCTATGGAGCAGGACCAGCATGTTTCCAAACATTCTTATCTTGGATATAATCCTCTAATTTGTAATATCCTTGTTTACAAAGTGTACTTTTAATATGAGTTTTTTTTTTTTATCGACCGCTACGTAAATATAGTCTAGCATAGTGATAGGCAATCTTTAATAGGTTTTTATATTTTACTAGCTGCGCCCCGCGGTTTCACCCGCATAAGTGTCAATCCCGTGGGAATATCGGAATAAAAGCTATCCTATGTCCTTTCCCGGGACTCAAACTATCTCTATATCTTTCATCTAAATCAGTTCAGCGGTTTATGCGTGAAGAAGTAACAGACAGACAGACACACTTTCGCATTTATAATATTAGTGTGATTTTTTATTTATCCTTTTTATAGATTCTTTTACATTTTGTAAATATGAGGACTTTGTAGGCCTTGTAGACTTTATATCTGTAGAAGATTTTCTATTTTATCAAGTACTTGTTGACAGGCCTACGCTGTCCTCCCATACCTAATGTAGTTTGAAAACATTGTAAAAGTCAATTATTTTTAAAAGAGTAACCGTGGAGTTTCTTGCCGGTCCTTCTCCGTAGGAAACGACCAATTGGAACCGTGCACTTAGCTCTGACGTTTTATAAGTGCCCATGTAGGTTTATGAGAAATAAAATATATTTCGTGATTCTAGCGGTATTCGTTACTATAGCCGCAACGAGCATGGTGATTACTATAGCCCTATCCGATACAACGGCCTCTAACATAGTAATTATAGCCCTTTCCATTAAAATGGTATATTGCTAAAGATCGATATTTTCAAGCTAAAAGGATGATGTAACTAAAACACAACATTTCAGCAGTACCCATAGTTTCACGAATGGTCAAAGTCAGTGAATTAAAAACATTAATAGACACAATCTACTCCACCAGTTCCTCATAAAGATGCCAAATAAGCTCCCGACCACATTATGATTCGATTCATAAAACCAATACTATTCAAAAATCAACTCTACGCTTATAAGCATACGAAACATTATCATGTTTGAGAGATGCAGGTAGTTCTTGGTACAATGCCAAAGCTGAGTCAAGGCCAATGACCGTTAGTGATACATTAACTGTTTTCCCCTTGAATGACAATTGTAGGTTCGTTGTAAAACACCGATGTAATGCAACCTATATTATGACAGCAAGTATGCACGATATGTCGGATTGCCGACACGATTGCTGCCAAAAGTGATCTAATTTTGTTTTACCTGATTTGTGGGAAGATGATGAGTAATGTCATAATGTGTTTGATAGTATGTGCTATCACCTACCTACGGTATGGTTCGTGTTACTAGTCGTAAATATTGTTGTTGTGTCCTTGCATGTTGTGAGGGTATTTGTTGCATGGTCTAGGTCAGGGGTCGGCAACGTTTTGAGTCGGAAGAGGCAAAAATTACAATTTACATAATTTCAAAGTTTTTAAAGAGTCACAATTTTTTTTCTTGCCAGCAATTAATAGTACTTGCATAAATATAGTTTTTTGATAAAAGAAACTAATCTTGTTATTCATAAGAAAAATATCTGTTTATTCATATACAATAAGTAGTGTTTTTTCACAACAAATTAGATAATATATACAGGGTTATTGGAAAAACACCAACAACCTCTTAAGAGGTCATTGTACTCATCACTATAAACAACTTTTCATGGGACCAAACCTGAAATCACGAAAAAAAAATCAGCTGTTCTCTCAATTTTGACGAGTTATACGAACATAAATGTAGGGAACAGCTGATTTTTTTTCGTCTCGTTAATCGATTGAGAACGATTTTTAATTTTTTTTTTATAAAATAAATTATATTTGCGTATGAAACTAAAGAGCCGCAGTTTCACATCCTAAGGCCGCAGAGCCGCATGTGGCTTGCGAGCCGCAGGTTGCCGACGCCTGGTCTAGGTAACAGTAGCACGAACATGTTTGTTTTTTTTTTCTATGTTCTAAACTTCTAACATGTTTTTTGGTACCTACCAAGAACTCGAAAGAAAACATTGAAATTGATGAAGCGTATGCGTTTCTTGGTATTTTGTAACTTCAAAAAGTACAGATAATCACATCACACAAATATTATAAAGGCGAAAGATTGTGTGTGTGTGTGTTTATGTTTGTTACTTCTTCACGCTCAAACGGCTGGACCAATTTTGATAAAATTTTGTCTGGAGGCTGCTGACACTCTGGATTAACATATTATAATGCTACTTTTTATCCCCATATTCCCACGGAATCGACATTTACGCGGGTGAAACCGCGGGTCGCATCTAGTAATCAGAATAAATGATTTAGTACCTATCTATAGGTACATAGAAAAGTGCGTTTATTGTTTTGAAACTTGTCACACAAGCATTGTTTTTTAATGACATAATTAAAAAATTGTTTAAGTTTTTTTTTTTTTCCTTTAATATATTCCCATACTTATAACTTAAAAGGGTAAGTTACCAAGTCTTTAGGGGAGAATTTTATTCCTTGCTTCTATTAACATAATTTCCAAATATAAATTCTCTACATTCATCTATGGTGACGTCTAACGGTAACTATACTATTCTACTCACAGATCCGTCATTCTACTTGATGTTTGTACTTTAGGTATAGATATAGTGCCGCTATCGCAATAGACTGTGATTGGCATGAGGTTTGGTAAATAATACAATTACGTCTCACCTACACATACATATTATTATTATTTATTATGAGCCTATTATGTCCCACTGCTGGGACACGGGCCTCCTCTCTGTGTGAGGGAGTGGGCCGTAATCTACCACGCGGGCCCAGTGCGGGATGGTAGATGTCACATATCTTAGAATTTTTGGTTCTAGGACATGCCGGCGGTTTCCTCACGATGTTTTCCTTCACCGTTTTGAGAGCAGTGGTGATGAAGTCTCACCTACTTACTATGACTCACCAAATCTATACATATAATAAATCTGTAGACGAGGCGTTTCTGTACAATGAAAATATTAAAAAAAAAAATAGTTGGGGTGTTATAGGATAACCAACAGATGCCATTTCATCAATTTTTAGAATTTTTGTCTGTTTGTCTGTTTGTCGGTTTGTCGGTTTGTCGGTTTGTCTGTTTGTCTGTTTGGATGTGACAAAATTTGATTTGAACACGTTCAACGTAAAAAGTACCAAACCAATATGGTAAATTTTTATACTCAAATATAGTGTAGAACTCGGAGTAGTAGTTAGTTTTGGTTTCATCGCAATCGCTTCACTGTATCAAAAGATATAATCAATTTAATGTATTCTACAACAACTTTCATTACGTAAGTTGGATACACGTAATGACATCTATTGGCGCTTTATAGTACTAACGAAAACATAATTATTGTGTTTATAACATTATTATGTGAATAATCACGTCATTCAGGCTTACCTATAAGATGACTATCACAGTCACTTCTGCCTGTGTTATTTGAAAAAGTAATGATAATGATTACATAATGTTGGTGGTGCTAAAAGAATTTCAAATAAAAAGTGAGGATAGTGTAAGATAATATTATGTGATGTGGTGTTCTGAGTGATAAAGATTGCAATGATAAATGATAAATGATTTCATTTTTGTAAGTAGGTTTGTACAAACACTTTTACACGTCAATCATGTTTTTTTTTTAAACTAGATGAAGTCGGCGTTTCCTATCTGACTACTCTGAGAAGAAAGGCCGAAACAAACACACACACGGGCAACTTTATGAGGGGCAAGCAACCTTTCTAACATTGTTAACAGAGAAGCATTTCTTAGTGACATAAGGTTTTAAGATCATATCATACTTTCATAGTTTTTGCCTTTTTTCTCGAATTTTTTAAAATTTCTTTACCATGATAATGCTTCAACGCACACCTCCAGACGGGCTGTTGATTTATTGAGTATAGGTTCGGCAGATGCACACCCTTTTTTTTTGTTTCCGGGGTGGAAAATCTTCATGGATGTTCGCCGCCCTGGGGCGGGCGGCGAGGTCTGTCAGGCTCTTACTGACTAAAAATCACCCCAGTGTTCCGTCTCACACCTACGCCGGGGGTTGCGGGACCGTACGATCCTTCCGCAACCCCCGACTGGTGACGTCAAAGAGGGGCGCGCGTGGAACACTACGCGCCGCCAGCTCAAGTCCTGATGTGTTGGCGGTGACAGACGTCCCCGAATTCGTCGCCCCTGGACCCGTTTAGGGGGGCTGGAAGAGGGCGTTGTACGCCCTCCGCCGACGCCCGATGCGCCTACTGCGGGCCGGGTGAGTGGATGAGATCTCCCTCTCCCTTTCCACAGCCTCCTTCTGCGAGACGACCGTTTCGCAGAAGGAAACCACCGCGTCCCAGGACTCTTCGCTGCCGTCGACTCGACTACGGCCAGCAGCGATACGTCAAGGTGCACACCCAATACAAGTAGCACTGCCATGTCGTAAAAAGGTATTGTAAATTATGTTTTCGAGACAATAACTAAATTTTTAGCCATTGTCTTGGTTAAAACCATATCGACCCTTTTTTTTTTCGGATGGGAAATCATCAAATGACCCCTCCCGCTCTGGGTGGAGCGGAAGGGAGTGTCAGACTCTTACTGACTAAAACCCAGCTACCCATTACTCTCCGCCCGCAGGCCCGCGCCTACGGTGGCCGGGAGTCGTCACGCGGCTCCCGACACCCGGAGCGTCTCCCACGGTGGCTGGGACGGGAGGCTCTCTCCTTGAGCCATCCCGCCACCTCCTTTGCTAGCATGACTGCTTCGCAGAAGGAGGTGACTGCCTCCCACTCCCTCTCGCCCCGGACCATGGCTTGCACCAGGGCCGGACGCGAGAGGTCGCCGCCGCTGCCAATCGCCTCTACGAGGACACGGCGGTGCTCCGCACAAGCGGGGCAGACCTCCACCGTGTGCTCCACCGTGTTCTCTGAGCGATCCTAGCAATGGTGACACCCGGGCGTTTCCTCCCGCCTGATGATGTGCAGGAACCTCCCGAAACTTCCGTGTCCGGTGAGGACCTGCGTCAGGCGGCAGGTGAGGGCGCCGTGGCGCCTCTCTAGCCACTCCTTAAAGAGGGGTCTTATCGCCGCTATCGCGGCGTGCCCTGCGCTGGGTAGCGACAGTCGCTCTTTCCATGCCGCCATGAGATCGCGCCGGAGATCTGTCCGCTCCGCACCGATTTGCCGCGGAAGCGGATCTTCCCCCCGGCGTAGTGCCTCCGCGCGCCACTCATACAGGCGCGCGAGGACTATCGCCTCCAGATCCCATGGCGGCCCCGACACGTTCCAGTTTGGGGGCCAAACGTCGGAAATGCACCATATCGACCCTCAAGGTATCTTATGGTAAATGGACATAATATGGCTATTTGGTCAGACAATCAGCCTCGAGCAGGCGCTTTCATTTTTATTTATCCTCAAAAATCAATGTGACACTTCGTCGCATTGTCATTATGAACCCTGAAGACGCAGTGACTGCTGTGCAGTCGAAAGGGCTATGGTTGAGATCCCCAGGCAAGGAAAGCGTTACCAGACAAGATCGGAAGATTTTTCCTTTTACACCTTTCCTAAGCGACACATTATTGTGTTCCGACATCCACGCGAACGAAGTCGCGGGCACAGCTAGTAGTAAATAAATTATTTAGAATAAACACACAACAATACTACAACGTAATAGTCAGTTACTAGTCCAAGAGTCTATCAATTTCGTTTTATGTCTGCTACGGTTATTTACGGTTCTCGCTACGAAAGTGCTACGAGATTTGGCTACGATTTTTTGGTGTAGCCTTTCTCTGCTACGATCTTTAGTGGTTATGAGTTTTAGTTGCTACGCGTTTAAGGGGCTTACATGACCTAAAGCGCGGTCACAGTCGGACTGCATAGAAAAGAAAGAGAAACGCGATGACACAACGCTGGTAATTTAATGCAAAATATGAAGCAATTATTTAATCACAAAAAATCTGTGGTTTGGACAAAAAAAAAACACTAGTATTTTAGTATGTTGCCTATAGAACAATCTGACAAAAATCAGAATGATTGTATGTATATTAGTACCGTTTTTATTGTAAAAAGAAAGTTTTTAGAGGAATCTTCATAATTTTTTTCTATCGTACCAAATTAGTTGTATTATGTTTTCAGCACACTATCTATCTAGCAAAATCAGAAAAATATATGATATTCTTCAGGATATACCTGAAGAATATCATATATTTTCTGATTTTGTTTACTGTAGTCGATCATAACCTTTTATTGTTTCTAAAACTTGTTTTGTGTTTAGGTCCTGTAAGCCCCTTAAAGTCGGTAGATTACGGACAGTATAAGAGTTGATTTTCAACTATGAATAGAGTGATGTATTACTTCCCGTTGTAGTCAGGGGTCCGGATAGGAGTGAATAGGAGGATGCATTTGTCTGATATACCTATTATGTCAATTTTAACAAGGTCTGTGTTCGAGGCTAATCAAGGTTTTTGAACTGCTATGGTGATAGGCTCAAATAGTAAAAAAGTAGGTTTGAACACACTTCTACAAGTCAATCATATTTTTTTTAAACTAGATGAGGTCGGCGTTTCCTATCTGACTATTCTGCGAAGAAAGGCCGAAACAAACTCAGAGGTCACAGTCTCTTTTAAAGTCCAGACAAAATCTTGGTCAGATCGTGTGAAGACCATGTAGATTGGTGTCTGAAATGGTCTTTTGAGGAAAGAACCACACGGATTGAGCGGACCTGTCCAATCAGTGCACGCATTTGTCAAAAATCGTGCAGCTCAACTCAGATAAAATAAAATTCGTTGATAGACAGAAGATATAATAAGAACTCTTCTTTAGAGTTTGGTTTTTACCGGCACTCCTCAACGACGGTGCTTGGCAACATATGTTACAGCATAATCAGCCTAAAATATTCCCACTGCTGGGACACAGGCGAGAGGAGGTCTGCCTCAAATCTCAAACTTATCAGTTCGATTACATAGAAGTTATTCGTTATTAGTAGAAAATCAGAAGTTGTGATGACTGTTACAGAAATAATGGACAAATTCCATTATTTACTACTACTCATAATCAGGCTATAATGTTCTCATTGCTAGGACACAGGCCTCCTCTCGTTGAGAGGGAGTGGGCCGTAATCCACCACGCGGGCAGAGTACTTGTTGGTAGATGTCACATGTCGTCGAATTTTTGGTTCTAGGACTTGCCGGTTTCCTCACGATGTTTTCTGTCATCATTTTGAGGGCAGGGGTGATGAAATTTACACAAAGTAAAGTACCTGCCAGGGTTTAAACCCACGACCTACAACTCATAAGTCGGAGCCGCCACTACTCCCATTCTATGTTATAGCACAGTGCTAAGATAAAATTTCCTTAGACGAGTTCTTTCGTCACAAAAAGTGATAAAATCTGACACTATTATCTTTATGAGGAAATAAATAAAATAACTTAACCTATTGTCAAGTCTTTACGAATCGGGCATTTCTAAAAGAAATATTGTTATGTTTATGTCTAATGTCAGACATGCCCTCGCATTTATTTTAGCATTATGAGGGTACTTAAGTATAAGGAAAAAGCCCAGACATAAACATATATTATTATTTCGTGCCTAGAATTAATTTCATTAATGTGACAATCTGTTTCTATCCTTGTTTACAAAGTGTTTGACTCTTTACAAATAAATTACATAATCAGCCTGTACTGTTCCCACTGCTGGGACACTGGCCTCCTCTCTGTGAGGGGGACAAATAAATTAAACTTAATAAAAACATTGCCATGTATTAGTATTATGATGGCTTCTTCTCCATAGAGATCTACGCTTTGGAATGGGCAACTAGCTTCAACTTTCTGACTAACTGACAGACTATTTAATTTTGACAATTCAAAAGTGCCTGTACAAGGTTTAATTGAAATAAATGATTTGAGTTTGAGTTTGAGTTTGAGTCTATCTGGACTGATTGTGATTCCTGAAGGCTCCTATAGTGCAGTAGGTACAGACTTTGGTGCACCAATTTGTGAGTGGATAATCGGACCACGGCCGGTCGTCGTGCAACGCCAGCCACGTGCCACATCAGGACAAGATTCCCTCGAAAAAGCCACAGGAAGCTAGCAGGTGAGTGATGCACTTTATGCTTGGATGGTCTAACGGTCTCCCCGCGAGCAAGCACAGTTAATCATATTCAACTCAAATACGTATCGAAAACTGAGCTTGCCCTCCAATGTACCACCATCGGCTTGGTACATTACAAGGCATCTGATTATAATCATAATCGGCCTATAATGTTCCCACTGCTGGGACACAGGCCACCTCTCAGTGAGAGGGAGTGGGCCGTAAACCACCACGGGACCAATGCTCTCTGGTAGATGTCTTAGAAGTTTTGGTTCTAGGACATACCGGTTTCCTCACGGTTCCATTACCGTTTTGAGTCTTCACCTTCTAATAATAATGAATTTGTCCAACACATACCGTACCTACTGTAGCGGTATCTACAACGCCACATGCAAACTACGCGTTATACTGACGTCACGCAAAATCCTGCATCTCGCAAGCAGAATTTATCGCGCAACTAGCATAACAAACAACGGCCTGACATGAATCCAATACGGACACAATACGTTAATAAATTATGTCATGTGAAATGTAAAACTGCACTTATGCAAAAAGTTTTTTTGGTATTGCCCCTCGCATTTATAATAAATTACCGAAAATTATAAAAAAATTGACTATATTACAATTTAAAAGGGCGCTCATTGAAATCTTACTTTTTAAATGCTATTACACTGTTGACAGCTTTATTAATGATGATTCACTTGCTGATTGACATGTGTATTATTACTGATTGACATATTATTATTATGATTTGACATACTTTTACTCCGTCTGACATTTTATATTATTTTTTATTTAAATTTTTATGATTGACATTTTTATTTTATTGTATTATGTTTTCAATTAAGTATGTTAAACTGAAACTGTATGTACACTATTTGCATGCCCATTGGACGGTAAAATGTGGAGAACTTATAAATATGAAACATCTATGTGTCTTTTTTACCCATGTTTGCAAAGAAATAAAATGATTTATGATTTATGAATCATTGGGTAGTTGCCCGCCAGACACAACACCCGTCTGGTCGGAGAGTCCTCCCTTTTCTATGGAGGATGAGTCATACCTCTATAATACTAGATACCATCTACTTAATATAGGTAAATCTTAAATTCACTGACAGACAACGCAAAGGCTAAACGTCCCATAAAGGGGTTAATAGAGGATGAAAGTTTGTATAGAAATTAGTAATTTTTGCCGATTGGAAATCCCATGGGACACACAGCTATAGTACCTTCATCTTCCTTTATCAGTGAAAACTTGTAAAGAAAGAGAAGACAGAAAAGAAAGAAAAGAAAGGTAAGAAAAAAGAGTATATACGAGTATATATAAATAGTATATAATTGTATACATATATATTTTTTTATAATAAGGTAGGTTTATTTAGTTAGATAATACAAAATGTTGTGTTTTTATTTGATATTGTATATTATTTGTTTTTTAAATAATTTACGTTTTAAGATTTCTCAATATTTAATCTAGTTTTATATAATCGGTTGCAATTACTCACCTACTCCTAAATAAACTGCAGTGGTAAATAACACTATATAATTATTATGTCACAACTCTGGCCCCCAAGATACAGGCGCCGCCTAGTTTGGGGACCGCCGTAAAGATCCAAATGACGATCGCTAACAGTTAAGACCGCCGTTAAGTTAAGTTAATTATAAGACAATACATGTAACATTGGTTTGTAACATTCAATAAATTATTATTATTATATTATTATTAGAGTATAAAATGTCCATAGTTTAAGTGTTTTGTACCTATTGATTATTAGAGTTTAAGTAGTATACAAGTAAGGTTTTATACCTACCCACGTGTACATTAGGTTCACATTGTAAATATTCGTATGCCGCTATTAGCGGCGGATGTGTTGAACTGATCCATTTATACCAACCAACTTTGTACCTACCATATCCGACGAATAAATGTCTTTGTCTTTGTCTTTGACTGTCATTACTTAGCCACAAGCCCCTCGATTCAATGCTCTATAAATTTGACAAACAGATAACGTCGTGTTCTAAATTGGATTTATACAAATTAATGGTCTTCTCCTCAGAATGAAGTGTCCTCCTTGAAATTGGATTCGTCAAACAATGGGCAGGTACTCACACGTTATAAATTGTTCGGGACCTGAGAGTATGAAGATGGATTTTAGAGCGCAAGGCTTGTAAAGAGGTGCCTGAGTAAAGGATTTGTAGGAATAGGCGACTAGATTAGTTTTATGTGTAGTATTGTGTGTTTTTAAGTGAGTATTACGTGTACTGGGTTATTTCATCTGGAATTTATATACAGCAGCCTTTCTAGCATATTTGGGCCTGGTTGATGGCAATAGGCTTGCACACTATTACATTGGGCCTAAATATAAGTGGTGAAATGTGTGTGCACCCTAATCCTTCGGGGCTTACAATAGTGTGATGTTATGTAAATAAAATACTGATAATGTAAGAGCGCTTTACAAACAGGAACATTTTTATATCACCATCCAAATTTTTTTACAGGGTGTTCTACCCATGAATATGGACAACTTTCACTATGGGACCAAATCTGAAATCACAAAAAAAAAGTCAACTGTTTCATATATTTTGGTCAAGTAAGGTAGGACTTCTGATTTTTTTTCGTGATTTCAGAACATCCTGTAAAAATTTGGATGGTGATAAAAAAATCTTCCTGTATTATCATTTATACATATAATCACAAAGGTTAGGTACAATATAACTTACATGGCCGCAAGCCTAGTTTCAATAGCTTTTGTTAAGCTCAACATGCGTTGTTTTAAGCGTAATAAGTTCACGCAACGTGTGTACCTACATAATCATAGAATATGTCGACATTGATAGCGTTAATTAATTCTCGATATAATAGGACAGGCGGCTCGGAGTATGGCTATTGCGTAACACTGTGTCGCCACCAACTAGCTCAATTAGCCTTTCAGTTAACATTCTAACCTTTTTACTAAACGGCGTCGTTTAACTTGTGGCATGAATGATATTAATTTTAGGATAGGTTAAAACTGTACCCAACCGCGCGCGACCCGAACGAGCGAAGCGAGCGGTGCCGCGGCGACGGCCGGCGAGCGCTCTAGTTAACTGTGACATATGCATAATTGCATAGTTGTAATGGACACATGAGATGTAAATGCATTTCTGTTTAGCGATAAATAACGTCTAACAGAATACCTCAGACAGCCCAATTAGAATATTAATTTATAAAATTGAAAAAAAATCTGTCATTTAATTTTAGTTAAACCAAACCTAGTTATTTTTTTATAAAAAAGTTGTCCTAATTAGACGTAAAACAGAAATATCGTAACATCCTTGTTACAAATAAATACATCGACTACACTGTTTAATATGTTCTCAAAATTAATGAATTTCATCTCGCACTATCTACAAGATGAATCTCAGCTTCTGGTTTTAAAGAAACTGGCTACTGAGATAAGAGATTACAAAATAAACACAAATCTTACACAGATACATCAAAATGATTAGATAGTTCAAATCTTAAACTTATCAGCTCCTAAGCTGATAGTGGTTACCTACACATAGAAGTTATTCATTATTAGCAGAAAATCAGAAGTTGCTCATAACCAGCCTATATTGTTCTCACTGCTAGTATACAGGCCTCCTCTCGTTGAGAGGGAGTTGGCCGTAGGTAATCCACCACGCGAGCCCAATGCGAGTTAGTAGATGTCACATATGTCTTCAAATTTTTAGTTCTAAGACACGCCGGTCTCCTCACCAGGTGTTCCTTCACCGTTTTGAGAGCAGTAGCGATGCAATTATTTACACAAACTAAAGCGCCTGTCTGGGTTCGAACCTACAACCTACAATTCGTAAGTTTTGGCTACCCACTATTTAAGGACATTTTTATGGGCTACTTAATTAAAATAATTATGAAAATACATTCAAGTCAACCTATTCTTAGTATCAAAGAGGCTGCTCAAAGAAAATCGTTCTCCAAAGGCGCCTACAGTAATAAATATAAGTACAGCTCTCGGAAGAACAAACTACCCTTAATGAAGTACCGATCACTGACGTCATAAACTCGAAAGCGGTGCGCTATTTCAGCTACCCTCAACAAGACTCGTTAAGTCTGTAAACCTAGAAATTAATGAGGTGATCGGAGGTTCGAATCCTTCACAAGTTGTGTTTCTTTTACAGTTTGTTTTTCTATTTTCTGCTGATATGTTGGTGTAATTCTCATGGGTTTCCGTCAATTTTTGGAAAATGGAAAGCCTTTTTTTATTATTACTAGGAGGCCGTCGAATATAGGGGAGGAAAATGATACTCATATTTGGTGAAAGGGGAAACAAAGATCCTCCGAAAAACACAACATGAACAAATCGATTGGATATTGTTCTTTTTAAAGTCCCATTTGACGGAAGATTTAATAATTATCTAAGCTATTATTATGCTTAAAAAAATAGGGGTAGGTTTCATCGAACCACAGCTAGAGGGAGTAACCTGTGCATCAAACAGTCTAGTTGTAAACACGCGGAAACCATCTTTATTGCTACGAGTTAACACAACCCACTGATGCAACATCTAGATAGACACAGAGTCTGCATTTTATCCAATCGCAGGCCATATACAGAGTATCGATCGTTGACGTCATAAACTCGAAGGGGGTGGCGTATTTCATCACTAGTTCACAAGACTCGTTAGTTCAGTGGTCAGAACGCCAATATGACATATGTCTAGAGGTGGTCGGAGGTTCGAATCCCCCACGAGTTGTATATTTTGCCAAACCGTAAGTTTTTTGATTTTCTGGCGATATTTTGATATATTTCTTTTCCTGAAAGTTTTAACTAAGGTATTGTATTGTATACTCTTAAATAACGCTGTATGTTTATAATTAGGGACTTTAAGCTCATTAATAGAAGCTCAACAACAAGATAATATCTCACAGTATTTTTACAAAGCATTGTTCTTCAGTTACAATATACAAGCTTGACTTAGTTTGGGAGTTCGTAGGTCATCAATTACGTGCTGCTGTACAACCATCAAATACCTTGTTAAATTGTACTGTAAGTACCTAAATTAAGTTATTTTTGTACTTTTAGAGCGAAATAAAGAATGATGGGCGTTTTTGTAAGGAGCCTGGCCTGATGACCAATGTAGTTCTAATGAGATCCACGAATGACAGCCGGAACCAACGGCTTAACGTGCTTTCCGAGGCACGGAGGGGTATTGGTATGTAAAAATGGTCACCCATCCGGGGACCCACCACGGCAAATGCAGCTTAACCTGATCGATCGACCCGTGCGGCTGTTATTACTTAGACAATGCCCCTTCAATGTTATGAGTCGAATAACTAATATTATTGAGAACTGCTGTGAACATTAGTGTCATAAACTAATACGTTTACATGGTGCTTGCAAGTCTGATATCTCTTGTATTTCACAGCCTTCTGCTCATAATGAAAATTGATGCTTATGCTAAAGGCATATAAACTTTCATTTGATGTTGTGGTTTTTATTGGACCATACCGGCCAAAACGCCCATAATTTTTTAAATAAATACATAGTGGGTTTCATACAGCGACAAACAGAACTTCGTGTCACTGCAAGGGATGCTGCGTTTGCAGATAGTTTCGTTGCACCATCATAGATGGCTATCCTATCGTTTGAAAGCTCTGTGTGTGGATGTTGATAGATGGCCGTTGTGTTCTATTATAATGTTTTTTATGAGAGCTTTGTAAGAGCATATTACAATATTGTTGCTGTTTTGTAAAAAAACAGCTGCAAAATTGTGTAAAATTTTCCTCAAGTCTAATTATAGGTAATCCTCGTAATTTTAAGAACGTTCACAGTCTGATCTCAGTCTCAATCTGTCAAAATACCTCTAATTTCCCTACATTTTTGACAAGTTTTGTTTGTCGCCCAAATGAGACTGCGACTAAATTTTGAACGTTTTAAATTACGAGAGAGTGGTCTTCAGTTCATTCTTAGAGGATGATATTAAACTAAAGGCACAGCGTGTGGCGCCGCCGCTTAGTTTTCTTTAAAAGTTACTGGAATCACCGAAAAGGTCGGATAAGAGTGACACTGGCTGATGAAAGTCACTCTAGCGGAGCGTCGCATTGATGGTTGTGTGGTGGCAGACCCACTGACCTCTATCATACAAGTACCTTGTATAATACAGGTCAGTGTGGCAGACCGGAATAACTCGCTGTCTTCTAATAACAGAAGATGATGTCAGGGATGCCGTTGTCGCACCACGTCCACGGCTAACTACTATATTCCGAAACAATCTTGATGATATTGAAGCCGCTAACCATTAATAAGAAGACCAAGGTTTTCCAGCGCCGTTAAAGTTTTTATTAGTTAATGTTTGGGTACTTGTATGAAAAAGGACTACCTGTAAGTTTGCATATTATTGCTAAATAGTCTATTAATATCTATCATAATTAACGAGGCACAGAAATCGAATTGCAAACATCACAAATTAATTAAAAAGCTAGCCTGCAAAAAGTAAAATTAAAATTACTAGATTTTAATTAAGTACTTTATATAAATTAGAGAAAGATATTTCGGGCTTAAAGAACATAATAGGCGGCGAAACCAAAGCTGTTTCAGAAATCAAGTATAGACTAAGGCTCCCCACAGACAGGCGTGACGCGACAGCGCGATGCGACACTAATAGAACCATTTCTATAAAAACTCATGGAATTTTTTCTTTATGAATCGCGTCGCGCCTGTCTACGGGAGCCTGAAGTGCCTCAGCAACAGATAATTAGTTTTCCATCTGTTATAATAAAATAAATTGTAGATTACCTAACAAACTCTAAATTCAGCACCTTATATATATGATTGAGTGAAATATAAATCCTTCTGTCCTACTGAATTGGTTTTTTAGCTTTCTAGTCTTATCGTCAAATATACATTATCTAATCTGTCAGAAAAAGCTTACAGAAGGGACAGAACACTTAAGATTGCTTTACAAAATAAATGAGTTACGAAAACGTCTGTAAGTGGAATATCTTCACGTTTCATCATTGGCATGTTAAGAAGATTTTCAGTTTAATAAACCTTGAATCTAAAGATTTTGCATAGAAACTTACATATTTAGAAGATAAACTTAGAATTATATACTCGTAAGAATACATAATCATTAAGGGACTACATGGCCTATAGCGCGGTCAAGACTGTCGGACTGCATAGTAAAGAAAGAGAAGGGCGATGACACAACGCTGGTAATTTATTGCAAAATATGAAGCAATTATTTAATTACAAAAAATATATTGTTTGGACTAAAAAATTAAGACACTAGTGCTTTAGTATGTTGCTTGTAGAATAATCTGACAAAAAGTCAGAATGATTGTATGTATATTAGTATGGTTTTTGTTGTAAAAAGAAAGTCTTTAGAGGTATCTTCATGATTTTTTTGTATCGTATCAAATTAGATGTATTATATTTTCTACACACTATCTAACTAACATATATCCTGAAGAATATCATATATTTTTTTGATTTGGTTTACTGTAGTCGATCATATACTTTTATTGTTTCTAAAAGTTGCGTTTTTTGCGTTTAGGTCCTGTAAGCCCCTTAATGCCTATAATATTCCCACTGCTGGGACGCAGGCCACACCACGCGGGCTCAGCGCGGGTTGGTATATGTCACATGTCTTCGAATTTTTTGGTTTTTAATTTATATAAGAATACTTTCTAATAATCAAAACATATGAGCAGTGGATGCCCAGTGACAACGGCTGCGACTTATGAGTTGTAGGTCGCAGGTTCGAACCCAAACAGGAGCTTTTCTTTGTGTAAATTATTTCATCACCACTGCTCTCAAAACGGTGAAGGAAAATGTCGCGAGGAAACCGGCATGTCCTAGAACCAAAAATTCGAAGACATGTGACATCTACCAACCCGCACTGGACCCGCGTGGTGGATTACGGCCCACTCCCTCTCATAGAGAGGAGGCCTGTCTCGCAACAGTGGGAACATAATAGGCTGATTACGTAATCAAAACATTGGCAGTATTTACACTTGTTCAGGCTATCAGGGCCATTTTAGTCAGGAAAATTAATTAATCAGTTATTTGACACCCTTTTTCAATTTTCCGCCACACAACTGTCAGAAAATTACAGAGAAGTTGTGATTCGAATTTACAGACAATATTTTGTCTCGTCCTTTTAGCTACTAACATATTTTATAAGTAGTCAACTACCTCGGAGTGCAAAGTTTGACGACTCACCTCGCTATGTTACCGTCACCACATGACGCTGGCTGAATAGTCGACATCAGCTCAGTTGCCAAACAAAAAAAAAAAAAACAAAAAAAAGATGGTAGACAATTTGCCTAGCGATTAACTTCCCGAATGTTACGTTCTTGTACGAAATACAACAACATTTTTTCAAACCCGAATCTGATCTTTTCTTCTTCTTCGACAAACTTAACGAAAAAATCAAATCAAAGAATCAACTGTTTTTTTACAATTATTTACTTCACTCTTAATTTGATTGAAACATCCATTTCCTTGACTTGAAAACGTTTGTTTTGTTACATGTTACTATGCCAGCATGTCGTATCATTAATTCAAGGTGTGACGCATTACTAACTATGATGTTATGTAGAAAGTACAAGGAATTCGAGATTACATTTACATAATTATAATATTATAATACATCCCTTAGACGACCGTTACAAGACAAGTTATGCTGAAAACAAGCAGATGAAGACGGTAAATTGGTTTTATTGTTGTCTTTCAAACAATAGCGAAGAAATTTCTAGTGGAAGCGAGGGAATTCCTAATAGAGGCTAACATTAGGATTCTCTTGTATTTGTAGGTGCGTTTTAAAGACAAATCCATACTAATATTATAAATTCAAAAGTAACTCAGTCTGTCTGTATCCCTTTCACGCCTAAACCACTGAACGGATTTCGATAAAATTTGGCAGAGATATAGATGGTATCCCGGTGAAGGACATAATAATATGATTGTTTTTAGCGAGATACCTCGCGAGTGAAGCCGCTGGCGGAAGTTAGTCTTAGATACATAAGTAAACAGATATCCGGAACTTACTATATATATACGTAAGCCCATTCATATACTAGCTGGTTTTAACAACCAAGGTAAACATTTATATCTGGAATTCATATTATATAGGTACATAACATAACGTCTATCTGCGACTTCCTCCGCGTGAAATTTCTCCCCCCCCCCCCATTCTCCTTCTTAGGGGTGAAATTTCGAAAAACCCTTTCTTAGTGGATACCTGCTCTTCACAAAGAACATATCGTCCAAATTGTATGTCTCTAGGACTAGCTAAATAGCTGGTCCTAAAGACATAAAGGTGGCTGTTGCGTGTTATATCAGTCAGTACTTTGAATTTTATATTTAATGTTAAAGAGTATTCTATTCTAAATACTTATAATAAATCAAGAATCAAGAACATTAACTTACGTTTCAATTACATATTCAGTGTATACTATGCAAAATGTCATCATAAAAGCGAGTGAAGCATTTACAAACTAAAACATAGTTTCCATTTCAGTGCAGTCCAGAACTTCACACTTTTACGGTTCGTTAAAAATTCATCATGGCGGGCAGCTGTATATTTTCCCGCGCAATTCGCGTGACAGAATGTGCAATGAGTTATTAAAATGTATTACGTTGGTTACCATTTTTAGCACCACTATTTACCTATATTTAGAAGAGGCAAAGCTCGGCTAGGTAATAAGAAAATAAATTTCCATATATTTAACTTTACTTTACTTAACTGTAAAGTAGTACCTCCTAGCCAACCGTAACATTTGAACTTGGATTATTCTAGAAGTCGGTTCTTCTGTAAAAAGGATATACCCGAATCACTTTTAAACGTCATATAAAAAAAGCTAGATGAAGTCCATATTTCCTATCTGACTACAAGTAAGTAATACAATAATCTTACCTTTATTTGTTTCTTCACCACTGCTCTCAAAACGGTGAGGAAAACGATGTTTACGGGAAAATGTCTTAGAACCAAAACTGAGAAGAAGACATTTACAGATCCGCACTGGGCCCGCGTGGTAGATGACAGCCCACTCTCTTTCCAAGAGAATAGGCTTGTAGCCCAGCAGTGGGAACATTATAGGCTGATTATGTTTGTATGTTATACACTTTGCGTGACCGGTACCTAGGTATACTTTTGACCTAAATCATCCAAAAATAATCCACCACCTTTTAATAGCCACAAAAAGGGTAGATACATCTATTGTTAGCCTCGGACACACGTGTTCAGTCACCCCTACCCTCCAATAATACAATTTTATTTTAACGCTTCCTTAATTCCTCGCGGTGGCCAAATATTTGACCTTGACTTGGCAACAATCGATACTTACTGTTAATTATTAACGTAATCCAAAGTTCGGACGGTGTGATGAAAACAAGTGAACACATCAGTTTATTTATTTACTAGCTTTTGAAAACTATTAAAAAAGTTATAAAAATGTTTGAAGTTGTTGCGTAAACTGAACTTTATTATGTAGGATTTAAAGTTATCCATACTAATAATTTATTATAAATGCGAAAGTCTGTCTGTCTGTCTGTTTGTACCTCTTCACGCTTAAACCGCTAAACCGAATTAGATGAAATTTGGTAAAGACATAGTTTGAGGCCCGGGAAAGGACATAGGATAGTTTTTATCCCGATATTCCCACGGTTTCCAAACTTACGCGGGTGAAACCGCGGGGCGCTGCTAGTTTTTTTTTAACCCATATTTGTTTACATTTTTGGCAAATAAATCGCGAATACAGAGAATTTTTCGCTTTTTCCCTGCCTGTTTTGTTATCTATATTGTAGTATCATCACAAAATTCTCGTTATAAGAAAGCCTAATCAGAGTTTTTGATTAGAACGTTCCTATTCTACTATCAAATCGATATCCCTGATCAAATCTCATGATGTGATTGGTAACCCGCAATAGCAACAACCAACAATACGACGTGTATTGTTGGTTGTTGCTAATATGGTTCTTACCTACCTATTCATACAAGATTGGAGTAGGATCCTTGAAACGAGGATTTACTCTGAAAATACTTGAAGGGCCCCACCGTCCCAGCCGCCGCGGGAGACGCTCCGGGCGTCGGGAGCCGCGCGACGACTCCCGGCCACCGTAGGCGCGGGCTTGCGGGCGGAGAGTAATGGGTAGCTCACCGTCCGATCAGGACCAGGCCCGTGCCGGACGGCGCGTACGTGTTCCACGCGCGCCTCAAAGAGATGTCAGTATCGAGGAGGGGCCCTATAGGGCCGAAGCCTGCCGGGTCAGCGGGATTGTCCGAAAGGGTTACCGCTGGCCCGGAACATAAAGGGCTAAGGAAGGAACACGGGTGGGTTTTAGTCAGTAAGAGTCTGACACTCCCTTCCGCTCCACCCAGAGCGGGAGGGGTCATTTGATGATTTCCCAGCCGCAAAAAAAAAAAAAAAAAGGGTCAGCAAAGAAAGTTTGTTAAGGGGCTTACAGGACCTAAACACAAAAAACGCAAGTTTTAGAAACAATAAAAGTATATGATCAACTATAGTAAACAAAATCAGAAAAATATATGATATTCTTCAGGATATATGCTAGGTAGATACTGTGTTGAAAACTTAATACAACTAATTTGATACGATAGAAAAAAATCATGAAGATGCCTCTAAAAACTTATTTTTTACAATAAAAACTATACTAATATACATGATTTTTTGTCAGATTATTCTACAAGCAACATTATAAAACGCTACTGTTTTAAATTTTAAGTCCAAACAATAGATTTTTGAACAATAGAAAGTTTAAATAATTGCTTCATATTTTGCAATAAATAACCACCGTTGTGTCATCGCTCTTCTCTTTCTTTTCGATGCAGTCCGACAGTGTGAAATGTGGGTGTACTATAGGTACAAGTCTACCTAACCCTTCAGGAGTTATTCCGTTCTGATCCCCTGAACCCCCCCCCCCCCCCACCCAAGATCCCCAGCTTTATCGTCTTCTGTTTTAATCTTTGTCTTATCCACTACTTTATAAACTTTCTCATTCCGGTTTGATCCGCTTTTTCTTTTGTTTTTGATCCTGAAGGATCGTCAGCAACAAAAACGTGGTGTTATAAATGTTTTCCAACTTTCGTTACTGTCTGTACCTACACGTGCCTGAAGAAAGGTCCATAGGGGTATAAAAACATGAAGATAGGTAGTTAGGAATTCAGTCGTGGGCTTGTTATTACAGCGCTAAATTAGTAATAATTACTTTTATAGGCACTCAACGAAGTAAGTGCCCGTTAGAAACACAATATTCACACTGTAAACGTACCTATGTACTTTGCCATTTTCTTTAAATATTTTCTGTTTATAAGTTACCTACTTATTTTCTTATTTTAAATACATTTTTAAATCACACTAATATTATAAAGGCGACGGTTAGTGAGTGTGTGTGTGTTAGCAACGCCCCGCGATTTCACCCGCATAAATTTTTATCCCGTGGAAATATCGCGATAAAAGTATCCTATGTATTAATCCTGTTTATAAACTATCTGTGTGCCAAATTTCATCCAAATCGTCTAGTAGTTTTTGCATGAAAGAGTAACAAAATATATCAATCCATGAATCCCTCCTCACAGACTTGGTTTGTGGTGTTTGGTTTGTGTGTGATCATCGACATATTCACAAAACCTCCTCCTTTTTTGAAGTCGGTTAAAAACATTCAGAGTACACTTACTACAGCGAACTTGTAAAGAAATATAATTTAGTATTAAATGACTTCTTTTATCGAATGATTTCAGATTTCGATCATAATTTATTTTTGTTAGATTTAATAAAAAAAAACTCCTTCGTTTTTTATAAATTGAAAAAACGAATTATAAAGCAGGCGGTGCCTATAGTCGGACTTTTAATTAGCTGCACTAAAATGACAACTCTGTTACCTAGATGACTGAAATTGGCGTCTTTTTGTTTTTTTTTGCGGCCGTCAACCAAATCTTGTTTTTCTAGTACAGAATAGTGTAACAAACGAAACTTATTTGACATGCATATCTCTAAACTCAGTCCGAAAAAAAAACATTAAAAAATAAAAATAAAAAATTAATGCTTAATTAATGCTTACAATTTAAATTTTCAAGTGAAAACTTCTTTAGGCGCGTTGGGCATTTTTTGAGATGGGAAAAAACCATTGAACTCGCGACACTGTTACTGTAACCGACACCGTGCGTTTCAAAAAATACACACGGAATTGTTCAAGTTTTCACTTCTGTCGGCACTCCCGGAGTGCCACTGTTTTTTAATTTTACTAAGTGTATATGATATTTTTTTATAGTGACTTATGTACCTACATTAATTGGAGAAATTTTATGTAAGGAAACAAAATTATCATCCTGCCAAAGCTAAGGAAAATAAATAAGTTTTTGCTGTGTTTGCACAGGCTACGAGCATTCATGTGTCATGAACGAGTTTAAGTCCTAAGTTCAATAGGTAAGTTGGTTTATAATTTTTTTTGTTCTGGTTTTAGTCAAAAACCCTCGTTCTTTTTCCGTTCGTCTGTATAAAATTACATCATATTACTATATGAGTAAGTTTATGTTGGTATTTGAGACAAAGACCTTACTTAGTGAACATGTCAATTGACATAAAAACAAAACACAACGAGTATGTAAGAATATGTAAAAACAAGAATTAAACTGGTCTGTCTGCAGTAGGTCAGGAAACTATAGGTAGTAATCAACATTGATTATGCATTATAGCGTCAACACAACATACACACGTCAAAGTAATTAATTATTCAACGGTATTATTAAAGTATCTATTTTCAAGAAAAAATAAACTTGCCAAAAATAACTCGAACTTTCTTCTGCATTAATTACTGTCCCAATTATTTCAAAAGAGATTTTGAAGTCTATCGTAAGATATTATTGTCAAACTTACCTTCAATGTTTTCTTCATCCGTATCCGCCATTGCAATATTCATAACTCAAACAAAACTATTAAAACTGAACTAAAAACATTTTATACAACACAACACAGAACTAATTTCACGAATAACTAACAATACAAACACTTTACAAACTCACGAAGTTCCGTATGAAAATTCGGAAAAACGCGCGACCTCCCCTCACGACGGACCGGTACGAACTGACGACGGTATGAATGAAAGAAAAACAAACAGTAGTGCGCGGGAAAACTGTTCTCCTGTAATTTTGTATTTCGAACGGTTACTGTTTTTTTTAATGCTTTGTTAATGTATTAGAGCATCGTAACTGGCCGAATTAGAATTGAAAGAGTTTATTGTTGTTTTTTTTTTTTGCGCTATCTGCATTGGTTATAAGAGGGCACAGAAAGATTTATATTTATGGTTGTAGTGTAAACATATTGACTGCACAAGGTTACACATTTTACATTCATCTTCACGTTTTTTGTAGGTAGATTATGGAGATGGGACCAACTTTTGTGAAGGTGAGCTGGTTTTTGCTTTGAATTTTTGCGCCATATAGGTCCTTACCTACCACTGTGACAAAATTTCATGGCCGTACATGAATAAAGACTGTATGATAGAAAAAAGTTGTATAACCAGTTACCTCAGTAGATTCTCTACAAACTCGACAAACTGCAAGAGTATTTTTTTGGTATGAATTGCAGATTATCTTCTATAAAAAATTAATCGTTGAATGTGTTGCTAAGCGCAAATCTCGAGAACAGCTGAACCGATTTCGCTAATTCTTTTTTTAGAATATTCCTTGAACTACGAGGATGGTTCTTACGCAGAGAAAAAAATAATATATCTATGGGAGTAGGGTAGAAGTAGGGTAGGAGAGGGTAGGAGTAGGGTAGGAGTAGGGTAGGAGTAAGGTAGGAGTAGTGTAGGAGTAGTTCAGGAGTAGTGTAGGAGTAGTGTAGGAGTAGGGTAGGGGTAGGGTAGGGTAAGGGGTAGGACACCACGCTAACGAAGTAGCGCCGGGCAGCTAGAAATAATTTATATGGCAAAACAACGTTTGCCGGGTCAGCCAGTATAAAATAAATAATTAATTAAGAAATAAGGTAAACATATTGTATGATAACTTAGACAATAAATAATTAGTAGGTTGCGAAATTCTGGCATGCCGTGTAAAACTCACGAAAAAAACAAAAAAACATTTTATGTCAGCAAAACACCTCAAGGAAAACTGCAGCTGCTCAGAAAACTGTATAAATAACCTTCTATAAAAATAATAAAAACTAGCCAAGTGCGAGTCGGACTCGCACACGAAGGGTTCCGTACCACAAGGCAAAAACACCGAAAAAAAACACGTTTGTTAAATATTTATTTTATTCTGTTTTTAGCATTTGTTGCTATAGCGGCAACAGAAATACATCATCTGGGAAAATTTCAACTGTCTAGCTATCACGGTTCATGAGATACAGCCTGGTGACAGACAGACAGTGGAGTCTTTGTATATAATAGGGCCCCGTTTTTACACTTTGGGTACGGAACCCTAAAAATGAAATGCTGTTCGTTGGTAAGCGCATCACTTTAGAACGGCTTCACGGATATGACTATTTATTGTTCGTATTAGTCCAAATAAGGTTTTTGGGGAAAGAAAAATTGGAAAATTTTGAATTTTCTTGGTATACTGAAAGTCCATTTTGCTGTGGGGTTTTTGTGTGAGTAATTGATATTTGTACAGGCGCCAGCACATCAAGCTACCCGAAACTGTCAAATTTTCCCAATAAACTTTGAACCTTAAATGCTTTAGCGATAAAGTGGAAAATCTATTAAAGAAATTTGACAGATTGTAGTAGCTTGATGTGCTAGTCTGTACATAACGACGTCTGACGGATCAGCTATAACTGAGAAAATATTCCAAGAGCATTATTTATATAAACTTTCAAACAACACGACATTTAATCGCGTCGCACCAACTTGCGACTATTTTTAACGAAAAACGCGTGGGTACGATTATCGCCGACGCGTTTTTATTTCAGTAACACAGTTCAGACGCGAAGTTTTTTAATAATTGGTCAACAATAAAGAATTGGTCAGTATGGTAAAATACATGTATTTTAATTAAAATTTGTTTTTTTTTTAAATACCTTTATTACCTAATACTTACCTAGTTACCTACTGAAATCGATTCAGTAGTCATTATGAACAAACTACTTTCAGGATTTGCGTTTATTTTGTTACGCTCGTATATACTAAACAATGTCATAAGTATTGCCGAAAGAAGGTCGATCGCAACTCCCATTTTAGTCTAGCAAATTAAAAATCAGAGTTTAGTTTTACTTGAACAGCGAAAATCGCTCTTACGACTATGAAATAAGGACTCTGTCATTGTCAAATTGTGTTCATGGATATGCGGTTGACTCCTACTTGTTTATAAATTAATTGGTTACAATGATTCCGAGAATCATATTAGGTAGGTACCTATTTATATTACTCAGACTTCTTCACAATATCTGAAGCTAAGCTGAAGAGTTTTTTTGTTGAACGTGTTAATCTCTGGAAGGTAGTTCCAGGTCGGATTTGAAAAATTATTTTTACATTTGATAGCCCAAGTCTTGAGGAAGGCTATAAATATTAATTTATTATCACGCTATGATCTTTAGGACCAAATACTGCGCCAAATACTGAGTGAAAATTATTCCCAACACCGAAAACACGACTTGTTGCTTCATCCAAAGTTATGGCAAAAAGCCAAAGAATTAATAAAGAAGAATGCTGGAAACGATAACCCACGCGACTTCGAACAGCAAATTCATTTGTTTAGAATATTTGTTCGAGTTGTTTGTAAACAGTACAACACTGACCCTAATCCACTGGTGTTTGACCGGATCTCTGTGACGCGAGCCAAAATTGAGAAAATGTGTTATCCCATTTTCTATTTCAATATTTATCACCTCTTAGCAAAAATCGCTTTAGCTTAGTTATAGATGCGAAAGAAACATTCTCTACAGCTTATAATGTACCTACCTCACTAATATGTCAACACTTGGCAACTTTCAATTGCGATTTTTTCGTGAAATGACGAATGCAACGTTGAAATACGACACTACAACCCAGTTACTGGGTAATACCCCCCTTGGTAAGACTGGTTGTCAGACTTTCGGGCTTCTGACTACCCGTAACGACTGTCAAAGATCCACGAATGACAGCCGGGACCAACTGCTTAACGTGCTTTCCGAGACACGGAGGGGTCACGGTATGTAAAGATGGTCACCCATCCACAGACCAACCGCGGCAAGCGTAGCTTAACCTGATCGATCGACCTGTGTGGCTGTTATTATTTAGCCACGGGCCCCTCACTTTACATAAACATAGTATTTTCGAACCCATAGGTTTATTAACATAAACCTAGGGGTTCGAAAATACTATGTTCGTAATAACATAAAATTTCATTAAAAAATAAAGGAGAAAATTGCCTTTGAATAAAGCCAAGTGTATACATAGTTATGCCCGTGACTGTACCTTTGCTAGGACACAGACCTCTCCCTCTTCGGGAGAATCAAATCTACCACGCGGTCCCAATGCGGGTTGGTAGATGTCGCATGTCTTCAAATTTTTGGTTTTAGGACATGCCGGTTTCTTCACGATGTTTACCTTCACCGTTTTGAGAGCAGTGATGAATTCATTTACACAAGGTAAAGCATCTGTCGGGTTTCATAAACAAAAAAGTTATGGGTAACAAGAATACCTGTGGCGTGAAACCCAAATAAATCTTTAAAAAAAACTTTCAGACACATGAGGCTTGGGCTTTTTCTTTTTTTGGGTTCCGTACCTCAAAAGGAAAATACGGAACCCTTACACACACACCCTTACAGACACACGAGTGATCCTAGCACTCGTGTGTCTGTCTGTCCGTCCGTCTGTCATTTCACGATTAAGTTGAAATTTGGTACACATATGAATCTCTGTGACCCAAATACAGACGTGTAACGTAAATAAATGAATTTTGAATATGTGGGTCATTTTTGGGGGCAAATAGAAAATTAAAAAGAAAAAGTTTCGCAATTGTACCGTGTGACATATCAAATGAAAGGACTTACTGTGAGGATCTCAAATATATATTTTTTATAATTTTAAATTAAATCGTATTAAAGTTATTTAAGAAAATATACGAAAATTGACCATTCCCCCCCCCCCCTTATCTCCGAAACTACTAAGCCTAAAATTTGAAAAAAATACAGAAAATAGTTCTATGCCTATAGATTACCGGAAAACCGGAGAACCGAGAAGTCTGTGGTCCTAAAACAACATGGTAAATCTCTCAACATTGTGCGTACAAACTTACATTTTCAGTTGGAATGTATGGGAGAACATGTTTTTCAACTACAATGTTAAGTTTGTTCCTTCATTGTGCGTGGTCCGACACGTGGTACGACACGCACTTGGCCGGTTTTTTGACGGAGCTGATACAGCAACGGTAATGGAGGCCATAAAGTCAGATCGATGTCGTCTATTAGTCATGCAATTGAGGTTACTACTTAGCATCGTGATTCATCTACTAATTCGTGCACTTACTCAAGATCTACCGACCTTACGAAATCGAGATACTTACGATTCACGAAATGTTCCGACGAAAAACCAGGAAAATCTATTCGTAGCCCACACTGAAAATACGCATTTTGCTTTCATAAATCATGATAATTAATTCACATTCTTCGTGCCTAAAATACACGGCGAATATCATCCGCTTATTATTTCTGTTCTACTGTTTATCAAACAAATGAAGAAATATTGTTTTCTATGCGAATTGTTTGATACCACAATTCTGTTACAAATACGATTTATTCCGGTCTGAACCCCGGAACCCTCCACCCTTCCCCCTCCTCGATCCTCTGCTAGTTTCTCTTACAAGTATTTTCTATATTTGTGCTGATAACTTAATGTTGCTACTTCCTGGTCTTCAAACTTGCTACTTTTTGCTGTGGTATTTAGTTTTTTAATAATAATAATAATAATAATAATAATAATATTCCACAACTATCACACAACGCCGTCTAGTCTCAAGCTAAGCAGAGCTTGTGTTATGAGTACTAGACAACTGATAAACATACTTATATATTTCTAAATACATACATATATAGATAAATTACACCCAGACACAGAACAAATGATCATGCTCATCACACAAACATTTGTCCTGGGTGGGAATCGAACCCACGACCTCCGGCATAGCAGTCATAGTCACTGACCACTAGACCAACAGGCCAGCCAATGTTTCAGCATTATGCTAATCGTAGCATAATGCTGAAATATTCAAGAAAAAAAGAAGGAGGAAGGAGCCTTTTGGCCTCCGACAGGTTTTTTTTCTTTTTTTTTTTTGTACTTTTTAATATCAGTTTTGTTATTTTTAAATGCTCCTTTTGCTTTTTTACTGTTTGTATTTCCTGTGCGAGTCCCAAATGAAATATTTTTCTTTTTATTAAATTTCTTATTCGCTTGTTATCAAGAATTCTAAATCACCCACAAATCCTGATCGGAATACAGATTTCCTTGTAATCAGGACGATAGGTAGATGAATGATCCGTTTTGATAATGGAATCGAGGAATAACCAAAGAGATATAGACATAAATCACAGAGGACCGCTTAACGTCGTCAATCAAAGAATTGAACGTGAACTTGTTTAAGAAACGGCTAATATCCTTATTTGTGAACAAAGCATATTACAGTATTTCGGAATTCATAACAGACAAAAATCTAATGACGGAATGTTGACATGCTAATAAATTATATCCATTGTTGTTCTTGACAAAAGTTTTTTTTTTGTATATTGACATTAGGATTATATGACATCTGTATAATGACATCATTAGTATTGTATTTTTGACATCTTTATTGTTTATTGACATTACTATTGTTTAATGACATAGGTAAGTAGTCTTATTATTAGTTTTCATTATATTTTGTATTTTAATTTTTTCTGTTCTTTGGCATTGGTTTCTATTGCTATTTATTATTAATTAATTTGTCAAAATGTGTCATTCTTGATAATTATTTTTTATTGTCCAGGCTTATTTTTATTTTATTTTGTCATGACTTGGCTGGCTTGACTGCTAAATTACAAACATTTGTACGTCTCTAGCTTAACATAGCGCACTATTATATCTTTATATAACATCATTATTGTACCTATGTTCAACAAATTAATAAATGACTTGGGACGGAGACGTCTCGGAGGCTGCTGCTGTAAGCTGCATTGTCAACGCCTTCCATACAAACCAAATGTGCCGTTTACTCGCACAACAGCACAAATGACAGATAGAAACTGACGGCTCAAACTCACTCAAACTCGAAGCATTTCAATTAAACTAAGGGCTGATTTTTCAATCATCTGATAACTTTATTCGAGGAATAATTTTGAAATTTTGACAGTTATCTCATACAAAACTGTCAAACGTCAATTTTATTCCTTGAATAAAAGTTATTTGGCGATGGAAAAATCAGCCCTAAATGGTTTAATTTCGCACGCACTTTTGAATTGGCAAAGAGACGGTCAGTTAGTCAGAAAGTTGAAGATAGTTGCCCATTCCAAAACGTAGGTCTCTATGGAGAAGAACGGGCAAGAAATTCCAAGGACACTACATTATTCTTGTTCCTTCTATATGCGAGAAAATGTAAAAAATATAATGAAGAAACATTTCAAAATATAAGATTAATAAAAATAAACGCTAGCAGTTAAGAGGCTTGAAGTCGTTCCGTGACGTAGCTATGCTCTCAACGCAATTTCGGAGCCATGAATTTTATAAGTACTGCTGCCTTCAGACGCAGCTGGTAATTCAATTCTCTATGTTATAGACATAAACAGACATGCAAAGTTTGTGTTGACTAGATCTTTCACTAGACGATCTATTTCTGTACCTAAACATACGACAGACGATACCGATCTATCTCCAAGCTATCAAAATCGATCCAGTCGCGCCCGTTATAATAATAACCATAGGCGAGCCGATAGGTAATAATAATAAATTAATAATACGATAAACAGATCGCTTAACCTTGAGGAATTTTCCGAATTCCTGCTAATACGTCCCACTACACACACTCACGGACACTCACGGTACAGCTGGTCCATAAACTCAAGGTCACTCAGCGAGCTATGGAAAGGGCTATGCTTGGAGTCTCTCTGAGGGATCGAATCCGCAACGAGGTGATCCGGGAGAGAACCAAAGTTGTCGACATAGCTCACAAAATAAGCAAGCTGAAGTGGCAATGGGTCGGCCATATAAGCCGTAGAACCAATGACCGTTGGTTAGACGTGTTCTTGAGTGGAGACCGCGAATCGGTAAACGTAAGGTGGGACGCCCTCAGGCTAGGTGGAGCGACGATCTTCGCAGGATGGCTGGTAGCAGCTGGATGAGAGTTGCCGAAAATCGAGTTGAATGGCGTGCAATAGGAGAGGCCTATGTCCAGCAGTGGATTGCTATAGGCCGATGATTACGTCCCAACACTGGAGTTAGAAAGATTTGGGTATTCATGATATTCAAATAAACGCATTTTCTTTCTTTCTTTCTTACGGTGGCCGGGAATCGGCTCGCGACTCTCGAAGCCCAGGGCGTCTCCTGCGGCGAATTCTGCGTACCTTCGTGGCTAATTTGGCTAAATAGTAACAGCTGCACGTGTCTATCGAAAGTTCAGCTAAATAGACTTTAGATTGATTGGACTTAATTCGAACGCAACTTCTTTTGGGGGGAAGGCAGAACTTTGTGGAACAAAACATACGGACATACGGGGGATCAACACATTGGCGAAGAGACTACTTTTATTGCTAGTATTCCTCTTTAGTCTAGATCTCGCCACGCGATAAGATTTTATGTAAAACCAGTTTCACGCAGATATGAAAAAGCTCTTTAACAAACTTTTTAACTTTGGTTTGCGTGCGGATTCTCTGAATACCTACTAATATTTTATTATAAATTCGTAAGTGCAACGTGCACTTTCTTTAACTTTTAAACATATTTCAGTCACGTTTTGTTTCTCAACACTAATTTAAAAATAACATCGGAGCTTACGCCCACGTGCTGTCTGCAAAATTAACCCCTTCGACTTGCATCCGCCATATTGGTTTTAATTTTTACCGACTTCAAAAAAAGGAGGTTATCAATTCGATACGTATGTATGTAATATTATTGGATTTGCATTATATTCACATATGATGATCTATTAGGGCTTCCAAACAAATATACAAAATTTCATAGACGTATGTATGTATGTATGTATGTATGTATGTATGTTTGTCCACGCATATCTCCGGAACTATTAATCGGATCGTGACCATTTTTTTTTTATTGGCTTACATTTTCTTCAACTTAGGGAACAGTGCAAGTTTCATCAAGATCGATTCAGTCATTTTCAAGATATGGACTAATACGTGTAAGTGTGACGGCCTGGCTTATTGATAAGAGCTACGGGTGTAGTGTCAAAGGGAAAACATCTCAAAACCTTGGTCAAATGCTAGTGCAAAAACTAAAAATTACGAAATAAAAAGTAATTTAAAAAAATTAAACCGACTTCAAAAAGAAATTAACTCAAAATTATGAAATAACTTTAATTTCGGAAGTCGGTGGCATAAAACTAAAATACAGATCCCAAGACACCGACTTCCGAAATTAAAGTTATTTCATAATTTTGAGTTAATTTCTTTTTGAAGTCGGTTTAATTTTTTTAAATTACTTTTTTAATTTTCAACCCTTGTTAATGCTTTTCAACTACGCTAGACCACTTTGTTGATCATTCATTACAATTCTATTAGTTTGGTCCAAATATAAGCAACATTTTTGTGATGTCAAATCAACACTACTCCCAAAACGGTGAAGGAAAACATCTTCACGAAATCGACATGTTCTAGAACCAAAAATTCGAAGACATGTGACATCAACCAACCCGCACTGAACCCGCGTGGTAGATTTCAGCCCACTTCCTCTCGAAGAGAGGAGGCCTATGTCCCAGCAGTGGGAAACGGCTGAGTATGAAACAAACAGCCTGGGCTCTGATGGCCTAAATGGTCACAGCCTGCCACCATGATCTTTAATACCAGAGGCATTGCAGGTGCGTTGCCATCCTTGACAAAAAGCTGAAATATGCCTACTTATAATCACACAAGCTCCCATACCATTTTAACCGGCACACAGCGACGCCCATTGACGACGAAAATTGTTATTTTAGTATTTTCCCGGCTAGCTACATCTACATGTACTACTTCTGAAATCATTCAATCAAGGTCTGAAAATTAGCCAGGTCAAAAAAATTACGACTCAAAAACTTTGTTATTTTAAACGAACTCGGACTTCACAATTGATTGATCAATCTAAATTGGTTGATTGACAGTTCACAAAGATGATTACAGACATTAATCAGAGCCGCGTTAACCTTTGTCTTGTTCTGGAAAGACGTTTATTGCCGACTAAAAGTTGTTTCAGACAAATTAAAAATCAAGGTAGCTCTAGGTACAGACGAGACGCCAGCACATCAAGCTACCACAAACTGTCAAATCTTCCCAATCAACTTTGAACCTTATAATTTAGCAATAAAGTTGAAAATCTATTAAAGAAATTTGACAGATTGTAGTAGCTTGATGTGCTGGCGTCTGTACATTTTTTGAAGGGAATGATAATAATATTCTCTTGTGCCCCTTAAATAAGGCCAAAAATGTAATTTGTGATAGTATAAAGAGTCACGACACTTCAATATTGCAAGGGAGAGTGTATTTTATTCAGAATAATGAATAATGAATGAATAGTTTATTTAATTCCTTTACATGAACCCGTCAAGCACCGCGCGTACCCTATGTAGCGATACAACAGAAAATCAATTGTGTCTCATTAGCGGAACTTGAGAGGTCATAATAATATGTACGTAAATAACAACTTATACCTAATTAATAAATAACAAAATTATATCCAAGATGGCATGTACTTAATTTTTTTTAAAGTAACGACTACCTAATTATAATAATTCATATTGGACATTTTTAATAATTAAATGTTATAATTAATTGTACTTAGTTGTATAAAATGACATTTGAATATTTGTACACCATAATGTTATGGTATAGTGTATAGAACTTAAAAAATATTTAACACCATACTATGTAAAACTAAATTCTTACAAATAAATAAATTCTATTCTATTCTATCTTTTCAAAACTATTCACAAACTTAAATATGGCGTCCAAAAATTCATCCGCGTCGCTGTCTACTGGTAATGTACCCAAGAGACTGGCGGCACTGCCACGTTGTAAAGCAATATGTGGAGGGTTTTAAACTCACGACGAGTGGCTCAGCAGTCCAGGCCTTTACTGTTGAGCTATCTATACCCAGCCTTAACATATTTGAACTCCATATGAAAAATCTCATATAAAATGTATTGATACGCTCACAACAAGTAGGTAACCTAAATAAAACTACTTACTACAAAGTCGAGTGTGCGCTGTGCAGTATCCATAAAGATTATTACAGCAATTTATCTAAATCTTTGCTCTCAACTCAATAACAACTCACTCGGTTAGCTAACGAAGCGCAATAAGTATTGTGTAGTACTGGAGTGAGCAAGTACGTATGTGGATCTTTGGTCTGAAATAGGCTTAACTTTTTTTTTTTTGGCAATTGTATCTCGCAAGTCAACCTATGAGGTTGTCGTCGCTTAACCGGGCTTGCCTGTCGATGCCTCAATAAATTAAGGCCGCCAGCCAGGGCGTAAAAATTTAAAAACTAAGCGACTACACGCTAAGTGCACCCCCTGTGGGGTATGGAGCTCGCTTTAGGCGCTTTGCAGATGGTGCAACTATCATTACTTTACTTTATTGAACAATAATATGCAATTCTGAAAAATTAACATGAATTAAACTTAGGTAGAGTTCATTGACATAACTTTAAATGGAAATATTACAACATCATCTGCCCAGCCTTTTCCTAACTAAGTTGGGGTCGGCTTCCTGTCTAACCGGATGCAGCGAAATACCAGTATTACGTAATCGAAATATTACATACCTACCAACAATTTGCAAACATTAATTTGCTACTCACATTTTTCCCAGAATAGAATATTATTTGTCAAAAATACTTACTTTCAAGTTCCAAAGGAGGAGAAACTTCATTTTACTCATAATACGAGTATTAGGAAAAGTTTTGTGCGCTCACAGAATCTAATTTTGACAGAACTAGACTGGGATTGAACTGTTATTAAAAACGTAGCAATGTGTACCTAATATTCTTATGTAAGATATTAGGGTCCCCAAATATATTTACTGTAACATATGTTGTTCCCCAAGATTGGCAGTCATAACGGTATAGTAAGCATTTTTTTTGTTTTGCCATATTAGCCAGTTATCTTTCGCATTATTATTGAAAGTCTGACAACCAGTCTTACCAAGGGGTATCGTATTACCCAGTAACAGGGTTGTGGGTGGAGGTCAGATAGGCAGTCGCTCCATGTAAAATACTGGTATTCAGCTGCATCTGGTTAAACTGGAAGCCGACCCCAACATAGTTGGGAAAAGGCTAGGCAGATGATGATGATGATGATTGGGGTCCGTCCGAACGGGGGCGAACCTATTGCCACCAACCGGGCACAAATTTAGACTCCGGGCTGGTACTGAGAAATTCCTGATGGTGAAGCGTAACAAGAGTATGCCACCAGTCTCTAGGGTACATAACCAACCGACAGAGATGCGGAGGAATATTTCGACGCCATATTTTTTTGAGATAGGATTTGGATAAAATTTTTATAGTTTGTTAGTTTATTTTGTACTAGCTTCTGCCCGCGACTTCGTCCGCGTGAAATTTCTTGTACCCCCACCCCGTCGCAACACTTCGTATTCGCTTAGCGTTTATTCTGACTTTTTTTCTTTTTGCTCGGCTCCTAAGGGTCATAGCGTGATATTAAATAGCCTATAGCCTTCCTCAAGAATTGGGCTATCAAATGCAAAAATATTTTTTCAAATCTTACCGGGAGTTACAGAGATTATCGCGTTCAAACAAACAAACTCTTCAGCTTTTTTATTAGTGTATAGATTATATAGATTAATTATAATTTATTATCTTCGTCGTGTGTGATAGTCCATTGAATTGTACGGCGAGCGATATTGTATCAATATTATAGTATCTTAGCCGTGTGCAGCGCCCCTTATTGAACTCCACTGCGGGTGACGTAACCTACGACAAACTTATTATTTGCGGTTGGTACAGTAATCGGGTCTAGGGATCGAACCGCAAAATTAAGTTTGTTTTTTATTGTAGGTATATACTTTTCCGGGATAAAAAGTACCCAGTGTGGTGCCCAGGATATTAAAGAATAATTATACCAAGTTTCATCGTAATCGAACCGATAGTTTTTGCGTGATGCCTGAATAAACAGACAAACAGACCGTCAGACACAAAAAAAATTTAATCACATTTTTGGGTTCGGTGTCGGTTATTACACTGCCATTTATTTTTTTGATATTTTCAATGTAGGTACAGAATTTTCACTTCTACAGATTTATAGATTAGAAGTTGCATCCAGTCAGTGTATATATTTTTATCCGAAGACATAAATAGAGTTATGAAACGAGTTAGCGAGAACTTATCTGGTGGTGAAACACTCAATAGGAGAACTGAATTATCAGTTTGACCGAATCAGTTAATTTACGGACTCAATTGCTGAGCCAACAACCAGCTTTACCCAACATTGTTAGTTCCAGATTCCATTCTCCGTTATGACAATTTGTTTACTAATAATATTTAATATAGGTAATCAATTGGCAAGCTGTTGCCACGATAAATTATAGTAATGACGTCATATTTACGCACGCTTCTAGACACACTATAGGCACTAAGTAGATACCTATGCTATGTATATGAATGTGTGAATGGACAGTTTATACTTAATGAGTAAGTTTATAGTTCATAGCTGTTTGTATGCATTGTTATTGCTTGATGCAAAGTATTATTAACCACGTATGAAATTAATTTGTCAACAAGACTGGTTTGAAGACTTTGAATGTTGTGGAAGGTTTGGCAACTCAATGTGGGGATGTTTACAAGTAAGTTGCTTACATATTCCAGTAGTTTCATTGTAGAAAAAAAATATGATATCACGCCTCTATGCACCGAAAGGTTAGACAGAGGTGATACTAAACCCCTAAGTTTAAGTCCCGATGTAACAGGGGCGAGCCTTTTATTTATTTATATTATACTTTATTGTACACCACAAAAATACATAACATGAAAAAATACATCAAACACTACAAAATATACAAATATGTATATTACCATTAACTACACTCAAATCCTTCTCTTCCTCCAATTTTTTGTTAGCAGTAACAAGGGGGGATCAGACCGGAATAAATAAAAAAATCTTGATGGAAAACCCGATAACTCTACCCAATCTGGGAATCAAACCCGAAACCTCTTACACAGGTCAGCATGCCTGAAGTGGCTGCCTAGACCAGTAAAGTAGTCATAAAAAAAAGTGTCTATCGTTTTTATAATTAGAGACTTTCCCTCATTGTCTGCCTGCCTTTTCCCAACTATGTATGGGGTCGGCTTCCAGTCTAACCTGATGCAGCTGAATACCGGTATTTTACATAGAGCGACTGCCTGTCTTACCTCCACAACCCAGTTACTGGATAATACGATACCCCTTGGTAAGACTGGTTGTCAGACTTTCGGGCTTCTGACGACCCGTAACGACTGTCAAAGATCCTCGAATGACAGCCGGAACAAACGGCTTAACGTGCTTTCCGGGGCACGGAGGGTCTTGGTAGGTATGTAAAGATGGTCACCCCTACACGGACTAACCGCGGCAAGCATAGCCTAACCTGATCGATCGACCCGTGTGGCTGTTATTACTTAGCCACAAGCCCCTCACTTAGCCACACTCGCCTCTAGGGACTTTCCCTAAATAAGTAAAAGAAACACCAAGTACCATTTCGCAGGTCAGAACAACGTCATAAATTAAGGTGAATGGGTAGTTGATACCGCGAAATTCAAATTTTCTTACTTTTTTTGCAATTTGCAGGTCAGTGTCAGGTTGTATCTTGATCAATAGATGATTCGCGACAGTAACAGATACATATTTAAAGAATTATAATCATTGGAATCATTAATACATCTTTCTAAGTTAGATTTCTACCCCTAACACTTTTCCATAAGAGATTGGTGGTTGGTGGTAGAAGTCTAACTTAGAAAGATATATTAATGATTCTAATGATTATAATTCTATAAATATGTACCTGTTATTGTCGCGAATCATATTTTGATCAAGATACAATCTGACACTGACCTACAAAATGCAAAAAACGTAAGAAAATTTGAATATCGCGGTCTACCACTATCCATTCACCTTAACCATTTATAATTCATAGAGGACATAAAGATTATTGCATAACAGCAAATACTTTTATTATATTATTTACTGCTCCCCATAAGGTAGTCCACAATAGAATTAATCAGATTAAATCGTTCGCAGTTAAGTCGCCCCTGCGCTTAAAATGGTATCATTTCTACATATAATATAACTCTTGGATCGTTAAGGAAGTGTTTATAGTATGTTAGGCTCTATAACTGTTACTAATTATACTTACAAATTGTCGATGTATTGGACAGGAAAACACATCCGCTCCGATGTCGCGAAATCTCCTAAAGATCGGTAACAATAGAAAAAGTTATTGTGTCTCATTAGTGACAGTTGAGCTACTATTTGTATTTACTCGGGCAGTAGGCCGGAAGATATTTTTAGGATTTTGTACCTCAAAAGGAAAAACGGAACCCTTATACTTCGTCGTCCGTCTGTCAAGACAGGAACGCGTGGAGTTATAAAGTTGAAATTAATAATACAGTGAAAAAGTCAAACTTCTAAGTCAACGCAATCAAAAGATACGGGCATTTATGTTCCGGACACAAAACCTATAGGGTACCTACTTCCCGTTGACCTAGAATCATGAAATTTGGCAAGAAGCAATGTCATTTAGCACAAGTAAAGAAAAAAATCCGAAATCCGTAAATTTTTAGTTGCATACCTACAAGTTTGTATGTAACCCACGGTGCGCGAGTCCGACTCTTATTTGACCGGTGGTTTTTACTAAACAATAAATCACTCAATATTTTTCCCATCAGGAGTTTCTCAGTAGCCCGGATTTGTGCTCGATTGATGGCAATAGGCTCGCCCCCTATTACAGGTCCACTATTACATGGGACTTAAACATAACTGGCGAAATATGGGTATAATATAGGTACACCTCTTTCTAACCCTTCGGAGATTACAAGTGTGATAGCCCTCCATGGTCCGGAGCGAGAGGGAGTGGGGGGCCTGCTAGTTCGTCTTCTGTTTTAATATCTGTCCTATCCACTATAAACTTTCTCATTCCGGTTTGATCCGCTTTTTCTTTCAGTAATACCTATTCGTCCATCACATACAGATGGGTCCGATAAAGCGCAGACATAACAGGTCCGTTTTGAACAATGCGTTTTATTGTGTTGCTATTTGTGTCGCGTCAGTTCGCAATAGAATCCCAGTTAATTGGAGGTTTCATAACAAATTGAACATGTAAAGGCTTTCCATATAATATCAATAATTTGCTATTTTGAATGTAGATAGGTAAGTTATGGGTGATAGAAACTGTGACATAACATAATCAGCCCGTAGGGTGCATATATAAAGCCTCATATGTCATCATTTGCCTAGCCTTTTCCCAAATAAATTGGGGTCGGCTTCCAGTCTCACTGGCTGCAGCTGAATACCAGTATTTTACATGGAGCGACTGCCTATCTGACCCCCACAACCCAGTTACTGGGTAACAGACTTTCGGACTTCTGATTACCAACGCGGACTAAAGTCCGCCATGTGCGTTGCTTCGCCTAGTCACACGAGTTCCGCTCTCTGCATGTCCTCAGTTATTCGGGGGACTTTTTGTACGCGGTACTTATTAAGCCCTCGTTTGCTTTACTCGATACAGTTGTAAGCGATCTATTTTAGCGGACAAAAAGTCCGCGGACAAAAGTCCGTCGTCTGCGCAGGCCTTAACGGCTATCAAAGTTCCCGCGGCAAGCGTAGCTTAACCTGATCGATCGACCCGTGCGGCTGTTATTACTTTGCCACGAGCCCCTCTTCAAAGCCCCATAAAGCCTCCTTAAGTAAGGATACTTGTCTTATGTGACCTTAATATAGATAAATCCGGCATTGGATAAGAACACTGGCGGCCCGACTTACCTACGTATCATAAGGTCATGGGTTTGAACCCAGGCAGTCACTACTCTCAAAACGGTGAAGGGAAACATGAGGAAATCAGCATGTCCAAAAATTCTAAGACATGTGACATCCACCAACCCGCACTGGGCCCGCGTGGTGGATTAATAATCATTCCCTCTCAAATGGTGGGTACCATAGATATCCGTGGTGAGAAAGTTATAGGCTGATTGTAGGTACAAGTTACTAAATGTAACCATCAAATGGTTTCACCAAAAAAACTTCAATTGTTTTATTATAATTTACTACCAATCTCTTCCATAAAAAAAACAGTGGCACTCCGGGAGTGCCGACAGAAGTGAAAACAAAACACATAATTTGCCATCACTCACTGACATATCGGATATGTAATATTAAAACCGAGTAGGTACATCCCGAGTACAGCCGAACACATCCGAAGCGGGTATTTTTTTAAACGTCTTATGTTTATAAGACGTTTAAAAAAATACCCGCTTCGGGTAAAAAAAAAACACGCGCGTTGTCTCTGACGCTAACCGTGATGCGAGTTCAATGGTTTTTTCCCATCTCAAAAAGTTTTCACTTAAAAAACTAATTGGTGTATCATATAACATCAGTGCTCGTAAATTTTCCGCCGGCCTCTTGCAGTACCGAATGCTTTCGTTATGAGCACAGAGTCTGACTTCATTACCACTATTATAGCCGTCTTTATTAGACAGCTCATAAGGGGTCAAGCCCTATTTATTTTCTGATAGGGTGCGTGAGTAAGATAGCTAAAATAAACTGGGAAAGGGAAGCAAAATATTATAAAGGCGACAGTTTTTGAGTGTGTGTGTTATATCTTTGTTACTTGTTCACGCTCAAACGTCCACCAACCCGCACTATCCACTAACCCGCACTGGGCCCGCGTGGTGGATTACGGCCCACTCCCTCTCATTAAGAGGAGGCCAGTGTCTCAGTAGTGGGAACATTATAGGCTGATGATGATGATGATGATGCTCAAACGGCTAGACCAATTTTGATAAAATTTTATATGGAGGTAGGTGACACCCTGGATTAACATATAGGCTACTTTTTATCTCTATATTCCCACGGGATCGACATTTACGCGTGTGAAAACGCGGGGCGCATCTAGTCGTCTTATAAACAAAACATGCGCGGTGTCGCTTACGGTAACAGTGGCGCGAGTTTACTGGTTTTTTCCCATCTCAAAAATGCCCAACGCGCTTAAAGAAGTTTTCACTTAAAAAACTAATTGGTGTATGTACCATATAAGTACCATTCAGTGCTCGTAAATTTTCCGCCGGCCTCTTGTAGTACCGAATACTTTCGTTATGAGCACATGAGTCTGGCTTCATTATCACTATAGCCGTGTTTATTAGACAGCTCCTAAGGGGTCAAGCCCTATTTATTTTCTGATAGCGTGAGTAAAATAGCTAAAATAAACTGGGAAAGGGAAGTAATGCTTTTTTTATGATTCCAGCCGAGTAATTGCGTAACAATGGCAATGCCATTCATGTTGACAATTCAATAACATTCATTGCGTTAGTTACGGCAGCAAGCAGAAGAATTTTGAAGCTTTTAAGAAGAATTGGATTACGAAAATTTGGAAAATCCAAAAGTGCACAACTTGTAATGCTCATTTGATCGTACAAAAAACCATAGATATAGAAAGAAAGAAAGAAAGAAAAGAATGAAAATACATTTATTTAGCACAGACTAAAAGACACACAATACACCAGGTAGTCAGATAATAGTCGTACATACATCAGATAAAAACAGAAAATATAAAAATAAAAAGGGTAAAAATAAAAAGTCCGGTGTAAGAAATTAGCAGAAATGTGTGCCTCACGGCTGCGCCAAAAAGGTATAAAAAAAAATATAGATATTAGATTAGTTAGGTATTACGTAATTATAATTAAACTACTTTGAATAAAAGAGGCATTTTCAGTAAGTTCCTCCTATGGGAGTACTCTGTGGGGGGCACCGTAAGGTAGAAACAGCACCGAAACCGTATTTGCTAGCACATGAATGGCAAATTACAAGACCCAAAACTCACTCTAGATCTAGAGATGTGCGCCAATCTTTACATATCGCACGTCGATGTTTTGAAAAAATACGAGGCGACTATTGGATAGGAGGGTCTACAGGCGTGGATTGCTTAGGGCATCAAGTAGTCTTAATCCGGCACTGTATAGCGAAGGTAGATTCTGGTTGAGACACAAAGGGTCCTTGAGGTGATAAGAGCTCGTCTGACTGATATAATAATCTAAACTAATAATAAAGCTGAAGAGTCTGTTTGAACGCGCTAATCTCAGTAACTGCCGGATTAAAAAAAATCTTTTTGCATTAGACAGCCCAATTCTTGTGGAAGATTATAATAGGCTATTTAACATCACGCTATGACCCTGAGGAGCTGAGCAAAAATAAAGAAGTCGGAAAGAACGCTAAGCGAAAACTAAGTGAAAAAGTTATTAGATACTAGCTGTGCCCGCGACTTCGTTCGCGTGGATGTCGGAACACAATAATGTGTCGCTTAGGAAAGGTGTAAAAGGAAAAATCTTCCGATCTTGTCTGGTAACGCTTTCCTTGCCTGGGGATCTCAACCATAGCCCTTTCGACTGCACAGCAGTCACTGCGTCTTCAGGGTTCATAATGACAATGCGACGAAGTGTCACATTGATTTTTGAGGATAAATAAAAATGAAAGCGCCTGCTCGAGGCTGATTGTCTGACCAAATAGCCATATTATGTCCATTTACCATAAGATACCTTGAGGGTCGATATGGTGCATTTCCGACGTTTGGCCCCCAAACTGGAACGTGTCGGGGCCGCCATGGGATCTGGAGGCGATAGTCCTCGCGCGCCTGTATGAGTGGCGCGCGGAGGCACTACGCCGGGGGGAAGATCCGCTTCCGCGGCAAATCGGTGCGGAGCGGACAGATCTCCGGCGCGATCTCATGGCGGCATGGAAAGAGCGACTGTCGCTACCCAGCGCAGGGCACGCCGCGATAGCGGCGATAAGACCCCTCTTTAAGGAGTGGCTAGAGAGGCGCCACGGCGCCCTCACCTGCCGCCTGACGCAGGTCCTCACCGGACACGGAAGTTTCGGGAGGTTCCTGCACATCATCAGGCGGGAGGAAACGCCCGGGTGTCACCATTGCTAGGATCGCTCAGAGAACACGGTGGAGCACACGGTGGAGGTCTGCCCCGCTTGTGCGGAGCACCGCCGTGTCCTCGTAGAGGCGATTGGCAGCGGCGGCGACCTCTCGCGTCCGGCCCTGGTGCAAGCCATGGTCCGGGGCGAGAGGGAGTGGGAGGCAGTCACCTCCTTCTGCGAAGCAGTCATGCTAGCAAAGGAGGTGGCGGGATGGCTCAAGGAGAGAGCCTCCCGTCCCAGCCACCGTGGGAGACGCTCCGGGTGTCGGGAGCCGCGTGACGACTCCCGGCCACCGTAGGCGCGGGCCTGCGGGCGGAGAGTAATGGGTAGCTGGGTTTTAGTCAGTAAGAGTCTGACACTCCCTTCCGCTCCACCCAGAGCGGGAGGGGTCATTTGATGATTTCCCATCCGAAAAAAAAAAGGGTCGATATGGTTTTAACCAAGACAATGGCTAAAAATTTAGTTATTGTCTCGAAAACATAATTTACAATACCTTTTTACGACATGGCAGTGCTACTTGTATTGGGTGTGCACCTTGACGTATCGCTGCTGGCCGTAGTCGAGTCGACGGCAGCGAAGAGTCCTGGGACGCGGTGGTTTCCTTCTGCGAAACGGTCGTCTCGCAGAAGGAGGCTGTGGAAAGGGAGAGGGAGATCTCATCCACTCACCCGGCCCGCAGTAGGCGCATCGGGCGTCGGCGGAGGGCGTACAACGCCCTCTTCCAGCCCCCCTAAACGGGTCCAGGGGCGACGAATTCGGGGACGTCTGTCACCGCCAACACATCAGGACTTGAGCTGGCGGCGCGTAGTGTTCCACGCGCGCCCCTCTTTGACGTCACCAGTCGGGGGTTGCGGAAGGATCGTACGGTCCCGCAACCCCCGGCGTAGGTGTGAGACGGAACACTGGGGTGATTTTTAGTCAGTAAGAGCCTGACAGACCTCGCCGCCCGCCCCAGGGCGGCGAACATCCATGAAGATTTTCCACCCCGGAAACAAAAAAAAAGGGTGTGCATCTGCCGAACCTATACTCAATAAATCAACAGCCCGTCTGGAGGTGTGCGTTGAAGCATTATCATGGTAAAGAAATTTTAAAAAATTCGAGAAAAAAGGCAAAAACTATGAAAGTATGATATGATCTTAAAACCTTATGTCACTAAGAAATGCTTCTCTGTTAACAATGTTAGAAAGGTTGCTTGCCCCTCATAAAGTTGCCCGTGTGTGTGTTTGTTTCGGCCTTTCTTCTCAGAGTAGTCAGATAGGAAACGCCGACTTCATCTAGTTTAAAAAAAAAACATGATTGACGTGTAAAAGTGTTTGTACAAACCTACTTACAAAAATGAAATCATTTATCATTTATCATTGCAATCTTTATCACTCAGAACACCACATCACATAATATTATCTTACACTATCCTCACTTTTTATTTGAAATTCTTTTAGCACCACCAACATTATGTAATCATTATCATTACTTTTTCAAATAACACAGGCAGAAGTGACTGTGATAGTCATCTTATAGGTAAGCCTGAATGACGTGATTATTCACATAATAATGTTATAAACACAATAATTATGTTTTCGTTAGTACTATAAAGCGCCAATAGATGTCATTACGTGTATCCAACTTACGTAATGAAAGTTGTTGTAGAATACATTAAATTGATTATATCTTTTGATACAGTGAAGCGATTGCGATGAAACCAAAACTAACTACTACTCCGAGTTCTACACTATATTTGAGTATAAAAATTTACCATATTGGTTTGGTACTTTTTACGTTGAACGTGTTCAAATCAAATTTTGTCACATCCAAACAGACAAACAGACAAACCGACAAACCGACAAACCGACAAACAGACAAACAGACAAAAATTCTAAAAATTGATGAAATGGCATCTGTTGGTTATCCTATAACACCCCAACTATTTTTTTTTTTAATATTTTCATTGTACAGAAACGCCTCGTCTACAGATTTATTAAATGTATAGATAAGACTTGCAAAGAGTACAAATGTGGTAAACTTACCTCCTTCAGGGTATACAACCGAGAGTTTATGTGTTTTAGCCTAATAAATTGGTACCTTACAAGTATATATCTAAGTTACAATATTTAAGCCTGGATGTGAATAGCATAGAAATGAAATAAGATATGATACAGCTACTAAGAAACACTGGTATCAGTCAGGTCATCATCATCATCTGCCTAGCCTTTTCCCAACTATGTTGGGGTCGGCTTCCAGTGTAACCTGATGCAGCTGAATACCAGTATTTAACCCAGTTACTGGGTAATAGGATACCCCTTGGTAAGACTAGTTGTCACACTTTCGGGCTCCTGACTATCCGTATCGACTGTCAAAGATCCACGAATGACAACCGGGACCAACGGCTTAACGGGCTTTCCGAGGCTGTGTCGGACGGAGGGGTCTCGGTATGTAAAGATGGTCACCCATCCACAGACCAACCGCGGCAATCGATCGACCTGTGCGCTGTGCGGCTGTTATTATTTAGCCACGGGCCTCTTACGTTATCGTTTACCATATTATTGACATGTGACAACATAATAATAGGTAAGTATGTGTTACGTAACGATATAGTGTCATTCATAACTACAGTCACGCGCCTTGCTAATTAGAAAATTATTCCTACTAATTAAAACGTTAAATACTTGTAGGTAATCATCGTCTGTATTATTTTCCTTTGATACGGTAGATGTGTTTCCTTTATTTTTACCATTTTAAAGACATGCCATAAGCATACATATTAATGTTTTGCCAAAGTGCTAATTCATGCGTATTTCTGGAACGTTCAAGACAGACTTAACATCACGTTTCCGGCCTGAAATGAGTATTACTTGATTATTTATTTAGATTATAGAGGTATGAGGAACAGGGTGTAAAGTTCACTCATAGTCTATAGAAAAGGATCCTCCGACCAGACGGGTGTTGTGTCCGGCGGGCAACTGCCCAATGATTCATGTCGGGCCGTTGTGTCTATGCTAGTTGCGCGGTAAACTCTACTTGCGCGATGCAGGATTTGCGTGACGTCAGTATGATGCGTTGTTCGCATTTGGCGTTGTAGATACCGCTACAAGATTGATGATAATTAGTCTTGTGTAGTGGTCGCAAAGTGCAGCAGCAGCATCTGTAGCCCAGTGGTAACGGCCCCGACATACGACATGTAGGTCGTGGCTTCGAACCCAGCCAGGTGTTTTACAATGTGTTAATAATTTAATCACTTCTGCAGTGGTGGCCAAGTGTTTACGGCCGCGACTTACGAGTTGTAGGTCGTAGGTTCGAACCCAGACAGGCGCTTTACTTTGTGTAAATTATTTCATCACCACTGCTCTCAAAACGGTGAAGGAAAACATCGTGAGGAAACCGGCATGTCCTAGAACCAAAAATTCGAAGACATGTGACATCTGCCAACCCGCACTGGGCCCGCGTGGTGGATTACGGCCCACTCCCTCTCACTGAGAGGAGGCCAGTGTCCCAGCAGTGGGAACATTATAGGCTGATTATGGTTATGGTATGGCTCTCAAAACGGTGAAAGAAAACATCGTGAGGAAACCGGCATGTCCTAGAACCAAAAATTCGAAGACATGTGACATCTACCAACCCGCACTGGGCCCGCGTGGTAGATTACAGCCAACTCCCTCTCACCTGTGTCCCATCGGTGGGAACTTAAAGACACGTACTGACCGGCGCGCGGCGTTACGAGGCGAATGTAACGTGTTACACAGCGAGAGTTCGTGCAGTCAGTACGGGGAAACAAGGCGCTCGCAACGAGCAATGAGCGCCTCGTTGCTCGCTGCGAGTGCTCCACCCCGTTGTCGGTTTTTTGGCGAATCTTTTTATGTTCGTTTATTTTTCTCTTCTTAATTTGGATTATAGAATAATTGAGTAAAATCTTGACAACAAGTGGCAACGAGTCTGGAGAACGGGCTAGCAGAGTTCGGAACGAGCATGTTACACGAATTTTAGAACACGGCATAACGTAACATGCTCGCTGTGAATGGTACATTACGGCCCGTAACACCGGTCAGTACCCACCTTTATAGGCCGAATATGTAGTGGTCGCAAATGCAGTCGTTGAATGGTTTGGTTTTTATGGTTTTTTTATGGTTTTTAATATACCTACAGTCATTTTACTAACTGCTTTGTTGGGTAATTCCCTATAGGTACCGACTGCCTCACACTGGAATGAATCAATCAATCAATCAAACTCAGCCTGTCAATCGTAGTCCATTGCGGGAAATAGACTGAATGGAATTTAAGTGTAAAATAATTCAACTTCCTGTCACGTTGGGGAATACAGATATTCAGACACATGTACATATATTTATGATCCTACACATCAATTATAAGCATTATTCCGCGTAACATCGAATGCTCAATATACAGTGATATGATTTAACTCGAAACAGTCGATATGATTGATATCGACAGCAGAACATTTGCAGAGATTTATTCACAACAGGTAGCGTTTATTTAGTATCGATATAATAATGTGTCGATAACAAATTGTAGTGTGGTGTCATGTCTATTAACAAAACGCATTCTAACAGATTATAAAACGCAACATCTTTCTGTCTATACGTCCATTTGCGTACTTATAACTCGAGCATAAGTAATCCAATTTTCAACTCTATCAAAATCTTGTTATGACAAACGATAAGATTTTGGATAAGTTAAGTTTTGAATTAGGGATAAGTATCAGCCGATGTATTCTGTAAAAACTTTCACCGTGAAAACTTAGGTGAAGTGAGCTGAAGAACCTCAGGATCAGGTTAGGTGAGTGTGAACAGCCTCAGGTGGACTGACAGCTCACATCGTGCCCACTTCAACCAGGTGTTCTGTGGATTTATACAGAATAGTCCGGCTGGACTAGCTATCCATTGCTTCAAGGACAAATCGATGCTTCGCTTCTTCAAACAAATCTCATTTAGCAGCTACACAATTAAATCTTGCATATACCTTATCATCCCCAGCCTATAGAAATTCACTGTTGGACATGATCCTCGCCAATCGCACGTCATCTTCGCCTGCTGTCATCCAACTACTTCGAACCACCCGGCTTAGATCGTTGCTCCATTTGGTTCGTTGGCGTTTGCTTTATTTAGCTATAGTAGATACACATAAGATTCGACCACTATCAATCAATCAATCAATTCAGCCTATCGCAGTCCACTGCTGGACATAGGCCTCTCCCAGACTGCGCCACAGCACCCAGCACCCTCGACCACTATATTCTTTGAATATTGTTGAATTCTGTTGATCCCGTATTTATGCTGATTATGTATATCACTATAGCAGTGGCTCATCACCACACTTCACTTTCAACTGTTTCCGCCACTCTTATTGATTGACAGTTGATGAATTGCATAAGATACCATAAATCTATAAAGAAAAAAAAGTAAACCAGGCACAAACTGTAACCATGAATTTGGCATTATGATCTTTGATTTGTTAGAATTGTCTATGCCCCGAATAGCAGAATAGCTATCCAAATCATTATTGGGAACAATTCACGGAAAAAAATTTGATAACACATTCGTTCTTATTGATTCTGAAGCGGCACTAAATTAGCCTGGTACCTAATTGCGTAACACACTAACAGTAGGAATGGCTTTCATTTTGACAGTTCAACAACATTCATTGCGCTATTTACGTTGCCGACAAACAAACTTTTCGAACATATGAAGCCATGGATTAGCAATATCCTTCAAAATTATTCAGATTGTGATTAATAGTGTGTTACGTAATTAGATACACTACAAATATCATAAATAGCTAAATAGATACACTACAAATATCATAGTGGATAGTCCATATCATTAGAAAACCATCACTCGAAAATATTAACTAGAAAATGATAAGTAGGTAACCAACATTTCAATTATTTTTGGACATTTTTCGTATTGAACGTTTTTACTTTTGGACAAATTTTCGTATTAGACATTTTTATTTTTGGACATTTTAATTTATGACATTATTATAGTAATCCGTAAAAATATTCTGTAATATTTATTTTGTAATCAGTGGCTTATGAAGGTAATCCGCATCATCCAGAAATTATCAAAGAACCAAAACTACGTCAATCGTTGAACTCCTCAAGTTCTGAGTTGAGCTGCACGATTTTTGACAAATGCGTGCACTGATTGGACAGGTCCGCTCTATCTGTGTGGTTCTTTCCTCAAAAGACCATTTCAGACACCAATCTACATGGTCTTCACACGATCTGACCAAGATTTTGTCTGGACTTTAAAAGAGACTGTGACTTCTGAGTTTGTTTCGGCCTTTCTTCTCAGAATAGCCAGATGGGAAACGCCGACCTCATCTAGTTTAAAAAAAATATGATTGACGTGTAAAAGTGTTTGTACAAACCTACTTTTAAAGAAATAAATCATTTATCATTTACGTTTCTCCAAAACGTTTATTTTCTCAGCTCACACGGTTTTTCAATGTCACAAGAACAATAATTACGGTTATGAAAAATTTGTTAATGTTTCCCAAATGAGCTATAATTTTGATTTTATGTTATGTTTTAATGAACCGGTCGTGGGCATTCGTGGGTGTTACCTTCGTGTTTGGATGACATAATCACGGCGACATTGTGGCAATGGCGTGATAAATTGGGATAAGTATAATAAAGTATTTTGATATGACATTTTAGGTCAGGAACGAGGCTAATTCAATGTCAAATAATATGTGGAAGTTATTAGATCTGGAGCTAAATTTATATTGTAGAGCAGTGATGCTATTCTGTAATAATCTCACCGTGAAAACTTAGGTGAAGTGAGCGTGGAGTGCGCTGTCAATAGTGTTATTTCCTAGCAACTAACTCACATCACCTCGGTTTTCACGGTGAGATTTTTACAGAATCGACCGGCAGAGAGTATAGCTTGGAAAAAATTACGAAGGAATACAAAATTATGAATTTTGTTAATCGCGCGCTTCTCTGGTTTTGTATAGGTAAACAGGTAACAAGCAGTATACCTCGTCCGTCATGTCAATGTCGTGCAATGTCTTTCGAAATACTGCAGTTGTCTCCAAATTTCAAAAGTAGGTATGGGTTGCCTGAATAATTACAGGCACGTAAACATTTCAGCTCCGCTTTGAGGAACTACCTAATTCACCTGGGGGCTGGTATAGAATATGGTCTAACGCTTTTAACGTTTTCATATGTGTAATTTCAACACGAATGATGTAACCAATATTTTGCTTTAAATAAAAGAGTGTCCGTGGAGTGTCTCGCCCGTTCTTCTCAATAAGAACCTAGTAGGTACGCTTTGGAATGGGCGACTGGCTTCATCTTTCTGACCGTCCGACCTCTTGACAATTTAAAAGTAATTGGTTTATTTAGAATAAATGTTTTGAGTTTGAGGGGATTCACAGGCGCATACTTGGTAGCTATACAAGCAAGAAATTCATGCTAATATTATAAATTCGAAAGTAACTCTGTCTGTCTGTCTGTATGTTACCCTTTCACGCCTAAACCACAAAATGGATTTCGATAAAATTTGGCAAAGAGATAGATTGCATCCCGGGGAAGGACATAGGATAGTTTTTATCAACATACCTCGCGGGCGAAGCCGCGGGCGGAAGCTAGTACTTTATATTTCATGAAAAATCAACAGTACATTAGATGAATAAATAAAATTTCATAATTACTGCTGTTTTTATTACAAAAACAACTATAGAGACTTAAAGCAATTACAGAGATGTTCGTTAAAATTCTTTACGATCATTTAAATTAGTCTTAAAAACATCAATATTGTTGTTTCATGCTCCAGAATGAGTGCCAGCACTTTTTAACGCAAAAATTAAACAAATGAATGTTGTAAAAAATTATGAATTTATTCCGTGTATAAATGTTACAGCATTCACATGCTGTTTAATTTGAGTGACGCTAAACTTTCTGCTCATAATATTAAACGGGAAAGCTAAACGGGACAGCTGTCACGGTAATCATGACAATATCCGACGGGCAAAGTACATGTTTTATGAGTTTGTAAACTTCCCTTTTTCCAGACTATAAGGCATGTATACATAGTAAAGTTTTGAAAGGAAATGATCACCTCAACACTATCCGCATTTCGATAAATTTATTCAATCATATTTCAGTTTTTGAGAGTAGAACTTGTTTAAACCGCGGGGCACTGCTGGTAAGGAATATAAGGTCTCATAGGGCGTCCCCGCCCGGCGTTTTCTTTCACTTCTGCCTTGTCATCAAGTAATGAAGATCTTTTGTTAGTCGCCTTTCATTAATTATTTTTTTCTTCTAGATCCAAATCTGAATAAAGCGCCAAGGCAGATTTATTAGCCAGTCAGCAAGGTGTTACCGGTGTCTGATTGTCCACTATAGGTCCAACATATTGACGTGAAACATGGTGGCTGCCCTTTTACTAAAATGTTACATAAGTTGTATTATTACAAGTTTGTTTTCCTCACAAGTGCACATTTTTCATTATACCTTCCCGACCGACCATGCGCAGCGGGAATTCTATTAATTAAACCACAAACACTTTAATAATAATATGTGAGACATATTTATTAAGACCGACTCATCAAATATCATATCCTGCCCTTATCCCAATTTATTTGGGGTCAACTTGTCTTTTTCTTCCATACTTCTCTATTAGTCGTCATCTCGGTAGTCACCCCCTTTCTAACCATATCATCATTCACACATTCCATCCATCGTTTCTTTGGTCTTCCCCTACTCATAAAACCATCGACATCCATACTCAAAACTCTAGAAACACACAAGACACATACACACATTAAGATAGACTCCTAATAATAAATATCTCACAGTCTAAGAGACATCTGATTAAAATATTAATCAGTCTAGGAGAGATGGATTCATTTCAAGACAAAACCAAACTCAATCTGTCAGTAAGACCGAATTATTTACGAGGACCGACTTGTCTTTACCTACTTTGAAAACACAAGGTTCATTAAAAAGGTCACAACCGCAGAGTTTATCGGTTGCCTTTTGAAATTGGGTCTTGTCGAATATCGGTCTCCAGAGATTTAGGCCGTGCATAACGAGATGGATGGGGAAATTGCATCGTGTTACAAACGAAACTTGTTATCTTGGCAATCAAATAGATTGGGTGGTTTGCAAAATAGCGTTGTCCGAAAGGAACAACATTTGTATAGAACCTATCCCAAAGCAGTGGTTCAATTTCAAACTGCTCTGTTTCTGACAAAAATCAAGATGTTCCTGAAGTTTTTTATAGGAATTTATAACATTATGGCATTTTATTATTTATGCTAAAGTTAAGCTACGCTTGCCGCGGTTGGTCTGTGGATGGGTGACCATCTTTACATACCGAGACCTCTCCGTGCCTCGGAAAGCAAGTTAAGCCGTTGGTCCCGGCTGTCATTCGTGGATCTTTGACAGTCGTTACGGGTAGTCAGAAGCCCGAAAATCTGACAACCATTCCCAAGGGGTATCGTATTACACAGTAACTGGGTTGTGGAGGTCAGATAGGCAGTCGCTCCATGTAAAACACTGGTATTCAGCTGCATCCGGATAGACTGGAAGCCAACCCCAACATAGTTGGGAAAAGGCTAGGCAGATGATGATGATGATGGCATTTTATTATTTATGACTTTTTTAATTTAACTCTTCCATCACTGGTGACGCGTTAAGTACACGCATACTTGTACAACGTGACGCTACAATGGTGATATTAATTTAACAAACAGGTAGGGCTAGTGGCCGGTAATCATAAAAATTATAACAACATAAAGTAGTTCGTAATTCTAAAACTACCGCCTGCGCCGCTCGCTGACATAGGGCTCTATCTCTTTCCTTCAATTCGCCTACTCTTTGCACTTTATTCGTTTTAATTATGATTTCTTGCCCCCCGCAAATGACCCCTGCGCTACAGTTCATTAAGTACGGGTGGCTCTAAGATGCTATTTTAGAATATTGTAGGTATAAATAATAACGTTTAATTAAATGTTCATAACACGAAAACGCGAAACAGTATACGTGTGTCAAATTAATGTCGCCATTAAAGCGACACGCTGTACGAGGTATCCTACCTAAGGCCTCATTTACGGAGACGCGGGGCGTCTCGCGTCGCGTGTGGCGTGGCGTGTCGCGGCGCGTCGGACGTTTTTTCTGTTTACGGTGGGGCGGCGCGTGAAGCGGCACGCATCATCGCACGCGTAAACACAAACTTATAGCAATATACGACCATGTTCATAGAGAAGCGAGACGGGAAGCGTGGCGGTGCCCGCCGCGGCGCCCGCGGCGAATCCTCTAGCGTGTAGCTCGGACATAGCTTCATCGAGAATTGCCGCTGCGTGCGCCGCCGCGATAAACGCCGCGTGGGACGCGTCGGTGCCATCCGCGGGCTCGGCCGCAAAAAACGCCCTAATTCAAACAAACGCGTCTAAAATCGCTTCTCCGTAAACGCACTCATACAACGCCATATATTTGAATTCAGTGCGGGCCGCGCCGCTCAACGCAACGCGCGACGCCCCGCGTCTCCGTAAATGAGGCCTTAGTCTCTTGGATGGTAGAGCAAGTAGATAGATACATTTTCGCATTTAATTTAGGAAAACCAATAAGAACGGTAGGTACTGGTGCGACTTTGTATATTAAAACGAAAATTACATTTACATTATTTAGCACGTCTGTAAAGTATTTAAGAAGGTAAATAAATAATCATTATGCGTACAGTCACGAGCACTAATAGATATGTCAACACTTGGCAACTTTAAATTGCGTATTTTTCACGAAATAACGAATGTGACGTTGAAATACGACACTTTACATAAACCTATGGGTTCGAAAATACCATGTTCGTAATAATATAAAATTTCATTAAAAATAAAGGAGAAAATCGCCTTTGAATAAAGCCAAGTGTATACATACTTATGCTCGTGACTGTACACGGAATTTGTCATGAAATGTGCTAAATGTACGAAATAACATTTATTTTCATTTAGAGCAATATCGTGTCGTGGCGTCAGGAAATAGTTGTGTAAAGATTACAACACGAGGACGACAGACCTATGAACCTTGCCTTTCCAAAAAAAAAAAAGAAAAAAAGGATTATAGACCTTTGAACCTTGCCTTTCCGAGTCTGGGAGTCCCAGTTCCCAAGCTCGCTTCGGCGACTCTTGCATCCTAGATTATATTAGTAACCTCGGGGCCAAGCAAGCTTAATAACCAGAGCCATCTGCGGAAGTAATCTCTAAATTCAGTAGTTACTTACAAAATCTACTCTACTTTGTTTACAAACCCACGCTAAAAGTTGACAAACAATTTTTATCCCAGCAGAAAACAATATGTCAATATATAATAGCGAGCATTTTCCAACGATTAAGTAGAAAACGCAACGCGCACGCCCGTGATTCCTGCCAGTACATTTACAAGCGATTACTCAGGCAATTTGTGTGCGACTTGACATTCACATTCAATGCTACGAAGCTCAAATTATAAAACAATTTCTCACTTAGCTAACAAGGAAACGGATGCAAAGACCGGTGCCACAATTCTTCCATTCATTCACTGAATGGGTGCAGTTCTTACATACATTACGTTGTTAGAACAGAGGGGCAATTCTCGTAATTTTAGGAACGTTCTTGCTGATCTCAGTCTCAATCTGTCCAAAATACTTCTAGTTTCGCTACATTTTTTACAAGTTTTTGACATTGATTGTCGCTGAGATGAGATTGTGATTTGTGACTAGATTTTGAACGTTTTTAACTACGGTAATTGGTCTTCAGAACAACTGCACGTAAAATATTTCATGATAAGCTATTACGGCACTCAATAGTTCCAGTCACGATGTGTTCATTAATCACTTTATTTACCTATAAACGCATAAAGTTAAGAGACGCATAAACGTCAAAAATGTAAGGTTAAACAGTCGTTAATCATTACTTAACTTTAAGCAACGTTTATAAATAAACTCTTCGAGACTGAACTCCGGTAGGTTTGCAATTAAACCAATTTTCAGGTACTTTTGAATAGGCTATTTGACTGGTTTCTGATAAACATCTCAGATTATTTAATGGTGTCTAACGAGCCCACAAAAACCTATTACTTCAAATTGCATAATGTATTTCTTTTAGAAAATAGTAAATAAAAATGTACTGTTTAAATAAGCCGCCAAAACGATATCTTTAACAATATGGCGTCGTGACGTCAAAATACACGTAAACAAACGTTGAAACGGTCGAGATACTAGACAAAAGTCATCTGTTCTGTCAACGATAGACAGAAATTGACTATATCATGACGTCATCATAAGTTCAGCCAATCCAGACCGTTTTCGATTACGTGGCGCCAGATTTAAAAAGATGAAGTTTTTTCGGGATTTTTTTATTAAATAATACATTGTTTTGTAGTAAAATTAATGCAAATCGATTTTAAAAGCGATAATCTATACGAGTGTCAATAATTATGACCTTATTTTTTACATTGTCAAATAGCCTATTGTCACAAAGATGAAGCTAGTTGCCCATTTCAAAGCGTAGTAGGTTCCTGTGGAGAAAAACGGGCAAAAATACTCCACGGACAGTCTTTTAAATCAAAATATTGTTAACATCAGTAAGTTTAAGGAAACAGAAATCAAAATAGCTAATCTTGTCAACACAGGAATCGATCGTGTTGCAGATTAATAAGCTAAGCTAGCTGAAATGACATCTCAATTCTTTATTGCGTACCATAATGTATATAGTTGGTATGGAAATAATTATATTAGTCACAATTATGGACCCTGTCGTGCACAGCATAGATAGTAGGAGAGAGGAGGAAGAACACTATGTTTAATGTGATAAATTTTATATTAGTTAAGTAGTTATACTATTTTATTTATAGAATTAAATTTACGAATTATATTATTGTTTCAATACATTTAATTAATTACTAGGAACTTTATAAAAAAAAAAAAAAAATCTTAGCAACTATTCATCTTCAAGTATCTAAACGTCACGAAATATTCAGAAGTTTTACTTATCATTTTATAGTCACGTACGTAAAATGCAGCCACATAATAATAAAAAGCCACTAAAATCTCAACTGCAAGCATAAAAGACAAGCATTTCTTTAAAAACTTGAATAAATTCCGCTTAATCTCGTTTGTCGTTATTTCAAGTATTCCCCAGACCAATAAAATGTGACATGCTCGTAACATTACTAACAGAAGCATATCCGATGAAACGGTATCTGAAACTGCATAATGCATATAATATTATGACCGTAGCAATAAGAACGAGCGATTGACCTCTACTGAAGAGTCTGTGCAATGTTATGCGATGCTAAAATATAAAACAACCCACTACTTGGTATTTTTCAAATCCATGTTCTGTATGTCTGTCTATCTCTGTCTATTACCTCGTCACGCTTAAACCGCTAAACCGATTTACATGAAATTTGGTATAGAGATAGTTTGAGTCCCAGGAAAGGACATAGGATAGTTTTCATCCCGATATTCCCACGGGATCTACACTTATGAAGGCGAAACCGCGTGGCGCTCTGCTAGTAAATTATGAATGATTTCACCCGCATAAGTGTAGTGTAGTGTTATATGAATTTGTGTGGGGTAAGTACAACTAAAAAGTGAAAAATAAAACATTTTTACAAAAAAAAACAACCGATTTCCAAAAAAAACACTACTGTGAAAAATAAGTTTAATTTCAGAAATCGGTATCAAAAAACGAAAATGCGTAACCAACGAAATTTTGCACTGTAAAATCGACTCTTGCTTACAAATGCAATGCCCAAGGATCAATCCAGAGTGTATCTTATATAATTATTATAAGTTGGTTTAGACCTCCAGGGATATCGAGATTTTATATTTATAAGGTCAATATCGTTTCCACATAAATATGGATGTAAAAGAAGTACTTACGGGAATTGGATGAGATAGGATTTACTGCTTTTGATCACAAGTTGAAGTAAAGTGAAGCAAACGGGCAGTGTTTCTACTAGATATTCAGAGAGACATTGTTAACATTTTTAACCGATGTAGCGGTATCTACAACGCCACATGCGAACAACGCGTCATACTGACGTCACGCAAATCCTGCATCGCGCAAGCAGAGTTTACGCAGACACAACACCCGTCTGGTCGGAGGATCCTCCCTTTTCTATAGAGTATGAGTGAACTTTACACCCTGTTCCTCATACTTCTATAACCGACTTCAAAAAGGAGGAGGTTCTCAATCCGGATGTTTATTTTATGAGACTAGTAGGGGAAGACCAAAGAAACGCTGAATGGAATGTGTGAAAGATGATATGGTTAGAAAGCGGGTGACTACCGAGATGACGACTAATAGAGAAATATGGAAGAAAAGGACTTGTTGCGCCGACCCCTAATAAATTGGGATAAAGGGAGGAGAATGAAGATGATAAGGTTCCATCATCGAAGCAACCATCATCCATAATAATCTGTTATCACAGTTATAGATAGACCTAGATAACGTAAGTATCACGATCTGTATGAAAACCAAGCGTGCCATTTTTTTACTACCTACTATGACGTCACAAGCACTATTTAGTGATGGGAAATGAAATCGATTCAAAGACGCCGCCGCCCCACCCCCGGCGCCTAGCGCTAGCGCTCACGCTCACCCAGCCAGCAGTACACAGGACTGAGCGCGAAAGTGGCGGCTTACGATTTTTGCACGTAAGCTGGTGCGATTTTTGGCACGCAAAGTAGTTGCTCTTGCGTTATCTAGGTATATCTGTGTTTGTTATCTACGCTCTGACGACATTGACACTTCTTTTTTATGCGCTGAAAATATCGCTAATAATATATAAATGCGATAATAATATAATATATGACGGAGAAGGTGTCTCCTTATTATCAGCCATATTTTAATTAGTGTGGGCGTACAATGGGTATGTGTTGGTTATTACGCAATAGAAAAACAGTTTGTAGTTCAAATCAGATTATAATTTCACGAACAATTTGATAACACTAGCAAATCACAAACTGTACTGTAACTGTTGTGTACACGACACAACCAGATACGGAATGTGGGACAGTTTCTGAGCACATGTTGTTCGTACGATGTCCAATTTCCAAGAGACTCCACGTCGTTCTGTCGCGCTGTCGTCGTGCGTCGACCCCCCACGGACTCAGGCTAGACTCTGTCAAGCATCACCAGATGGCGCTGGCGTTCCGAATGGTCAAACGAATGACTCCGTCGAAGCTTGTCGTCACAGCGCTTCCGCCTCGTTGTCAAGTCAGCTCCCGTACTAATGATGTCTCCGACATATATTTAAACTTCACCCTACCCCAGAAATAAAGTATCACCTCATATCAATTTTTTACCAGCCCGCGTCTCATTAAACTGTTACCGCCGTATATTACTGTGATGCTACCGATACGCGACTTGCGCTGGCGCAACGCCAAATGTCACCGAAATTTGAACTTGAAACGCTGTTATTTTTGTAACGTATACCGTGTTATTTGCTCGGAAAAGTGTCACGATAATTTGGATTTTATTAGAAGTCTGAAGGGCGAGATTAAATCTTGTGTCGCAAATACATAGCAGGTGGAATCTTACAACATGTAATATGTGTTAATTAAACTATTAAATGAACAAGTCCTGTAATGTTAGACAAAGAAAAGTATAGACTGCGAGAACTCCATTTCATTTCCACAAGAAAGGGATAAAGTATTGAGTTATTATAAGTAACAGAAAAGGATAAAGCTATTTCCATCTCTCGGCGCGTGCCAGTTTTTTACCGACTTTTTTCAAGGCAGCTACTTATGTAGCTCATGTTAGTTATGTTAGTTTGTTGTCTCATGTGTGACCACGCTACCCGATGTTCTATAGCTTTCTTACTGTAAGCCTGTAATAGTCGATGTTTCCACTGCTTGGACACAGGCCTCCTCTCTGTGAGAGGGAGTGGAAACATCGACTATTAATAATGGCCCAGTGTGAGTTGGTTGGTAGGTGTTACATGTCCGCGATGTTTTGGTTCTAAGAATAAAATGTATTACTTGAACTAATAAGATTTTGAGATAACCTCAATAATATAATCTGGCAAACATTAGTAACTTCTATAGTAGTCGTATTTAATAGTTTTTTTATTAAAACTTATGTATGAAGTTATGAGAGACAGATGTTTTCTGTGTAACTCAGGCGCATGTTTTGGTTTCACCAGACTAGTTTCAGACTGAAATAGTTGCCGACAGACAGATAAATAGTCACATAATAATATAAGTGTATTATTTATTCATAATATTCTGAATATTCTGAACATATTGCTTCGTCTAGCAGAAAAGAATATACAAAATGTTGATAATTATACAAATAAGAATATCAAAATCTAAGAGGCTGTAACAGAATTTACTGATGTATCAAAACAAAAAATAAATAAACATCTAACAAATTCAAAGACAACTAGATCAACTCAATTATTTAATGCAAATATTTTACCTGTTGGTAAAACAACATTAATAACATTTACTTTTCATCTCTTTACTTCAGAAAATTGAATATTAAAAATAATATTAACAATCATCAAATAAATTAAGTAAAGTAAAACAAATGATATAATTGCTTGAATATGAGGTTATGTGAACATATAACAAAAGTTCTTTAAACCATAAACAGGGTTATTGGTAAAACATTAATAACCAAAAAAAAATCAGCTGTTCCCTACATATATGTTCGTATAAATATCGTCAAAATGTAGGGAACAGCTGATTTTTTTTTCGCGATTTCAAGTTTGTTCCCATAATAAAAGTTGTTGTTGTCATAATAATGAGTACAATGACCTCTTAAGAGGTTGTTAATGTTTTACCAATAACCCTGTATAACCTACCATAACAGCTGGGTACCAGTTACGTAAAAATTCTAAAGAGACTTAAAACTTCATAAACATTCTACCAACATTATTTCCGTTTTTCCTTACATTTGCAACCGCACATAATAATTTTCTTATACATAAACCTACCATAGATATACAATACTTCAAATATCTCCAAGGTAAATGCGTCGGCTCACTTTAATATTCTATAAACGAAATATCAATAGAATTCTGAATTTAGTTAGTCTGACGCAGTAGGTAAAACGGAAGCGGTTTACGATGAGGAAAACTCTGGGAACTCGTATACTAACTTTTTTAGCATTTCCGTCAGCTAAACAAAGTTGTTAGTGTCGAGTGTAGTATAGCTAAAGTATGTTGCTGCACAAGCTCTATCTGAAGTAAGTAATGTGTACTTCCTGATAATAATTATGATATTTATTATGCGGAGACAAGCAGTCAATCACATTGGTTGAATGAGATCCACTTCGCGTGCTTTCTTTAGGAGAGGGGGCGGTCCCGCTTTCAGACTCTTCAGCTACGGTTTTCTAGGAAAGAGGTGACTGCCACATGCGGCCATAATGTCCAAATACAGAGCAATTTTTGTCACCTTAATGTCAAATACTGGTGAAAATGACAGAAATTCATGACGTCCGTTATAAAAATGACGGACACGTTCTTCTAAGAAACCTTAGCGTTACTGACTAATACCATACTGTGATCTTCAACTAACTTTGGCCGATGCTCAAAGTCTGAAACTTGCGCAGTTCGTCAGGCCAGGTATTATTAGCGCGCACAACTTCCATGCGGAACAACGCGTCTCCTGTATGTTTCCGCTCCGCTCGTCTCCGCTTCAGTGGGAACGCATCCTTATTACCTATTCATTATCACCCAGTAAGATAACATTATCTGTTAAATAAAACAAAAACCACGTAAAAAAGCCACCATCAACTCAAAAAGTAAAATCTCTGTTATCTGCCCATTAGTGCGTTACAACGGTAAAAATCATGTAAATCGGATAAGTTCTACTTATCCGATTTACATGATTGTGAAGAACAAGAACACATTCTAATTGAGGGGAACGTTTTAATAGTATTAGAAGGCCCATACAGGAACATGGCTGATGGGGCCTAAAGTTTCTGGAGTGGCAACCGCGTACCGGAAGACGTAGCGTTGGAAGGCCTCCCAAAAGTTGGACTGATGTTCTTTGTGAAGACTGCAGGAATCCGCTGGATTTGATAAGCACGTTAATTTCTACGTCCCAGCTACCCCAGCCCAGCCCAGCTACTTAAGAAAAGTAAAAAGAAAGAAAATACGTTTATTACTAAAAGACACGACACGACGACGATGACGACGACGGTGAAGGCGACGCGGCGACGACGTTTGTTGCGTTTAATACGTTATTACGTGTTACGTTTAATTTTTCGTTTGTTTTACTTTACTTCTTAAGTTTCTACAAAAAGCTGTTCCCTTTTTTCTCGTAGGACACTGTATATAATATAAGCGTTTATGTAGTACATAGTAATTCCATTGCGTGTCACCGATATGTCGGGTGCTCGGAAGCGCGGCCGTGAAACATGGTTAGTGGGAAAAGCTCTTACCTCCCTAGGCGGGCAGGCTTGTAGGAGGACTGATTGCCAAAGACGAGCACTAGTAAGTAGATCTACCGTAGGCACAGTCAGCGACAAATGTATACAAGATTAACACGTGTAAAAATGACAGTATTAAGGGACTTTTTTTGCTGACAGTAGGTACTACCTGCTGTACTGGTGAAGTGGTGATGTGCTGGTGTATGTGTTTTGAGTGTGTGTGTGCTGTGAGTGTGGGGGTGTGTGTGTATGTGCAGGTGTGTGTGTGTGTGTGTGAGAGAGAGAGGGTGTGTGTATTACACTTATAGTTTTTATGTTTTCTTGTATTGTAAGACGATATCCATACTGTGTTTCGGTAAGTTTTGACTCAATTTATGTTAATGTACTGTACACTAACTCAACAGTAAATCAACATTGTGCTTTGCAGTGCCTTCCCTAACAGCGTCAATTTTAATGTAAGTAGGTAGGCGAAAGTTTGTGAGTGTGTGTGGGGGTGGGGGTGTGTGTGTGTGTTTATGTTTATGTTTGTTACTTCTTCACGCTCAAACGGCTAGACCAAATTTGATAAAATTTTGTATGGAGGTAGCTGACACCCTGGATTAACATATAGGCTAGTGCTGTCACGCTAAAACGGATGAACTAAATTTAGCATATGGGTAGACCATGTTCTGGGTTAGGACATAGGATACTTTTTATCCCGATATTCCCACGGGATCGAAACTTATGCGGGTGAAACCGCGGGGCGTAGCTAGTCCTAAATAAATAAAAGTTAGGCATTACTTGACTTCCACGGAGGGAAGTAGCAGGCAGAAGCTAGTTATAAATAAAAAACTCAACCAAGTGAATAATTTGATTTTAAAATGGCGTTGCCGCGCTCAAGTTCAGGCTTGGCAATATTGAATATCAGAAAACTAATAGATATTAGCTTCTCTGTCGGTTTTAGGTAATATTTATTGGAATTCTGACTTACTGTATTAGGTTATAATGTCTTTACTTCACTTTTAGCGAAATACCTACTGGTTGTCAGCAAAATCCGGTTAGACTGGAAGCCGACCCCAACATAGTTGGGTAAAGGCTAACTTCACTTTTTGTTGGGATTTTAGGGTTCCGTACCAAAGTGGTAAAACGGAATTCTTAAGGTGAGACTACCTAAGTCTGTCAGTCATAACTGGATATCTCAACAACTACTAATGCTATCAACTTGTGAATAGTTTTAGATGACGTTTGCCCAACTATTTTGCAAAAAAGAATGAAATTTTTTTTTTTTGTTTGCAACAGGGTCTGAAAGGTTGTCTGAAAGATTCGAAGTGGGGCTGCTAGGGCATGTGGCGTATCATATGAAAGAGCGAGTCAGTGACTGGGTTGTGGAGGTCTGATAGGCAGTCGCTCCATGTAAAATACTGGTATTCAGCTGCATCCGGTTAGACTGGAAGCCGACCCCAACATAGTTCGGAAAAGGCTGGGCAGATGATGATGATAAACTACGTGAAAGTTTGCTAATGCAACGACTTTGACGAATTTTCTATTTATTTCTATGAGCCCATTGGGTATTCAGAGAAATAAATAGGAAACTCGTGTAGGTACTGTGTATTATTCGTGTGCTGTATGTGTGACAATAGCACTTTTAGTCTATCGAGACTGGAATTGCTACAGCTCAAGCACATTCCGTTTGCTTAGGTGTATCGTGTGTAGCATTATCCCCACAAAATTCAATGTTGGGTATGGGTGTTTGTGAATGTAAGGTTCGTGCTTGCTTTCAACACGACGAGGAAATCCTAGTGTTTAAAAAAAAAACGAATTTATTTTACTAGATGAAGTAAGTTTACATAATTTAAAAGCTAATAGTCTTAAAATAATAATATGTACAAGTATATAAAAAGGGAGGGAAAATAATCATAGGACATCAAAAAATTCGTCTGCATCGTTGACAACAGGAAAACCACGTTGTATGGCAATGCTGATTTTTTGTCCAAAGAATAAACCAGCTGTCTTTCTGGTCTCGAAAAACAAAGTGGGCATTCGGACCCCATGGCCCTAGAGTTTCAACCTTTTGGGGGGCTCGAAGATATGAGTTCCAATGAAGTAAATTATGTCTACAGCAAATGGTTCATATCGTTCTGTGGGTGGTCTAACTAAACACATATTTATAGTACATACCGACATCAACACTGAATTTCAAAACAACTGCTTTCAGACATTTAGGTACATACCAATTTGCCAACAACGAAATCCCACACGACAGCTGTCGTCTGGAAAGTCTCGTTTATTTACGAATAGCATAATGATACAAAAAAAAAGATGATTTAAAAGAAACGTATACCTGTAAAACGAAGAAGGACTAATACGCAGGCACGACCAGTACCCTAATTGCGTAACACTCGATAAACTATTACTCTCAATTTGAATAATTTTCAAGCTTATTGCTAATCCATTGCTCCATAAGTTCGAAAAATGTATCTGCTCAACAACGTAAATCACGCAATGAATGTTGTTGAACTGTCAAATAAAACCCATTGCTACTGATAGCGTGTTACGCAACTACCCTCCTGCAGGACACAAGTATTGCCTTCAAATCGTACCTTGAAATAAAGTTGTAATGTTGTTCTTGTATCTATTGCGTTTTTGATTATTGATGTTGTATTGCACTTTGCCCGCGACTTCGTCCGCGTGTATTTCGTACTTTCCTCTAAAAATGTCTAATATGTATGTTTATGATCTATCTTTATCATTTATTTAGATTAATAAGTATTTGGGCCAATTTTTAAGTTTTTAGATCAAAGGAATCAGATTTTTCAAATAAACAGGATCCTCGCTTTTCACCCCCGCAAGGGTGGATTTTTGAAAAATCGTTTGGGATGACGTGTCCATAACTTGACTCAAAGACCGATACCTACTCATTTTCGAGTTAATGGAAGCAAGCAGTAAAAGTCACCCCTTCTTCTTAGCGTGTCGATAGCAATCTAAATGGACTCGGCCCAGAATTCGGCTACTTGTTTGGCGCCATTACCAGCGTCCATCAGTTCCTATAACGTGCAGCTGACAGGACATGCAGGACACGATATTAAGTGTCCCATCGTTTGCGGAACAGCACCACATTTACACTCCAAGGCGGAGTTGTCTATGAATCTCCACCTGAACAGGTTTTCCTTGCTTCAGCTAACCTGGATCCGGAGGCTGTTTAAAGACTTCCAGGCTACCCAAGGTTACTCATGTCCAGGTGCCGGTCTTCAGCGGGTGGGACGAACGGTTTGGGTAAGGAAGGACTGTCTCGCCACAGCTTCAGTCTTTCTTGTCATGGTTCACCAGTGAGTGGGACGACACACTTTAAAAAACTGTTTCGGCTTTTCAGCCTTTGTGGCACAAGGATGTTGTCGTGCAAAGGGTCATGTGTCGGAGACCATTTTGACTCTTTCGCAGGAGCCAGTGCTGCGAACCACGGTGGCGCTATTCCTGCTAGTGGATACAGCATTTCCTACTATATTTCCCAGCAATCCACCCCTTAAACTTTATTACCCTTTTCCACCTTAGTAGGAGTCGAGTTTTGAAAAACCCTAAAACTAACTACACCTTTTCACCCCGTTAGGGGTACATTTTCGAAAAACCCTGATACATGTTATTTTTGGTCTTAAGTATAAATACCGAGTTTCGAGTTAATCGGACCGCCCGTTAAAATTCTTCCATACAAATTTTAACACCCCCCAATCCCCTTTTAGGGGGTAGTTTAGAAAAACAAAAAGTGTCAATCTTCATAATTTACTTTCGTGCCAAGTTTCAAGTTTATTAACCAAATGAATAAGATTTTTCATATAAACTGTATCCCCGCTTTTCACCCCCACGGGGGTGGAATTTCGAAAAGTAGTTTGTGATGTGTTCATTACTTGACTCAAAGATTATTTATACCAATTTTCGACTTAATCAAGCCACGCAGTAAAATCCTCCCCTGTAAAATTAACTACCCCTTTTCACCCCGTTAGGGGTACATTTTCGAAAAACCCTGATACACGTTATTCTCTATTTTTTGTCTTAAGTATAAATACCGAGTTTCGAGTTATTCGGACAGCCCGTTAAAATTCTTCCATACAAACTTTGACACCCCCCAATCCCCCTTTAGGGGGTAGTTAAGAAAAACAAAAAATGCCAAACTTAATAATTTACTTAGATAAGTATTCGTGCCAAGTTTCAAGTTTATTAACTCAAGGAATAAGATTTTTCATACAAACGAAATCCCCCCTTTTCACCCCCTTAAAGGTTGAATTTCCAAAAACCCCTTCTTAGTGCTCCCCTACATTATAAAAGGAAGCCGTGTGCAAAATTTCACATTCCTAGACCCAGTAGTTTCGGCTGTACGTTGATATGTCAGTCAGTCAGTCAGTCAGTCATTCATTCAGTCAGTCATTCATTCAGTCAGTCAGTTTCTTCTTTTATATAATGATTTTGCCATAATTAATGGTGATTTTGGCATAATTAATGGTGATTTTGACATTATTAGTAATTATTACCAAAATTTACAAAATTAATGTATTTACTAAAACTAGTGTTTAAAATGTGTATATAATTACTAACAAATTGAATTCTTCGATCTGGATAAATAAATGATTATTATTAGGTATGTCGTGGATAGATGGCAACACAGTATAGTGAACAGCGCCATCTAACAATTTGTTTGGTAAACGAAGAATCATGTGATCGGAAACGCAAGCGAGCCCTACCGCTTGGACACGATCGTCGGTGGAGGGGATGCCGCGATGACTGGTGGAGAGACCGAGTGGTGCGACAGTCAGTCTACAGTCGACCGTCGAGCTCGGACAGTCTCGGCAATCGCTCAATACCAACGCACGTGTTTGTTTCCGACGCACGTGTGCGTTTCGGTTGTAAATAGCTAGTTTATTCAAGTTACTGTAAATTAAAATAATCTTTTCGTTCGAGTACCCACTGAAGTGCCCACACCTATCTAAACTATGTCGGATCGTGAAGAAGACCCGATGTATCGCATCTCGGCCACCCGCTGATGCGACATCAGAAGTGGGATACACTCGAGCTGAAAAAATTATGGAGAATTGAGCGATGACGTCACGATGCGATGTTTCTTTGCCTGGATTTCACCTGGATAAGGACGTTGAGTGACTAAGAATCGAGCCAAGCAGCCTCGCAGCCGTCAGTGAAACCTTTCGCGTGCTGCAAGTGAGAAACCAGGATATATCGCGGCCCTGCACGAGCAGTGGCAGCTAAGCTGATGGTGGACAACGTGATGGATGTAGTGAAGGGCGAGTAGATGTCGTTTATCTGCCCTCAGGCACGTTACAAAATAAAGGTGAGCTGTATTGTTTTGTTTACAATTCTGGTGCTGAATGCAAGTTAGTAAAAGCGAGTTGTACAGCCAAATTAAGTGGCAAACTAGTTAATAACGTTGTTGCGTTTACTGGTATTGGTCAAACGCGTGTATTCAGCACAGAACAAATCCTATGTAGCGTTGCGATTAGCGACCATCAACTTGAGATTCTACCCGACATTTACTTGCAAAGTAATATTATGATAGGACAAAGGCTATAACAACATTTTCGGTTGGCGATTTCGTGTTATTAGAAAACGAAGAGCAAAATTAGATTATAAGATGTAACGTTACACGTTATTTCTATTAATTATTGTTTAACAAAAATAACTCGTTTGCTCAAATAACGGGCAACACTACAATTATAATGGATCTTGAAGGAATTACAGTGGCAACACTCCAGCTACGTCCTGATTGGCTATGTTCCCCTTCCACCAAAATATTGCTAGAACTATCCAACTTCGGGCTATATAAAACCCGGGAGCTCATTTGACGGGAACGCGGCTGAAGAAACCATTATCTAAAAACTTCACGACAGTTATTTGTTGAAGTACTAACTTTTTATAACTACCATGTAATAATTCAAATTCAAATTCTTTATTTCAGACGTAAGTCCATAGTGTTAGTAGCAACAAAATAACTTAATGACTAGTGTTAGTAATAAGGAGGACATAAAATAGACTATCAATTGGTATGGATCCTCTCCCAGTGACGCAGCAGAGGGGAGTCCCACCTATCTGAGAACACGCTCAGGAGACTATTGGTGGCGGTGCGTAGCCGGCCGGCTATGGAGGCGGTCCTTTTTCTTATAATGGCGTAAAAATCGTCTGTGCGCGCTTCCGCAAACATAGTGGACGCACTACAACGCCACGACAGCCCCAACAGTATCCTAAACGCGTTATTATATTGGACACTCAGATCGCTGTATGTCCTCTGCGTAAAGCGGGTCCAAAGACCTAAGTGTTGTGAAAAAACCCCAGACGAGTGAGTGTCGCAAACACCTATTTCTTCGCCGCTTATAGTTGTTCCAACTCTCTTTATAACTTAAATAACAACGTTTTAATTAGAATCCTTTGTAAATTAGAATTGTTCAGTGTTCTTACGCGTACCACGGTTAACTTAGATCTACCTACAGCTCACTTTTCTAAGCGTTCACAATGTAACCGTTATCCGTACTGGTACCTATCAATTCTTTGTTATAATAACTTCTTAAGCGGCCTACAATCTTGTTATCTTATTTCTATTAACCATGTATCCAGCGGAGGATATCCAGATCTATTCGTAGCGTAGGTTTAAAAGTGAAAAGAAAGTCTATAGTTCTTCTTCACCTACCTACACATTTGGATGTCATTCTTTACCTTTCTTTATTCATGTGTTTCTATTGTAACGCACCACCTGGGCTGCCACATCTCGATAACCAGTGGATGCCAGCTCACTGCTGTCCACCGTAGACAACTCGGACTACGGTTGTGGGGATGTGTCAGTCGGTCGCGTGCGGACATCACCTCAACGGACAAACCGACTGGTTTTTTTTTCTTCCTTCCTTCCACCTTTCTGCCTGCCTACTTCGCTTCTGCACCTGCACCTGCACAGACGTACGTGTCTACGTGCGCTGTTGAAGGCTTGAGGCCCGGAGGCGGTTACTAATACTGCCACCGCCGTCGCCGCAGGGGAGCAGCTGGACGACCCTGCCGCGGCGCTACGGGACCCTGGACATCTACCTCCAGTTCCCGCTACCTACGTCTGGAGGCTCAGCAGGGCAGTAGTGTTCTTAGACGGTTATAACCATGTTAGATCGGAAGTTCAGAGGTCCGTTTCTGGTAGATGATTTTCGCTATGATTAGATAATCAAAGTTTGTTTACATAGCTCTGGTTGATGATTTTCGCTTTCATTAGATAAAATCAAAGTTTGTTTACATGGCTCTGGTCATTGGATGTTATTGCTACGATTAATCAAAGTTTGTTTAGTTAAATTAGAGGTATAGTTTAAAAACAATAAGAAGAGGATTAAAGTTTCTGATTTCAAAAGTTAGTAGTTCTTCTCCATAGAGATCTACGCTTTGGAATGGGCGACTGGCTTCAACTTTCTAATTGACTGACAGACTATTTAATTTTGATAATTCAAAAGTGCCTGCACAAGGTTTGATTGAAATGGATAATTTGAGTTTGAGTTTTAGAGGCCGTAAATGGTCAGAATTGGCCGAGTGGAACATGCACTGCTTTTGAATTTTTGGTTACAGGTTAACACACAAGAACTTGTGCAAGCAGGATGGCAGTGCCCCACAGCATCTGTTTTCGATGCGGCAACACCAGACATTTTGCTTCGAGATGTCCACGAAGCTATGATGGAGACGCCAGTACGGCGAGGGTGCCAGGCGGTTTCGGGCCAGCGCCTGCAGCAGCTGCTAGTACCGAGTGATACGGTTCAAGTTTGCTATGTCAGCAATCCGAGCAGTGTACTGATGAATACTGGGTGAGCCACATCCATTTTATTACGATTCTGTCACTCTATCATCAAAGATTGTGTTGCGTCAAAGTGTATTGACTTAGCTTAGTGACAACTGATGATGAGTTGACTGATATTAGCTTAGATGATATAATAGACCACGCGACACAGGGTCTTAAAAAATGCAATTACGATAACATTCGATTTGATTAAAGTAAAGTTAGCTAAGTTTGCTTTTAGGGCTTTTTAGTTGTAAAGGCGCTTGACTCAGCGAGCCTAAGAATACCCTCATGATTGTGTGAGAAGGATACCCGATCACCAAGTTACTCGAGAATTAGATGTCATAGTTGATGACAGTGGTAGTGAGACCACCTTTGGTTAAGAATGGCTTGTACACTCAAACTCAAAACTTAAGACCAAACCTCATGAGTAACATGTGGCGATGGGTCTATAAGAAATCGTTGGTGCGATTTCTGTCTGTGTTGGTGCACAGAGCGCTTTATGTGTTGTAGCACATATTGCGCAAGATATCTTAAGAGTCGTTGGTGCGATTCTTTTCTGTGTTGGTGCACAGAGCCCCTCATGTGTTGTAGCATATGTGGTGGCAGATATCTTAAGAGTCGTTGGTGCGATTCTTTTCTGTGTTGGTGCACAGAGCCCCTCATGTGTTGTAGCATATGTGGTGGCAGATATCTTAAGAATCGTTGGTGCGATTCTTTTCTGTGTTGGTGCACAGAGCCCCTCATGTGTTGTAGCATATGTGGTGGCAGATATCTTAAGAGTCGTTGGTGCGATTCTTTTCTGTGTTGGTGCACAGAGCCCCTCATGTGTTGTAGCATATGTGGTGGCAGATATCTTAAGAGTCGTTGGTGCGATTCTTTTCTGTGTTGGTGCACAGAGCCCCTCATGTGTTGTAGCACATGTGGCGGCAGATGTCTTAAGAGTCGTTGGTGCGATTCTTTTCTGTGTTGGTGCACAGAGCCCCTCATGTGTTGTAGCATATGTGGCGGCAGATATCTAAAGAGTCGTTGGTGCGATTCTTTTCTGTGTTGGTGCACAGAGCCCCTCATGTGTTGTAGCATATGTGGCGGCAGATGTCTTAAGAGTCGTTGGTGCGATTCTTTTCTGTGTTGGTGCACAGAGCCCCTCATGTGTTGTAGCATATGTGGCGGTAGATATGTAGAGAGTCGTTGGTGCGATTCTGGTCTGTGTTGGTGCACAGATTACAATGAAAGTTTCACGAGTTGAGTATACATTGCCTACGAGTTTGATTTCGGTAAATTCTAACTGATTTGTTACAATTTTGATGGTTTAACTTGTTGATCGCGGTCGAGTCCTGTCTGTGTTGGTGCACAGAGCGCTTCATGTGTTGTAGCACATATTGCGCTAGTTTTCTTTTTCTGAGAATCAATGGATCGAGCCCTGTCTGTGTTGGTGCACAGAGCGCTTCATGTGTTGTAGCACATATTGCGCTAGTTTTCTTTTACTAAGTATCAATGGGTCGATTCTAGTCTGTGTTGATGCACAGAGCGCCTCATGTGTAGTAAGCACATGTGGTGACTAGTCTCAACCGCACCTTATGTGCAGTAGCTTATGTGACAACTGATCTAGTAAGAATCATTGGTGTGATTCTGGACTGTGTTTTTGCACAGATTTTGGTGAATAGTAACAATTTTGATTTTCTTTGGTTCAACTTACTGATCAAACCTTTTCTAATGTTCTAATGTTGGGAGTGCGAAACCTTGACAACAAGGTATTGTAAATGAAGACTAGAGAAATGAAAGTAACAATGAGATAGATTTACCTGAGTTATTAGGTATTGGCAGGATAGGCCGAGTTACCTTAGTTGTTAGGTAATGGCAGGATAGCCGAGTTACCTTAGATATTTGGCAGGATAGCCGAGCTTGTTTACTCTGTGAGTATATTTGGTCCGCAGGTACTAACACCCGAGGACGGGTGCTAGTCAGGGATGGCCGTGTCGTGGATAGATGGCAACACAGTATAGTGAACAGCGCCATCTAACAATTTGTTTGGTAAACGAAGAATCATGTGATCGGAAACGCAAGCGAGCCCTACCGCTTGGACACGATCGTCGGTGGAGGGGATGCCGCGATGACTGGTGGAGAGACCGAGTGGTGCGACAGTCAGTCTACAGTCGACCGTCGAGCTCGGACAGTCTCGGCAATCGCTCAATACCAACGCACGTGTTTGTTTCCGACGCACGTGTGCGTTTCGGTTGTAAATAGCTAGTTTATTCAAGTTACTGTAAATTAAAATAATCTTTTCGTTCGAGTACCCACTGAAGTGCCCACACCTATCTAAACTATGTCGGATCGTGAAGAAGACCCGATGTATCGCATCTCGGCCACCCGCTGATGCGACAGGTATATTATTAAAAATACCATCTCATTAAAACTTACATATAAGTTTTAACCATAGGAATTATTAGCTGCGCCCCGCGGTTTCACCCGCATAAGTCTCGAGCCTGTGGGAATACAGGATTAAAAAGTATCCTGTGTCCTAACCCAGAACTTAGTCTACCCATGTGCCAAATTTCGTTCAGCCGTTTTAGCGTGAAAGCGTAAAAAAAACAAATCTTTTCTCTTAACAATATTAGTTAAGAAAAAATAAACATTAAAAATTGTCTAGGAAATAAATTAGAAAAGAAAAACGTATTATAGTATAGCAACACACCTGTTTTTCCAGAAGCATAAAGTACCCAAATTCCGCCAGAACGTAATAAATAAGCCTATTGCCATGCCCTGGCATAAATCCAGACCCTCGGGATGCTCTCCATAAAATTATTTTCAAATAAGATTATAAATAATGAGAATATTTTATGTTTTTTAAGTTATTATTTAACAAAATGTTGTCAACTAGCAGCGCCCCGCGGGTTAAGTGTCGATCGCGTGGGAATATCGGGTTAAAAACTATCCTTTATCCTTCCCTGGGAAGCAATCTATCTCTCTGCCAAATTTTATCGAAATCCGTTCCGTGGTTTAGGCGTGAAAAGGTAACATACAGACAGACAGACAGAGTTACTTCCGAATTTATAATATTAGTATGGGTAAATCACTCAATCGAAAGAAGTCTGTTTTTCTTCACTTCCAAACTGACTCCAGTTTCACTACAGCTGCTTATTAAAGAAAATCATTAAACCGGCCAATTTACCACAGCTGCTGAATTTGAAGCCAAAATATTCAGGAACGGATTCCATTAATTGCAATATTAATAGTTCATTAAATTAAAATAACGTTAGGTGAAATAACAATGGATCATAGAAGAGACGGTTGGGTTAGTGCCAAAATCATATTAATTTACGTACCTAAAGTGCCCCGTAGCACCGAATTATACTGTGACACATCGTTGCAGAACTGCTCTCCCGGAATCAGATATCTAGTGGGTCACCTTTATACTATACTAGCTTCCGCCCGCGGCTTCGCCCGCGAGTTATGTCGATAAAAACTACCCTGTCGGACCGTTTTGTGGAACACCTTCTATTCTAAGAGGTCCCCCGACTGCCATATGAATTTATCTGTTTTAGTCTCGTTACATAAGTTCTTTAAGTCGGGGTTTTTAAATTATTTTATCCTTTTCCAATTACATTTAATTTTATTATTATTTTGTGTCGGGGGTTTTTAAAATTTTTTATTTTATTATCCCGTTGATAGATTCTTATTTTGTAAATGTGAGGACTTTGTAGGCCTTGACCAGACTTTAGATTTAGAGAACATTTTTAGGGTTCCGTACCAAAATGGTAAAAACAGAACCCTTATGGTGAGACTAAGTCTGTCTGTCACAGCTGGATATCTCAAGAACTACTAATGCTATCAACTTGAAATCTGGAATAGTTTTAGATGACGTTTGCCCAGCTATTTTGCAAATAAGAAAGAAATAAAAATATATGTATATTTTGCAACAGGGACTGAAAGGGGGACTGAAAAATTCGAAGTGGGGTATTAGGGCATGTGGGGTTTGAGAAAGAATACAGTTTGCACATTCTCAAACATTTTTTTTTAGGCCGCATAGTTTTCGACGTTTGATGAAAAATTAAAAAAAAATACCGTTCCCCTCCCCCCCTTATCTCCGAAGTTTGCAAAGAGAAAAATCTGAAATTATTCTATGTGATAGAAGTTTATGTAAAGATTACAGGAAAAATAAAACGAAGTTTCTAAATAGCACACTTCTTCAGAAATCATCAACAACAGTTACATTAGTTCCACTATCAGTCAAGAGATGGCGCTGACATAAAACTTCAATATTCTACACCGCAGTGCACAGTGTTAGAATTCTCTGATGAATATAGGCCTCGCCGATGAAAATTTAAAAATATTATAAGGGCACAGAACCCTCGGTGCGCGAGTCTTGCCCGGTTTTTATTTTATCAAGTACAGTCGGTGACCAACATTGTGTGACCCACCCAACATTGCCTGACCCACTAGAAGTGGGTTAGATAATGTTGGCCACCGACTGTACCAGCACAGCATCATAATTGAGTAACACACTATCAATCACAGTCTGAATCATTTTGAAGGATATTGCTAATCCATTGCTTCATATGTTCGAAAAATTTGTCTGCTTAACAACGTAAATAACGCAATGAATGTTGTTGAACTGTCAAAATGAAACCTATTGCTACTGATAGTGTATCGTGTGTACCTGGCCTGTCTGGGTTCGAACCTACGACCTACAACTCGTAAGTCGCGGCCGTTACCACTTGGCCACCACTGCTCTCACTTTACTTGGCACTTTACTTTGTGTAAATTATTTCATCACCACTGCTCTCAAAACGGTGAAGGAAAACATCGTGAGGAAACCGGCATGTCCTAGAACCAAAAATTCGAAGACATGTGACATCTGCCAATCCGCACTGGGCCCGCGTGGTGGATTACGGCCCACTCCCTCTCACCGAGAGGAGGCCTGTGTCCCAGCAGTGGGAACATTATAGGCTGATTATGTGTAGGTATGTGTAAACAACCGTTTGAAAGTGATGAAACGTTAAGTAGTGTACTTAGCTATTTTGATTGGTTGGCTTAAATTAATATCAAAACTAATCACATAAATTGACAATTTTGAATATTTGATATTCGATTTTAATTGGCATTTAGAAACCGAGTTTGCCAGGTGGCAAATGGAAACTTACATAAATTATGTCTTAATTGGGGTTCGCTGTCTAATACCTACCTATCTGGGTTACCTATAAGTACATTGTCGTTCAACTATCCCTAAGGGGAGAGGTCTATATGTAGATTTATGTATACATGGGTACAGTCGGCAACAAAAGTCGATTAACACTTCAGTTTTTTTTAAATCTCAGTTATTGAGCAAAATATTAACATTTCAGTTTTGTTAATCTCATTTAAGTATTGAGCAAAATATTTGTTCAAAATTGCATTGTACTTCTGCTGCAATTTTGAACAAATGTTTTGCTCATTATCTGGGATTAAAAAACTGAAATGTTAATATTTTGCTCAATAACTGAGATTAAAAAAAACTCTAATGTTAATATTTTGCTCAATAACAGATTAAAAAAACTGAAGTGTTAATCGACTTTTGTTGCTGACCGTACATACAGGGTTAAATTAAATTTGCTAACGAAACTTACTTGAACTGCTTCTTAGCTGCCTGCAGCCGTGATGTGTAAATATAAAACATTTGATGTATTTTTTGGGGGTCAACGACTGCTGGGAGTGTAATCCAAGTTGAGAAAATCTGTTTTCTTTATTTATCGTGTTTAGATATCGATACTTCTGTGAAATATACGAAGAAAAAACAGATTTTTAAACTGATGTTTCAAGTGACAACATTCTAACTGCGGTCGATGACCCCACAAACAAGTACCTAATCAAATTAATTTGTCGGCCGCATGCACTTGCTAGGGAAGGACGTTGTGTTGAAGACAAAGTGACGGACGTGTATGTTATTTTTTAGTCGGTCACAAAATCGATCATAAGAATCGGACAAAAAATCGGCCCGATTATCGGTGCTATAAAAAGTCTGACGTGGGCGGGCAACCTACAACATATTAGGACTTAAACAAACTGGCGAATTTTGGGAGTCTGGTTAAGCTTTATTTTTCTTAATTCATTTCATCACTTTCGTTTCGTCTGGCGCTAATCTAAAAAGGTTATAAGTAATTAGAAGAAGTTTCCATGAATTATGAGTGAGAATGTTGATTTTGAAGTGGGCATGCCCTTAATCCGTTTACGTAAATCCGATTTCTAGTTAGTTTCAAGTTTTAAAAGGGAAGCAGCACAGACTGAGTTTGGCAAATTTATAGGTTTTATTAACTACACTAATATTATAAAGAGGAATGATTTGTTTGTTTGAATTGAATATGCTCCGAAACTACTGGACCGATTTAAAAAAATATTTTTGTATTGGATAGTCCATTTATCGAGGAAGGCTATCTATCTATATAAATAAAAAGAAAAGTCCTGACTGACTGACTGATTGACTGACTCATAAACGCCCAGCCCAAACCCTTGGTCCTAGAGAGCTGAAATTTTGCACAGAGGTTCCTTTTATAATGTAGACAAGGAATAAGGAAGGATTTTTTGAAATTCAACCCCTAAGGGATTTAAATAGGGGATGAAAGTTTGTATGTACAATCTTATTCCTTGAGTTAATAAAGTTGAAACTTGGCAGGAATACTTATCTAAGTAAATTATGAAGTTTAGCATTTTTCGTTTTTCTAAACTACCCCTTAAAGGGGGATTGGGGGATGTCAAAATTTGTATGGAAGAATTTTAACGGTCGATCCGATTACCTCGAAACGCTGTATTTATACTTAAGACCAAAAATAAAGAATAACGTGTATCAGGGTTTTTCTAAAATCTACCCCTGACGGGGTGAAAGGGGGTAGTTAATTATACATGGGAAGATTTTACTGCGTGGCTTGATTAACTCAAAAATTCGTACAAATAATCTTTGAGTCAAGTAATGAACATACCCCAAACGATTTTACGAAATTCCACCCCTGTGGGAGTGAAAAGCGGGAGTACAGTGTATATGAAAACTCTTATTCATTTCTTTGGTTAATAAACTTGAAACTTGGCAAGAATACTGATCTAGGTAAATTATGAAGTTTGACATTTTTGGATTTTCTAAACTACCCCCGAAAGGGGTATTGGGGGATGTCAAAATGAGTATGAAAGTGTTTTAACACGCGGTCCGATTATCTCGAAACTTGGTATTTATACTTAGACCTATATAAAATTCAAAGTCCTGACTGACTGATATACCAACGCACAGCCTAAGCCGCTGGTCCTAGAGACATGAAATTTGGAGGGTGTGTTCTTTGTGAAGAGTAGGTATCCACTAAGAAAGGGTTTTTCGAAGTTCCACATCTAAGAGGATGAAATGGGGGGTTGAATTTTCTGTGAACAATTTCCGACCTCCACGCGGGCGAAGCCGCGGGCAAAAGCTAGTAGGCTATATAACAACACGCTACGACTAAAAGGAGCGGAGCATCAATCCCGCCATCCCCGGTGTTACGCAATTACCCCATAGGAATAACTATCTTTTCTATAGAAACGTATGTTTAAAAGTCTCTAGAGTAATATTTAGACTACGTAGGAGATGGCGGAACGAGCTGGATAGGTTCCGTCAAAACTGGAAGCAGGACACGCGGGAAAGATGGAAGGAGTGGAGGGAGGCCTCTGCCCAGGAGTGGGACAGCGCAGGCTAGTAAAAAAAAAAAGTAAGAGTACCTAATATTTAAGAGAGTTGCAATATTACAGGAAAATAAAATTTCAGTGTGCCAGACAATTTCTAAAGCGCTTTCATAAGGGTGTTTGTAAACATGCGTCATATTCACCTTCCTATTCATTAAAATTACCACAAAATTAATTACCTACCTATACGATTTTACGAGGCCAAATGTTTCCATGGGATTTAAAAGAGTGCCAGATGCGCAGGATCTCATGTTCATAACATGTCTATAATTACACGTCGTTTTAATAGCTCTATATCGTTTTACACGGTATTAACATATTTTCTGTAATTTTTAAGCTCCTTCACAGGTGTCCCTCTCCCCTCACGCGTCAAGTGTACACCAAGTGTACAAAACTGTTCTATTGTCATTGTTAAAACAATGACTTTACTGCGACCAATCAACTACTCCGATGCGTGGGGTATTTCGACAGGTAGACGAGCAAACGTCATCGCGGCAGGCCCTGACGGAGATGGCAGGATGAGCAGTCCAGCTCCTTCAACAAGAACTGGTCCTGAAGAGTTTTTAATAGAGAGAAGTGGAAAGAGAGTTCGGAGGGCTTTGCCCAGCAGTGGGACATCACAGACTTTTAATACATATCAACACGCCTGAAACCCCCAAAGGGTTAAGCAGATGTGTAGCAACAGTACACCCACATTTCACAGACTCCGGGCTGCTACTGAGAAATTCCAGATGGAAAAACCCAATATCACTTTGCCCGACCCGGGAATTGAACCTAGTACCTCATCCTCATCAGTAGCGCTTGCGACCAACCAACCAACCTTTTTTTTTTTTTTTTTTTTAATCTTTATTTTTTTTTTTTTAAATACATTTAGGGGTTTTTGTCCCTTAAGGATATGTCAACCCCATCATACCTTATAACAGAGTAAATCCACTTAGAAATATAATACACACGAAAAAAAACAAAAACAAAACCTTACATTATACTTACTAAAATACTAAAAAGCTGCTGCTCACTGCTGAACGACTAAAACTAAACTACATAATTTTTTAGCTGCCTCCGATTTAGGGTTTGCTAAAATGCTTTGAATCAGACCAACATCCAGTCTATTTAACTTTAATTCGTTCAGTAGCAAGTCGCGTTCATCTTTATTTCGGACACATTCCATCAGCAAATGCTGAACATCTTCAATTTTATTACAAACTAAACAATTGGGAGAATCAGACTTTTTCATTAAGAAAGCAAACTTTGCTGATGGATAGTGTCCGGATCTAAGTCTAAGGGCTATTTTAACATATTTTCTACTTAAGTTGATGCCATCAAACCAAGGGACGCGAGGAAGCTCACCCTGTATGGTCTTATACCATATTCCTTTATCTATAGATTTACTATCAAATAATTGTTTCCAATCATCAAAACATACGGATTTAAATCTAGGTACTAATTCCCAATGATCCGGTAAGTAGTCAATTACCCTGCCCTGTACTGCCGCCAACTTAGCGATACGGTCAGCTTCCTCGTTCCCTTTCAAACCAATATGTGCTGGAACCCATTGCAACTTTAAGTCTATACCCCTTTCGTTAGCAATAATAATAGCTTTCAGGATATCATAGGCTATCGTTGCACCTCTGCGACCAGAGGCGCATCGAGCCACATGTTGCAAGGCACTCTTGCTATCTGAAAAAATAACAATTTTATTCCAGTTATGATTCATTCCGTAAGATAAGGCCTGATATATTGCAATGAGTTCCAGCGTCATTATTGATACTTCACAACCGATTTTAAATCCTACTTTATGTTGTAAGGTATTGTCATAGAATCCAGCTCCTAGACCCAGATTGCTTTTAGACCCATCGGTAAATATTCTGTGCCAGCCATTATAGCTCTCGTTTAATTCGGCGATGACATAGTTCACTAATATGTTAGGGTCATAACAAGTTTTTGAATATTTAATACTCTCAAGATTTACACCAATTATTTTTCCAGTATCAATTCCTGTAACCCATACGTCTAAATCAAACATACTAAGAATTCGAACAGAATTAATATTTAATTGGCAAACATCCCTGTAAGTTTTCACGAGCAAAGGTTTTCTCTTGGTTTCCCAATACCTTACATTACAAAGAGCACTTAGATCCGAAATATCACTAGCAATTACATTATTGGTCCACGAAATTAATTTCAAACAATATTTATATGCCAAGTATTGCCTTCTCAAGCATAACGGTATTATATTTAACTCGCTTTCCATTACGTGAATCGGTGAACTTTTAATAAAACCCCCTATTAACCTTAAGGCCTGGTTTTGTAATTTATCTAACTTCAGAGTATGTGTTTTAGCACTGCAATCATAAATAAAACACCCATAATCTATTCGACTTCTAATTAACGCGATATACAGTCTGCGCATGTGAATTGTATGCATTCCAAAGGAGCTACCAGCAAGTACTTTTAATATATTTAAAAGTTTTGAGCATTTTTCAATTATTTGATTTATGTGTTTGCCCCAACGTAGACTTCTATCCAACCACATGCCCAAATATTTGATGCATTCCGAGAAACCCAAATTACATCCATATATCTTTAATGTGGGTAATATTCTTCTGCGACCCCTACTAAATACACAGTAATTTGATTTACTCGGAGATAATTGTAAGCCCAGTTCACCTAACAACGTAACTATGGAATCGAGAGCACTTTGCATATACCTTTCACATTTATAGATATCCTTGTCTCTAATATACAGTACGTAATCGTCTGCATATTGCGACAATACTACATTAAGTGGTAATTGGCCTATGCGATAAGTTATTAAATTAAAAATTAAAGGAGATAGAGGATCTCCCTGAGCTAAGCCTCTATTGGTCCATCTAGTAAGTATTGAGTCACTATTATTATTCAACTTAATTTTTAATCGTCTTTCACTTAAAAATGACCATAAGTAATTACAAAATTTTGATCCTACGTTTAGTTGGTCCAACATGTTTATGGCTACATCAACCGACACATTATTATATGCATTTTCAATGTCCAGGAAACATGCTAAGGTTGGAATGTTGTTAGAGAATCCTATTTGTACATATGTAACCAAACGAGTAATTGCGTCCAAACAGGAATGAGATTTCCTGAAACCAACAGTATGAGATGACAGAATACTTTTCTTTTCTGTGTACCACTCCAAACGTTTAAACAACATTAAGTGAAAAACCTTACAAAGACATGAAATTAAAGAGATAGGTCGAAGCTTCATTTCAAGGCTATCATTATTGGGTTTAGGTATAGGAATTACTTGAATATCTCGCCATTGATGGGGTACAACACCAGAATTGAAAATTTTATTATAAATGTTTAATAAAAATAATTTGGCTACATCAGGTAAATGATAAAGCATGGAATGTGAAATCGCGTCCTCACCCGGTGCTGAATCTTTTTTTTTAAGGCAGCTTTCTAGCTCCTGAATACTAAAATTGCACTCCAAAGTTTCATTATTTGAAGCAAAGTTGGGCATAGAATTTAAAACATAATCGGGAGTAAGTGAATACAGCAATTTCTTTTGTTTATCCGGAGGGGGATGACTTTGTGTTTGCCTGAAACCTTTTATCCATCTCATGCGGCGCCACATCTCTGGTGCAGAAACAACTTGATCAATGGAGTCGCAAAGTTTTTGCCAACCTAGTGCCCTGGCTTTGCTTATTAATTTTTGTGCTTCTTTTGTTTTTTCTTCTAGCTTACCTAAATTATCTGGCGTAGGGTTACGACGAAACTGAGACAAAGCCAATCTCCTCTGTGCAACTACTCTAGACAATTCCGCGTTCCAGTAGTTTTTTGGCTTAAATTGATTTGTGGGTTTATAACAACATTTAATATATGGAATATGTTTATCTCCCGCATAATTAATTAGGTTTACAAAAAAGTTATACATCTCTTGTAGACTATTATTATTGTTACAAGCATGAAAATTATTTGATAATGTTTTACGGTATTCCTCCCAATTAGCCTTTTTAAAATTACGTTTTCTAGTAGTACTGAAACTATTTGCAATATTAATTGACATTTTAATGATTAAGTGATCACTACCAATATTTTCGTTGAACACTTGCCAGTCAAATTTTATCGCGATATCAGACGATACAAATGTAACATCTGGCGAAGTTTGTTGCATATTCCCATTAACCAATTTAACCCGCGTAGCCATTCCATTATTAAGATAAACGAAAGAATTATCTATTGCTGAATCCATAATTTGTATACCTCTAGTATCAGTTTTTACCGACCAGTTGGTGTGATGTCCGTTAAAATCCCCCGCTATTATAGTTGATTTGGTGAACGATGCAAAAATTTCATCCCAATGAGTTTGTTGGGTGTGTACAGAGGAAGGACAATAAACGCTTACCACATATTCCAAGTCTTTACAATTCACCAATTTTACACAAACAATTTCAATTCCCGAATTAGAAACATAAATTGGATTAACACAGGATTGAATGGACTTATGTACCAATATTGAAACGCCCCCATAGGAATCAACTCTATCAGATCTATAAACATTATAGCCATTAATACTGAGGTGAATTTCACTATCTAGCCACGTTTCACTAAGTATAGCTATATGTATTTTTTCTTGATTTAAAAGCTCCCTAAATGATATTAATTTGGGACGTAAACTTTGTGCGTTCCATTGAAATATGTTTATACGTATATTATCTTGAGCATTATTACCCATTAATAAAACTAAAAAGCTTTTCAATAAACTCACCCTTAGAAAACATAAGCACTAATATCTTCAAAATTTCCTCCCAAATCATTTTTAAAACCGAGACAACTTTAACCTCTTTAACCAACCAACCTTTACTAGACCAACTAGGCAGTCGAGGCTTTTAATAATTTAATACACTAGCTGCGCCCCGTGGTTTCACGCGCGTAAATGTCGATCCCGTGGGAATATCGGGATAAAAAGTAGCCTATATGTTAATCCAGGGTGTCAGCTACCTTTATACAAAATGTCATCAAAATTGGTCCAGCCGTTTGAGCGTGAAGAAGTAACAAACATATAAACACACACACACACCCCTGTTTGTACAGACACCCTTACGAGGACCTTGTTAGTCCTAGAACCAACCGAGGACCCTCCAAAAAACTGGTTTAAATACCTCGTTGGCCTTTTAGAATAAGATAGAAAGAGACAGGTGAGTAAATCTATAGTGATGAGCCTACTGGGATAATGCTATCTCAACATTTTTCTGTATGAATTTCGGCTATCATACCGAGGACCTGAAATACACAGCTAAATGTGACCAGCGATGCACATACGAGGACTTTGTGTAAGCCAACCGAGGACCTCTTACGTAAGCCCTGCGACGTCCTTCCGAGGACGTATTTTTACACAATATTTCTTATAGCTTGTACAAAGTGCGGACGTTGTGTTAGACTTTATATCACTAAACCGAGGACAGTTTTTCGCGTAGAACTTGTACAAACCGAGGACCTGGAAAATACCTACCTACCTACCTAAAACATTTTACGTGTAAGATAATAATCAATGTTCCAATTTATTTCTTACACACTTTTTCTAGAATGAAGTACCAAGCGAGGACGAGTCAATGTCTTTACGTTTGTCAGCGCTTTATTTTGTTAAACACTCGTGATTGTTGCTTTTAACGTAAACAGTAGGTAGGTATTAAAAATAATGGCCGTATCTATATACATATTTATAAGGAAAAACTGACTGACTGACTGACATATCAACGCACAGCCGAAACTACTGGGTTTAGGAATGTGATTTTAGACATTACGGACGCTTTTAACGTTCTGCATCGTTCTCACATGCATAATTTTTTACATGAATGATTTAAACAAGACTTTGTAACCATATTATTTTGATTTAAAGAGTGTCCATGGAGTTTCTTGCCCGTTCTTCTCCATAGGCAACTACGAGTATCTTCATCTTTCTGACTGACAGACCCCTTGACAACTCAAAAGTGCCTGTAATTGGTTTAATTGAAATAAATGCTTTGAGTTTGAATTGAGTTTGAGATTGTGAAATTTTGCACACGGCTTCCTTTTATAGTGTAGGGGACTAAGAAGGGGTTTTTGAAAATTCAACCTTTAAGGGGGTGAAAAGGGTGGATTTCGTTTGTATGAAAAATCTTATTCCTTGAGTTAATAAACTTGAAACATGGCACAAATATTTATCTAAGTAAATTATGAAGTTTGGCATTTTTTGTTTTTCTAAACTAACCCCTAAAGAGGGGTTGTGGGGTGTCAAAATTTGTATGGAAGATGTTTAACTCGCGATCCGATTAACTCGAAACACAGTATTTATACTTAAGACACAAAAAAATAAAGAATAACGTGTATCAGGGTTTTTCAAAATCTACCCCTAACGGGGTGAAAAGGGGTAGTTAATTATACAGGCGAGGATTTTACTGCGTGGGTTGAATAACCCGAAAATTGGTATAAATAAATCTTCGAGTCAAGTAATCAACATATCCCAAACGATTTTTCGAAATTCCACCCCTGTGGGGGTGAAAAGCAGAAATACAGTTTATATGAAAAATCTTATTCATTTGGTTAATAAACTTGAAACTAAAGGGAGATTGGGGGTGTAAAATTTTGTATGGAAGAATTTTAAAGCGCGGTCCAACTATTTCGAAACTCAGTATGTAAGACCAAAATAAATAATAAAGTATAATCAGGGTTTTAAGAAAATCTACCCCTAACGGGGTGAAGAGGGATAGTCAATTTCTTAGGGAAGTATTTTATTACGTGGCTTGATTGGATAATTGGTATAAATAATCTTTAAGTCAAGCTATAGAAACATCCCAGACGATTTTTCAAAACTACACCCCTATGGGGATAAAATATTTTTAGTAGCCATGTTTTTAATCACGTCTAAACTTGCTATGGAGTATCTTAATTTGACAGGACTAAACTAATATTTATCTTCTGTCCTTTTTTAATGAATTACAGAAAAAGATGCACTGAACTTAAATTTAGTTTAGTTTGTGAACAAGGGAATCGGCGCCATTAAGTTATTAAGTTTACATGCTTCCCAAATTATTTCGATCTCACTTGATAAATTTCTTTGTTGTTTTCTAACTAAGCATTGTGTTATGTAATTTTATGTTAAGTTTTTAGCCCAAATTATGTCGATTTCTTTTAATTATGGTTTCTATAAGTCTTTTTGTTTGAGTCGTTTTCTATTAACTGTTATGTAAGTTTTCTAATCATTCTTCTCAAAGATGTTACTGCAACTTGATGATTACTTCTATAAGTAGATCGTTGGTAAAACTTTGTTAAATAATTTGTTTCATTTTAAAATAAACCTACCTACTTTTATTTCAGTAAAGTTTATGACGTGGTTTTCTATATTACGTTCATGTTCTGTATTTCTTTGTACTTTATATTTGCTTCAAATCTTGCTGCAGACATTTCACCTAGGAAGGCATTTACTTTAGATTCTTTATGAAAAGCACACATATTCAGCTTCTACCTCCAGACAATACAATATTTTATGGTGCAAATCATAATGTTGAATAATATAATCGGGCCTAGGTACTTAGCACATACTGCAGAAGAAGCCTGATTATTCCTCATGCACCTAGTAGCTACTAACGGTTTGTTTAAGGATTCAGTCTACCTTCGATTTTCTCCTTCATAATTTTATTTAAATGATAGCATATAATTTGTCTTCTACACACAAGGAAAACTGTCGAAACGAGGACTAGAATACACACTGTTCGGAAAATCTAGCAAACCGAGGTCTTAAATACACATTGTCTGGAAAAGCTACCTAACCGAGGTCTTTTGTGTTAAAGTTAACACATAGGTCCTCGGTTAATACAACAAACGTGAAATGAGTGTAAAGAGTCTGTGTATGAGGCGACAGTGGCACCATCTGGTGGATACACAAAGTCTGTGTAAGATTATGAATAATCTTGATCAAACCGAGGTTCGGACAACTTTTTCGTATTAAGTATATAGAAAGACTCAAAATCGCTTGCAGAATACGAATCTTGGGTCAAGTCAAACCGAGGACCCTCGAAAAGGTCCTCGCTTTGAAAAGGTCCTCGGTCGTGCCTTGTGTATTCATACGCACGTCCTCGGATGGTACTTAAAACAAACACACACTCACAAACTTTCGCCTTTATAATATTAGTGTGATTAGGATAGTGTGATAGGTGTACGTTCAGCCTTCCAGAAATAAAGGGTTCCTGAGGCTTCCTGTCCGTTGGAGCGGGGAGGGAACAAAATTTCATTTAGCTCTGCATCTCCCTTCGGTCGAATGGTCAGGGCCTACACGTCTAGGGTCGATGTTATTCAGGATGATTAAAACCCTGTTCAAACAATGTAAGGACTTGTGGGTGTAGATTGTTTGTACAGCGAGCTTGGACCTGAATAAGGCTCCTACAAACAGGCGCGACACGTGATAAAATCGCGCGCGACACAAAGGCACCGCTCGTTGCGCGACTTGCGGTGCCTTTGGGTCAGTTCACACCGAGACGCGACGCGACGCGCAGTTTTCAAGATAGAAATACAATTACAGACCTTATCTACTACACAAAAAGGTACACGATTCAGTGACCTACGCCGCGCGGCGGCGGCGCCGCGCTGCGTAGCTCGACGTAGTAGGTAGACACTGAATTGTGTACCTTTTAGTGTAGTAGATAAGGTCTGTAACCGTATTTCTATCTTGAAAACGGCGCGTCGCGTTGCGTCTCGGTGTGAACTGACCCTTTCTGTCGCGCGCGATTTTATCGCGTATTTGAATCCTTAGACAGTAGGTATACAGCATTTTTGAGTTTCAATATTTCTTTCTACACTAGGTGGGTTGCAGAGCCTAAATACTAACAACATTCTTTAAGGGGCTTACAGGACCTAAACGCAAAAAACGCAAATTTTAGAAACAATAAAAAGTATGATCGACTACAGTAAACAAAATCAGAAAAATATAAGATATTCTTCAGGATATATGCTAGGTAGATACTGTGTTGAAAACATAATACAATTTGATACGATAGAAAAAAAATATGAAGATACCTCTAAAAACTTTCTTTTTACAATAAAAACTATACTAATATCTGTGCTAATATGCATACAATCATTCTGAGTTTTTGTCAGATTATTCTACAAGCAACATACTAAAGCACTAGTGTTTTAATTTTTTAGTCCAAACAATAGATTTTTTGTAATTAAATAATTGCTTCATATTTTGCAATAAATTACCAGGGTTGTGTCATCGCGGTTCTTTTTCTTTTCTATGCAGTCCGACAGTGACCGCGCTTTAGCTCATGTAAGCCCCTTAATCAGTGTGTCCTGCCTGTAATGACTTACGGAGCTGAAAAGTGGAAGCTAACGGTACGGCTGGTCCATAAATTCACGAGCTATGCTTGGAGTCTCTCATATGGATAGAATCCGGAATGAGGTGATCCGGCAGAGAACCAAAGCTGTCGACATAGCTCACAGAATAAGCAGGCTGAAGTGGCAATCGGCCGGCCATATTAGCCGTAGAACCAATGACCGTTGGGGTAGACGTGTTCTTGAGTGAATACCGCGAATCGGCAAACGTAAGGTAGGACGCCCTCAGGCTAGGTCATACTATAATGTACTCTGTGGGCTAGGTGGAGCGACGATCTTCGAAGGGTGGCTGGTACCAGCTGGATGAGCGTTGCCGAGAATCGAGTTAAATGACGTGCAATTTGTGAGGCCTATGTCTAGCAGTGGACTGCTGCAGGGTGATGATGATGGGTGTCACAATGTTAACGTTTGTAAGAGGATTCTATTTGTCACAGACATATGACACGATCAAAATGAAATCATGTATGCATATTCGTCTAAATGTGTTTCATTCTGACTGTACGTTTTTATCGTTTCGTGTAAAGTTGGGACTTTTTGAATCGTGAAGAGTCGGGATCTGTGAGCTTTGGGACGACATAAACAACACGAAAGCGACAAAAAAACATCAAGTAGGTAATTTTCAAAGCCTTCTGATGATCCTATTTTCGACTCTATAACTAAACAATCAACAACTAAACTCAATCAGCAACTAATTATTCTATCCAAATACAGGAAGGTATCCAAGATTCCAACGACGAAATGAAGTGACGTGAACATAAACCAAACATACGCATTAGTCACATCTACCGTTCCTTTGATCTTCGTTTTATTACCTGTCACAAGTTGTACTAGGCATGTCGGTACGTATAAGCAGGAATGTTAAGGAACAAGAATTTCTACGTGTTTGTTACAAAGGTATAATGATTTATTTTGGTGATGCACTGAAAAAAATAATTTCTTACTACACCACATTACACACTACGTCTTTATACAGTATGAAGAAATGTTTGTAAAACAGTAAAAGACAAAATAGTAACTTTTAATGATTGAGCATACTATTTACTGAAAAAAACAAAACAAAAGGAAAACCACCATTACTGTAATGTAAGTAAATTTCAATGGTTTGAACGATATCACCAAATGAATAAACCAGGGCCTGCAGTCTCGACATAGATAGCGACGCTGTCGCAAACTAACGATCGCAAAATAATACCGAAAAAAATCGCTTGCCGTAACGATCCTTACGACAAACGCAAGTCTCTACATCCGAGATACCGAGCAAAATCGTAAAATAACTTGACTTAGCGATGTCGGTAGGCTAGCGAAAAACTTATTCATAGTTCGGTTATTTCAATGACAATTATTGGCCGTAACTAAATCTCCTTGAATACTGGGAAGATTAGAGAACATGATTTAATAAAAATAATTATTTTTCTTGAAAATTGTATAGTAAATATGTAAACCATATCTTTAAAATACTATTTTTCATGGAAACTAATATGTAGCAATAACTATTTCAAAGAATTTTAGTAACTTGTTAAATATGTGAGGACATTCAAATCTACCGCCTTGCAACATTATTCTCCTAATGCCAAACATGTCAAGTGTCAAATCATTATGGATGGTCTTGTTTATTTGTTGTCATGGAAACTAAAAATTTTCGATGGTATTTTTGTATTTTCTTAATAATTTTTCATAGATAGCCAAGGTTTCAGTATATTATTACGCGGCCAACACATTTCTGGCTCAAGCGGCGACCCCACTGCTTAAATATTCTCATTATAAAGTAAAGATAGTTGCATAATGAACTAATGACAATGGACTCTACAGATAGTCCGTAATGCTGTTGGATTTGAAGAAATGACGACTAACGTTCACCGGGGAGCTCGGTAAACAAGTCTCGTGTTATTCTGTAAAGGTACAGATATGAAGAAGTCCTACGGATTTTCACTTTCGTGGGATTTCCGTCTCAGCCATAGCAAGGCTGTCGGAGGATTCACAGAGGCAACATGAAGCAAGCGGTCCACATTTCGGAAGGCCACATAGCTTGGAGATGCGTCATTTGTGGTCTCTATCTCCTGTAATGAGGGAACGACACAGAAGGAGAAGACGAAAAAACAATTTGATCTAAGTGAATAGTGAAAGTTTTCATTTGAAAAATATTTTTGGATAAGTAAGGTGGTATGTGCAACATTCGTCTTGTAAACAGTTCTAGATTGTAAGAATGTGTGAACTCAGGAGATGATTCTGTTAATTGGAGGTTTAATAAAGTGGAAAACATGATTTTGCAGTTGTGTGTTACCTATGTTTTTTTCAATAGAATAGAAATATTATTTATTGCAAATATTAGACTGACATCAGTTGTTACAGTTGTGAGGAAATGTATTCCACAACTTGTGTATGTACATGTTTACATTTATCTAATTTAGCATGCATGTACATTTTTAAACAAAATACAAAAACTAAATAGTAGCTATGCAACAAGTTTTGTGTAAACAGTGTCTAGGTTATTTCCCCCTTACTAATAGACTTTGTATACCGTCTGTATAGTTATACAACACTGTCTTCTTCATTTCGAAAGTTAAATTACTGACGACTGAAAGAGAGAAATCGGTATGTAACTCTTCATCTGATATAATAGATTTATTAGTAAGGGGGTAAGAATGTGTGTAGGTACCTACTTAGATGATGATTGTGAGATATTATTATTATTGTTTATACATATTGGAGATTTAATTAAGTTGATTTGCGGTTATGTGATATTTAAGTATTTTGCAATAGACAGAATAGATAATAGATTTAATTGCAAAGTATGTACATACTGAAAGCAGTTGTTACAGTTGTGAGGAATACATGTAAGTATGTACATTCTATCTAATTTAGTAAGTATGCAAATTTTGTACATTTAAACAAATTACAAAACTAAACCTTTGTTCCCATTAAATTAGTACTACCGAACTGTATCACCGGTGGATATACTAGGTATGTAACAAGTATTGTGTAAGCACTGCCTTAGATTATAAGAATGTGTGTAGTTAGGAGATGATTGTGATATTAATAAAGTTGAAAACATTATTTGCTTGAGGTTATTTATTTACTTATACATATTAGGTAATAAAATACTGGCATTCAGCTGCATCCGGTTAGACTGGAAGCTGACCCCAACATAGTTGGGAAAAGGCTAGGCAGATGATGATACAAATATAGGACGCTTCGCTCCCATCAAAAAGATTTAATTTAGGTATGTCTTTGGCTCGCCGAGCCTCGCCGACAATCACCACATTAGAGGGCTAATGTGGTGATTGTCGGCGAGGCTGGTTCGCACGTAGTATGTTCGGAACAAAGACATTAATGTACTTCGGAATCTATAAATAGGTGGCCTTAAAAGTCCCATCGGTACAGACACACTGAGTAGGTACGCCCATTTCGCATTATTTTTCTTTATAATTACTTACAAACACCCAAAATAATAGTTTACGATCGCTATCCCACTTAGCGGGCTGTCAAAAATGCTCGCAAAATATATTCGTAAACATAACGAAAATCGTAAAGTTTGCGACAAACTTCGGTACAATACCGATGACAATCGATAACTCTGAGAGTCGAGACTACCAAATATCGCTAAATCCGGATCGATAGGACTTTGCGACCGAATTCGGTCGTAAAGCGATCGCTATCTATGTCGAGACTGCAGGCCCTGGGCCTTACCTAATTTTGTGACATAAGTTTACTGTCATGACGGTAACATTTTGCCTCAAGCTTTAACTGTTTTCGGATCAGTAAAAAATACTGTTTTGAACGTTAGGATCATATGGAACTGTTTAAAGCAGTTCAGATTAATGTTTTTTCATTTTTATTTACTGCTTATTTCTTTCAGTGTGCAAGTGCAATACTTACCTATATCTGGAAATAGAGGGGCTTGTGGCTAAATGATAACAGCCGGACGGGTCAATGGAAGGTTCGTGGATAGGTGACCACCCACTACCTACATATCGAGTCTCCTCCGTGCTTCGGAAAGCACGTTAAGCCATTGGGCCCGGCTGTCATACATAGATCTTTGAAAGTCGTTAGGGGTAGTCAGAAGCCCAAAGTTGTCAGTCTTTTAGGCTTCTGACTACCACTAACGACCAGTTATTCCAAGGGGTATCTTGTAAAAGGGAGGAGAGGAAGGAGGGGAGGGAGGCGGGGGGAGGTCAGATAGGCAGTCGCTCCACGTAAAATACTGGTATTTAGAATAGAATAGAATACTCTTTATTATGTACACCATATAAATTACAGACATAATTATAGAAGCTGCATCCGGTTAGACTGAAAGCTGATCCCAATATAGTTAGGAAAAGGCTCTCTAGGCAAATTGATTGTCTGGAAATGAGTCGTAATCGTACAGATGTTGATGGACTTGTGACGGACGGACGGTGTCTATAAATATTTTATTTTTATTAAATTCAGCTTCCACATAAAACAGATGTGAATGCGGGTGCGTCAGAATAAAATATATTTTCCACTAACAAGAATTGGCCGACGCAATTTAAAACGTGGACAAAAACAATTCATCCACAATAATATTTTAATCCGGTGGGAGGCTGAATAAATCACAACAAATATCTGAAACAAATATATTCACTGATCTTCAAATAAAACTATCAATTTCAAATATTTGGCTCCATTTTCTAAACATTCAGGTAATAAAAGTTTTAGAAATTTATTCAATACTAGCTTCTGCCCGCGACTTCGTCCGCGTGAAATTTCACCCTCTTAGGGGTGGAATTTCGAAAAACCCTTTCTTAGTGGATACCTACTCTTCACAAAGAACACAGCCTCCAAATTTCATGTCTCTAGGAGCAGCGGTTTAGACTGTGCGTTGATATATCAACAATCAGTCAGTCAGTCAGTTTACCATTTTATATATATTAGATAGATGACATCGGGCTGCAAAGCTATGTTGTTGTCGCCCACAATGAAGTGAAAATAGTTTTAATGGGTTAAGAAAAGTCTGTGTCAAAAAAGGAAAATGCAGAACCAACGACACCGACTTCCGAAAAATTAAAGTTATGTTTCACTTTGTAAGTAGTGTTTTTTTTTTGAAAGTCGGTTTTTTTTTTGGAAAAAAGTTTTTATTTTTCCCTTTCTAGTTGTACCTACCCCACACAAATTCATATAACACTAGGACTTGCTATGTGAATATCAGTGACAGGAAGCTATGGAACACATCTGCCTACCCCTTTAAAGGGTACAGGCGTGATGTTATGTTATGTGATTGTGTAAACAATGCATACATATGCGATAGCAGCAATCGCGGTTGATTTGCTGGCATTTATTGCATTGGCATCATCAGATCTTTACGACATGGGACCATTTCGGCATAAACCTCTTTCGAATAAAAGAAAGAACTTTGCAAATCAGTTTGTTTATGACGGAGTTATGCCCGAACATACATAACAAAATCTATATACCTATATATAAACATCTGAATTGAGAACCTCCTCCTTTTTAGAAGTCGGTTAAAAATGCATTTTCTTAAGTTCAAAGCTTGGGAACTGCTACTGAATTATTTGCTGAAATGTCACCTCTGTTCAAAGTCAGAATGTTCATTGTCCTCAAAAATGAAGTCATCTATATGTAGCCACATACGTACTTTTTGCGTAAAGGTAACCAAGGGCACTGGTAATCTTTAGTATTTTTGTATCACCTGCAGAGTGAAGATGTCATGAATGCAGCCAAAAAATACAGCGGTACCCATAGATATCCGTGGCGGTACCTAAGTCAAGAAGCTCTTGCCTTAGAAAAATCAAAAGTCATTTAAGGTGAATGGGTAGTTGAGACCGAGAAATTCAAATTTTCTTACGTTTTTTTGCAATTTGCAGGTCAGTGTCAGGTTGTATCTTGATCAAAATATGATTCGCGACTATAACAGGTACTTACATATTTAGAGAATTAGAATCATTAATACCTAAGTACATCTTTCTAAGTTAGATTTAGATTTCTACCATTAACACTTTTCCTTAAGAGATTGATGATGGTTGGTGGTAGAAATCTAACTTAGAAAGATATATTAATGATTCTAATGATTCTACTTTCTCCCAATTTGTTTTTTTTTTTTTTTTTGCTTGTGTTTTTATTTTTATGCGTCATGTTTGCCACAAATAAACGTATTTTTATTCTTTCTTTTCTTTCTTCTTTCTAATATAACATTTCATTCAAAAACAAAGGAGAAAATCAACTTTGAATAAAGCCAAGTGTATACATACTTTTGCTCGTGACTGTACCTACTTGTATGATAGAGGTCAGTGTCCCAGTTCGTTGATTGGCATAACATGGCACGTGTACCTACATAATATTATGAAAACTGACCTTTAATTCGGGATCTCTACACCAACAGATAAGTTAAATCATAATAATATTTATTAGTCAAATCAAGATTTAAAAGCAAAATCGTATTTGTAAAACTGCACCACTTTTGACATAACGATCTCTTTTCGTCACCATTTTTTAAAAGAATATGAAACTAAGTAAGTAGGTACATAGTTAATTCAGAAGTACTTAGGTATGTATAAAACACGAACTAAATTCAACAGTATCATTTAATATCCAAGTTTCAAGAGCGCGCACTTAAATATTTGACGATGTCTCTCGATGGCAGACTGCAGATAAAACTTCAAAAACTATTTTATGTTGTACTTACACTCGACTTTGAATGAATATTTTTTTAAATTTTCAGATGTTTTTCAGTCTAAAACTGAGTTGATTAATGCTATTAATTGGTTCTATCTAACTAAGCCAATACCTGACATTTCACTGAATATGACAAGCTTTAAAGACTGTCAAAATTGGGAAACATGATCATCATAATATTCACTTTCTGAAAAATTATACTTTTCAACAAGTAAAAACTTAAATACCTTGCCACTCCATCTTCGGTTTTAGGGTTCCGTACCCAAGGGGTAAAAACGGGACCCTATTACTAAGACTCCACTGTCCGTCTTTCAGTCTGTCACCAGGCTGTATCTCATGAACCGTGATAGCTAGACAGTTGAAATTTCCACAGATGATATATTTCTGTTGCCGCTATAACAACAAATACTAAAAACAGAATAAAATAAATATTTAAGGGGGGCTCCCATACAACAAACGTGTTTTTTTTTGGCGTTTTTGCCTTGTGGTACGGAACCCTTCGTGTGTGAGTCCGACTCGCACTTGGCCAGTTTTCTAGACCCACTTCACATGTAGGGGAGCTACCCTAAAATAAAATATTTTCCTAAATTTTATTTTACCACTTTGTCGGCGTAATTTATATACACACTCTTGCAAAATTACAGCTTTCTAGTACTAACGGTCTCTTAGCAAAACCTCGGACAGACAGACGGACATGACGAAACTATAAGGGTTCCTTGTAGGTACTACGGAACCCTAAAAACGCATGCGGTCGGGGAACGCACGTCAGGAATGAAGTTCCTTACCGATACTCGCATGCATACACACACACTCGTATATAATTAATAGATACATTATAATATAAAGAGTCGGAGAGAGAGAGTCGCATGGAGGCGGCTTCTCCTTTCGAGTCGATTTCTACCATTTTATTATTACTTATTGAATCAAAAGCCAACACGGACCAATTATAAAAAAAAACTAATACAATGACAATTAAAATAAATTAAATAAAACACAATAAAATACAATTTAAATACAAAAAAGTAATTTAAAAAAATTAAACCGACTTCAAAAAGAAATTAACTCAAAATTATGAAATAACTTTAATTTCGGAAGTCGGTGTCTTGGGATCTGTATTTTAGTTTTATGCCACCGACTTCCGAAATTAAAGTTATTTCATAATTTTGAGTTAATTTCTTTTTGAAGTCGGTTTAATTTTTTTAAATTACTTTTTATTTCGTAATTTTTAGTTTTTGCACTAGTATTTGACCAAGGTTTTGAGATGTTTTCCCTTTGACACTACACCCGTAGCTCTTATCAATAAGCCAGGCCGTCACACTTACACGTATTAGTCCATATCTTGAAAATTACTGAATCGATCTTGATGAAACTTGCACTGTTCCCTAAGTTGAAGAAAATGTAAGCCAATAAAAAAAAAATGGTCACGATCCGATTAATAGTTCCGGAGATATGCGTGGACAAACATACATACATACATACATACATACATGCATACATACATACATACATACATACATACGTCTATGAAATTTTGTATATTTGTTTGGAAGCCCTAATAGATCATCATATGTGAATATAATGCAATTCCAATAATATTACATACATACGTATCGAATTGATAACCTCCTTTTTTTTGAAGTCGGTAAAAATACAATACCATACAAATACAAGTCTAGCGTGAACCAGAGCTAGCACTGGGGGTTTTCAGCAACAGCTATCCGGCTGTGCTGAAAACCAGCGCTGCGAACATTAATAAATATTTAATTAACAAACACAATATAATGTCGCAGTTCCTATAATTTACTTTTTAATTTTAATAAGGACATTACTCATTAAAAAATCAGCTGTTCCCTACATTTATATGTTCGTACCTATAACTCGTCAAAATGTAAAGAACAGCTGATTTTTTTTCGCGATTTCAGGTTTGGTCCCGTAAAAGTTGTTCATAATGATGAGTACAATGACCTCTTAAGAGGTTGTTAATGTTTTACCAATAACCCTGTATAATATAAATTTATTTTTAAGGAGTTCATAGTAGGTACTCCTTAAGTTAAAACAGTGCTCTACAAAACTGTTTTCACGATTTGTCTGCGGGAACGGATCATAGTTTTTAGAGTTTATTAGTTTAACATAATTTTATGTAGGAATGCTTAGGTACCTAATCCATTAAACACAGGTATACCTAGGGTTTAATGGATTGCCTAAGTATTCTTTCTAATATTTATAGAATATTCACTCGTATTTAAAAGCCCTTTTATAAGGGTTGCTCGGCATTAAAGCAAGTTTAGAACGATTCCTAATCGTTCTAAACTCATAATAATAAAAGTGAAGTAAATAAGTAATGCATAGACACAACCTTGTAGCCAGGATAATCCATCAGCAGCTTGCTTTGAAATACAGCCTTGTGGAATCGGAGGTGCCGTACTACAGGTATGTGCCCGATCCAGTTCTCGAAAATGGTAATATCACATTGTACTGGGATCAATCCATCATCACTGACAGGACTATTGTTGCCAATAAGCCTGATATAGTGTTGGTAGATCGTTCAGAGCGGCGCGCAATGATTGTTGAAATAACCGTCCCGTATGATGAGAACCTCGGGAAAGCCGAGAAAGATAAACAGATCAAGTATCTTGACTTGGCTCGCGATGTTGTCGACATGTGGGATGTGGACTCAGCGATCATTGTGCCGAATTGCCGATAGTCGTGATAGCCAATGGGTTAATAGCCAAGAGCCTCGACCAACACCTACCTAAGGAGGCTCTCGTTGGGCAGCTGGATCAAGGGCTTGATTCAGAAAGCGCTAAGTACCTAATTCTGGACACGGCCCGCATTGTTAGGAGTTTCCTCTCTCTGGAGCCCTGACCGCCGCGCCGGTAGCTTGGACCCTGTACCCGCTACTGGTGGGCTACTATTTTTTATAACCTAATATTTAAAATATAATTTATATGTAGGTATATACTTAATGAAATAAAAGACTTAGAGTGAAGTAACAAAATTATTAATAAACATTAGTAAACGCTCACCCTCATCTCTGACAACCTCCTTCCCGCCGGTATTTTCCACATCAGCCATTACCGCACAAAAACCAGAGAAACTCTAAAATAAACTTGTCACACGCAATATATTGCCTGTATCGACCTTCTCTCAAATCACTTCACATCACACGATAAAATTTACACATCAAAGGAATATCCAACACACTTTAGGATGAACGAAACTAATTCCTGAATAAATTATTCAAGACCTATTAAAAAAAAAAAACTCGCGCTGATAACTTTCCCGCCAATACACGAATTTTTACTCTTGGCACGCACGTCCCAATGCCACAAGAGATGATCACAAACTATTCTATTTTGGTTGATGGAACAAATTGAAAGATTTATAAGCAAGAGTAATTTGCGGCAAATACCTACTTTTGTATGTAATATCATTTTGTTCGCCTATTAGTTTTTTCATTTGGTTCTGAAGTACTTAAATATTATTATTTTGAAGACAGTAAGGTCATCTTTGGTGTCTAAATACTATGCCGAAGGTATGCGACCGAGGTTCGGCATGATTGCGCCTGCAATGCTATTCGAATTACTGACGACACAATAAGCCGAAATTACGTTGCGTTACGTTATAGCGTACAGCCGAACTTCGGTCGGGCGTAAGTTTGGCGGCAACGTATTTTGTAGAGCACACATTATACGCGACCGAAGTTCTACTGAGAATTTTCAGATAGAAAAACCCATTAACACTTTGCCCGACGTGGCTGGGAACGAACCTAGGACCTCATGCTCAGCAGTAGCGCTTGCGACCACTAGAGCAATGAAGCAGTCCAACAAGAACAAAAAAACCGGGCAAGAGCGAGTCGAACTCGCGCACCGAGGGTTCCATACCGTCATATGTTTTTAAATTTTCATCGGCAAGGCCTATATTCATCAGAGAATTTTAACACTGTGCACTGCGGTGTAGACTATTGCAGATTTATGTCAGCGCCATCTCTTGACCAATAGTGGAACTAATGTAACTTTTGTTGATGATTTCTGAAAAAGTGTGCTATTTAGAGACTTTGTTTTATTTTTCCTGTAATCTTTACATAAACTTCTATCACTTAGAATTTAGAATTATTTCAGATTTTTCTCTTTGCAAACTTCGGAGATAAGAGGGGGAACGGTATTTTTTTTTTACATTTTTCATCAAAAGTCGAAAACTATGCGGCCTAAACATTTTGGTACAGAACCCTAAAAACAACAACAAGAAGTTTATTCAATACGAACCCTGGTGTGCCCAGGTGATCTTCGAAATAACATAAACATCACGCTTGTATTAATCGAAGGGGGCCCGTGGCTGAATAATAACAGCCGCACAGGTCGATCGATCAGGTTAAGCTACGCTTGCCGCGGTTGGTCTGTGGATGGGTGAACATCTTTTTAAACCGAGACCCCTCCGTGCCTCGGAAAGCACCTTAAGCCGTTGGTTCCGGCTGTCATTCGTGGATCTTTGATAGTCGTTACGGGTCGTCAGAAACCCGAAAGTCTGACAATCAGTCTTACCAAGGGGTATCGTATTACCCAGTTAACTGGGTTGTGGAGGTCAGATAGGCAGTCGTTCCATGTAAAATACTGGTATTCAGCTGCATCCGGTTAGACTGGAAACCGACCCCAACATAGTTGGGAAAAGGCAGATGATGACTTCGTAAATATCAAAGGCTAGGCAGATGATGACTGTGATAATTCATATAAATGAGAAAGCCAAAGGCCTATTTCCAAGTAAATAGGTACCTGCTACCTATAAAGTTTACCTGTGCGGCTGTGTAAGTTTACCTATCTAGCTTAGCTAATTTTCGGGAGAAGTGTATTTTTGCACGTCCAGGTTTCTCTGATGTACCGCGCCTTAGGGTGGCTAGGGTGGGTGGTGGTGGTAGGGGGCGGGCGGCTTCGCGTCTAGGGTGAGCTTAGAGGTAGTGGCGAATCCAGACTTTTAGCTATCTAGGCTTTCATTTCATCATGATCATTGATTCAATACTGAGAGTACTGGATCAAGAAGATCAAGAAGATCAAGATCAAGAAGTGATGGTTGGTACCATAATTATCTTCATGTAGATACAAAAAACTCTCATACGGTGCTCTTTTGCGTGTTACTAACGGACGCATCTTGGAAAAACAATTTATTGTAACTTAACGAACGATCTGCAGGGATTTCGCTCGTCTGGTCGACGCCACAAAGAAACTGTTCCAATATAAATCCTTCACCGAGTCCTATTTCTAGTGGTTGTGAATATTTGATGACAGGACGTGTTCGCTTGCTACTTGCCTTCCTGAATCTCGGAGAAGTACCTACTGGTACCTCGTGAATATTGTAGTTTACGGAGACGTCTCTCCTTATACTACAATACTTATTCCGTATTGTTTTGGTGTTTATTTTTTCAGACTGTTCTGACCTACAAGAATTGTCATGAAAGACTCTTTCTTGTATATGGTCGAAAAAGTGTAGGTAGGGTCATGTGTTCAACAATGAAACACAAAAAATTCAAAGTCTCATACACCTTTTGTTTTTATAGATAGAAGTCTAATTTTTTACAGGTGTATAGGCAATTTTATTGGGTATAGGATGTAATTTATGGTTTTTTAAATTGAGGTGTAATCAATCAGCAAAAAAATGAAAACAAAAAAATTTGAAATGTTTCACTGTGTCCACAGTGGTGCACACAATGAAACACCACAAATTCAACAATGAAACATATTATTTAATAGTGTGTTCAACAATGAAACACTAAAAATTCAATGTCTCGTACACCTTTTGTTTTTACTGATAGAAGTCTAATTTTTTGAAGGTATATAGGCAATTTTATTGGGTAGGTATCGGATGTCATTTTTTTTTTTTTTTTAATTAATTTGTAATCAATCAGCAAAAAAATATAAACGAAAAAATTGGAAATGTATCATTGTGTCCACAGTGGTGTACACAATGAAACACCACAAATTCAATAATGACTATAATGTTGTAATAATAAGTGTTTGTCTCATATTTTGTGAAATTTATGGAGTAGGTGAATGATAAAAAATGCTTGAGTTCAATCAAAAAAGGTTTTATTACTAATTTCACTTTAATCAGACTCTTCTTTATAATAAACTAGGTAGCACAATTATTAAATTTGCTATATTTATGTCGCTCGTTAATTAAACTAGTTAAACAATAATGACATACGACTTTTTAGGCATTTACATTCATCTAAAAATTATAAAATCACAAACTCTTCAAGTGTTTTCTTCTTTTCATTTCTTCAAACAGTGTCTCATTGTGTCCATTGTGCAACTGTTTCATTGTTGACTAAATAGGGTTTATATTAGTTACCTCAAAAAAAAACCACTAAATTGTAACACTTTTAACATAATGATCTATTTCACTTAATCTACGAAATATGTTTAATGCTAGGTAATCATGAAAAATATGAATTTTTCAACCATAATTTAATGAAAAATCTTTAAAGAATGCCGAAAATACTTACATTTTTGTCAAAAAAACTAAAATACTCCACAGATATGTCTTGTCCCACGTGGCGCCGACGCAAACTGGGGTGGGGCGGGGGGTTCTCGAGAGTGTCCTTACGCGATATAATGCACGATCTGGCAACGCAGCATTTTAGAAATATTACAGTGTTTTATTGTGTACCACTGTTTCATTGTTCGACATCTGACCCTACCTACTTAATTGAGGTTTTCTATGATTGCGAATTGGGCGTGCTCTTGACCTCGATCTCACCTGGTGAAAAGCTATGGAAGAAGTGGGCGATGGAACGAGCGTACCCAGACCATGCCTGTTCACTTCAGGAAAGTAAAGAAAAAAAAAAAAATTTGCGGTAAACATGACTCAGAGAAAGAACACATACCTACACAAAAAAAAAATAACAAGATGGGGGAAAAAACATCGTCACATCCACGCAAAACGGCAATCGCTCAGCATAATACAAAGACCTTATATGAGACAGAGCCCCAGTGCTGGTTTTCAGAGACCTGCTGGCCCTAAAACTAAACTTTAGACAAACGCAGAAGATGGCCATGTATGAAATATCTCCTCACCCTATTTAGGATTCCTAGCTTTTTGGCTGCAGTCTGTGCTTTTGACTGTGCTTAGATCTTTGATGAGTGCACATTACAAATTGCGATACAAAAATATTTATAGTAGGCTATAAACAAATTATACATTTATACGAGTGTTATAGACTTATAGCTATAAGGATTTAAAACAAAATATAGTTTTTTTTACACAAAGGTTTTGATATTAGATTTAAATATTAAGAAGTCAGTTAAAATGGAACGCAACATAGTACTTTTTCGGCTGACAACATTACTACGTGAATGTCAATGTCTTTTGTCACCTGTTCAGTCAGAGTTCTGTCATTCTAATGTCAAAATCATATATTACTTTACTCTATGGTCAAAATTGTCAAAGCATTGTCGTCACGCGAGTGAGCGCAATGTTTTTGTAATTTATTTATTCGAAACAACCTGTTAAAAATATTGAAGTTACAAAAATCAGTAGTTTTACGTTAGTGATAAGTGTTAGTGAGTACTTAGTTCCGTCACAATGTCGGAAGAGGACGAAAACTTGCATCGTTTAGAGGGATCTTCTGGCAATGCTCCTGGCGGTCTTATTCTTAAAAAGAAAGATCCTCCAGGGGAGTTCCAGTTTGCTAAGCCTTCGTTACTCGGTCTTGACAAGCTGGCCGCAGCCAAGCGCAAACAGAACAGGCTGATATCGTTCCAAGAAGAGAGTACCGAAGAGGATGTGGACGATAACAAATTTGATGCCAGTAGTTCGAAAGAACGTAAATACAGGAAGCATAACGAAGAAACACCTACTTATACTGGTGGCATATCGGAACAAGCGCGGGAACGCATGCTTGAGAGATTACAGAAGTGAGAAAGTTTGTTTCAACATAGTTTTATTATTGTTTTGTTTGTTTACAATGAAAAGTTTTCTAATTTCAAACATAATCAGACCAAAACCATAACTGTTACTGAGCCACCTGCTGTCTAAAGATGAAATCAATTGTCTGAAACATGAAATGGAAAGTCAGCACATACGCTTGATTCAATACAAAGTCAATGTGAGAAACTAAATGTACTATTATACGAAACAAGTTTGATTCGGGTATTTTCCACCCCGCCAATAGTTATCAATAACTTTCTGAATGCTCAAATTCTATAATGATTAAGATAAACAGATATAAAATTTCATAAATAACCTCATCCATAATGTTATTAAATCCAACCAGAAAACGCTTGATATGTTTTTATAATAACTGAAATTATTAATCTCAGCATTCGATCTTTATTTAAAATAATATTTGGTCTTAAGTTGCATAGTGTAGTTTCATACTACTTGTATGCAAGTTGTCCTAAGATAATTGAGTTGCAATCTAATATAATGCTATTTTACGCCTAGTGTCAAAATATGGTGCAATCACTGGTAATTTGGGAAGCAGTGTTGGCCCAGGGGTATCGGCCTGACTTACGAGTTGTAGGTCATGAATTATAACCCAGGCAGATACTCTCTGTATTAAATTTCAACACCACTGCTCTCAAAACGGTGAAGGAAAACATTGTGAGGAAACCAACATGTCCTAGAACCAAAAAAATCAAATGCATGTTAAATCCACTAACCCTCGCTGGGCCCGTGTGTTGGATTATGGTCCACTCCCACCCACAGAGATGAGGCCTGTGTCCCAGCAGTGGGAACATTATAGGCTGATTATGCTATTGGTAATTTGCTTTTATGATTCTTATAAAGCATGTCAAATCATCAGCTGTTACCAAGTATAGAAAGATAGAATTACATGAATAACTTCTTCTTCCAGAAGAGAAAAAGATGCAAAAGAAAAAGGTGTACACTATTCGACTCAAGAGGAAAAGAAAACACGCTCTAAAGATGATGAGGATGACCGCTACTACCGTTACCGTTATGACAGAAGGGACCGTGACCGCAGAAGAGATGACAGACAGGATGACAGGAGGGACCGAGATAAGGATAGAAGACCAGGTGGGAGAGACTCGGAAAGGCGAGATAGGGACAGTGAACGGAAGGGTGAGAGTTCCAGAAGAAGTTACTATGAGCCGAGGTTTAAAGATGAACCTAGGACTCCCAGGTATATTACTGTTTATATTTGAAAGATCCAAAACTAACTTTATTGTGTGTACTTTTCAACAAATAATTCACTTATAAACTATGTGTAAGCTGTGAGAAATTTGAATGAATGATCAATTAGTCTTCCGAGCTACACCCGGTTTCGGGAAAGAAAATAAACACAGAAATTAGCTACTAAATTGTCAAGCGCGTGTCAACTGCTGTGACTAAACTATCAACAGCCAATCAGATCACTTAACAATGCGTTTTTTACATGTTGTTGGTGAACCTGGGTGTTTCTTGTTTATCTTTTCATGCTGTAGTTGGGGTGGAAGTAGATTCTAGTTTTTTACCACTTTCAAAATTGATAGCCAAAATTTTAGTTTATAAAGTATACATCGTTGGTTTTATAAATCTACTTGAGAACCCGAAAACTGAACATCTAAAGCAAAACATTTACTTACTTTTACTTACCTTGATATTTTCCAGCATGAAAGTCCTTAAACCCACGGATAAAACAGCCTGGGACGATGATGATGATGACTTGAAGGCTCCACTGCGTAAGTCCAGCTGGGACTTCCCAACACCGCTGACTCGAGATGGCGGTGGTGACCGCTCACAAAGAAGTGATAGGAGTGGTAAACCAATGCGAGATTATAAGGGAAGGCCCTATGAGAATACACCGAGAGCTTCACCACATAAGTGAGTTTATGGTTTTCATTTCTATATTTAATACTCTGCTGAGGGGCCCATGGCTAAATAATAACAGCCGCACAGGCCGATCGATCAGGTTAAGCTACGCTTGCCGCGGTTGGTCCCTGGATGGGTGACCATTTTAACATACCAAGACCCTTCCGTGCCTCGGAAAGCACATCAAGCCGTTGGTCCCAGCTGTCATTCATGGATCTTTGACAGTCGTTACGGGTAGTCAGAAGCCCGAAAGTCTGACAACCAGTCTTACCAAGGGGTATCTTATTGGGTTGTGTAGTTCAGATAGGCAGTCCCTCCATGTAAAATACTGGTATTCTGCTGCATCCGGTTAGACTGAAAGCCGACCCCAACATAGTTAGGGAAAGGCTAGGCAGATGATGATTTAATACTCTGATGATGATGATATAATAATAGTCCAAGGCATTAGTGGTAATAATTTGATCTTGACAGCGCCTTTATATCTGCCGGTCGATTCTGTAAAAATCTCACCATGAAAACTTAGGTGAAGCGAGTTTGTTTTTGCTAGAAATTGACACTATTGACAGCTCACTCCGCGCTCACTTCACCTTAGTTTTTACGGTGAGATGGTTACAGAATCACACTGCTGGTCCTGCACACGCTTTGACAACAATCCTGACATCCTCTTCGATAGGACTGTTTGTAGACTTATTTTTGGCAGTGAAAACTGCACTACGCTGCACTTCACCTGGTGTTCACCCACCCTTATGATTGTAGTAATAGATTTTTTTCATTAGATAATTCCCTCTCACAATGTGTGTGTTACGAGTATGTCCTTTAAATTTCTTGTATTTTTATTATATAAATTATTATAAAACTCATATTATTTTGTTTTTACTTTCATAGCTGATCTTGGAACCTTGTTAAATGTTTGTCATAGTTGTAACAAAGATAAATGGTTATTTACAGATTCGCCAGTTCAAGGCGGGCAGTAGATATTGATGATTCAGATTGGGAAGAAGCTGAAAAGAAACTGGATCGAGCTTGGTACAATATGGGTGAAGGTAAATAGTATCTAGTTTATTGTACACTATGCCAAGTAATTTTATTGTCATAAAGTTTCCAGCTTTACTGCTTTTTAGGGATCCGTACCCAAAGGGTAAAATTGGGACCCTATTACTAAGACTCCACTGTCCGTCTGTCTGTCTGTCACCAGGCTGTATCTCATGAACCGTGATAGCTAGACAGTTGAAATTTTCACAGATGATGTGTTTCTGTTACCGCTATAACAACAAATACTAAAAACGGAATAAAATAAATATTTAAGGGGGGCTCCCATACAACAAACGTGTTTTTTTCCGGCGTTTTTGCCTTTTGGTACGGAACCCTTCGTGTGCGGGTCCGACTCGCACTTGGGCCACTTTTTTATACATCACCGCTCTTTTGATTCAACTAGTCATTGCAATATTTTGAAATCGAAACAGGCTATAAATAATTGTGAATGGAACGCAAACCATAAAAGAGCGCAGTGCAGAGGATTTTTATGGCATCTATACTAATAATCTATTACTAATAATAAAGCTGAACAGTTTGTTTGTTTGAACGCGATAATCTCTGGAACTACCGGTCAGATTTGAAAAAATCTTTTTGCATTTGATAGCCCAATTCTTGAGGAAGGCTATAGGCTATTTAATATCACGCTATGACCCTTAGGAGCGGAGCAAAGATAAAAAAAAGTCAGAGTGAACGCTAAGCGAATACGAAGTGTTGCGACGGGGTGGGGGTACAAGAAATTTCACGCGGACGAAGTCGTGGACAGAAGCTGGTTGAATAATAAAGTTTATAGACAGTGCTTTTAAGTGCTAGTGAGCCGGCTCCAGCTGTTTGATACTTTCGTTTAGTCCGTACAATTTTGCACTTTACCTCACTGAAAACTAAGTGTATTTGTCATTGACTTGCACAGAACCAACGTGCCTTAATAATTGCCTACTTCCTTTATTCTTCTTTTTCTCATCAACTTCTGCTTTACTCCAGGTGAAGCCGACGAATCAGACCCATTCGCGGGCACATCATCAGACTACGTGGCTCGCAAAGAGGAACAGATAGAAAAGCGACGCAACCGCAAAGTGTCGGCTCAGAGGCAGCAGATAGACAAGGACAACGAGCTGTGGGAGCGAAACAGAATGCTTACCAGCGGTGTTGTCCACGCTATTAATGTTAACAACGATTTGGACGAGGTACGTGAGGTTTTTGTTTTTTAACCGAGTTCAAAAAAGGAGAAAAGTAACTTTAATTTCGGAAGTGGTGTCAAGAAACGAAAATTCGGAACCAACGACACCGACTTCCAAAATTAAAGATATTTTTCACTTTTTAGTGTTTTTTTTGGAAGTCGAATAATAATAATAATAATAATCTTTATTGATGATGAACATGAGACAATGTTTTTTTATTGTAAAAAAGTTTTGTATTATGCTAGTGGATGACAAGCCGATTATGACAAGGCTGAAGTGTCTCGTTCTCATGTGTCTATGAATATGATTATAGAGCCATGGTCTTAAGGTGGTTTTACAACCGCGAGGCGAGGCGTGCCCACCTTTAGTCGTAGTTTTAACTGAGAGTTAATTTTAATGTTTAGTTAAGCAATCAGCAGAACTAGAATTTTAGTAAAAGACTCCATGGGCCAATTTGGTCCGAATTTCGGATTTCACCTTGAAGTCCCATCTCTAACAAAAACTCACCCTGTGATATAGTGCAAAATACTAATGCATATCTGTTTTAAAATAATTTTACTTGTTGTAAAATGGTGAGAATCGAATTCTGACCAGTAAAGTAGACTGGAAATAGTTCTGTACAACTTTCGACAGTGAGCCTATAGAGATATGAGGAACAGAGTGTAAAGTTCACTCTTCCTCTATAGAAAAGGGAGGATCCTCCGACCAGACGGGTGTCGTGTCTGGTGGGCTACTACCCGATGATTGATGTCGGGACGTTATACATATATTATATTATACTAGTTGCGCGGTAAACTCTGCTTGCGCGATGCAGTATTTTGCGTGACGTCAGTGTGATGCGTAGCCGCCACAGACCAAATCGAAAAAAAATCTAATTCTTGCTCTTATTTCAACAGGAAAACGTCGACCGAGTCCACCTGCTGGTGCACAACATAGTGCCTCCATTCCTCGACGGAAGGATAGTATTCACCAAGCAACCCGAACCCGTCATACCAGTAAGTTTTTTATTTGTAACGTTTTTTGTCGGTCACGTTTTGCTTTCTTTCATTCTTATTAAGGAAATAAAGAAAGAAAAATTGACTACTTTGTCATATTATAAACGTTTTTCTTAATTTCTTAATAGGCAGTCATCTGTTTGGTCTAGAGGTCACAAAGACGGCTGAACATGTCGTCTAAGGTTTCGTTCCGTTACCACTAATGTTATCGTATAACGTCTGACAACCAGTCTTACCAAGGGGTATCGTATTACCCAGTAACTGGGTTCTGGAGGTCAGATAGGCATTCGCTCCATGTAAAATACTGGTATTCAGCTGCATCCGGTTAGACTGGAAGCCGACCCCAACATGGGAAAAGGCTAGGCAGATGATGACATGATTATTACCATACACACTTCAGTTTTCTACTTCTTCTAGGTCAAAGACCCGACTTCTGACATGGCAATGAACGCTCGCAAAGGCTCCGCACTCGTCAAAGCGTTCAGAGAGCAGAAGGAAAGAAGGAAAGCTCAGAAGAAACATTGGAAGTTGGAGGGAACTAAACTTGGTATGAATAATATAGCGGAAGATTTTGTGATGATATTGAAAAATAAACTTTGTTGTTAGGGACATAAGATCTAAAGTTGTGCGAACATCGAGACAGACTTGAAAAGGGTCTGCGCGCTTAAAACTAGCAAGCTTTAGTATTATTTTTATTTGTTCATTATTTGCTGGGACCGCTCTAGGGTTTTAGACCTCGTTATCGTTTGCTGGAAGCAATGCATTGGATATCTGAAAGCAACGCAGGAAAATTGGGGTCTTTAAAATATCCTTTTATTTTTAACTTGTGTAAAATGTTAATATTCTTGCCACAATCCGGTATATCCTAATACTAGCTTCCGCCCCCCCTTTGCCGGCGAGGTATGTCGATAAAAACTATCCTATGTCCTTCCCCGGGATGCCATCTATCTCTCTGCCAAATTTTATTGAAATCCGTTCAGTGGTTTAGGCGTGAAAAGGTAACATACAGACAGACAGAGTTACTTTCGAATTTGTAATAGTATGGATGATTATTAAATAACTAGCAGCGCCCCTCGGTTTCACCCGCATAAGTTTCAATCACGTGGGTATATCGGGATATAAAGTATCCTATGTGTTAATCCTGGTTATAAACTATCTGTGTGCCAAATTTCATCCAAATCCGTTGAGCAGTTTTTGCGTGAAGAAGTAACAAACATACGAACACACTCACAAACTTTCGCCTTTATAATATAGTATTAATGTATTTCTCCGTGTCAATTTCAGGTAACATCATGGGTATTCAGAAGAAGGAAGAAGAAATGGAAGACGGCCCCACTAAAGACGCTTACAAATACGCTGAACATATGGATAATCGTAAGTAAACTGTGTTCGCAATTAATTAAAGTTCCAATTTATACTTGATATCGGAAAAAGAACTTTAATGCCTACACATAATGTGTGCTCGTGGGGTCATGACTATATACCGCCCGATGCAAGGCTCCTACAAACAGGCGCAACACGCGATATAATCGCGCGCGACACAAAGGCACCGCTCCTTGCGTGACTTGCGGTGCCTTTGCGTCGCGCGTGGTTTAATCGCGTGTCGCGCCTGTTTGAAGGCGCCTTTAAACTGTTTGGCGGCGTGAAGTGCGCTACTGGCTGCGCAGTACCTAAGCTTCCCAGATAACCAGTCTTACCAAGGGGTATCGTGTTACCTAGTAACTGGGTTGTGAAGGTCAGATAGGCAGTCGCTCCATTTAAAATACTGGTGTTCAGCTGTATCTGGTTAGACTGGAAGCCGACCCCAACATAGTTAACCATATAAATTCATAACTTTACTTCCTTCGTAGAGCCACAGGAAGTCGAATCGAAGTCAGACTTCGTGAAGAAGTTGACGATATCTGAACAGAGACGGTTCCTCCCAGTGTTCGCAGTCAGAGAAGAACTGCTCCAAGTCATCAGAGAGAACAGCGTCGTTATTATAGTTGGTAAGTTCTTTTATTTATTCACTAGCGACTCACCCACTAAAAGAAGGGGAAGACCAAAGAAACGATGGATGGTTATAATTCTGTAAATACATATTTGTTTCGGCCGCGAATCATATCTTAAACAACGTACAACTTAATACTGACCAGCAAATTGCAAAAAACGTAAGCAAAATTTGAATTTCGCGGGCTACCTTAGCGCTTCCCCCATGAGTATAAATTAGATTATTATTATGTATCCCAGGCGAGACGGGCAGCGGCAAGACCACCCAGCTGACGCAGTACCTGCACGAGGAGGGGTTCAGTCGCCTCGGCATGATCGGGTGCACGCAGCCGCGCCGGGTGGCCGCCATGTCCGTCGCCAAGCGGGTGTCCGATGAGATGCACACCAAGCTAGGTGAGCTAATGCAACTTTCACGGTTAGTTTAGACAAAGCAGCTAAATTCTTAGCGCAATTTCTCATTGATAAATTGATATTGAACTACCTAAAATAAAGTTCGACATAGCGTGCAGTAAACGTTTCCCAGTGACGTGTGTTCGAGCGTATTTTCATTTGAAACGTGACAGCAAAAAACATGGTCGAACATTTTGCTCTGTCTGCGCTGACCGTACCGTACCAGTTATAAGGACAAGTGTACTCTTAACTGTATGATTATTTCCCTAAGAGACCATATCACTCAAACTGCATGGTTATCACGCGACTTGACCACTATAATAACTACACAACACTATAGTAACTACACAACACTATTTTAACTTCACAACACTATAGTAACTACACAACACTATTTTAACTTCACAACACTATAGTAACTACACAACACTATAGTAACTACACAACACTATAGTAACTACACAACACTATAGTAACTACACAACACTATAATAACTGCACAACACTATAGTAACTACACAACACTATAGTAACTACACAACACTATAATAACTGCACAACACTATAATAACTGCACAACACTATAATAACTGCACAACACTATAGTAACTGCACAACACTATAATAACTGCACAACACTATAATAACTGCACAACACTATAATAACTGCACAACACTATAGTAACTACACAACACTATAGTAACTACACAACACTATAATAACTGCACAACACTATAGTAACTACACAACACTATAATAACTGCTCAACACTATAATAATAAGAAATGCCTGGTTTTGAGAACTTGCGTGTTTCATTTCAGTGATAGACGGATTGGAAACAGCGATTATCTATATTCGATGTAAAATAAATATTTGAAGTGTAAGAGTGCTATTTGTAACTTGCTTCGGTAATATTTATCGTGTTTTTATTTCTTTACCATCAATAAATTGACTTGATGAATGCTAACAGAAGATTTTATATCCTATCTGCTTTCATCTCCCCAGGTGACGAAGTAGGCTACGCGATCCGTTTCGAAGACTGTTCCTCACCCAACACGGTGATCAAATACATGACGGACGGCATCCTGCTCCGCGAGGGTTTGCGGGAGCCAGACCTGGACAACTACTGCGCCATCATCATGGACGAGGCTCACGAGAGGTCGCTGTCTACGGATATGCTGTTCGGACTGCTTAGAGAGGTAGGTGATTAAATTAATTAATAATACATTTAAATTTTTCATTAAAATTTCCTATGGGGTCTCTGCGTGTTGGCTTCGGCCCCTCCGTACGTCTTCCAAAGGACCGGGACCCCATGGTCCTGAGATATGTAAAATAAAGATAAAAAATAATAATAATAATTACGGAACATTTTTAGCGTAAACAAATTCAACAAAACTATTTTTATTAAGATTTCATTTTACTTCGAGTTTTATGCCTATATGTATAGATATAAAGAATTTTTTTTCTTTTTTTTTTAAATAACGTTGCCCCACACTAGGAATTTCTCCTGTATTGTGGGTAAATAAGATAGTCACGCGGCTAGCAGCCGAACCAAACTTAGTTGGGAAGATCTAGGGATGTGGATGATGATCTGCAATAAAAAATATAAAACACACACACTTTTAAGCTATGGTAGCATGCGGCCACGGGAAGGTACTTTCTTGTTTCATACCTTTTAAGCTATGGTAGCATGCGGCCACGGGAAGGTACTTTCTTGTTTCATACCTTTTAAGCTATGGTAGCATGCGGCCACGGGAAGGTACTTTCTTGTTTCATACCTTTTAAGCTATGGTAGCATGCGGCCACGGGAAGGTACTTTCTTGTTTCATACCTTTTAAGCTATGGTAGCATGCGGCCACGGGAAGGTACTTTCTTGTTTCATACCTTTTAAGCTATGGTAGCATGCGGCCACGGGAAGGTACTTTCTTGTTTCATACCTTTTAAGCTATGGTAGCATGCGGCCACGGGAAGGTACTTTCTTGTTTCATACCTTTCAGTAGTCGGCACCCTAATTGCGTAACACACTATGAATCGGAATCTGAATCATTTTGAAGCAAATTGCTAATCCATTGCTCCATATGTTCGAAAAATGTGTCTGCTCAACAACGTAAATAACGCAATGAATGTTGTTGAACTGTCAAAATGAAACCCATTGCTACTAATAGTGTGTTTCGCAATTACCCCGCGGGTTTAAGTTTTTAAACTTTTTTTTTGTTTAATTAGTTTGGGGCTTATTTCAGTATTATTTATGTATTTGAAATGTGCTAATTAAGCCCTTTCATTTGATACCCCCACAAGGCACCGTTCAAAATATTTATTTTTAAATTCATTACTTTAGGTCCTCTAGAGGGCGCCATATTGAATTTAGTGTGACATTACATAGCGTATAACCAGCGGACGGTCAAGACGCTTCTAACGATACCTCATTTGTTATTATAAGTACTTTTGACGTTATGATGAAACAGATGAACATACTTACATCGAACCCTCCTTTTTGCTTCGCCGCATTCGTATTTTCCTATGACTATCCCTTTCTGTCGCTCAGAAATATGTATCACTAGGGCAAGAAAGCTTTCTCGTTCTTTTGTATCTACGGGCTGATATTAAACACGACGGCACAGTTGGCGCAGTGGTTAAGCGATTGACTGCTGCGCTGCGTGTCGCGGGTTCGATTTCCGCTCGGAACAAATATTTGTATGACCTACAAGTAGTTGTTTCGGATCTGGCTGTTTGTATATGTGAGTTTAAATGTTTGTAAACGCACCCACAATACAGGAGAAATTCCTAGTGTGGGGCAATGTATAAAAAAACATGGTCAAGTAGCTGAACATTATTTAAGCCTATTAAAATAGGTAGGTATAGCAATAGGTACTTGAATAATGTTATTCAGTAGGGGTTTAAAATAATCTACTCCAATAAAAAAATCTAAATGAGATTTCGACTTTGACCCGATTAATTGCGTAGACAATCAGCTGCAGGGTCAATATGTACGTTAAGATAATTAATTGCTGCTAAGTCATGACTCAAATTGATAACAATGGTAATTATCACATATTATAAATATTTTGTAACCTGATAAAGAAAAGAATAGAATAGGCTATTTGACTGGTTTCTGATAAACATCTCAGATTATTTAATGGTGTCTAACGAGCCCACAAAAACCTATTACTTCAAATTGCATAATGTATTTCTTTTAAAAAATAGTAAATAAAAATGTACTGTTTAAATAAGCCGCCAAAACGCTATCTTTAACAATATGGCGTCGTGACGTCACGATTCACGAAAACAAACGTTGAAACGGTCGAGATACTAGACAAAAGTCATCTGTTCTGTCAACGATAGACAGAAATTTACTAAATCATGACGTCATCTTTAGTTCAGCCAATCCAGACCGTTTTCGATTACGTGGCGCCAGATTTAAAAAGATGAAGTTTTTTCGGGATTATTTTTATAAATAATACATTGTTTTGTAGTAAAATTAATGCAAATCGATTTTAAAAGCGATAATCTATACGAGTGTCAATAATTATGACCTTATTTTTTAAATTTTCAAATAGCCTATTATATTTATTTGCTTTAAAACACAGTACAGACGCCAGCACATCAAGCTAACCGAAACTGTCAAATTTTCCCAATTGACCTTGAACCTTATGCTGCAGCGATAAAGTTGAAAATCTATTAAAGGACAGATTGTAGTAGCTTGCTGTGCTGGCGTCTGTACATTAAGGTCTTTTAAAGTATTTTAATCTTACATGTTTCGCCAAGGACTGGCATACAAATATTTTAACATGTTAAATGTATTAAAAAACACATCAATTTGTTAAAATTATTATCCTAACATGTCTAATAACTTTGGCGAATTCTTAACAATAATAGATAGGTACAAAAAGTAATATAATAAAAACTCAGTATAAAAACTAGCTGTGGTAAAATAGCCTCTATTTCTATATCCCCTCTCATCTTGCCCTTATTCCAATTTATTGCCGGTCGGCGCAACATGTGTTTTTCCTCCATACTTCTCTATTGAGGGCCGACCGCTTACTGTGACGTTGCTTGAGGTAACTGCGCGGTGCGGGAGGGGTGTGGTGACGTGATGCAAGAGCTCAGTGATGCGTCAACTTGTGACAACTGTCACCCCTCCCGCACTGCGCAGCTACCTCAGGCAACGTCTCAGTTAAGCGGTCGGCCTATTATAGGCCGACCGCTTAACTGAGACGTTGCCTGACGACTATAATAGTCGTCATATAGGTAGTCACGTTTCTAGTCAATTTTATGAGAATATTATGTACTTACCGGAAAGTACGCGGGACTTTTGGTAAGCCCCAAGTGTTGTAGGCCTGTAGACAGTGGACAGTAGTGCCCACTTCCAACAAATAGTAATGAATAATTTTGAATTCCTAATTAAAAACCCGATGTTGAATTTTCAACTTTATGCGGTGAGTCAACCTCTGAGAATCCTGCATCGCGCTTTTATTTAGGCATTCATTTAGTTATCATCTAGTGCTAAACACTAGGTGACAACTAAATGTTAGTGAAAAATACGCATGACTGATTCTGTGTGGGTGTAAATTGAAATCTTAAGCACCTTCGACGGTACTGAACCGATCTTCCTCTATAAATAAGAATATCCCTCAGAATTCTTAGCTGCATATTTAAAATGCGCAGAACATGACGAATGACAAAGCATTTCTTGCATTTTTATATTGTCGTACTTTTAAGACAAAGTCCAAATCTATTTTAGTCTCAATAAACAGGTGTGAATTTTCTTGGCATCACTTGAATTTTTCGTATGACAAGCGTTGTCAAATATTATTATTACCTTTTGGCATCCATCTTAACGTCCTAATTCGTGTGTTCAACAATAGATGGCGTTGTACTTAAAAATTTTTGACAGTTAAAATGTCCTTTTGAGAATCCTTGGGAAAATTATCCAAATGTGTCTTTAGAAAAGAAAGAGGTCTCTAATGTTTAGCTTTTTGTCTAATTTTGTATACTCTTTCATCATCCGAAAATGGTTTGGAATCGTCCCAATTTTTTAGTGTAGATGTCGCTGTTGTAAGTTTTGTTGCTTAGACACCAATGACGTAAAATTTAAGACACTGACCAGCACGAAGCAAACGAATGTGGTAATCAATACTTGCTTCTCCTCTTCCTGGGTAGCTTATCTTTTGCATTTGAATTCACGCTAAGATGAACGAGTCTTCTGTCTGAAGTTCAAAGTTGGAGTGATGTAGAGGTTACGGTATCATGTTTAAGAGCAAATAAAGAACTAGAAGGGCTATGACGGCTGGGGAAATGTATCCCCACTCTCCTTTCTTTTCTCTGCTGTATAATGTCTGTTTAACTTTTATCCTTCTTCATCCTGCATTCTCCATCTGGTCGGTGGTTATGTAGAGGGACCCATTAGGTCGTAAAATTAAAAATCAAAACACAACACAATTATAAAGTAATCATTTATTCATAAAAATGCTTCATTATAAATAGAACGTTTAAACATACACGAGTACAACTCTCACAACAGTCGACCTCTGTCGACGATCTGTCACAATTAACATAATTAATTAGCTCGCATACACTATACAGTTTAAAAAATACTTTCAAGTGTCAACCCTACTAGGGCCGACCAACGTAACAATACTTCTTTTGACTAATTCAATTCATATTGAGCGATTTTGAACAAAATCGTATTCCAAATTGGAAAATAAAACAGTCTTATTTAAATCAGAAAGAGTGATAGGTACAAATACTCATAAGACTAGGGTCTCCACTCTCAGATAGATATAAAGATTAAACATTAAATAGTTTAAATTAGCATATAGTTATATTAATATACGAGCCGAGGGGCGTCTTTTCGTTTAATAACAGGAATGTTTTATCATATTTTGTTATTATAAATCCGAATTAAAGCTATAGAGGGCCAGTTTCACAATTTTCCTCTTATACAATTTATGTGTTTACGCGGTACATAACCAGATTTATTGAGAACTACATTCGCTATCTAATATGCTAATCTAATTTTTATAATATCTTTAAAGTATAACACTATCTAAAATGTGTAAACCGCAACTTGAATTTGGTCCAATCGTATCAAATATGTGTGAAAGATGCCCCTAGAATTTCACATTATCCAAAGAGAGACAAGTATAGTAAGTTGTCAAAGTAAATACTGGCAGGAAGACAACGAAACAAAAAGAATATACTTAATGAAATTCACAAGAAGGAACATTCAAGACATAAAACATATTTTTTCAAAAAATATCCGATCTCGTCAGGAATAATTCCGAAGTAAAAGTTTTTCCAATTCGGAAGTGTTGTTCCGGATTCCAGCAATCGAATCCGATGTCTAAATATTCTAAATCAGAAATGCAATTTCAAATTCAAACGTAAAACCGATGTAACAATTCTTTCGATATTGGAACTCTTTCAATTTTGGAACGCAACTCCGGGAGTTCCATGATCAAATTGATACTTAGACGTTGTCGATTTTCTTAGGGGCTGGCCAAAAGCAGGCGTAGCAGGAGTAAGTACCAGCGGAGTGGGAACCGCTGGTCGGCGATACTCAGACGGACTTAGCCTTCTCTCTAGCGTAGCTCTGGCTGACAAGCATTACACCCATATTCATGCCGACGTTACCCCACTTGAACGACTCGCTTATCTGGAACAAATAGATTGGAACATTAGTCTAAAGAAAGTTTAACATCGGTCGGTTTAGTAAAGACGTCACCGCGAATTAGTTTTTTTTTTAAACTTCAAATAATTTCTATCAAGTGTATAGATACTGAACATATAGAAAAACAGTTAAAGCGTTAATGGACTTTATATACACAATGGAACTGTTAGGGGACTTTTGACTATCACAAGTAAGTACACATAGATAACCGACTTCTTTGTTAAAATATTTTTCATTTGAACTTTGTCCAGATTTTTTCCACGCTCTATCAGAAACCAGTGAATTATTCTTTTATCTCTTTTCATGTCCGTTTCGTGACTTTTAAATGGTCCATAAAATTTTATCTGTCTTTAATGATAGGTGCGAGAGATCAGACCGTAATTATCACAACAACTTTGCAAATGATACTGTTATAGTAGACAAGTTTACCAGTGATACTAATCTACTATGCAATGTGTTACATAATTTGAGAGGTGTGGCGATGCTATAAATATTCAGTGAGCATAAAGTAGTACATATGTATGTATATCTAGTTTTATACGATTGACGATTCGAAACAAGATGTCATACATGTTCTATGTATGAAGTTGGCTGTGCGCCTACGCTCGCTATAAGAGTTTTAATTTCATAATCGATAGTTTACTAAATAATTTGTAAGTATGTAAATATTTTTATCTTCACAATATTATCATTTTTTTTAACAGTTATTTTTATGTAAATATGTTTTGTTAAGATAATAAAACTTCAATGCCAATTATTTCATAGCAAAGCGGTCCTACGCTCCAGCCTTGAGTAATTCTAATTATCCATTGATACAAACCGGTTTGAAGTGGTATATACCTGATCAATTGTTTAATATCACGATACCAGTTGAATGGCGCAGTTTAAAATTGACCGTTAGCTGATGATAAGGGCTCTATTTTTGTGTTATCTGTAAGTTTTGTTTGTGGTTGACCACTAGTTATATTTAACCTATATTTATTTACCCAGTAACTGGGTTGTGGATCTCAGATAGGCAATCGCTCCATATAAAATACTGGTATTCAGCTGCATCCAGTTAGAATGGACGCCGACCCCAAGATAATTATATAGTTGGGAAATTTATTTTCCGTTCACCTTTAATAAAATTATCTTTATCCTGAAATCCTGTTTTTTTTTTAAAGTAAGTACCTACCTACCTAATGATATTATAAGTAAATATTACAATGAATATAAATTGTTGTTTAAATTATTCCCTAAATATTTTTCCTCAAACATTTTGTTAGTATGAAAAAAAATTTGAATTATGTGGTTTGTATTTTCCTTACTATTGACGTAAATACGTGTTTGTAACAATAGTTCGGTATAGTTCTGTTTCATTGAATAATAACAAAATAAACAATTAATTGAATGCAGCCATAAAACCTGGTATTTTAATGCCATTTCCTGTTCTGTGGATTTTACAACCATAATTTATAATCTATTCTTTCACCAACTGGAAGCTATAGCATTGCCGAGTCTCATATGATATATATTCTATGGTAAAATAAGAAATTTCACGCGGACGTTGTCGCGGTAATTTATAAATGGTTTTTATTAAATAACTGGTATAATTTTTATACGAAAGAGCCCATTGTTTACTGTATTGTAATCTACAAAACTAATTCAATCGTATCTGTTTTATAAAGTTCAAATACCTCCTGCTTAATTAAGACGAAAGTAGGTTACACATGTACTTAAGATAACATCATTAATTTGGATTATATCAATGAATTATGGCTGTTAAATTTAAAGCAGAATAGTAAACTACTAACGGAAAAACGACTTTAAAAGTAGGTAATATTTGTATCAAAGATTATATAAAGTAATTACAAGATTTAATCATGTGGTTTCAATAGTAAGGAAATCCGTCAATTTATAGATTTTATTTAAATGGAGGCGGATAGTCTTGCGAGCAATAACAGTTCATTTAGTATGACATAAATAACTGCCATTTAAAAATAGCGTTATGTAATTTACTTTGAATAATTGAATTGAAATGTAAATTATATTAGTCTCGCCACAATACACGTAAAAGGGACTTCACCTCTCTATTATTTATATTTTCATTGTTTTCTCAAACAGAGATATTTTAACATAATTTTTATGTCAAACTTTTTTGACAAAATGTCCCACCACTTTTGATAATCAAGAAAAAAAACTCAAAATGATAACGAACTGACTATGGTCTCGATTATGTCAAGAAAAAAATTTATATCTGTTTAATTAATGAATTTGAATAATTTATATTTACTAAATTGTACAATACTTTTTGAACCTCCAATAACAAGGTTAACGTATTGTCGAACAAAAGTATTAAATCGTAACGTTTATAATGTCCATTACATGGTAACAATTGTTTGAAATCAGTGTTTATACAATTGGCATCAATGTATTGCTTTAATCATTATTGTTTCATTACTTTCACTGTCCAACGCGAACGGTCGTCAGGCAAAACATATTCAATGTATCATTTCGTATGTCTCGCCTTTAAATCTCTAATTTTCATTAAAAGCTAAATAAATAATCAAGAAAATGTACACCTCAGCTCCGTCAGCAAAAGTTTGCCTAACACAATTAAATGACGCGTGTCTTCTACCAAGATTAAACCATAATAAAATTATTAATGGATTTTAGAAACGTTCCAAAAGACCATTTACGTTGCAAATCGTTTTAATTGCCTAATAAATCAATGATCGACGTAGTCTGTGTAAGTGCGCACGACCGCAAAGAAAATCGGACGTTATAAACAATTTTCACTGGTTGATCGCCTAATTCGCTACGAGCAATTTTAGCATACGATTCTTTGTGTATTTTTTTTTCCGTCTTGAAACTCTTCGTTTGAACTTGATTAGTCCTTCCGCTCCACCCAGAGCATTTGATGATTTCCCAACCACAAAAAAAAAAAGTGATATATTATATACAGTGGGTCACACTTATTGAATCATCTTTGTCACTACCTGACCACCCACAGGTATCTAAGAGTTAGAACACATAAAAGGGCACACTGACTCCTAAACATCTTACAATCTGTTAAAATTCAAAACCTCACCGGTATTTGTTATTCTTGCCAGCTGTAAGTGTCCAAAGCGCCTCAACGATTACCATCAAAAGATGATAATCATGGGTGTTTTCGACGTCGTTAAGCTGATCTGTAACAAAATTTCTGCTTTGTGCGATCTCTTTTTTTACTCTCGTACCCAGTTTTATGCCCCATGCATGATGGATGATCGCCAGTCTTGATGTGCCATTAACTCCGATGCCCCATTCAGTCCACAGTAAAAAACTCAATCAGCATAGACATACACATGAAGCTGAATATAAAAGAAGCATTTATAATGCTTGACTGAACGTGAAAATATACAGGGGTGAAGTAATACCGCCTTTAGAACATGTTTCGAAACGTTGTAAGGGTGGGCTTACTTTCCGCTTGCGTCTATGCATTCGCATGCACTAAAAAAAGAAAAGAATAATAAAAAGAACATTCTAGAAACAAACATTTGAATCGGAATATGGAACGTATCGAAGCGCGTAGTACAACATTCGCGGTAAACGGTAACTTAACGCGCTAACTCGTTAAACGCGTTTATTGGTTTCTAGAATTCTATAATGCGGTTTTTTCATTTATAATCGTGAACAATTTACCTGTCTCATGCGAGCCTCTTGGGGTGTCTCGCCGTATCTGCACCAATGGACGAAGTGCAGGGTATTGTGCCAATTCCTCTCGAACCTTGATTTAGTTGCCATATCCAGCTGCAATCAGTAGAAGCTCCTTAGTAGCTGTTCCACTGTTCGAGTGTGCCCACAGTTTCCAATAAACGAAAGACCCCTTGAGGTTTTCGCTATCTGAAACGAGAGGTTTCCAATTCTGACGCAAGCCTACGGTATTGAAGGAAGAACGTCTAAGTTCGATCGAGTGACTTGATAAACCTTTGAAGGTTGGAATATTATCATGCATTACTCTAATCTAAATGGGATTAGTCAAAGAAGAGAAAGGCGGATTAGATTGATACAGATGTGTCAAGATAACACAGATGTTTGACGTGGGAACTAAGGCCAAAAATATTCGTGAATTTGCATAAATCGCGAGGCCAATCTCAAAGTATAATCAAAGTTAACAAATCATGAATTGAAGCAGTTATCACACGATTATGATTGTTTTAACATTTGGACTAGTGTTCAAAGTGTCATGTCGTAATCTTTTACAATACAGACATGTCTGGTTTTAGCAATGTTACGTTACAAAACTTATATGAAACTTTAGCCTCGGTGGATCATTGAAGGTTGTGTTTCGTTATGTCACCTTAACAACTATCAGGCTGATGTGTTTCAATGATAAAACTAGTTTGATTAATTTTTAATTATCAAATACACGTAATTATGTGTAACAATCAAGTGGTTTACAGTTATCATGATTTGCAACTTTAATTGTAGAGTTAGGATAGTGGGAATGTAGTTTGAAACTAACGCAAACTTGTTTTTTTTAGTTAGTAGTAAATACTGGAATTGGAAACGTGGACTTCCGAAAGTTTCGTGGTGATAGTTACCTTAGCTCTGATATCCTTCTCGCTGTTCGGCGTCTCCTGCTTATCGTCCACATTGTTGATGCGTATCACGGAGTCCTTCTTCCAAAAGGCACCCAATGTTGTCTTCACGACACGTTTTCTCACACCTTTCTGTTGAACTGTGTACACGTCTATCTGTTCCGGGTTCTTTGTTTTTTCTGTCGGAAGAATAAATTCTTTAATTAAAAACCGGACCGCTCAAGTCTCGCTTCGTAATTCCATCGGCATCTTGGATATTTTTATAAGAAAACTCCAAGGCCTTTGCCGATACGCAACTTCACGTATTGTCGCCGACGGTTATACGAGCTTTTTAACGCATCAACAATCCATCGATTGATCTCATTAAGCGAATCGCGTATGCACATGAATTATTTACAAACGCTATTGTGAATTCGTCTTGTTACGTGTGACCGTGAGTGAACTATGCCAACTTTATTTAGTCTCACTCCGAGGCTCGCTCGAAGTGAACGTTATCTACGCGCCCTCATTACGATGCGTATCGTGATCGAACACGACAACTTTAAATTCCTTTTATGTTCTAAAATACCGATAAGAAAATTAACGTCATTATATAACACATATGGTACACACCTTTACCCTTCTTCCACATGGCGACTGCATACATGTGATAGTCTGGCGACAATATAGAGTCCGGGGGCAGTGGGTCCTCGGCGCGCACCTCGAGAATGAATCCTGTCTCGAGGACGGCGCATAATATGTTTTGTTCATCATGTTTGAACCACTTGGTTTCACGGAGCTTGTGTATAGCGACTGACGAACCAAAACGGGGTTTCTTGGGCGCGAACAAAGCCTGTGCCTGACTCCCGAATCGAGACAGGAGCCCCTTCACCGTCGGTGGGGACGGCGCGAGGCTCTTCTCAGGCGGCTTGATCTGCTGGAAACTCCGGCAGGTCACGAACCTCGCTTCCATTGAACCCCTCTCCAAGCTCAAATACACGAGACAATTCCCCTTCCACTGATTATTACGTTGCGAAGGCGTCTCGTCTTCTTGGTTCTTAGGCGCGGCAATGTACTCTCACTCGAGAAATCACGTTTTATAAGCAACACTTTCACAATTTATGTAGCGCGTGGTATTGCGGTCGTTGTAGGACCGAACTATACGGTGGCGCAGTAACGTTAGACGCGGCGCGCGTGTGGGGGATCGGTTTTATACGGCCGGCGGGGGGCTGCGCGGCGCGGGGAGGGCCCCTCCGGTCTTTCTGACCTCACTAGTGTTGGGTATTGTGCGATAACACGCATGTATTATAGGTTTCATTGTTGTTTTACTGCAGCTATTGTGTTAAGTTCTTAACGGGCTTCGGTGCACCTTTCTGTTTTTTTTCTTTTGCTATTCCTTGAGCATTGTATTGTTTAAACATGCGAGAAGATTTGTCCTTTTTGCAAGTAGTATGCTGCGGCATGGTTCGCGGAAGTGGCTCTAAGACATTCTAGTTTCACACTTCACTCCAATTTCTCATTGAACAGGACGCAATAGTAGTTAACAGTAACTTAATATGTACACATATGTAACGAGATTCACGTGTTATGTATGTTGTGTAACTTTCGTGAGACATATTGTACTTTATAAATGTTTACAGTTTTACTCACGTGCTGTTTCCGGATTACCTGAAACTACTTTCATAAACACAAATATCTTCGATTATCCACGTGATACTTGAACTACGAAAATCGCCCTTACTGCTACGAAATAAAGGCACAGTTTAAAGTGAAATTGTTACCATTGACGCGCGGTGTGGCAGCTCAACCAGCTTCATTTAACTCTATTTCAGAAGGCTAATATTCCTCGTAAAAATTCAAGTCGCATTCTCATCTTGCATAATTATGATGCAAGATGTATGAAGATGATGAATATAGCCACTGCTGGGACACAGGCCACCTCTCAGTGAGAGGGAGAGTGGGCCGTAATCCACCACGCGGGCTGGTACGGGTTGGTAGATGTCACATGTCTTCGAATTTTTGGTTCTAGGACATGTTTACGATGTTTTCCTTCGCCGTTTTGAGAGCAGTGGTGATGAAGTAATTTACACATACCAAAGCGAAAAGCTTTTTTGTAAACACCTACAAGTCGTAAGGCGCGGCCGTTACCACTGGGCACTGCTAATCTCATCTTAAGGCGGGGATACACATGCCAGTAAATCGGGAAAGTAGCTGGCATGAAAGTTACTGGCATGTACGAGTAACTGGCACACTGCGGATGCATTTGCAAGTAACACTGACATGCAAGTTGTGCCCTTGTATGCCAGTATTACCATCGCGTCGCACAAAAGTATGCTTTGGTAACCCCCGCGCCCCTTCCTCAACGGGCATGCAATTAAATCAAATGTTGTGCTAGCTACTTGTATGCCAATTACAGGCATGCCAGTAAGCGTGTACACATGACAGTAGCTGGCACGTGAAAGGAGCTGGTATGCTAGTGTGCAAGCTACGGGCATGTATCCCCAGCATTAGCGACAATCAATGTCAAAAACTTGACCAAAATGTATATAAATTAAATTGTTTTTTGACAGATTGAGACTGAGATTAGAATGCAAACGTTCTTTAAAGGCAATTGTTCTGGTGGTTGTACCAGCACGATATTAAAAGTCTTTCAGACAGCAGATTGTACCAGATCAGATTGGTCCAAATTGATTATTTTTTGATGGTCTGTATTGGTCTAATTGTCTTGGTGATTGATCTATGGTCTGTATGTGGCATTGGTCTGATTGTCCTGGACTGCTATTTTTTTTCCTCCGAATAGGGTGCTATGGTTCATATCGCTCTCATATCAGAGCTTATGGGCACAGTTAAACATAACCCTCTCAACAATTAATCTTCTTCTGTTCAAGTTTATCGTAGTTTTAAATTAGCTGTGCCCAATTGGTGGCCACGTTAATAGCAGCGTCAGTGCGACATTCCAGCAGGTGGGTCATGTGTTGTCAATAATCAACAGGATCCACCAAATGAGAAATTGCATTAACACACTTGCCAGACAAATCGGTCCATCATCTTTTGCCGCGTCCATCTTATCAAAATAATTTAAATGTTCACATTTGCCACACCCACAAACCAGAGAAAAGGGTCATGTGTCCCTGACCCTTTCATCACAGGAAACAGCCCAAAGCACACGACACTAACCGTCCACAAACGAAAAAAACAATCGATAAATAACAAAACAACATCGTGGTCCCATCCCTCGTTCATGCACCGGCTTGACCTCACTCGCTGCTAGTTGTGACACCCCCCGCGCGCCTCTCCCCCCCTCCCGCGCCGCTCCCGCGCCCCTCCCGCGCCCCTCCCCGCGACATGCCGGCGCCAACTGCCAGGTATAATTTTTTTCACTTTATTTTTACACTATCAGTTCAAAATAACTGTTATTTAATTGAGCTGTTGATTATCATCGTACGCTGTAAGGTGGGGCTGGTTTGTTTTGGTAAACAGTGTGGTTTATCCTATTGGGTGGGTTTTGTTGGAGTCGCTTTCCAGCCTGTCTCACTATTACTCATTTTATTTGACCCCTTGGAACTTACTTGCGAATTTATCTCTAAAGTTTGCTCAACATTTCGACATATTACAAAACTTTTTTTTTTTGAAATAGTCCCTCAATTATTTCTAACAGTACTTATTGTAATAACAAACATAGGTACTTGTAGATACCCACACTGGGAATACCGTCCTACGTGCTTTTCATGCCCCAATTATCCTGTCGAGTCACATTCAGTAGGTACATGGAGCGAGCCACGTACGCACTTAAACTTATAATATTTACAAACAAACTCGGAAAATGCTGCCAAAATGTCAAAAACAATGTCAAGGAAGCCATTAGAATTATAAATGCTTATCTTATATTATGTACATAATCTTTTACACGTGGTTTGTAGATTTAGATTCAGATAAAGCCTTTAATTGCTGTGCAAGGACAAATGAAAAACTTATTGTCAAGGATAGAGAATAGAGGTCTTAACATTCCTGAGCTCCCAGTACTTCAAGTTAGAGCAAAATATGCTAACATAGAATGTTTTAAATTAATATTCTTCGTTAATATTTTATTGAAGTAATTTAAAACGTATTACGAAGTATTTTTTTTTTTCGAAGAGGTTTAATTTTTTAGTATTATAATAGGAGCTTCGCCTCTTACATGGGACTTAAGGGGACTACATGAACTAAAGCGCGGTCACTGTCGGGCTGCATAGAATAGAAAGAGAAGCGCGTTGACACACATGACACAACACTGGTAATTTATTGCAAAATATGAAGCAATTATCTATTTACAAAAAATCTATTGTTTGGACTAAAAAAATAAAACATTAGTGCTTTAGTATGTTGCTTGTAGAATAATCTGACAAGAATCAGAATGATTGTATGTATATTAGTATGGTTTTTATTGTGAAAATAAAGTTTTTAGAGGTATCTTCATGATTTTTTTCTATCGTATCAAATTATTTGTATTATGTTTTTAACACACTATCTCATTAGCATTTAACCTGAAGAATAGGTGTAATATATTTTTCTGATTTTGTTTACTGTAGTCGATCATATACTTTTAGGCATTATAAATCTTGCGTTTTTTGCGTTTAGGTCCTGTAGTCCCCTAAACATAACAGGCCATATTTGGGTGTACAGTAGGTTCACACCTGCCTGACCCTTTTTGGAATACAGGCGTGATGCTATGTGTACTTCGATAAAGAAACACAAGGATTGGGATAAGCTTGAAAACTACTTGATAT